>CM052094.1:9494167-9600662 GCA_028453745.1 Agapostemon virescens
TAAAACCATTTGAATTTTCTCCTGTTCTGAATAACGCATTATGGATCGCTTGTCGATACACTGAGAAATCTAGCAGTGAGCAAACTCTTAAAAACATATCTCTCTCACTCTCTATGCACGCAGATGAATGATACAATGTGTTTATTTACAAGTTCAAGTTCATAGTCGAATTCTTGTTACCGTTGATATCTGAAATGTCGCTGAAAGAAAGTTCTGCATTAATTAGCAAATTTTAGAGTTCACGGTCATTTCAAGGTCGTGCTATTAAACATGGATGTATGCACAATAATGTTTGATATAAAATACAACAACAAAAACTGTGTATATATATACATATATATAAAAATATATATAAAAAAACACGAGTGATCTTGGAGAAACGATTAAAAAATTACAATTTACAAAAAACGATTCTTCCATCTGATTCGTCTTTTGAAACCATTTAGAATACGTTAGCAACATTTTTCGTATTTTCAGAGGTAGTGGAGATATTTAGGTGTCCTGTTTTAGACGAAACACCCTGTATACCGTCCTTAACCGCTTTCCACTACCCAGCGTCTAAGGCAGGGTCCGCTAGTGTTCAAAGGTGCTGCGTACACGTTCAAAGTTCTAAACTCTCAAAGATATGTACAAGTTGAAAGTTCTGACTGTTCTGAAGGAATTTTTCCTTTGGTAGGGATAAATGGGGACGAATCACCAGTCCTCCTGGAGTAATCCTAAAATTATGCAACGCCTACTGACTTCGCAAAGGGAGGAATAACCAAATATTGATTTAAATTGTATTTTTGTACAGGATGCTGTAATTCGATTGATAAAGTAGCAATCAAACTAATCAATTTTCTATGTATGAACTAATTGTAATAAACAAGAGTTTACAAAGTTTTGAATCGTATCACTTATGTAGAGGCAAAGGGAGGAATAACCAAATATTGATTTAAATTGTATTTTTGTAAATGATGCGGTAATTCGAGTGATAAAGTAGCAATCAAACTATTCAATTTTCTATGTATGAACTAATTGTAATGAACAAGATTTTACAAAGTTTTGCATCTTATCAATTATGTAGAGATAAAGGCAGGAATAGCCAAATATTGATTTAAATTGTATTTTTGTACAGGATGCAGTAATTCGAGTGATAAAACAGCAATCAGACTAATTAATTTTCTATGTATCGAAGTTTTCAAAATGTTTTCACTTCTGAAGCAATGAATGCACCTTCATAATAACGATTTTCATTTTCCTTGCTGAAAATTCTATTTTCCTTTGAATATTTTAAAGCATGCTACAAAAACAACATGCAATGCGTAGAAGAATTAATTCTTGACAAGTGAATTTACATGTAAACCAAATTTAAAAGATTGATATCGCGACAATTTGTCGTCGAAAACAAATATTATGGAAAAATTTATATGTAAGTGTTACAATATTTTATCTAAATCAAGATATTAATTGATGACAGGTTACCGCTAGACGTGTAGAAGTTTGTTTAAGCGTGTCACAGCCTTATCTATACATTTTAAATTTGTTGAACGTAAGATAACTGAAATCGATAGTATATTTATGTTTCGCGTGAAATATTTCAATTTCAAAAGTAGATCAAAATTAGACATGATCTAAACGTGAACGGCAGAGTAATTAATCTTTCTTTAGGTGGTATGCAAATGACTAATTCATAGTCTCTCGCCACAAATCAATGTACATTATGGTGGCACTTTATTACCCTTTTTAGGAGTTCGAATAATGCATGACACGACATTTATTCGTAATTAACATTTATAGCGACGCTGCAGGTAAAACTGATGTTCACAGATCGATAACTGAAACTTACAGCGGACTTACGTAAAACGAAGTCGAAAAAGAAAAATTGCTTATACATTGTCTGGTAAAAAAATAATAATAATTTGTATACTAGAAGACAACGAAAAGAATTTTGTAACCGTACATCTTTATGATATTTTACAAAAATATTTCACAATCTACTGGTAAACACTTATTATTAATAGTTAGCAGGTTTTAGTAACAAAATGTACTCGTCAGCATAGTAAAAGTATATGATTCTATTTATGATTTATAATTTTGTAAATGGTTCAGCAGATTGATTTTTACTACCTCTAATATCATAGACATCGTCGCAAGGACGTATGGTAATTCCTTAGAATGAAGTATAGAAAAATATTTAAATGATTTATAATTTTTTATATGATTCAGCAGATTGATTTTTACTATTTCTAATATCATAGACATCGTCGCAAGCACTTATGGTAATTTCTAGTAGAAAAATAATAGATTTCAATCAAATACCCTCGTATATAAAAATATGCATTTACCCATAAATCCCTGTCTACTAATCATTTATGTTTCACCATTCAGTCAATTTAACTCACGAAGAATACATTGAGTTACGAAAATGTGGAACGAATCAGTGAAAAGATAATGAGAAGCACTAAATACGAATTTCTCAATGCCAACGTTACGTTTACATTCTCGACTACCGATTTTCTCGTAACCGAGAGGCTAATTAGAATGGGTACAATCTTTACCACTAATCTTACCGAGCAGTAAAATTGGCTAATCTATATTGTCATATAAGAGTGACAAGAATGAATTTATTAAGATGTTATGCAATTTTTATTACAATGTATGTTGGAATAGAAAAATCCACCGAATCGATTTCTGTGAATACAATTTTATAACGTCAGTTAATTGTAAAATAGAAAATCTGGAGAGGGTCATTTGACCCCTTATGGTAGGTTGGTTCTTAAAGGGACTGTCTTATGTAAAGGTCATTCGACCGATATTACATTTTTTAAAGTTCGTGCCGATTTTGACGGAAGATTGTAACGCAACGCACAAAACTGATAAAAATTAACCCCTTGGCATAAAATAACGTCTGTTAGACGTCATCCATTTCGTGTACCATTGTAGACTTTGACGTCTCCGAGGCGTTAAGAATTGTCTCTGGCGGACGCCGAAAATCGTGCGTCGATTTCGATTCGATTCGAGTATTGTTGTATGCGAAGGTGTCACTTATGTGATACCTTCTTTTCAGCTTGCAAGGAATGTCGCTGAGCACTTTGAGTCGCGTAATAACTACACGATTCCAGTGGTTGCGATTTTCTTTATTTCCACTTCAGAATGTTCGCGATTTCTATGTTTCGAGTTCTGTTATGTTCGCGGTGGCTGTACGCGTCTAGTTGCGACTTCCTGTTAGTCTTGTTCGCGATTCCCATGTTAGTCTCTTTGCGATTTCGTGACTGTCTTCTTCGCGATTTCTAAATTGGCTTCTTCGCGACTTCTATTGGGCTGTTCGGAAAGTAATTTCGTTTTTTCCCGACAGAGGATTTAATTGTATTTTTTCTTACCCAACTTCACACTTAGACCGCATAATCATTATATGTTTTGAGAGCTGATATAACAAGGCTTGTGTGTGAAAAAGTCCAATTGATTCTACGCAGTAGTTTTTGGTTGGTGCCCTTTTAAATGTGGAGAGCAATAAACAGCATTTTCGTCATATTTTACTTTTTCACTATAGAAAAGTTAAAAATGCTGTTCAAGCCAAAAAGAAATTAACCGATGTGTATGGAGAAGATGTGTTGACAGTACGCCAGTGCCAGAACTGGTTTGCAAAATTTTGATCCGGCAATTTTGATAGTCGAAGAAGCACCACGTTTTGGAAGGCCGGTTGAAGCTGATAAAAACACGATAAAGGCATTAGTTGATGCAAACCGGCGAATAACAACACGTGAGATCGGTGAGAGGTTAAATTTATAAAATTTAATTGTTTATGACCACTTGAAAGGCCTGGGTTTAACCTCGAAGCTCGATATATGGGTTCCCCATGTTCTCACGGAGAGAAATTTGTGTCGTCGCGTTGACGTCTGTGATTCGCGTCTCAAACGTCACGAAAATGATCCATTTTTTAAGCGCATCATTACTGGGGACGAAAAATGGGTTGTATATAACAATGTCAAACGCAAGAGATCATGGAGCAAAAAAGATGAACCGGCACAAAGCATTTCCAAAGCCAATATCCATAAAAAAGGTGATGCTGGCTGTTTGGTGGGATTTTAAATGAATCGTTTTTTTTTTTAGCTTTTACCGGATAACACAACAATTAATTCGGAAGTCTACTGTCATCAGCTGGACGAACTGAATGATGCACTTCAACAGAAAAGGGCAGAATTAATCAACAGAAAAGGTGTAGTGTTCCACGAAAATAATGCGAGACCTCATACAAGTTTAGTCACTCGCCAAAAGCTTTTACAGCTTGAATGGAATACAATGCCACACCCACCATATTCTCCAGATCTGATATCTTCGGATTATTATTTGTTCCGGTCACTGCAAAATTTTTTAGATGGTAAAACCTTCACTTCAAATGAGGAGGTCAAAAACCACCACGATCAGTTTTTTGCCAGGAAAGACCAAAATTTTATGGGCGTGGAATCATGCTACTACCAGAAAGATGGCAAAAGGTATTGGACCAGAATGGCCAATATATAATTTAATAAAATATTTGTTCATTACACGAAAATTATCTTTCATTTTTACAAAGAAAAACGAAATTACTTTCCGAACTACCCAATAGATTGTTTCCTTCGTGATTTCAGATTGTGTTCTTTGCGACGTTCAGATTGTCTTCTTCGCAATTTCTAGATTGTCTTCTTTGCGATTTCTAAATTGTCTTGGTAGGTTTATGGTAGGTTTAGTGTTAAAACAGGTTAATTTAAAAACATTCGTCAAACCGTAATGCCCGTCGATAAATCAAATGAGGACTGCAATCGAGAAAGCGTAGGTCTCAAACCTTCCAAAGTCTCCGGATCGAAAAATCCTCGAGACGAGCAACTTCACAGATTCTACAAAGACAATTGCAAATCGGCCGGAAGCTGTCTTTAGAAAGGATATAGGCATCGGTGTCACCGATGATTGTAATCCGTTAATCTTTTACGATCGAGGTTCGGGTGTCGGGCATCGGTGACGAGTAATTTACAACCGAAATCCCGATTCTGCCTTTATAATCGGGAGCGTTCGCCGGTAATCCTCGTTCGATAGTTCGGCGTTGATCAAGGAGCATCGTTGCTTTCGGCTGGTTGAACGGGAACCGGCACCGGCTGGAAATCGCGCATGGGTATTGCAATCGACGCGCTGGTAATGCACTTTCCGATAATGCTAGTCCCGACGTAATCGCGCCTTCGTGCTACCTACATGTCCACACGGGCTCACTCTGCTGCATACCACCACTCGGCCTCTGTACACGGGTGTCTCGGAGAGAGCTGGTGCAAGAGAGACAGTGACAGATAGCGAAAGAGAGAGAGAGAGAGAGAGAGAGAGAGAGAGAGAGAACTGCACGTTTCAACGTGCAGAAACGACCGGCAGCCGGATTACTCTGATTTCACTGTTCCTGGCTGCCGTCCGTGTGATCTCTCTCGCTGGTTAACTGACGTGGATGAGGAATTAACCGCGTTACACAAGCCTCAGACAGACGATGAAAATGACTTTTAGTTACAGAAAGATTTTCCCGCGCTTCCATAGAATCCTAGCCTCTCGTGTTTTGCGATTTGAATTGTAAACGATTCTTTAAGCTTTCGCGGATCTTCGGAGCTTTAGCTGTCGGTACGGATGTCCCTTCACAATCATATCAAACGTTTCGACTAACACACAATATCGATTGACGTTAACCCCTTTCACCGCGTTTTGCTTTGCGATTACAATTATTGCTATTTCTTTATCGTTCGTAACTTCTCAGAAGGAAGGGAAATATTAGGTCTACCGGATAGTTCTGTCCGTTTTTGGAATAAAATAGAATACAAATTTTTATTACCATCAATGAACTTTATTGAATAATGTAATTCCTATTGAGTGGCATTAAGCTTTGTGATCAAGTGGAACGTTATCATTTTTCAAATATTTGTGGACATGCTTGGCCCTAAGAATTAGTTATGGGCTTGGTTACGGCTGAAAGTTAAGTATTTATACAAAGAATCTATCTAAATACCAATTGGATTAACAGCATCCGATCTAAACTCCACGATGTAAGACCCAATAATCTCTAAAAGAGATCAGTACGCAATTATCGGAACTCGAAGAGGACGCTCGGGATATATCGACAACTCTCTCTCTCTCTCTCTCTCTCTCTCTCTTTCTCTCTCTCTCTCTCTCTCTAATCAAACGAAGTCCTCTTAAATACATTTTATGTGGCGAACTCATTAGTACCTACCATACATTACCTGGAAGCCCTAGGTCTTCTTCGGAACGGACCAGATTCTCTATTGATAGGGATCTCAAGACAAACCTAAATAACGACATCATCTTGAAAGTTTTTCCTCTTCTTTAAAACTCAATTTAAGCATCAATTTAAAGATTGATGTACATAACTCGTTATAATTTTGCTACGAGCCAGGGTCGCGAGTAACGTGAGAGGCCGCCGGAAGGGTTATTACTCTTGGAATACGGTTTTAATTTGTTAGTAAGAAGCACGGAAAAATCCAATGCGAAATCGGGGAGCCTCTAGGAGTATAGGCGTTGAGGTCGAGCCCAATGCGAAATCGGGAAGCCTCTAGGAGTATATGGTAGACGTTGAAGTCAAATCCAATGCGAATTTGGGAAGCCTTTAGGAATTAAGTCAAATACAGACTTTTCGAATTATCTCGGAAAGATTTTTGACAGCAAGATGAACGGAAAACATTCCCCGTACGTGACAATTCCTTATTACTCAACCCTACGTCAAAATTAATTATATTTTACTGTACTATCCATATGCTAATGATATTATAATTAATTGTGTGGCGGCTGTACCTCTACCCTCGCCGACAGAGGGACAGTAGAACCAGACTTTCTCGCTAGTTCCTGATCCGCCTCCAGTTCATATATACAGGGTGTCCCACATAAATGGGAACACCAAAATATCTTTCGTATTTACAGTCCTATCAGAAAACTTCAGAGGATAAAGTGACTAAGTAAGTAAGAGGATGGTTTTTTAATATAATTTCAAAGTCACCGAGGTTTTTTTAAATGGGATAGTATATTTTTTTTACGATAGCATGATAGATAATAAAAAAACTGAATTTAGTGGATACCACCTTTTTGACCTTGAAATGACCTTGAGCAAGAATAATCATGTTGACGCGGATGAAATGTGGAAGTTTAAAACTTACGTGTTTCAGCAAAGATTGCGCGTTCTTTACGTCGGGTTGACCTTTACATATCATAATAAATTTTCGAAATAGTTTTCATAGTAAACATCGTATGTTTATGTTAGAGTATGTATCATTGAGATCGTTAACAGAAGGTTAATCGTTTAGAATAAGTACGTTGTTCCTTCTGCATTATTCGAGTTCGAAACGTGAAAGTGATAACAATGCGTTATACTATACAGGAACGAATTGATGTGGTTTTCACTTATGGCGAAAGCCACCAATCTTTGAGGCAAGCAGTACGTTTGTATCGTGAAAAATGTGTGAATCGTATTTGTCCTTCGTTACACGCATTTTCCATCGTGGTAAAACAATTTTAAAATACCGGTAGTGTAAACCAACAACACCAGAGGATATACGGTAAAGGATTACTGCAGCATGTGCTTCAATTACGTCTCAGGAAATCGACAATGCCTACAGATCATTTATTAAAAGATTGCAACATTGCATAAATGAGGATGGTCAACATTTCGAAAATTTATTATGATATGTAAAGGTCAACCCGACGTAAATAACGCGCAATCTTTGCTGAAACACGTAAGTTTTAAGCTTCCACATTTCATCCGCTTCAACATGATTATTCTCGCTCAAGGTCATTTCAAGGTCAAAAAGGTGGTATCCACTAAATTCAGTTTTTTACTGTCTATCATGCTATCGCAAGAAAAGTATACTATTCCATTTAAAAAAAAATCGATGACCTTGAAATTTCATTAAAAAACACGACATAAAAAATTTTTTTCTTAACCATTATATTGCCTCCCTGCAATAGTGTCACTTTGTTCTCCGAAGTTTTCTGATAGGACTGTAAACACGAATGATATTTAGGTGTACCCATTTATGTGAGACACACTGTATACCGTTCTTAAGTCCTTAAGTCAGCCTTACAGACGAGTCCTTTAGCGGACCCAGGACGAATCGCTCCCCCTTCCTTTCTTCCTTTTCTTCCTCTGTAAACCACATGTTTCCTTGTTAGCGTAAATTGTTGGCAGATGTGGGTGCATTTTCTGGATCGGTAAATTTGGCTACCCCTGGAAGTGGAGCAAGCATCCCCATTATCTGTCCCCGATCGTTTTTACTTGTACAGCTCCCCACTAGCGAATCGTAGGGCCCATTTTATGTTCATAGATTTCCGTTGGTACACCCGCTCCTTCTGAGAGAAGGGATGATCAGCGAAAAGGGTAGGGAACGAGTCTTTATCAGGGCGAACTCGATGCTCTCAAGTGGCTATCACAAGACAAAAACACAGACTTTGTATCTTGTTGCGTTTCCTGATACACATCGCACTTTGTACATGCCGGTAGCCTCAGTCAGTACTTCTACTTTCGTGATCATTGTTATATATAGTCCTTCCTGCAAAGGGTAGGTAGTCCTTTGAGAACGTTGCCAAAACCATTAAATTTCTCTGACCGATTAAAAAATCCAACACAGGCCGCAACATACTGCTTTGATGCTTTTTCCAAAAAAGTGTTCGACCTCTTGTGGATTTATTCTGTAATTTTTTTCATCTGCGTAATTTTTGCATTAAACGGCTTATACTGTACTATACAGCAACAAGTTTTGAAGTAAAAAGAATCCTTGAGTCAATAAATTTGTATCGTCGAACAAAATGATCCGACAACTACCTCGCATCATCATTTCAGAATTCTTTTAAACTTTCACGAAAATCTGCGTTCGATTTAAATCCGTTTTTTTTTTCGTCGTCCCGTGGCGCAGTTTTGTATAACATTGTTACTTTCTTGTCTGACTTTAACGGACGGGTCGGGAGCTGGTATGCGCGTCGGACACGACCTGAACTAATCCAGGAATAGGTAGTTTTTGCACGTTGGTGCGAGGATGTTTAGGAACGTACAGAAAATCTCGGCGTGACTCACACAATCTCATATAATATTCATTCCTTTGCGTCTCGTGGATTAACGGCGTCATGCAAAATTTCATTTTATTTTCTTCTTCCCATCCGCACAGTCTTGTAATGTGTTTATCGCGAAACTGGACATCGGCAAACGATTATATTTTAGTTTCGTTCAATAACATTTCCCTTTACAGGCGGTTACGTTGATGCATGCGAGACCATCGCCACTTTTTTTTATACGGTTATTAAAGTTATATCAGGAGTTTATGCTTTCACCGCTTTTTTATACCGATGGCGAAGTTACGCCGCAGAGCGACACAGATAGCGTTTACATTTGATTAAATCGGCACGCGTAATCCTCAAACGTTCTTCAGAAATTATTATGCAAAGTATCCTCTCGTGATTTACCTACATTTTCATTCTACACTTCGATCCGATAGCTTGTGTTTTATTTAACCCTTTGCACTCGAATGGTGACTCTGAGGGACCACAAAAATGTCGCGCTATTGATTAAAACAATCTTTACATCGCTTTATTTGAATCGAAGAAATTGACAAAAATTTAACTGCTGTATGGGTAAATAACAATAATTATTTCTGGATGCATAAACGGAAATAAATCATCTGCAATGGTATATTTTGGATCAGAAGGGATGCCTTGGTTTTTTAATTAAAACAACTTCGAGTGCAAAGGGTTAACATTTAATATTTTTTACAATAGTGTGGAATTGCAACGTAATCGTGGAGAGATGCAAAATAATATTGTAGCAACATGTACAATTTATTATTTATTTGTGCCCATAATTATGAAAGTGGTCCAAGTCATATATTTCTTGTTTCGAGATATGTAATGCATTGCATTTGAATAAATTAAAAAATATTTTTACATTATGCGACATTTTAATTTATAATTTTATTAGTCTTGATTAAAGGAAATTTATTATGAATATGAAATTTTGTGTGAATTTCATACGGAAATGTTGTTTTTAAAGTTTGAACTGACTTGGACCATTTTCAAAATTGACTGAATGTCCTATAAATGACTTAAAGCAATAAAGAACTATGAGTTTTATTTGAAACAATAACTTTAATGAAATAATTCATGAACATTTATTAATTATTTTTAAGAAGTAATCCGTTTTTATCATTTCGAGTTTTTAAGATTCTTAAAATGTTCCTGAAAAACTGGAGGGATGTATGGTAGTAAACACATAATACCTTTATGTTTTTCTTCCGTTACTGGTTCAGTGGTGGTGTATAATGGAAGTAATTTAATATTTCCGTATATTTTTGGTCTTCCTCTTTTAGGTGAAAGATCCAAAACGTGGAATTTAGAATCATCTAAAGAAGTTTTATAAAACATTTTATAAGGTTCATTTTTCAAAAATCTCATCCATTGAATTTGCAGCCAAGAGACCGATTCGCCCGCGGTATTTTTTACTCTTCTAGTGATTTCGTTGAAATAAAATCCGGCTGCAACATTCGTTTTATCGAAAATGTATTTCTTCTACTACACTTTTCTATCAGTTTATAATAATGCTCAGGGTTGTATAAGTAATTTGCTTTTTTCATTTTCATTTCTATCAACCCAAAATCACGGTCATTCGGTAGAAAGAAATGACCAAATACCAAAAATTTGTGGTCTATCGTTTCAATAATATTATTTGATGAATGAGCAATTTTCATCCATGTCAATGCTACTTTAATATTACGATTTCGGCCTAAACAAGCATCACTGTAAGCCATTATGTATTTTTATTGTAATTTGTCGGCTTATTATGTAGTTATAAAATGCGCCAAAGAGGGCCACGTGCCATTTTAAGATAATGTTTATATAATTTCTTTAAATTTTTAATTTAGACTAAAATGTACCTAAAGTCTATATCTTGAAATTATATACCGGGTGCCCAAATATTCCCATACCACAGTACGGTAGTTAAAATAAAAATATGCTCTTCAAGAATAGTTACACGATCATTAATAATAAATGAAACATAGTTGTATACGATTCCAGACGTTCTACTGGTCTGAAATAAAAAATTAAGTGGAATTTGAATTAGTATGAATATAATTATGGTATGAACTGCAAGAAATAATATATGTCTTTATATGTCTAATATGACTTTTAGGGTTTTTTCTTTATATTTGGTATGATAACGATTAATTATCGGCGATTTAATTATCTATTATCGTATTACACATACATTTATAATTAATTTACTATAATTATACATTTTTATATTGCAATATCTGGTAGAAAGATTTAGTTCCGATCAGTTTCTAAAACGAGTGATCGTTTTATTGTTTTTATAGTTTTTATTTTATGATACACGTTAGTTTCAATTGCATTCGTTGCTCATATTGTTCATGTTTTACACGTATCGATTATGTTGAAATTATTTTATTAAATGTTGGTCTCCGGTATTAAGTTCTGCCCGGTGTAAGGTGATTTTGTTATACTTGAGACTTAAAAGTTTTTGAGATGTTATCAACATTGTACGAATTAAAATATAAGGAGATCGATATGCAGGACGTCCTGCAACAGGTGGGAGAAAAAAAGCCCGATTCACCATGACAACATGGAACGAAAGTTAAGAATGAAACGTTTGCGGTTTCTACTTTATTTTCAGTTGAATTACTTGCAAATAAAACTCTCCTGCAGGTGGTCGGGATATTGTGTTTCGCATTATCGTATATCGTATTGTTCTACTGTCTGATGAAATTACAGATATACAATATTTTTGTTTCTGTGATTGTACCGTAAACATTCTAAGTAGATTACAGATTTTTTGTAAAATAAAATGTTGTTCAGTCGATTGCAAAAAGGGAAATATACATTAAAATGCATTTCTTCGTACAGTAGGTTTAATAAGTTGAAATGCTTTTACAAATTAATATTCCATTTATCCATATGTTGTGATAAATGCATAACATTTTCAAAATACACTAAACGAAACGATTTTGTTAATAATTAGATGAAATATAAGTGCAAAACTATTAATTCATTATTTTCCACTTTTCGTAGATGTGAAAGCAAATTATACGAATGAAAATTTAGTACCATTTCGTGGTTTATAAATATGTATTACAAAGTTTTTTAAATTAGTTTATTTATATAGAAAAACTGTTTCTATCACCAGTATTAAAAAAAGTATTCTCTTTCTAAGGGGGTAAAGGGATTTAGAAGGCCAAAAAAGCCTTTCTATGTGAATTAAAAAAAAAAAATACCGGATGGAATTTTTTGGAATTTTTACCATTTATTGTACATATATTGTATTGTTCAAATTAATTTTTATGAGCAATTATACCAACATATACAGAATTTATAGCTGGAATACGCAGACACCTTAAAAAATTTCTTCATATTTGCGAGCACTCTAGCGCCCCGTAGAATCGTCTGAAATAAAAAACTCTGGGGTTTTTTTAAAGCTAATGAGTGTAGTTCCTATGTGAACCTTAAACCTACAAAGATTTCTGCAAAGAAAGTTTCAAAATAGCCGATAGAAGTGAAATTTTTTATTTTCGCGTAAAATTTTTGCCTTATTTCGTTTATAATTTTTTGTAAACATTAAATATGGCCAATATCGTAGGTTCACATAGAAACTATGTTTATAGTCTTTCGTTTAAAAAAAAAAATCAATTAGATCCGTCAATTAGTTTTCTCTCAATCGTGCCCGAAAATTTGGAAAACATGGTTTCGAGAAAAACGCGTTTAAAGTTTCGGAAGAGTTCAGGAGTGCTCGGCACACGTCGGGGTTCGACACTCATTTTGAACTGTTCTGGTGTTTATTCATACTTGGGGTTTTACAAACATGTTCTCTGGATAGAATACTATTAATTTAAGCAATAAAAAAAAAGTCGAATTTTTTTACCTCTGAACCCCTTTACTCCCTTAAATCATATAATATACAATACTTCATAACAAATTCAAATACATCTTATAACACAGCAATTCAATAATCACACCTAATTAAGCATTTGTGAGTGTTGCCTGAATATTTTAATTGAATGATTTAAAACAATTGCAAGAATTATCCAGTGGATTAATACAAAACGTGTACCATGACATTCGTTTTACGTATAATTTAAATAAGTATCATTGAACTGGACATATTAATGGAAAAGAGTACATTAGAAGACAAATAAAAAATGTAGTATGATAATTTTATGTACGAAGATAATTTAGTTGTAAGCATGAAAATCGGTCGCAGTTTCATAGTAACAATATATTAATGCCAATTATGTTTTTTAAGGTTACAGAATAATATGTAAATTAAAGGCAGTTGCACGATTAATTTGTTGTACGAATAATTCAGAATTCTCTGGTGCTAATCCAGTAAAGTTTAGTCAAACAAGAAAAACAGTTCTTCTTGAAACTGTTTAAAAGGAGAGTTTAAGAACCGTGCAATTGAAGCACTGTGTTATTCGAGGACCGGAGCAATTTTTTACTGTGCTAAACGAATTTTCGTGTTATTCAAGTACCGTATCATTAAAGGACTGCTTGTACATAATAGTTTGGAAGAAGTATTTTCACTCCGAAGAACGGAAAAGTAGCAAAAACTACGTTTACGTAATAGATACTGACTGTTGGGTGATTATAATTTTTCTACAATAAATATTATAATATCTTATAGTATAATCAGAATTTAAAATATTCGGTAATTAATTTATCAGCAATGTCTGTATTCAGAAAAGAAGTTTCTGGTGAAGGTAAATTTACAACTGGATAAGGCAAATATAAAATCGAAAAGCCGTTAAAAATATATTTAAATATAATATTGCATTATCTTCGACTCTTTAAAATGATTAAAAGAAAATATACATTTTCATTTAACTTCTATCTCTCATAAATATCTTGGACATTTTATATTGGACTGTCCGGAAAGTTCGTGCCGATTTACTCATTGGGAATCTATTATTTACCAATTCGTTTTGGTATATAATTATTAAAACGAAAAATTAATCGGCACGAACTTTCCGGACAACCCAATATTTTGCACGAAGATCTCCAGTCTACTTTTCATCGATCGTGTATCGTCTTTATGGGAGAATAAAAATAAAATGTCGCCTTTATGGGAACTGAGAATATGGGACTGTATAAAACACAAACATGTTCACAATTTGTGAGAGCTTTAGAAAGTGTACGATGAAGGCAGTGAAGAGAATACAGTGTTGTTGAACACGATTTTTGAAACTGGACAAAGGTAAACTTAATAAAACGCGAACAGAGGGATCAGCGACAGAAGGAAGATCGTTAACGTTTGATTAAAGAAGATCTGTTGTTCGTAGAACGAGATTTATTACCGAAACTACGAAATTATCCGACGAATCTAAATCTCTCCGGATACGTGCTCCGAGTGACATTTCGTCCGTTGCTGCGCCACGTGTAGCGCGTTCCATTCTCAGCCCGTTCAGAGTTTACATACTTCCCAATGGTTGAAAAATAAGAGGAACTCAACAGTGTTAATTTCGAAGAGTATCTCGAAAATGTATAAGTAAAATAAAATATATAAAGAAAGATCCTACATTAAGTGCACCAAAATTAGCTGTCGAATTATAATTCTAATAATTATTAGAAGAGACTGGAAAGAAAGTGCACCCCCAAACAATATGCAGAGCATTAAAAGAATGTGGTTATAATGGACGAGTTGCTCGGAAATAACCGTATGTGAATGAAACGAACAGAAAGAAAAGATTGAACTTTGCGAGAGAATTTGTTTTAAAAGAAGAGACGTGGTGGAATGACATTATTTTTAGTGATGAGAGTAAATTCAATATTTTTGGATCGGATGGCGAAGAATGGTGTGGCGAAAGAAAAATGAAGAATTAAAAATTAAAAATACGAAGACGACTATAAAGCACGGAGGTGGAAATGTACTTGTTTGGAGATGTATCTCAACATTTGGAACGGGTGAATTAATTGTTATTGATAACATAATGGACAAAAATGTATACCTGAACATTTTAAAAAATAATTTAAGTAAAAGTGCAATAAAAATGGAGATTCAGAATACATTTAAGTACTATCAAGATAATGACCCCAAGCATAAGGTACGTATCGTACAGGAATATTTGCTGTATAATTGTCCAAAATTATTGCAATTGCTACTTCAGTCTCCAGATCTATATCCTGTAGAGAATTTATGGAATGAACTAGACTATGGACTAGACTATGGAATAACATCTAAAGAAATGTTAAAAGAACGGCTGAAAGAGGAATGGAATAATATTAGTACAGAATATTTGAAAAAACAAGTTGCAATATGCCTCAACTATTAAAAGAGGTCATTCGTCAAGAAAGATATCCTACACTATATTGAATTACTTTTCGTTTGTAAAAATGAGTACAAAAACTATCAGTCTTTAAAAGTGTCCGAATATTATTATAACGTTAAAATCAGACATTGTTTTGTTTATAATAGAATATTTAATAAACGCTAGCAATTATATAAATAAAATTTATACTTTTATTAACTATACATTATGTAGGTATGTAATTTAGAATTAATTTTTTTTTCCTTCATTGTGAACAAAATTACAATGCGACAAAGTGAAAATATTAAAGTTACTCACTGTAAATACATCTTTCCAATTATAAGTGAAAGGTATTTCAAGTTGTACTCCAAAGGGAACAGATCTCTGCCACGTCTTGAATTTAGTTATCAAGTTTACGGACAACCATTAAAAGAATTGTGTAAACAGAGTTCTTATTCTGACCACCGCAGCTGTCGGAAACATTGTTTTCATATTAAACATGCTATTAAATGGGAAAAGACCGTTTCCACAGAAGTGGCCTTTTAGTTTTTCCTTTCCCTCTATCCAAGTATTGTATGATGAGGTCGATGATGTGTTAATATGTATATACAGTTAAATGAACAGATTCTGAAAATGCAATAAAAGGTGGAAAGGGCAGTATTGGAGAAACACCTGTAGAAGCGCATCGCGCTTGCCCTTCGACCTGAACTTTTCCTTCGATTACCCGCGTTTCATTCTGCCGCGAGATTGCATACCCTCGAACCAACTGGTGCACCTTGAATAGAAACGACAAGGCAGCGGCACGCAGACCTTCCTTTCCTTATCAGGTATCGTGACCGAGCTATCGCACACGTGAACGCGTTTCATTGGAAATTTTCCTTTCGATCCGCACTCGCCGCACGTTTAATTAACATACAACCGGTCGGGCGCAGGGGTAACGAAACAGGGGCTTGCTTATTTCGACGCTGTTGCGAAATGTATGTCGCAGGAATCGTGTAACCGACGAACTCGGTGGTTCTTAAAGGGACTGTCTTATGTACAGGTCATTCAACCGATATTGCATTTTTCAAAGTTCGTGCCGATTTTGACGGAAGATTGTAACGCAACGCACAAAACTGACAAAAATTAACCCCTTGACATACAATAACGTCTGTGAGACGTCATCCATTTCATGTACCATTATAGATTTTGACGTCTCCGAGACATTAAGAATTGTCTCTGGCGGACGCCGAAAATCGTGCGTCGATTTCGATTCGATTCGAGTACTGTTGTATTTTATTTAATGAATTTTATTCAAGTATATATTGGCCATTATTATCTACGACATTTTGCAATGATTAACCAAATCACCGGTTTCCCTAACCTTCTGCTATTTGTAACATGTTGTAACATGCTACATGTTAATTGTAACATTTTCGAAGTTGATTTTCTCGAAAACGAAACGTCAAATAGAAAGTAGTTACTCCATGTTTTCTCATGTAAAATAAACCCGTGAATTTTATTTATGAAATTCACTCCATTTTGGGAATTCTCAAAATAAAATATTATTCTAAAAGCTGTTTCTAATAGATAAAATATGTTGCTTTTGAAAGTGTAAGTATAGTTTCAAATAAAATTTAATATTTATTGTTAGAAACAGTATTGTACGCAGCACTGAAGATTGTTAACAAGGAGGCATAGGAGCAAGATAGGTATTTCACTGTACCTATGACATTGTCGTAATCTCCTGAGGTTTCTTCGCTACACAATTCCAAATTGTGGTGGAGCTATTAGACGCCAATCAGTTTCACATTCCTTTGCCTAGTCAACTTGTCATCTCAGCAGAGTATTGGTTTACGCAGCTCGTAGAGAGCTAAGACATATAAGTCTCTAGGGGTCATTCGCTATAGCTGACACAGTAAGACATTGTAAATCGTATTGCAATTTGTAACGTCGATTTTGACAATAGATTGCCTGTCTATATGGAATTGCAAAGGTTAGGAGTCGCGAAATTATAACGTGAAACTTCCCACAAAATGAATCTTTATTTGTTGTTACAAAATAGTAAACAAAATTTTAGAGTCTTTCAAATTTACATTATTTTAATAGATTTATGAAATTTAATTTAAAGAAACGGAAAATTATAAATGGGGTAAGCGAGTATTTTGCTTATGCACAGTTGTATTGTTTTCATTTATAGCTAAATAAAATATGATATGGTGAAAGCCAGGCAAAATAGCTCCACGGTTCAACGTGTCAATGAGGAAACATAAATTTTTAACACCCGTCTAAAGATTGTAATTAGTATACAAAAATTTGATTTTGTATGTAAAATCAGCTACGTAATACATTGCAATATTTCCAATTGAAATGCTACTGTTCGTTTGCACAGGATAATTGCAAACGCAAGTAAAACTCTTGAAGGAAACGATAGAGATCGTTTTGGCTCCGATACATAAATTATGAAGCAATTAATAAACGGCAGTTGCTCACGGCGAGTTAAACGCGCAAACGCGATACATGCGTTACGAAGTATAATTAGAATCATATAGCCGGTGTTTTAATCATCGGCTAGTACGTGATGTTTAATGATTAACCGATCGTCAAATGCAGTTGACGTCTTCGACCGCATTGCTCATTTTAATGGACATCAATTTCGACGACTGTTTATTCGTGCAATTTGCAAGACACGGTATTCCCTGCTGGCATCAGGGACATTGTCGTGTTCGGTTATAATGAACATTGCTTTCCATTCGGTCGAAAACAGTGTACTCGAATTAAATGGGGACATTTTCGGCACAGCCGACAATGTTTGCGCCAGCTGAAAATTAGCCGCAGACGAGTGGAACGGTCGGTCACCGATGGATTAAACTTCGAAACATTAAATTCAATTTGTGACAATTTTACACATTGCGATTCTCATCCATTTTATCAACTTCAGTAGAACTAATTATTTTCACCGTGCTCGGCTGATAGTCCTCGCTAACTCCGACCGTATTTTCATTTCTACGTGTAACATGTTATTTCTGAGATTTGTAAAAAGGGACCAGGATCTCTTACGTGCCATTAAATGTATAATATTTATAATTACTTCAATTTCCATTTATATAATTGTTTTGTAGCTATAACAAGCAGGCAATATGTATTCAAATTGTATTTGGAGGGAAACGTTGTTCAAGATTCACTAAAACGAACTTACTAAAACGAGATCTACCGAAACAGTTAAAACGACTGACTCTTGATTTTTTCTTTGACAATTACTGAAATTATAAAAATACTTTCATGAGAAAGTTTCGAATGCGTTTTTTGAAATTGAAATAGACATTACGTTAAAAATTCTACGAGGTCAAAATAGATATAGTCTTGTCATTATTACGAAGCAATGTAGTACATCGGTCGAAGTTCATACTCGGCGATTTTAATGTCAAAATTTTTAAATTCGATTTGCGATTCATTTAAATCAAAGTTTTGTACAATTTTTACTATATTCGATAAATTATATTTCGCATCGCCTTTGGTCGATTTCAACAGAACTTTGTGCACGTAAGTGTAAACCTTTATAAATGTAACAGTTTGCTACAGATACAGATGGAAGACTTAAAAATTGCGATTTTTACCTTTTTCTTCGCAATTGCGCCCAACAACAATTTTTAAAAACTATTTCCGCATTGCCTAGTAAATTGATTGTTTTACCACTTGAAAAAAATATGAATCAATTTAGTTCGATTTAGACATTAGAACTACCGGGCTGGTCAAATTGACTTGTTATTAGTTCTTCTTTCGCAGATTCAGTAACTATAAAAATATATTCATGAAAACTGTTTAATAGTTAAATTAAAATTTAAATACTAATAAAAATTTGAATAGTTGCAACCTTGTCATTATTACAAAGCATCGTATATTACTCTAGTTTAGTGCTCGGCAGTTCCCATGTTAAAAACATTAGTCGTTTTTAACACTAGAACTACCAACCAGTCATTTTGACTGATCTATAGTTTCTTCTTTCGCAATTATTGAAGTTATAAAAATGTTTTCATCAGAAATTTTTCGGATGTATTTCTTTAATAACGTACATGTTATAATAAAAATTATATAAAGTTTTAATAGATGCAATCTCGTTATTAGTACAAAGCAATGTATATCGTTGGATTTATTGTTCGGTAATTTTAGTGTTAAAGAAGTTGTTCGTTATTGAAAATCATTCGCACCACCCCTAAATAACTGAGCAGTATTAATTTAATGCTCGGAGCGCATGAGTGGATTTAGTTTCGTAGAGTTAAAACCATTAAGCTATTCATACGCGTTGAACAATCCCATCTTTATAATTTTCGAGAAACCAGGCAAGACATTTTTTCTTGTAGACGCACATTCGTATTTCGACTTCAACCGTCACTGAAACAATTTTGAACGTCCATTAACCTCTTCAGGGACGACGAATTTATTTTTTCTGTAGTGAAATTTTTGGTTTATTTATTATTGACAGTAACTATAATTAAAAAAAACTAAACGTCCACATATGTGGCCAAAGGCGTGAAGAGAAAACAGTCGCTCGTTTGTAACTTGTAAATTTAAACGTGAAGCTCGTACGCGAGAATATAAAATTTAGTATTTATTTTTAACACTAAAACTACCAAACCAGCCATTTTGACTGGTCCCTAATTGTTTCTTTCGCAATTATTCAAGTTATAAAAATGTTTTCATCACAAATTGTTGGATGTATTTCTTTAACACGTTGAACGCCATGATGGTCATCATGATGGCCATATTACAATCGAAATTAATTGGATTGTAGTATGAGGTGAGAACTTTATTATTTAGTAATTAACAATTCTTCTTAATAATGTTGGTCACTTCTATGAATAAAATACATGAAACTGGTCCGGAGCGCACAAAATTCGCTCGGTAGTCAAAGTGTTAATAACGTACCCGTTACAATAAGAATTCTATAAAATTTCAATAGATGCAATCTCGTTATTATTACAAAGTAATGTATATCGGTTGGATTTATTGTTCGGTAGTTCTCTAGTGTTAAAACGTGTGCAAACACTTCTTACAGCCTACCTGTACACGATTTCACAATGAAAACGAATGAATAATCAAGTAATAAGAAATGATATTCCATTTTTATTAAGTAGATTCGAGATTTGGCCAGCTGTGCCGCGTGGTGGCGAATGCGTCAACGTTGCGTCAATAGACGCAGTTTCCCTTGTGCCGCTTGAAACGGTTCGATCGTGCGACGGAAGTAACGCGGACGGAAACGCGTTGCGCATTGACATAAGACGGTCGGGTTAGGGAAACCGAAGAAAATGACGTGGTTGCGTGTGCCAGCCCTTCCCCTACCGGTACCGGTCTGGTATCAAAGCGTTACCCGTTATATATTGGATTAGTGCTATTTTTACTCAAGGTATGCAGCGGTACCGACAGCGTTGCAACGTCGGTAGGGTTCGATAAGAGCGTACGTATAGCAGTTAATTATATCAGTGCCCCATTAGCGTGCCAGTATACCACGAGATTGCAATAGCTTTTTATACACAGAAAGGGTTTGCTGTTGGTGCTGTTGCTGCTTTTCTCTCTCTCTTCCTCCCTCTCTCTCTCTCACCCTTCCTCTCTTTCTTTCTTTCTTTCTTTCTTTCTTTCTTTCTCCACCTGGTTATACGCTAGCTAGGCGAACCTGCGCTCGCGCCACTCCGTGCCTCCTTGCTCTGCGCGCAGATCTACGTAAATACGAGCCAGTAATTACGTTGCTGGAGGGAAATTACCAGTTACCAGGTTGCCGTTGAGTTTTATCCAATTAGGGGATTGCTTCAACCACTGGTAGACTCCCTTTCCTAATGCTCAGTCGAAAAGCTACCCTCTCGTATATAGCATAGTCCTTTTTTTTCGGCCGGCAATTTATTTGACTGCGTTTTCTTTAACCTCATCCCCTCTCCCCGAACCCCTCTCTCTTTCGAGAGAGAGAGAGAGAGGGAGAGAAAAAGAGATCCGCGATGTAGTCTTTTGAAATGGGAACACTTTTTACCCGCATTTATTAAGTGGTTGCGCGTGTGTTTGTTTTGTTGAATAATGACTCGCGCATCCTTCAGATTAATTTGGTACGATCTTGTATTTCGGCTTCGAAGCTGCGGTTTCGTGGGTTTAGCCAATGGTAATTATTTGTGGGTTTTGTTGTTGCCTTGTGCACGAGCTTTATTCGGTTCTATTTAGGTAGCGACCTTTCGGAGATGTTTTCTGTACGGCGTACCCACTCTGACGAGCCGGTTTCGAAATCTATTGCACGGGGTCGGATTATTGGGGACGATGCACTTTTGCGTAGTATTATCGACTTTCTGGAATTTGAAGGTAACTACGGGAAATATGGAAACGGTGCTAAATTGTCAAAGGATCGTGGTAGTATCTGTGATATAATACAGCGTCATTCAGACAGAAAGAAATCAACGATCACGCGTCGTCCCTGAAGGGTTAACCTTAGGGCTTCGAGCATTTTTTTTTCTATGGCGTCCGCAGCTTCAGCTTTTATGAAGAATCTTTTGTGTAATGATAGTTTCATTTTGAACAGGAAGAAATTCCATCACGAACAGAAATTAAGAATGTGCGTGAATAAATTTTCTTTTGTTTGCTTTGTTGAAATTCTGTGTTGCCGAAAGGAAATACAGTAAAATAGAAAAGTACCGTGAATAAGAAAAGAAGTATTTCTCTTGATTAACCCCTTAACGCACAGTTTAAAAACAAAAAACCGACAAAAAAATCACAATTTAGAACATTGTCTTGGCAAAAAAATTAAAAAAATACAAAAATAATTAAAATATTGTTTTGGTGGAAAATTTTGATATACTGCGCTTTTGTTCCATGGAAAAGGCTATATTTTATTCTTGAATAAATAAATGTTATAGCTTACAATCCCATGTAAATGATAAATATCAATGAAACGATTTTTTTTCTTTGCTTTCATATTGTTATTTTCAATTCTCGATTATATTCGAGTGTGAAAAATTATAGCAGCATAAAATACAACGCCGCTCGAATTATTTCGAGTGTGCACAGTTTGGCCTGTTTAGCGCGTTCGAATTAACTCGAGCGTACAAGTTAAGGGGTTAATGTAATTTATGTATATTTAAGAACAGCTATAATTATTCAATCACAATTGGTATAATAAGATCAATAAAATATGCTTTGAAATCTTCTAAGATGCTTCTTACATTAAGAAATATGACATTTAATTTAAATATTACAATTAAAAGTGTATTTAAAATCTAACGAAATTATGAGCCTGACAATACCAACGATGCCAATAAATTAATATTTGTTACAAATACTCTACATATTCATAGATAATACTTAAAATATAACATCCCTGCTCTCGATACGATTGACAACGGGATAATTAATAATGTTGTTACCTTTTTCTTCATAAATTATATTTGGGTTTTAATGAAATTCTTTGAACCGCATAGTAATTTTACCAATCCGAAGCAATTTGTATTTAATCCTACTTGTTTGGTAGACGATTAAGAAACTGGCCGAGATACGTGCGATTTATAGATCGACTCGTAACAGTTTAGCGCTGTGAAACGCCGGGTGTTGAGCGTTGATACATCGTTAACGATTTTCGTGGTTGAAAGAACGCGACACGCGTTAGATAAACAGCAACGCGCGACCCTGACATAGACGTAATCGATTTCGCGAAGTTGCTCGCGGGGCTATCTAATAGTATCGCGTCTAGTCAATGACGCATCGGGTTTCATCGTTCGATTCATTACTATATTAATAGATTCTCCCAGTAATCGGCGATCTCAGGGTTGAATACAGGTCGTCATGAAACCGTTGGGACAAAAGCGCATTTAAAAAAAAAATCGAATGGATACGGGTGGATCAATAAAGAAATCATAATTTATCGTCGGCGCTATTGGATCTCGATTAATTAAAGGGTGAACTTGTTCGCTCTTCGGTGAAGACCTTTTTTCTTCGGAGATTGTTTAACTTTTTACCGCGACCCGTCATTTTGGATTGTTGCCATTTTTCTTACCTTCAGATCTAACGTAACAGCTAGATTTCATAAGAGAGATTTTACACTTTAAGTCGTTTTTTGAAGAACGCCCATCAATTTTTCTAGGTTACTAGAATATTATATTCTTTTGTATTCTTAAATGCTTTCGAACTGCAAGAATTCTAAATTTCATTTACCTTTCCACGGTTATTATAGTTGTAGTGTTATTGTCGTTCCAAATACGAAGGACGATATAGGTTTCACGAAATTAAGGGGCGAATACACTTTATGAGATGAAAATTTTCGATGTTTTGTTTGTTTGAAATTGATTCCAGTATGTGTCTAAAATACGTGTATAAAGTTACGGAGCAAAATTTTATGTATTTTGGGAGATACAGCTAGCCGAACAGGTAAGCGTCAGGTACAAGTAGCGCAAAAGGTGAATTAGATAATTTTCCTTAATTTCCAGATGTCCTTAAACATTTAAAACCGATATATGAAGAACTTTCAAAGGAGGATTTATTAACCAGGTGTCTAGGTGGACACACACAGAATTGTAATGAAAGTTTCAATTCAACGGTTTGGCGCCTAAATCCAAAGCATCTAAATTCCGGAGCCAAAATTATCGAAACCTCCGCCTTTATTGCAGCTGGCATTTTTAACGAGGGCTACTCAGCTATATTAAAAATAATGAATGTATTAAATATTAGTATCGGGCAACAATGCAAATTCTTTGCGGATACGTATGACGCGCAGCGCATAACGAGACAGGAACGCCGCAGACAAAGCAGTACAAAAGAGGCACGAATCTCTCGTAGGATGCACCAAATGGAGCAAAATGAATTTTTTTAAGCCACAGAAGGCTTACTATATGGACCCGGTATAGCGGATTAGTTTCCTCCAGAAGTAAGTGTTCAATAACTACTACTCTAACAGTCGAAAAACTTTAAACGCGTTTTTCTGAATATCATATTTCTGAATCTTGTGTACACGATACAGAACGATCTATTGGAGCAATTGAGCTCCTAAGGCGATTTTTCGTTAGGTAATGATAAAATGTCGTCGATGAACTAAAAAAATTTCTAAATAGTTGCATTTTTCCTTTCAATTTACATTATAAAGTCGAAATTTTTAGCAAAAAATCGTAACTTTTTCAATAAAGCTCAAAATTTTTGCATTTTTGTTGGAATTTTTTTAGTTCATCGATGAGATAATTTTATAAGGATTAAAAAAAACTTTTGTTGTCCTGTTTCAAATGAAAATTAGAGGCTCTAGGATGTACACAAACTGACGATGCGCGTGGCGAAGAGCTGTGAAGATTTATATATATTGTGAAAAAAGTACATTAATCATTAAAATAGAAATTTTGTTGTATTGTTTAAATATAGAACATAATATCACGAATGTTTGAGAATGATTGGCTTTGTAGTTATTGAGAAAAAAATTCTTAAAAATCACTATTTTTTAGGCGCTCTAAAGTATATTCCGCCCTTAAGCTATCGCCAGAATAGAAAATGTAAATACTTTTTCAACTCAATGCTATTATATTACAATTTAGTTCTCAAGCATACTGTGTAAAATGATTTAAATTTTCAAGTGTAGAATTCTATCGCTTTCGTAGAATCGATAGACTTTTGTAATAATTATGTACGTAAAGATTAGTTATATGGTCAGAAATTTGATTCACAAAGTCCTGATTGTGCGATGTAAATGTATCTGCTTGTGGGGATGAGATATAAGGTGATTCTATTTGAAAAAATAATTCGTAACATTTTCTCTGGTTTTCGAGAAAATCAAGTTTGAAAGTCCGATGGATTCACGCGTCTCATCCTACATAAGAAGTAGTATAGGTCGGTCGTGATCAGACGCGTCAGTCCAATCGTACTCGCCACTACGTGTAACCGTAGAATTTCTAAAATCGATTTTCTCGAAAATGAATCGTAAATCATGCAATTAAACTAATATTCTAACAGTTCTTTTTTACTTCTTTCTATAAATACAACCGTCCCGTGCATGCCTGTACTATTCTTCTTGCAACATCCAAATAAAAGTTTTACCAGATTAGCTAAGTCTATAAGGTTGAACTTGATTTGACAGGGAAAGTTTAGTTCGATTATGATCCGAAGAGACTAAAATGTACGGATTTATATACCCTTGAAAATGGGCGGCAATCTTTTGTAATATCTGATGAAGTCCACACTACGGTCTAGTCCTTTGTATGAGAGCTTAGGAGGAAATTATCTGGGGCGTTTTCCTCCGGTGACAAACTCGAACGATTCATGCGAGATAAAACTCCGGGACAAAATGATAGCACACTTTAAAATTAACGTAATTTTTACATATTTAACATTACAACCAAGGTTTTGTTTTTATACATCCTTGCAAGATACCTCTATAAACATACACAAATGAAATTGAATTGAACTTCGCCAGTCTACACAATTTTATTTAAAAAATAAAAACTTTTAAAGAAATATAGTGGGACAAAATGATAGCACATTTAACTTAAAATTATGTACAACAACAAATCAACGAATGATATTTAATGCTTAATATCATGTGGCTTCTCCTTTACATTAGTAACAGGAATCATCCTCTTTAGTGAAGATTTATAACAATTTTTAATAGTTTTTTGTTTTAATTACTGCTACTCGTCTCGAATACATTTTTTTAATTCGGCAATATTTCCAAATTGTCTGCCATTTCCATATACAGCTCGGGCAAGATTTCCCGAACAATTTTCAATAATGTTAAGGTCGGGTGACCTTGCAGGCCAATCAAAACGCAAATGTTTTCTCGAGAAAAGTACTCTTTTGCTACGTTTGCAGTGTGTACTGCGGCATTATCCTGCTGAAAAATAAACATTTCTCTAGTAATTCTGATGGTGTACATGTTTATTTGTTCATTTACAAATACCTTTTGTAATTCATTTTTCGGATCATCGTACCACCACCTCCCATTTGCAGACGACTCGAAATCTCTTTTCGTATATCGTGAAAATAGTAACTCAGACCATCGGGTCCATCCAAGTTAAATCTCTTTTCATCCGTAAATATTATTCTTCGCCATTTCTTTCGCATATGAATATTCTTTTCCGCAAAGTGTAATCGATTGATTATATGTTGCATACTTAACCAAGGCTTTTTCTTCAATTTTCCTCGTGTTACGTATTTGCGTTTTTGTAAAACACGTCTCACATCCTTTATATCAGTGTCTACACCAACGCTTTGAGCAATTTGCCTTTCAGTCATTTTAGAATTTGATACTGCTCTTAGTATTGCACATCGTTCTTTTTATCATAGTTTTCCGGATTTTTCAAGAAATTCATTATTACTTTCCGACTTCTATTCATAATTTTTTCGATTTTTATCACTGAATATTGTTCTTCTTTCAATTTTATTATAGCGTCAATTTCACACGCGTTCAATCTTCCTCCGCGACCCATTTTTGATAATATTTCGCCTGCTTTGAACAAATATACAACACGAAATAATATCACGGACTTTATTAACACTTTACCGATCGGAAGCCTATTATTAGGACTTTCAATAGTTGCACTGTAACCAAAATGAAGCTTAACAAACTGCTTTTACATTGTAATTTGTACCCAAATTATTGGATAACGTTACCGAGGATGTCATGTTGATTTACCATAAAAATTACTGTCAGCGTTGAGAGATCCACTGAAAACTTTTCAATCATGGACGATGGACCTTGAAAAATTCTGAAATAGTCGCCGGTCGGTAAAGTGTTAACTATGTTCCGAGGTTGATGTTCGCAATTCGCGAGCGTCGGTGTAACTGGAAAGCGTAGATTTACATTCTTTGTGTTAGAATCTTGTCAAAGTATATGTTGTAGACAATATTTCGTAAATTGTATACACAGAGACATGCTCCAAGTTATCGGTAAAGGAGAATGCGCATCTTAATCAGCTTTTAACACAAAATATGTGAAAATATAAGGTATGTTATCTTTTTGTCCCGGTGTTTAGTCGAATGGACAATATTTTCTATACGCAACAAATACAACAATTTTCCGGCAGGCTGAAATATCGTCCTCAATACAAAGAAAAATGATATGGCGGCGTGAAGAAGGCAAAGATTGCGCGTGACTTGCCCTTTCAAAATTCGGCGAAAAGTCCGGCGGCCCTCGTTGTTCCGTCGTTTCGCCTAACTTTCAACCGGGCCTCGCTCAGCCCTAGCCCCTCGCCATGGAAGAAGCATTACCTTAATGCGACCCAGAAAGCTCTTTTATTACACCCGCACTACGGTGCACACATTACGCCGTCCATGTACTCTGTATTAGTGGGCCGAATGCTTCGGCGTACACGCTTACGCACACACGCGCCGAGCCGCGCCGTTGCTTCTGATCCTATTGCCATGCCGGATTGAAAAAAGCATAGTTTCCCTCTTCATCCAGTGAACGCCGTTTTTTTTTCGGGACTCTAATGTCTTTCGCTGTGATTAATCCCTTTTTGTTACTGATCCTTTTTAATGCGATGCTTTTTTTCTCGCCGACCAAAAAACGCGAAATAATTATTTTCAGAGTAACGGGAACGTCGGTACACCGCTTTTCAACATTTTCGGACAGTATTCACCGTCTCTGTACCCCGTGTTCCGTCGCAAGGAACGAGTCAAGTGGTGCGTGCCTTTCGGACAATGCTTTATGATACGCTCGTAACTAAGTGACCCAGCGATTAGGCACGGCGCAACAGTGACGACCATCCAGGCTCGCATCACAGCCTGCCCTTCGTCGGGTTTCACTTCCTATGGTTACGGACGTCATAAATTAAGTCCTACGAAGGACCACCCAAAGCAAAAAGGCACTGTCCAAAAGTGTCGAGGGTCAGCCTTGTCGAGAGACCAGCATCAGCTCACGCTCTCCAGGGCAAGGCCCATTCAGCTTGCCCAAACAGGGTGACAATCAATCAATGATGCGCTGATTGGGTAACGCAACATTCAGCGGAACCAATCAGGGCACTTCCTCTTCCATGAGGAACGCCCTCTCAATACATAGAGGAGCCTCACGAGATCCAAGAAACAAAAACCAAAGGCACTCACAGTTTTCCATTCAGACGTGAAACATTGAGTTCAAAGTCTTTGTCGAACATTCAGTTTCGAATATCTTGTCGAGCATTCAGTTCCACAATTTCAATCACAAATAGTCAGTTTGTTAAGAAGGGGTTCCATCCTCATACTCTACAAACCTGGCACGCGATAGCTTTTGTTTAAAACAATTATCGTGAGGACCGCTGGAGCTGAGCTCTCTTCTGTTCGGGATCGCGTGGCGATAGCATCGTGCATCGTGTACGTATCCGACGCGAAACGCTCTCGCAATCAAATCAGCAATCAGACACGAGATGAACCAGCGCGTCTAAGGCAGGGCCTGCTAGATCAGCCTTACTGACGAGTCCTCTAGCAGGTCTGGGACGAAACGCGCTTCCAATTAAAATTTGAATTGAAACGGCTGTCCAAAATTAATTTGGCGGACAGTAATCGTCGGCGGTATCGGGAGTGACGCGTCCGCGTTTCTTTTCTGAAACCCGCACCGAACACCCCGGCTGCTTCAAAGTCGTACACCCTTAGATGCCAATCCACAAAATTCTCTCTTGGAACAATCGATTACGGATTTTATGCATTTATAAGAAAATTAATAGTAGAACTACCGAACAATAAATCCAACAATATACATTGCTTTTTAATAATACGAAGACTGCATCTACTCAAACTTTATTCAATTTTTATTGTAACATGTGGTTCAGTAAAGAAGTACATCGGAAAATTACTAATGAAAACATTTTCATTAGTTCAGTAATTGCGAAAGAGATAAGTAGGGACCAGCCTTTTTGATCGGTTTGGTAATTTAGTGTTAATGGAAGTGTCACACTGGAAACGTTACACGAATTTTATAACGTTCTCGAAACTATTCTCGACGTATACAAATTGGTAGGAGAAGGAACGTATGAGCATATAACCTCTGTTTCATAGGACCACCTTATAATTGTAGGATCTCAGGAAAAAAGACGAGGGACCGCACCGGGAATCGAACCCGGGACCTCTCGGGTCGTAGCCGATCGACTACCCACTGACCCACGGAGCCCTCCTACGAGCTCTTTTCCCGATTTCCTAACGTTTCTTTGGTCTGAGGGGTCCTGATCCCACATAATTAAACAAATTTTGATTTTTGATGAAGCTTCTCAGTCTATTAAAAAGTAGTACACTTTAATTACATGCGCAGATATTTTAGGAAATTTTCTAGAAAGTATGGTGAAAGTACATTTTTTGATCGGTAGGCAGTGGTCCGACATTCAAAGGATGCATTGTTTAAAAAAGAGATATTGTTTAAAATAATTGGAGTACGATTTGAGTTTTGAGTCTTTGGTTAAACTTTAATGTTGTGGATGAACGAAAATCGCTTTTTATAGAAACAGGTAAAAAATTTAAATGGAACTTTTTCTTAACAATTGCGATGAATTACAAAAAAGTTATAAACGCATTACCCATGAAATTAGTCCTTCTAACATTTAAAGAAAAATTCAAGCCGTCTAGTCTAATTTGAAGAAACTTATTCGTTTTTAAATAATGTACAAACTCTTTTTTAAGAAACGTCATCTTCTGACAGAAATTATATAGTTGATTAAATTTAGTTCCGTACTTTATTAATAAATAGAAAGATACATCGAACATAACCGAACATATTTATGTTACGACCCAAACTAAAAATAGCCTTCACAATATTAAATAACAAACATATTTTTATATGCAATATCGGGGAATACTTGTTACAAAAACATTTCATTTTTATCTTTTCGAGGTAGTAATAATCTTCACAATTGTAGACAAGATGTTTGTTTGAATTTTTCTGTATATCGAAACAGGATCAAACAATATTATTTTTACCCCGTCAATGGAGGAATCTTCAAAAACAACGAAATTCATACAGTCCGCGACAGTAGAATAGCACACCCCGTAAAATTTGTTAATTCTTATTTATTAAAGTATAAAAATATAATTTTGAATATGTAGACAGGTACACATAAATGTTGAACACCAAATAGCGCTAAGTTTCTATACATATACAAGGATGGTCCTTTTTGTTTCATCTGCAAAAATGTATATATCTTGATAAACCGGTCCGACAAAATAATAGCACATTATTGCAATTAATTAACATTTATGCATACATACGAAGGGAACTCAATATTTAATATTTTGTAGATCCTCCAGAGTTTTTTATAACCGAAATTATTCGCTTTGGAATCGACTTGAATAACTTTTTAATCCTTTTCTGCTTCATTCGTTCCCATTCGAGTGCAATGCACTCTTTTTATTCGTTTACGTTATTAAACTGTTTCTCTTTAGCATAAACTGCTCTAGCAAGGTCTCCCCAATAGTGTTCTATAATATTAAAGTCAGGGGAATGAGCTGGCCATTGCAAGACTTGAATATTTTCCGTTTCGAAGAATGTTTTCACAACCTTTGCGGTGTGAACCGCTGCATTATCCTGCTGGAATATGCGTTTTTCCCCGGAAATTCTGGTTGCGTGTGTGGTTATTTGTTCACGGATTAACATTAGAAATTTCACGCTGTTCATTTTTCCACCGATAAAATTAATATCCGTCTTTCCGTGGTAGCCGATACCGGCCCACACCATGACTCCTCCGCCACCCATCTGGGGACGGATCAAAAACATTTTTTCTTTACGTAAATCGTGGTAATAATAACTGCACCCGTCAGGTCCATCGAGATTAAACTTCTTTTCGTCGGTGAACATGACTTTTCTCCACTTCTTCGTCTAATGAGCATGTTGCTCTGCGAACTGCAGCCTTGCCTTCTTATGCGCTTCGGTTAGAGGCGGTTTTTTTTTAAGCTTCCTTCGCTGCAGGTGCTTAGATCTTTGCAGGACACGTTGCCCATTTCTGACGTTTGTTTGTACGCTTGCTGCTTCAGCAATCTGCCTGGTAGTCATTGGTGCATTGGACACTGCCCTTAGAATAGCACGTTTTTCTCGTGCTGATAGTGCCGCAGGTCGTCCAGGACGTTTTGTATTACCGTATTTCTCGGGGTTTTTCAAATAATTCATGACAACCTTCCGGCTTCTTTGAATTACTTTCGCAATCTTTGAAATAGAAACATTTCCTTTAGATAGTGTCATAATTGTTTTCATTTCACTATCTGTTAACTTCTTTCCACGACCCATTTTTTTAGAAGTTTTCCGCAATAATTCACCACGCTATATATCAAATACTTAGCCACCTTCCTTTGCTCGTGTTCAACTGAGAAGTGAGAGTGTAGCATGTGTGCTATTACTTTGTCGGACTACGTTTCCATGAAATCTACCAAAACAACGATTCTAAGAATTTAGGGGCAGTGTTTACGTGTCGAAGTCACTAAGATGGATATATAAGAAGTAACTCAAGAAGCATATGGATTGAACGCTCTCATTTCTGTTCTATTTTTAAAATACTACGAAATTTAGAAGGTGTGCTATTCTATTGTCGCAGACTGTATGTGCTATTAATTTCTGTGCAATAATTTCTTAAAACTGTGTATATTTGCACAAACATTCGTACACCAAAGTTATTAAACCTTTCAGTCTCGACCGAAATAGTTGAACCTGGATGAAAAATATCGAGCCTAAGTAAGTTGAAATCTATTTTCCATTATCCATTTTTCCATTATCTAAATATCTATTTTTAACTCTTTTAGTCCCGGGCAACGATGTATTGTTGTAGGCGCTTCTCGCAAGTGTAGCCAATGTCGATATATCGGCGCTAAAGGGGTAAAACGAAACACTCTCTTGCTAAAGAGTGAAATAAATGCAAATTGTAATCGTAAAAAAGCTTGAAACATTACGTTCCGAGTTCAAGTAAACTCAAAGTTTTCGTAACATTCACATAAAAATTTTCAAAAGCTAATTTTCCAGCTACGTAGCGAGTACAGATTTTTTTCCTTTTTTCTCGTCGTCGGTACAGTTAGTGTCAAAACGTATTCGCACATTGTTTTAAAAACAAATTACTTTTTCAAATGTGGATCAAGTGGGTTCGAACGCTTTTGGTATGTTACAAAATTGGTTCTGGTCACAGTTTCAAAGATAAAAAAAGTTTAAGCAATGATTTTCAAGTGTATTAACCGTGTTCATAATAAAAATTTATAACATGCCTCAAAACAGCAATGTTTAAAAGATTATTTGCCCATTAGCTAGCAAAGTAATTATTCTAATATTTCAAAAAGATCCAAATCGTTTGGTGGACATTTATAAATGTTACTCGTTCGTAAAAGGTACACAAATATTTTCCACCCTGACTATATTTTCTTTCACGTCATTTCTTACATTTTCTACGTAACACATGGAGATTTGCGTCATCGTATATTAGATACTCTTTGTGAGAAGCCTGTGCAATACGCTTGTATACAAATATTTATGACAAGATTACACATGTGTTCGCCAGATCAGCCACTACCTTTGCAGGATTAAACGATCAAATCTTGTCTACGTGTCTCGTGAATAAATTTAAGAGGAGTATGCTGTCTTAATTTAAGCTCGGAAACGTTTTGTTAAAGGAACAGAACAGAAGTGTTGAATATGGAAACGCTAATCTAATTGTAGAATTTTAATTATGTTCTAAATCTTAATGTGTGCACACGTTAGCGATTCGAGTTCGTTGTAAATGGCAGTGTAAATGTTCTAGAAACGTTTAAGTGCTATTTTATCTGTATTAATAATTGTTACTCGTAATTTTCCATAAAGTATTTCTTATTTTGTTTTAAATATAACAACGCGGATTAATAATACGAAGAGGCGACTTCCTATGCAATTTTCGAATCAAAACCATAATTATACGATAAATATTTGATAGAATATTTGGTGAAGTTTAAAACTTTTGTTGCAGAACAAATACGGTAATTGGTTTTACTACTTTAGATGTTGTAAATTATTATGTATGGGTCATTCCACGCCAAGCGGATTACTTTTGTACACCGTCAGCGTCGGATTTACTAAGATTGTCAGATGAGAGCAATCGCACGGGCTAAGAATCGCTGCGCGCCACGGCTTACTTGACTGAATTGCTGGACGCCGCGACCTTCAATTGACTGTCCTGACTTTAATTTTAAAGTGTCCACCTTTTTTAAAATTGGAATTGAAAGGCAAAGAAATACAGAATATGGAAATATTTTTTTCGATTTTTTTTTAAATTTGAGCATTTAGTTAAATTTGCAAAATAAAATTATTTTTAATATTTTTTCGTTACAAAAATTACAATACGAATAAACTAAAATATTAGTTTTAAAAAGCCGTCTTTTACGATCAGAACAAAAAAAAAAGTTTATGCGGTTAATAATAACGGAGATAAAAATTTTTTTCCGAAGGTCGTTTTGTAAAAACCGCAGTTTGAGGTTCTGTATCTTTTAAAGAATTTTGAAAATAGAAGAATGATAACTTAAACCCCCCCTATTTTCGCATAGACTATAACATATTTCAATTTGAACAAAATCGCTGACTTGGTGTACAAAAGTGATCCGCTTGGCGTGGAATGACCCGTATACATTATATATATATATATTATTATATAATTTATCTCTTCAAAATTGACGCTATAACTATAACACTGTGACCGTAAAATTACGACACTGTAAGTGAGATATTATTTATCGATTTAATGAATAAAGTAATAGTGGGTGAAATGTTATCTTGGAACTTTCACGCAACTCTTTCTGAGGAGTGCAAGTGCGAAGAAACGTAATAATTTATCTTATTGTTTAAATTTTGCGATGTCCATTGATGGGGTAGTTCGAAGCGATTTGAAATTATTAGACAACTTGTTTGATTGATGCTCATGTGTAGAACTTGCGAAGGCTACCGTGAAGGGAATGCCGGGATAAAGGATGATGATGAATGATACCATGGTATCATCACTAACAATATTGAATCTCGGAACTACAAGATTTCCATGTCCTATAAAATTAATTTCTAACTTCTATTTTGCGCATTATATACTACATTATTAATACCCGAATGATTAATACTCGACTTATCATAATATACAGGTTGTTCTATTTAAATGAACCCAGTCGGATATCTTCGAAACTGTTGATGATAGAATCAGTATCATACATTTAGGATACTTTCTCAGGTAGGTATCAATTTCCTATGTGGACGCGTGGTAGTCACACGAAGCGAAAAATAATTCTTTTGTTTATTATGGCTGCTAACAAATATTATCCCTAGGTGTGTAAATAACGATTGATATTATCGTTCGAATAATGTCATTAATCTGTTTAAGTGGGAATTAAGTGGGACTTAACATTTCTTGGTTCCTATCACTTATCTAAAATTCTTCACTTTCTGCTGAATTCATGGATATTTATTATTATGTACTGTTAGTATACAATATTCTGGTATATTATATTATATTATAGCATATTCTAGTATAATCTGGTATGTACTGGTATATTCTAGTATATTCTGTAATATTTTGGTAGATTGTTGTTTAGTTTGGTATATTACAGTATACTTTAGCGTAGTCTGGTACATTCTAGTACATTCTGTTATATTTTGGTATATCTTGATACATTCTGGTATATTCTGTTATGTTCTGGTATATTCTAATATATTTTCGTATATTCTGGTGTATTCTAGTGCATTCTAGCAGATTCCGGCATATGTTAGTATATTCTGATATATTCCAGTATATTCTAGCATACTCTGGTACATTCAGGTATATTCCGGTATATTCTGGTACATTCTGGTATATTGTATTATATCAATTTTATTCGTCTGATATTACATCTCAAATGTTAATGGCTAAAAAATCACCTACCAAGTTGAATGAATCAATATGAAATTAATTATTTTTATATCATAAACAGTTTGAAAGTTGAAGAGTTTAACTAAACTAAATAATAAAGTGAAAAGTATAACTAATGTAAAAAAAATTAACAAAAGTAATTTTCAATCAAGATTTTATTTTGTATTGTAGTCGTAGTAGAATCGTAGCTAAATTGTTCGACGATAATCACTTGTTCCCTACATTTAGGAGGAGTTCTAACAGACTGAGAAACGTTCGGAATCGTTTCGAATGTAAAAGATTGAATGGTACCCACCGAATCGCATAAGCGGACTCGATTGGCGAAAAGATGCGGAATGAAAGTAAGCGAAAAAGAGTTGCTCGTCCTCGGTAGTGCAATTGTTTCGAACCAGTAACCGCTTTATCGGTAGCGGCGAACGGACGATCAAGGACGCAGACGTTAGTCGCCGAGGGTGATGTCCTCGCCATTGATTGGCAGCCCTGGCCACGCTCTCGTCAAGGTTCTGCCGCTTGGACATATAGCTTCGGTTGCAGACCACGCTGAAGAAACGAATTGCAATTGAGGCATTCGACGAAAAAAGGGCACCTACGCCAACATTCCATTTCGAGAAGATCCACTTCAAAGTTTACATCAACACATAGTTTAATGAAAAGTAATACAATGACGAAGGTACTTGTTTTCTAATATACAGTAATACGCTCTTAAATGTTTTGCAAAAGAAGGTCACGATTTAATGTTGACACGTGAGTTTTTATATCGTTTAACACGTTGAATGCCGACCGAATTTTGTGCACTTCAGACAAGTTCCATTCATTTCATTCATAGAAGTGATCAGTATTACTATAGAGAACTGTTAGTTACTGTACAATGAAGCTCTCACATCATACTATACACTATTTAACTTCCACAATAATAAATCGATGTCCAATATCATTAATTTAATGATAATCATGTTTAAACGATGCAACGGTGTTGGTCACCGGTCACAACCGTGGCATTGAACGTGTTAAATTATTGGTTTATGTGCTTCTTTCCACAGATGAAAAAAATCATAAACAAGTCCTATTTTTTTGCCAATTTGAACGTATTACTCTGAAAATAAAACAAACTAAGTACGAAGATAAGGAAAAGATGTAATTTTCTTGAATAACATTTCTGTATGTTAAACAATATATATATCCTGAATTGTGTGGAAGCTTATGCCCAAAAGGACATACAACAAGAGCCATGTACGTCACTGTCAACTTTCTTGCGACACTCTCTTTTGTAGCACTTTGTAATAAAAGAAAATGTTTCTTTATTCACCACCTTTCCTGAGTGGGCTACATAACATTGTTCTCTGAGACGTTTCAGTTTTCTTAATTCTTTAGACCGAGTTGACTGGAGAAGTAAATTTTATTTTTCTTAAATTAGCTTCTATCCTTGCAAACTCAGTTTCCAGCCTCTTTCAAATTGAAAGTTTCAATACAGAACTCACGGCAACACAATCGCTGAATGACTTGGAATTTATACATCTATATCAGCACAGTCAAAATGAATGACTTACGAAAATTTCTGTATACGCGTATGTGTCCTTCGATCCAATGCCTCAATTCCCCATGAGATGGAGAACAGTTAGCGACAGTTTAGTGAGTTATTGATTCAGCACGATTCTTCGTCAATTTATTTTGTAACAATTAGTTGATCGAATTGTAAACGACTGGCATGTTTCATACCCTTCTTGAAAAAGCCTAGTAGCTGACAAGGAGAAGGGAAGCACATGGTACATAAACCCTATTCTTTTTGAAGCAGTGTCTTTTCCTTCATTTAGACAGTTTGTGAACTCAGCAAGTCATGCGTTATATATAAAAATCATTCTTTGCGAATTTGTATAGACAAATTGGTTGGTCAATTGCAAGAAACTGGTGACCCTCACCCCCTTCTTGGAGAAAGCTAGTAGCTGACAAGAAGGAGGGAGACACATGGTATATAAACCCTACTCTTTTTGAAGTAGTGTCTTTTTCTTCATTTAGACGGTTTGTGAACTCAGCAGGATCGTACGTTATATTTAAAAATCATCCTTTGTGAATTTGTATAGACAAATTGGTAGGTTAAATTGTAAGCTACTGGTGAGCCTCATCCTCTTCTTGAAGAAAGCTAGTAGCTAACAAGGAAAAAGGGTGCACATGGTATATAAACACTACTCCATTTGGAGTAGTATTTCTTTTTTCATTTATACGATTAGAGACTCAGCACGATGTTGTGTTACACTCATACACCACTTCTTGCGATATAATGTGTAACCAATTTTGTACCATATTGTCCTTCATGCGCAAAGAAAGGCGGTCCTTCCAGAAGTAGTTAGAGTTAGTAAGTCAGCAATAAATTAGTCGGTACACCACGTGCAAATGGTCAAAGTCTGCAGCATTGAACAATCCACCACATACAGCAACAGTATATATAACACATGATTAAATCACATTTAAATGTTTGTAAGAAAACTACAGAGCTAACGTTGTGTGTTAAAGTATTTGTGAACAAGAGAATTAACGCTGTGAAAAGTTTCGTTGTCTGCTTTGTACTTCTTGAATGAAAGTATCTGCTACAGTCAATGTAAAAAGTATTCATAGACCCTTTAAAACCGATTAACTTTTTTAAAACTGAACCAAACAACTCAAATCTTTTAGAGTTGTCAGAAAGAATATTTTAGTTGATAATGCACAAATTATGATTTTTAAATTGTCATTGATCACAATTGTGAAAAAATTTAAAGATTACAATTTTCAAGTTCTTTATCTGTGCCCTATTAAGAAAATTTGAAAGATGTCTTTTGTATATTGTAGATTCAAGGTTTCTATGATATGTAATTGACTGAAACTAGAAAAACATTATATATAAATAAATCGTAAACCTTTAATTCAAAGATTTTTACATTTTCTAGAATCGATAGCTTTTTTATGCAATAATCAATTTCGATGTAACTTTGTACACGTGTATAATTTCCGTAAACCTGTTGTCTGTGCTGTAATGAAAATTTAAACCTTGCATTCTTCAAACCTATTTGTTATCAGTGCCCTTAATGAAAATTTAAACCTTGCCTTCATCAAATGTATTTGTTGCCTGTGTCTTTAATGAAAATTTAAACCTTGCATTTTTCAAGTCTATCTGTTACCTGTCGTCGTAATGAAAATTTAAACCTTGCCCTTTTCTAACATGTTTGTTATGTGTCCTTATAATGAAAATTTATACCTTGCATTTTTCAAACCTATTTATTATCTGTGCCATTTATGAAAATTTAAACCTTGCCTTTTTCAAATCTGTTCCTTATCTGTGACCATAATCAAAATTTAAACCACGCCTTTCTCGAACACTTCTCTGGAATTGCTATCAATAACAATTATTATAAAATTTATCTACACATTAGCTACTAAACTGCCCCTTCCGCCATTAAAAAGAAATCAAACCGGTTTGATCCACATTTGAAATTATTATTTATTTGCATAATGTGTACGAAAACTTTTTGCACTAAGTGTATAAATTGTTGCCCCACAGTTAAGTAACAATATTAGCGTTTAGTCGTTAATAATTAGATCACATCAGAGTAATTGTAACTTCGTTACAGAATTTCGTTATCATTTTTTTGGAGAAATGTATCGGTTATTGGCCCGACTGTTGATAAATGAAAGATTAAAAGGACAAAGAAAAATCTGGAATATGGGAATTCCGAAAGGAAATTCGACAGGAATGGTATTGTCAAAATCGAAAGGAGAGAAGGAATCACGATAAAAAAGAACGAGATGAAAGTCGATGTTGTTTCCATTCGCGATCATCATGTCCTTAGTCAACTGTTTGACGTTTCCTTCAAAACGTCGTCTCATTTCCTAGCTACTGGTATCGGTGCCATCATCGGGACAGGCATTGCAATGGACATTGTATCGCTATCTCACCCACAAGGTGTGCTCAAAACGGTCTATCACAGTTCATTTTTACCTGATAAATCATTGACCGTTGTCGGCCGTAACTATCCTTTTTTAATCGTCAAAATCGAATTTCTCTAATACAACTATGAACAATGTAAATGGCACACGACACTGAAGTTCCTTCCAACAATAACAATTGCACCTCAATTGTAATCCAGATTTATGGAAATGTAGAATTTCATAGATCAGCTAACTATTTTCTTCAGTATTCTAAAATCAACGATTTGTTGTAACCTACAGGGTGAGTCACCAAACGTTTGCACCTTAAATATCATTGTTGTTTCTAAAGATACGTAAAATATGGTAAGGACAACGTTGAATGGTACAATGTGGCTGACACGTTGCTATAAAAAAATTTTGATCTTATGTAATTTTTTTAGAGATATCAAGGTCACCTTGACTTTTTTAAATGGAACCACCCTTTTTTAAACACCTACAATGATAGTCCTTTTCATTAGGAATTCAGTGACTATATTATTCCAAGGTCATTCAAGGCCAAGGACAGAAAAAACGTATAAGATTTAAAATATGAAAGCAGAATACATTTATCATGGTTGAGACTTGTAGTAAGTAGTAAACATACTATGGTCGTAGTTAAAGTAAACATACTAAGGTCCTTCAATGTTACTGTTATTCAGCATTCTTGTTTACTATCAGTATGTTTCCAAACGCGATTCCGCTATGTCTTATTCAATGACTGAAAAGTGTGATATGATCACGATTTACTGTGAATGTAGACAAAATGCAGTGTAGATCCGATTACTTTATGAAAAAGGGTACCCCGTGCGAAACACTCCTTCTAGACAGACTTTCATTAATACGTACAGGTTGTTTCGAAGTACTGGAGGTGTACATGCAAGACAGTACAAACGGAAGAATCCCACGACCAATGAAGACAAAGAAATTAATATTTTAGCAGCTATAGCTGTCAATCCTCACGTGAGTACGAGACAAATTTCCCGGGAAGCAGGCATAAGTCAAAGTAGCATAATACGAATTCTGGCCCGACATAAATTTCATCCGTTCCACATATTGCTGCATCAAGAATTGCACGGGAATGATTTTCAAAATAGAATTAACTTTTGTCAATGGGAATTTCTTCAAAATCATTCAAACAAACAAATACTACCTCGGATGTACTTATCAGAGTTCAAGGTTCCTTCAAGGCTCGTTTACATCAATGTATCGACGTAAACGGCCATCATTTCGAACATTTGTAAAATACATGTATTCTGCTTCCATATTTTAGTTTTATACGTTTCTTCTGTCCTTGACCTTGAATGACCTTGCAATAATATAGTCACTGAATTCCGAATGAACGGGACTATCATTGTAGGTGTGTAAAAAATGGTGGTTCAATTTAAAAAAGTCAAGGTGAGGTTGATATCTCTAAAAAAATGACATAAAAGCAACATTTTTTTATATCATCATGTCAGCTCCATTGTACCATTCAACTTTGTCCTTACTATATTTTACATATTTTTAGAAACAACAAAGATATTTGAGGTGCAAACGTTTGGTGACTCACCCTGTACAAGAGATGTTCGAAAATTAAGAAAAATTACGATAATAATTTTATCATACTTTTCGTTATACAGTTTCTTGGATAACTTCTATGATGAAATTAATTCACAATTTGTCGTTATTTCTAACTAGTTTTCGAAGATTAAGGAAAGATATGAAATGGTCATTTTATCATACCCTTTTACTGCATAATTTCTTGAAAGTATCTGTAGGATGTGAATGCGTAAAGTTCTACAGTTTAATAATATTAATCGAATAGTTTGTACCATACTGTACTGTGCTGTTGCACCAGAATCAATATTCAGTGTCTTCCAAAACAAAGACCACCAGCTTAGAGTCCGCTAGACCGTGCGGTAGTAAACATAGGATTCGAGTAAACACGTATCACTTTGGAAAAATATCGAATAAATTTTTCTTGCCTATAAAGAATATTTTATTCCATCGTTCAACTTTATTTCATACTTAAAATCTCTTACCGCAAAAAGGTTACTCAGTGTTGGAGATATTGTGCCGTCAATTTGCAAGCTTATACTTATTATTGGATTTATTGTGCATTAATATGTGCAATTGTCAATCTCACACATACTATTGTAGGGGGGAATGGTTTGAGAAAGGCGAGAGCGAATTAATCACTTTATGTAACTTCCTATTGTGTTTCGGTTCTCGTAACGTAACTGTGACTGAATTATTGAATGTTTATACGTTCTTCTCTTGCATATCGTTGTTATTACTTGTTTTTATATCTTGGTTAGGTTATAATTGAATCAAAGTTATAGTAAGGTCACCATAGGTTAAGTGATAGTTAAGGTCATACAATGTTTGTAGTAAACTTCAGATTCATATATTTATGGCAACAACGAATCAGTGTAATTTAAAATAGCAAATATATTTGAGGAACTGAAAGATATTCTTATATTAAATATATTTTTGAGGGTACTTCTTGTAGACATATTACTGTTTCGGTAGACCTTAATATAACAACCGTTCATTTCATTCAATCGCTAGAAGCTGCAATAAAGAAGCTGTAAATCAAATCTATAATATAATGTTCTCTAAATTTTTATTTCTTTCCAGTTTGTTGCAATTCGGGTAGAACGGTTTTCTTACTTTGTTCAGACATATTTAATCACCTGCGATAATTAAAATTATTAATTTTCTTATTATAGAAGCGAAGAAGCTCCTATATATTCATTTTCTCAAATTGTAAAATAATTCTAAAATACAATATCAATGGAAACGGATGTTGGTATTACAGATTCGTATAATCTGCATACTCCGCATTTCGATAATCAATTACAAGAGTCCTCCTGAAACATCTCTAATTCATTCATCAATTACGGTTCGACAAACTCAGGATGCATTTATTTACCAGGCAGCATAATTGCAAACATAAAGTGACAATGTATGCCATATTACTGTGTTGTAATGTTATACTAATGTTATATTAAAGTGTAATGCTATTGTTGTGGTGGAGAAATTAACAAATTTTATTCGGCTAAATGGAATTGTCCGCAATTTTTCACGATACTGTGAATTTGGTGTATTTCTTATTGTTAGGTCGACTGCGTGAAATGTTACGGTGAAATTGAAAAATTTCGGTATTCTATTATCATTCAAGACGATATCGGCTGATATTATTTTAAGAACAGTCTAAATTTGAATAGGTGAAAGTAGAAGCGTTAATAGCGTCCCTAAAAACTTTTCAATAAAGTTAATAAAGTGTTCCATGCGTGCATCAATAACAATTCAAATGATTAATTGTTAACATTTATTTCTTTAACAAATATTTCTCATAATGCCGAATTTTCTCTATAAACCATCAACCGAGTCATCACCAATGCACACACGAAACGCTTTATCCACTTTATTCAAGAAATTTAGAAATTTCGTTAAAATTCTATCATTAATTTTTATTAACGCGACAGTCTTTTCTTTCAACACTTAAAAAGAACTGACAAGTCAATTAACCCACCGTGTATGTTAATTAAGCCCAGATTTGGTTTTTGTTCGACTTACTGCGCTCGCCAGGATAAACGATAAAAACTTGAAGCTATGCTTCATTAAAATAATTTCGAAAATTAAACCTCTATTCTTCATCAAATTTGGTAGTTTTCGGTATTCGACAATTCAACGAAATACCAGTTACTTTAACACTATACGAACAAGTACGAGTAATAATATAATGTTTGGAAACATACCTCAACATCGCATTAAATATCACACTAGTTTCGTTTAAAATAGAATACTTAGTAAACGTTAGTAATTATACAAATAAAAATTATGCTTTTATTAACTAGACCCTATACAGTAATGTAATTTAGAATTAATTTTTTTTTCTTTATCGTGAACAAAATTACAATGCGGCAATGTGAAAATTGTATAGTGTCCGAATATTAAGGTGATTCACTGTGTATCCAGTAGCAGTCTCGTATACTCTTGTGTATTCTGTTATGTTATTTGACATGTTGGTTTAGTCTGCTCTATTCTAATATATATATTGGTACATTCCAGTATATTTTAGTAGATTCTGGAACATTACGGTGTATTCTAGAACATTCTAGTCAATTCTTGTATATCCTTGTGCATTTTAGTATATTACTGGATATCCTGGTACATCGTATATCTAGTGTCAAGAATCAGACACGTTAAAAAATAGTTAAACAGCCTCTGGCTCCTCTACCGTAGCTAATCTAAACACGCCGTACATTTCCCAACAACTGCACGTACAATCTCCAAGAAACCCGTCGTCCAGTTAACTGAGTGAACACCCTGTATACAAGAATACCCGGGTATCGATCTCAAATATTGAACAGAGAGGCGATCCGCCGTCAGTGGGTCGGCGGATCTCGTTCTCCAGACGAGCTAACTGGCAAAGAAACGTTCGGTGCGCATCCATCGTTTCCGATAATCGACTGCCGTGTACCGAATAATGAACGTTTCATCGAGGTCACGATCTCCGGTGGTAACATTAGAAGCAGCGTCGGCATTTCGACGTTCGTGTCGCTTTCTAACCCTCCCTACCTCTTCCTGCCAAGACCACCGCCCCGATCCCCTTTCAGCTCCTTTGCTTGTCCCGACCGTACGCTTCTAATCAGAAAATTAAAACGAAGAGAGAACCGCCGACGAAAAAAAAAGAAAGAAAGAAAGAAATGAAGAAAGGAAGAACCGGTGACGGTCCCCGGGTTAGGAAAAAACTGGCATTTGCTCGATTGGATCTCGCCATCCATCGATTGTTCGCCGGCGATGCCGAACATTCCCGCGTGCGACTGCGAATTATAGGCATGGGCCGTTGCGCGGCTCGACTGACCGAGTTTGCGTTGGTGTTGGAGGTCCCATTGATTTCCTGGCCCATGTCAAGGCTGCACGCGAGGAACCCCCGTTTCGCCTCCGACCACCCACAACCTCCGTCAACCCCCTTCGACCTCCTACGACCCCCTCATTCTCCTCTTTCCGTAACCATCCCCTACCCCTCTCGCCGACCACTACCCCCGTCTTTCATCTCTCGCCCCACTAGGGCAGCCGGCACACCACGAGCAACGTTTCACTTCATGCCGACTCTCTGTTCTCTTCCACTTCTTTCTTTCTCTCCTCTTCCACGAGCAGCCCGACTCGGTCCGTGTCTCTTCCTTCCCTCTGCACACACGTCAGGGACGAGTGCACCCGGTGCACTCGTTCTGTCTGCCGTACCTCGCGAATGTACTTATCTGGTCTGCGTCGTTTCCAACCAATTTTTGACGGTCCCGGCTCGCGTCGATATCCAGCCCGACGAAACGCGTAATACAAAAGAGACGGATTTAACTCCTCTGCAGCGACGCATGGCGCGTCGCCATACAAAGCTTCGTGAAATATTCGGTTGGCCGGAAAAGTTGCTGCCGATTTTAGTTTTTGACACGTTGGTGACCGGTGACGAGTTAATCCTTTGCAGTCGAAGCTATTTTAACTAGAAAACCAAAGCATTTCTTCTGACCTAGGATACTTTCATTCGACATGAATTATTTTAGCTTATGTATATGGGATTTTTTACGGTTACTCTTTCTTAACCCTTTGAGCGCTGAGTTACTCGGCGTTAAGCGTGCGCCATTACGTGCGCCACGAAATAGCCTACCATGAGCTGCGTACCTTTTACGAAAGAGCACAAGTTGAGCAGACTGAATTTTCATTGCAAGATATATTGATTGTAACTGAAATAAATTATGTGGTGACCTCAAAAGCCTTAATAATCATTTATTTCGGTTACGGTTTTGCAATCGCAAATAACGGATGACTTAATGCCAAATCTACTCCTTTTTGACGAAATATATTGTTTAACAAATAATCTTACTTTATAAAGTAAAACACTTTCGTTTATGCATAAATATTCATATGAATAAAATGATTTCGAAAATGTGTTTCTAAGTTCAGTAACCACCAGTCTTATTTTTATCAACAGATCGTGCAAGCTCATATTATTTTTACCATTAACATGCAACATTTTTAGCAATGATTCATATCTAACTCTGCTATTAGTTTTGAAAAAATTTCAGTTTTTATAACTTTATCAGTGGACCAATATTCTCTTATAGATGTTTTTTTCATTCTGGACATTAGCGTAGTAATAGCACTAAATAAATATATTTCAGAAGGTGGAGTATCTGTCCAGGTATTTACGCGTGGATGAACTGCATGTATTTTAGTTTGCGTTAGATTTTTATGGAAATTATTTGTTTTTTCGTAGATACCAGTAATTAATTCTTCTGAGAAAAATACCTTAAACGCACCCAAAGGAGTGGATATTTTCGATAAATGTACCCTTATCCCCGAATTCGATTAATCAAAATTATATAATTTTGGTATAAAATTTTTCTTAGACCATGAAAAGTTTTCTGCCGTATCATTAGATGTCGAGTTAACATTTTCCTGTAGACCTTCATCCTCTTCAGAAGATGAGCTAAATATTCGAAGAGGTCTTCTCCTTTGCTCATACAATGGAACTGACTCTTCGGTTTCCGAAGCTACAAAAATAGGTTTGATTATGTTTGTTCTAACATCCAACCTATTTTGTTGATATTTACCGCTTGTGTCACTGCTTATTTTTAATATCTTGGTCTTCTTATAGAGCTCCTCGTAATCCGAAGACGAATTCCACATCCTTTTTCTTTCAAATATTTTAATTTGAACCGTTTCAATTTCATGCTTATAGCCCATGTCTCTACCACTTTTACTAAAGTATTCAAGCTCATTCGTAGACATTTTAGGGGTAGTTAAAAATGAAGTTTTATAACGCAAAGAACAAATTTCCAGAAAGTAGCAGCACTTAACCTCAAAAGTCCTTGGTAGCGATATGTTAACTAATGCACAATGAATGCATACACAAATTTAATGAACAATACTGATAAACGATTGTACAAAAGCAAATTTAAACGCTTATTGTCTTTTTATATCTTTATAGGCTTACAAGCACCAGTCACATGTATCTGTTCATAGATCCCTTTTCCCAGATTGAATGGATTTGTGAGAACCCACATATGCGATCATAGCCAAAATCGAATGGTTATGCGAAAACGCATATATGAGTTCATAGCCAAAATCGAATGGTTATGCGAGAACCCATATATGGGTTCATAGCTTTAAATTTTTATCAATTTCTTACATACAAAGATAGCAATGTGAAAATCGTTTGAAATAGTAGTGTGGCAATTTTTCGTGGCGCCTCAGAGTCGCCACCCGAGTGCTGAGGGTTAACTCATCTTTTCATGGCCAAACGTTGTTGACCGATGACGGGTTAACTCGTCATCAATTTATGAAACCCAGGGCGATATAGAATATTGCAAAAGCTTTACGCATTGTGTTTAGTCGTGTCCGCTTTATAATAAAGAAAATACTTTTCTTGGTATTTAGGTTTTTATCAGATTTTAGTAATTAAAAAATTTCAACCATGACGGAACGTAATGGTGAAGAAAATTTCAAAGACTTATACGTTATAATGAATATGTACATGTAATATGTCTTACCAAAAGAAAAATACTTTTCTTGTTTTAGTTCAGCGAAATCAAAATGATTTATTTCCAAAGTTTTACTGTTTATTTCAAATGGTGTTTTATTTGAATTGTGGTGCAAGGACCATTTAAAATAGTATTTGAAATACTTTTTCTCGAAAAGTTTACTTAGAAATAATAGAGACTCGTAATTATAGTGGTTAAACTTTGCGACAATATTAAATGAAACTATGCACGAAATTCATATAGAAAGCATTTAAAAGAATAAAGTTTTTGTTATAGAATATCCTAAATTCAAATAAGACAAATAAGCTAATCACTGCGAATTATAAATATATTTATGCCATACACAATTTATATAATTATATACATATTTTTTTTTGTTGGCTTCAATCCTCGTAAGGATGTTTGTGTAAATGTATAAATATATAAAATATATATTTGTAAATTCTATAAATATTAATATATCTTCATGCAAACATAATTTAAATAAATCGAACTTTTCAAAGTTTCTACACATGTTAGTATTTGCAGTATTTTTGAGAAAATATATTTCTTCATACTGAAAAAAGATTTTGGTGGATAAACTGGGTAAAGATGAAAAAAGAATCAGGTATTTAGTGTTTGAATGCTTCTTGATTCCATTGTATGCACCTGCTATGCATCCGTGAAAGAATGTGTCACTGATATTATCGTAGTATAGTGAAAAACCCCTTTAATAGAATTTAATAAGTAAAGAAATATATTATTTTAAAGTAAGGACTTTTTACATGAAAATAATAATCCTCGAAACGTCGAATTGTTTGTTATTTCTAAACCGTGTTATTTCGAATTTGTATAAAAAATAAATTGACCATGCTGCTATAATAAAATCCAACTGACCCAACAATTATTTAACCTGTGATTACATTATAGTAATAATGATGATAACAAGCAAGCGCACACGATAGAGATCTACAGCTGAATTTAATTATTATACTTTCCCTATGTCGGTTTGACAATCTTTTTCATATATAAAATGCAGAATACTATCAGCCATATTACATCACGACATGTTATATAATATTAAGTGATAAAGGTCAATATTTCAACTGTCTGAAGATATAATAGGCTGATTTATCATTTAATATTTCGTTCATAATATTCGGTACTATTTTTTGTTATTGTTACTACTTAGAAAAATGATTTTCGCTAATTATACGGTTAAAGACATTTTAACAGATTTAAGTTATATGATCAACAATAACAATGTAATTTCCTAGCATAATATTCTATTGACTAAAAATGATGGTAATTCAAGTGCATAGTCCTTATGGTCTGCCACAATAACATTTAATTTAAACAATTTAAAATAATTTGGTAGGTGTTGCATTATTCATAGGGACTAAATTATAACTTTGAAATCGCTCACGTTTTAGAAAGCCTTTCTGTAATGGTATACTTAGTAACACGGAGTCTGAAATTCATGCAGCAACTAGATATGGGTTAAAGATTGATAGTACTGATACTTGGTATAATATTAGGGTATTAAATAGCTGAAATTGTTCGATACAAACACGAAGCTTACACGGAACAACACCTAACGTACAAATATTGTATGCCAGTTCCCTGGAAAATTTTTATCAATAGGATCAAGCAAGATGCGTATTATACGGAACATAACTTTCACGACAACGCCAAAATTGTTCACTTCTTGAAATTACTAAGTATGCGTAACCAGTTTCTCATTAATCAATTTGAATTTAGAGCAACACTTTTGACAATTAACAATACAAAAAGTAATTTATAATCGCTACTGTAACAAACAGTGAATAATAACAATAATGAATACTGACGTTTGATAATACAGTCACTTCTGAATCAGATACTTTCGGTGTAGAGTTGCAGATTTTCTTCAACTTCGAGTCTGTTGTAGACTTTAGTGACGTATGAATGAATTTCAAAGTATTTTTCAATAACTTAGAAATTGTTGATATTACAGACATGTAAAATATGGTATCAATCTTTTTCATTGCATTCTAAGAGCTGATTTAACAAACTAATAAAAATGAGGCTTTAATAAAAAATATATTTCAGTAAAAAAGAATATTTATTCAGTATTTTTGACTAAGATTAAAGTTTCCAACAATCTGGGACGTGTATATGCGTTTCTGTCCAATTACTGAGCTATTGAAAGGGTATTAAATCTTTTGCAAATTAAAAGGTTTCACTCCATAGAAAAGTTTTCTTTATCAAACATTTTGAAAAATAGACGATTTAAACTTCCAGATATACTCATTCACATATAAATGTTATTCATCGTATTGTTACTTTAATAAGTGACTTATAACCGATATTCTTGCTGTAATAGTCCAATCATTTAGACGTGTATACGTTTCTGTCCAATTACTGAGCTATTAGAAGGGTATTACATCTTTTGCAAATTGAAAGGTTTCACTCCATACAAAGGTTTCCTTTATCAAACATTTTAAAAAATAGACGATATAAACTTCCAGATGTACTCATTCACATATAAATTTTATTCAACTTATTGTTAGTTTAAGAAGTGCCTTGTAACCGACATTCTTTTCATAATAGTCCAATCACTGGGCCATTTATCGTACCTGCAGCCATTATAGACTGCGACCACCGCACAATCTAACACCGTTAAAACTTATTGGGAAAACCCAAGAAACACTTTATTGTTATACGGTCTTTGTTTCATGTTACCGTGCACTTCTTTTATTGGTTTCTAGACGCATTCAACCTTCCTCGAGTGTAGGGTTTCATAGTCCTTTCACAGTTTCTGTTTGTCGGTGTTCCAGTCGAACTGCAAAGACGAATGGGAGTTTAAAATGATGCGAACGAGTTGTTGCAATTCTTTTTCGATAGTAACCCACATCAGATATCGGAGAAATATTAGATATGTAGCAAACGTGTTACAAAAGAGATACACAATTCTTGAGGTAGTGATGTTTATTTGCAGACGTTCCCGTCTAATCTATAATTGTTCACGTAAACGTGGAACTTTGAACACTGTCCAAAAACAAGGAACCTAAACCCTTTTATAGTTATATTGTGTAAAACTGAACGAGAAAATTTTAAACACAATCCAGAAACCAGAACCTAAACCCTGTTATACTTCTATCATGTAGAACTGGGCCGAGGGAGAGATAGGATTATTTAACAAATTTATTGCAAGCTGACAGATATATATATATTTCTCAAAATCTGAAGTCTATATATATATTTCTTCAGATTTTGAGAGATTTTTATTTCAATGCGTGATTGAATAGAGAAGTGTATGAATTTAATTTCGAGGAAGGCAATTTTGTAAGTTTAATAACTAGTTTAATAACTAAGTTTAATAAGATAAAAATTCTGGAAAAGGTCATTTGACCGCCTGTGGTAGGTTTAGTGTTAAAAGAGTTATATTTAAAAGAATTATATTTCGTTCTATTCTGATAAAAAGGGCGCAGTGTCATTGCCTGATTCCATCACATCAAAGGTGTAATCATTTTATTGCAGTGATGAAGCTAGTAGATAAATGCCCGGAAAAAAAGATTTGCTTTCAATCAGAAGAGGCCGATTCAGAATATATGTGTAAAAGCGTTTATTCTTAAATAATTAAAATGAATTGGATTCGTTTTTCAAAGAATAGAATCCATTAATAAAAATTGGATTTAGTAAATCTGCCCAGGTTCGTACCGAAGAGTGCATATCGGCAGGAACCAGTGGAACACGCTCTGTATGTGTATGTGTTACTCGTCAGAATTTTCATCAAAGAGATGTGAATTAGTTCAAACAGATTGTGAAACATGAAATGTTCAATTCAATACAATTTTATAATTCTATCAAATTCTATTTCAAATTGTATCAGTTATAATATTACTAATCGATCCACCACTTATTTATTCACAACCTTATTATTAATTACAAAAAATCAATCTCGGAAAAATTCTTTTCCACGTAAGGCGTGTAATCTCGAAGGAAATAATTTTTTTAAATATTTTCTGTAGCATAAACGATAACAGAGATATTGCTTTGTTACAGAGTTAGTGGGACACCTTTCAGAATAGAATTATACTCATATATTGCGGACAAAATCGAAATTATATCTGATGAAGTATGCAAGTATCAAGCCATAACAATTTTCTGCAATGTATTCTAACAAATACCTAGCCTGCAGATGAATCCAGGTATGCTTCAATCATCCTCCGGTCATTAAGAAATATCTTGTACAATTTTGTATTTAAAAGTTATTACGAAATAATGAATCTGTCGGTATTCCACAAATTGATATGCAAGAAAATGGTTTTACCGTTTAGTCATAATTTTAAGTTACAATGTTCAGAATATAGATCTAACAGAATATAATATACGAATATTACGATAATATCCATGTTTTATTCATAAAAATGAAATGAAATTTGATTTCGATTTAAAATAAAGTAATAACACGCAATAAATTTGGAAAGTATTTGAATATTAAATTTCGAATCAACATTCGAGGAAATCTTCTGGAGATTATTGGAAATACTCTGGCGAAATCGTTGATATTTAAATAACACAAAATCTGCAGTAGGTTATTTTTAGTTTTTTCATTAAAGTTTAAATGAAAGGTCCTCACCACCAAACTTAGTTCACATGTTTGCTACATCAAATGAGCCGTTTATTTTGAAAGTGGCTTAAGTCCATTTATGCTCGAATCGAGATATTGAAGGGTTTGCGTTGGATTCAATTTAAAAATATCGATAACAGATAACATAATAGAATAATGTTTTTGGGTTTCTAAAAGTGTCAAATTTATCATCTCAATTAGCACAATTAACATTATTGAAGAAATAATATGTTTTTGATGGCTATGAATGGACTTATGCCATTTTCAAAATCAATGAAACGACGTTTTCAATCCTTAAGAAAGCACAAGTCCATAGGAAAAATAAATTACCCTTGAAATTAAAATAAATGTATACACTTTTATGTCATAAAATAAAAACAAAATTCAACTTTCATTCTTTGTTAAATAATTTTTACATTAAAATTAATACAGTTTTATTAATTATTATTCAGTCTTCTCCAGTTTGTGTACGCGGGAGGGATTTAAAATAACTGTGGTGTCCAGGTGGTATATAATGTAATGAATCCATTAAGTCCTTATATTTTAGGTTTGTGAGTAGTCTCGGTTTTTTGTATAGTGATGCCAACTGGATATTATTAAAGTTTTTCGGTCTTCCCCGTTACGGTAGTAAATCCAGTGTTTTGAATGGTGCATCCTCGTTCATTGTCGTTCCATAGAATAATTTATACGAATCGCTTGTCAAAAATCTCATCCAATATACTTTAAACCAATTTACTCTTTCAACGTCAGTATTTTTTAGCCTTTTAAAAATCGCATTTTCTGTGGACAGGCACTGTTCCGTTGTTTAAAACAAATTCATTGCACATTGATAATTCAACTGTTACTTTGATAATTAAACATAAAGTTGAGGTCTCATAAAATTTTATTGCATAATTATTTTCCATATCTATTTGAAACTCTCACAATGGGACTTACGCCACTTTCAAAATAAACTTTTTCATCGCTTCATCAACCAGCAAATTTTCGTGTTACAAAATCTTAACGATTTTAAATATATTAGTAACAAGTTGCCTCAGAATGAAAAGGTCTTATAAAAATGTAACTATTATGGTAGCTGACTCGAATTTTTTTAAAATGGACTTACGCCACTTCCAAAATAAACGGCTGAAATAGTGAACAAAACGTTGTGTATCAATTTTTAAAGTGTCGCTATATAGGAAAAGCTTAATTCTTTGAATCTGTAGAAAATGTATTCGCTATAGAAATTATGTAATGTTTTCATAGAGATTTCAATTTACAGAAGCTTTTTAAAAATATCGCAAAGAGAAATGAATAATGGTGTGCGAAAGTAGAATCTTTCAGTTTTAAAATGATTCTAAATTTCTTGCAGAACAATTGCTTTCTTTACCAAATTGCAATACATTGGATATCGTAAATTTCTCGTGAATCTCAATCAATTAACTAACCTTAGACAATTTACTGTACGTGCTGGGTGAGTTACTGTTATTTAAAATAACTCAAGATCTATTGATTATAATAAAAACTTTTCAACAGATTATGTAAAATTTCAAGGAACGCGTCGACTGAGAACAATCGATGATTTCTATATATTTTATTCTTCCTAAAATATAGAGGTTGTCTTGATTTCCGAGAAGAAATTTTCAGAATTTCACTTCCGAATTCTTCAGAATTCTTAACTTTCGAAAGAATTCAGCAATCTATAGTTGACCTCGAAAAAACCTACGAAATTACTCAAGGTTGCCTTGACACCTCAGAAGAAACGTGATATTAAAAAGTCAAATTGATCACTCATAAGGAACGTGTTAATATTTATTCGAATGCTAGGGCCAGTCTTCGACCACAAACAGATTAGGGGAAAATCGCCCCACGTATGGAACAGCTATATCTAATAATCTAACAAACGAATATCGGTGAAACGGTTACGAGCTGTCTCTATCACCCATTTGGAAACCGTGCACGTGCCGGCTCGTCAGTAGAGCAAATTCTACAGACGTGGCACCAGTGTTTCCTTTCGCCACTGTTCGTAAAGTTTTCAAGGTACCTAAATCTCATGTGTTTTGAATCTGTACAGTAGCTCACGAAAGCATTCGTGACACTCTTTAAATTTGCATTGCTTTTTAATTGTGGATTGTGGAATCTAAATACACAAAAACTGCATTAAATGCATTAAATGCTTCATTAAAAGAAATTTAAATATAAATTTCGACATAATTTAGTTCACTGTTTGGTATTAAGAAAAGTATGTGCAACAAACAAATAAAATTTATGTTAATACAAACCACAATGAATGTTCTGTTATATTATAAAACAATAACTCCAAATTTACTATTGTAAACGGTCGAAACTAACAACAATTCTTTGAATAGCACAATGTCCGAATATTAATAAGAGCCACTGTATACGGAATTGAAGCGTAGAAATTGAAACAGCCATCAGTTTTCAAATTTGTCAGTATCACGTGCGTGTCGGCACGCTGATCGCAACAGCTTATCGAGGGTGGCTCGGCGATTCGGTTAATTTCTGATGACCGCGCGCGTCACGCATGCGGTTAGGGTCCTTGGTGTTCGTCGTCGCATAATTTGAAAGTAATTCGAAAGTACGGGGCATTGTCACGACACGCCATATCGTGGAACTTGCCCGGCGAGATGGAACGACCGCATATTATTCGTGACACTAGCCGTGGCGTACGAATTTATGAGGTTACAAGCCACGAGGCTGAAATCCCAGCGACCCGCGGGAAAGTCTTTGAATCGCGTGACCGGGCCCGGGCCGGGCCACTCGATCCTCTATAGCGGTTGCTCGCCCGAGTACCCTAACTCGACTGCTAATAACTTTGACCGACACGTTCGTGGTCGTCGGAAAATTTGCGTAGCGGCCGACCCTGTCGATTTGCTTCGGGGGCGTTGATTAGATTTCAAGAATTCCCTAGCCCCGATTTATTTTACGCATCGGTTAAACGCCAATTGGATTAGCGTGTCTTCAGCAGTAGCCTCGTTAGCCGATTACACCCGGCCATCAGTAATTTCTGTGAACAGGTTACCAGTGACGGGTTAAGTCACTGTAGAACGCCTAACCACTTATCAGACTTTTAGGTTTCCTTATCGCTTTAGGTTTGCTGGATTGAACGCAATGCAATACCGGGGAGCCACTAGGTGGATAAATCTTGTTTTTGGGATACCACGTAACGAACGACCCCGAAATCAGGGTGTAATTAAGATTGTTAGGAAGCCTCGTAACTCTAATTGTTCAACGCCCGCGCGAATAGTTTTTTTAACAGAATTTATTCTTACGCTTCGACCATTAAACTTCATAATGTTCTGTTGGAAATGGGGCCCTTAGCGCATAGCCCCATGACATTGCGATACGCGGCTTTAGACACTCATGATTCTTAGATGACGATCGGCGTGCGATCGTTCTCTGTTCGCCGACGAGGCGCCATCTTTCTTCTTGGTGCGTTCGTCTCCGCGTAAAGACGTCCCGCGTGTGCTCTCCGCATTGTTATAAAGTTGGTGTAAAATAAATGTAGATTTCTTGTGTTCAACGTTTCCTTCTGCGATCCTGCACCTCTGAGTACAAATCTCAACATGTTCGAATATTTAGGAGTGATGCCAATGGTTTAAACAAAAATACATAACTTGTTCGATAATGACATTAGAGTTTACTAGTCTCAAGTTCATTTGAATTTTCGAGAAAATAAAATTTGAGATTGTGCTTTCAACACTTAACCCCGTGTACTACGCTGAACCTCAGAAAAAGTCAGGCCAAACTCGTGCGCCCGAATGATCGAGGAAGGAGCCGAACGGCGGTGTCCGAGTGTCGGAATTTGAAACAAAATCTTACAACTCAATGCAAGATAGATGCGCCCGTACTTACTTCACGCGATGGAGCTCTTGTAAAATTCGAATGAATTTAAATCAAAAACTTTTAAAAACTATTTTAATTATTACATACGATTAGAACAAGTTCTGTATAAGTAATAACAATATGATTAATTAATAGCGGAATACAAATAAGTGAAATCAAATCCACGGCAGCAATATTTGAACTGAAATAAATTTTCAAATTATGCCACTATCACTAGACCACAAAATGAAAAACAAAGTATAAATAAACAATTAAATTTCAACAAACTATTAAATTGAAAAATACTTTCACATCAAAATCCTGCATGGATATACACGATCCCATTCGAGATATTCATACTTGGCCTAAGATTAAGACCACGAGTCAGACTCGTGATATTGAAGTTTGGCCCAAAATGTCGATCACGAGTCAGACTCGTGAAAATAGTGCAAGGGGTTAAAATTACTGTTACAAACGAGCGCGCGCGAGTTGAATACAAGTGTTTCAGTGATGGTGGAATTTGAGAATCTCGCGAGTGCGGAAAAATATACGGAATTTATATAAAATGTGGTGCAGACTAGCGCACCAATCAGAGTTGACGATGGCTCGGTCGAGCGACGCGATCACAGAGGTAGTTATCCTGGGTTTTTCCTTGCGTCTGGTTGCAAGATGCTGGTCGTGGGGAAGGTTTTCGGCGGTTCATAACAGGGGAAAGTACGAATGCCTTGTCTTACAATATACCGGGTGTCTGAATTCAATCTACGGAAAAAGTTCTTATGTTCGTTGTACATCTAAATGTTGTTACGGTGTAACGCTAATTATATTATTTAGTTTGACACAATCCGAGCGGTAAGATTGTGTCGTGTGGGAGCGTTCAATTACTATATTAGGAATTTCGGTCAATAATTAAGGGTTTCACAGATTTAACGCAGGTTTATTATTCTAAAGTGTGTATTTACAAATGTTAAGGTGTCGCAACTTGGAATTGGATGTAGTATGCAAATGAATTAATATTACCCATGTTGCATGGCGTTAACGCACTGGCGATGCGGGGTCGAAGAGCAATTACTAAATGCCAAATAGAACTTTCCCGACTCGCGGAGTCTATATGGTTAAATTTAATTCGAAGGGGACTTTAGCCTGATTTAGAATTTACTCTTCGACGAATGTGACACGATGCGACTGTGCGCGTGACTGTTCGATTATGAACCGGCGAGAGAGAAAATCACTGACAAGGGAACATATTCAGATGCGAAAATCCGATTTTGATGAAACTTATGGGAGCTTATCGCTTTATTGCTTAAACAAAAAACTTTTGTTAAAATGTTCCTGCACGAATACATTTCCCATTGAAAAACACAATTTAACACCTTAACTGCCCAACCAACAACCTAAAAACTTCCACAAGCTCAAAGTAATTATTTAATGAATTAAAAATTAAAAACTTAAAATCTACGACACATTATTATCTTTCAACTTTCTTGTATTATCCAGATCTCAACTAAATTTAGTGCAACGAATACATTAACGTACAAATTTATTTTTAAACATGGTCAAATAATTCTGTCACCCATATATGGGTGACGTGGCAGTCAAAGTGTTAAAAAAAAAAATTCAAATTTATCAAAACTACCTCAACTTTCAGGGCTGCTTTACCCCTTCAAAGTGGATCGGTTGCCGATAAAAAAAAAATACGTGTGAAATATTTTTCAAAGATCTATAAGCTCCCATAAGTTTCATCAAAATCAGATTTTCGCATCCGAATATGTTCCCTTGTGAGTTTATTTATTGTCAAAGAATAGAGGAAGGGCTGCTTGCATGGCGCACCTAGAGTCACTTAGGGTGACATTCCACATTTTTCGTAACTTCTAATGAAATCCAGACTACAGTCTGGTCCTTTTGCATAGGGGGTTAAGCGGAGGTTGTCTAGGGCGTCTTCTGCCAGAGACGAACTTGAAAATCATTTTTGAGTGAAAGGCCAATGAGGAAATTATTCGTCATACGTAACAGTCATAATCGGACGAGACACGATGGTAAAGGTTTGATTTCGTTCTTCTTTGCCAATGTTACGGTCGAATAGAATTTGATAGACTGCATTTCGATTGCGCGTAATCGTTCGGAGTTTTCCGATCATAAGCCTGCCGCTGCGACTCGGTACCAACGTTCCTCTGTTCGTGGTAGAAGGCGTTAACTGAACTTTCGAAAACATTAAAGCTTGAACACGATACAAGTTCAACAGAAATTCGTAATTGGATCAGTCGGCTAACATGAAAATATGGTGTATAAAGAGCTACGATCTTTCTCGGAAGTACAAGGGAACCGGTTTCGTTGGAAACGAACGCGAAACTTCGTTAAGGAGCGAGTGATTGAATAATTAAGTAAAGCCGGGAAGGCGTTACGTCGGAGTCGAGTAGCAAACACGGATGGTATGATCAGCGGGATCGATCTGTAGCAATGTTTTGCCAGAGATCTCTCCGCTAGGCAGAATATGTAACTTGTGGCGGCAGTAGTATAGCATGACGTGCAGCCAGATCTGGCCGTGGCGATTCGATTGTATCGAAAAGCACGCAATTATATAATATAATGTAAGATAACACGGGGTGTCGTGTAACTGGCAGTACAATCGGATAGGGGTTGGTTCCATGTGAAAAACAAATATGTCGAAAATACTGTAGGAAATTTGTTCATTTCAAACTTCGTTTTTGAAAAAATCGACTTTGGAAATTTACTCGGTGCACATACACGTATAGGACCGTTCTTGTTCATGTCAATGATCGATCTTAATATTTTGTACTATTTTGGATAAATTGAATAACAAGAGCACAGATAGAAGAAAGTGTCCATGATTTCTCGAATATGATCGTGTTCTCCTAATTAAATTACTATGCACATTGTATAAAGTGTTATTTTGCAATTTTAATTGTTCAAGAAATTGCATCGAACACTTTTACGCAGGTTGAATGTATGTTTCATAAATGATTCGAGAATGTAAAGTAACTCTGGAACAGAACTACTGAACCAGTTAAAATCACTGGTTCCGAATTAATTTTCTTGCAATTACCGAAGTTATAAAAATGTGTTTCTTTACTGCAGCAGATATTATAGTAAGAATTGTATGAAATTTGAGTAAGTGCAGACTCATGCTTATTACAAGGCAATGCATATCGTTGGATTTATTATTCAGTATTTCTAGTGTTAATGATCGATCTTAATATCTTATACTGTTTTCGATAATTTAAATAACGAAGGCGTAAGATAAAAGAAAGTGCATGTCCATGAATTTTCAAACATAATTGCGCACTTCTGATTACATTTCGAGGTATATCTCCTAAAGTTTTAATCGTATAAAGACAATTTACAGTGACATCTGTTGCATTGAGACCTGGTCGAGTAGACCGAGTAGATTTTTATAGTCGATTTTATGGAAAACAAAATCTGAAATGACAAAATTTTATTCTACAGTTTTGTCGTAATTTTTTACCTAATCGGCTCCTATCTGATTGTTATAATAGTTACATTTCACCCTGCACGTATAATCAACGTTATTATGATATAATGAAATATAAATATTTGACGCATTGTATGCAATCATTTCCAGCCTGTACGAAGTCCTCCGATTTTTGAATAAAATAAATCTAGTTTGTTGAAATCGCACACTGCACGCCGGATATTGCAGTCACTGAAGAATATCTCATCTCCATATAAGTAGGATGGCTCGTTCATTGATCCGGATGCTGATTTCCTCTCTTTTTTCCACGTTAGTAAAGCCTGAATTTGTTTCGCATTTCATTTTCGTAGTTGATGCTTACTGGCAATTTCATGCTCGGCGCACTAAAGTAAGGGCATTTAATAAATATACAATTTCTTTTCTCCTGTTTGCAATGATTGAGGATAAACAAGTTATAATTATTCCAACCATAAAGGAAATTGTACGTCAACAAGTTGTTTTAAAATGCGATTAAAGTTTTCATGTAAACGAATGAAATTGCAATTTTGAACTGCGACACGTAAATAGCAACCCATTTACAGAGTCGTTTAATTTCTTAATTTCTGACACGATTATAAGGTAAAATTACATAGAATTTGCAAATATACTGAAAGGATTTCGAAGGAGAATAAGGTTTTACTCAATGCAGGTAGTCAAAATTTTAAATAACACCTCTGCATATGGAATTTTATTTGTTTAAAGACAATTGATTTAATATTCTCCCAATTATCTTATATCTGCATTTGATTTGAATAAACTGCAATGGTATTTTATTTAGCTTTCATAATTGCACGTACCTCCTATTATAAACCTGTTAAAAACCCGAAACATTCGTGCATTTGCATGAATACGAAAATTTAAGTGGAGTAGAGCAACGTCTTCAAGAGACACATTTGTGTATGTGCTTTATATTTATACATTTATGTTTTACGGCGATAACATTGTTAACAGTGCAAACGTTCAATGTTCATTTGTACCGATTTATCAAAATATGGTTAGACTGCTAATCCAAGAGCAAGAGAAAATCTTTTCAAGTTAAACATAAGAAATACAAACGAAACAAAAATGAAGTTTTTCTTTTATCCCTTAACTTAATATTTTTATTTCTTCCAGAACTGGAAAAATCCTCGTCCGCAAAGGGTCGATTGTAATACTTGTTACACATTCACAAAACTCACACGGAACTAGATTTGTCGGATGAAAAAGAAGTTAATATTCGTTTAAACCATCATATTTTTCTTGTCATAAATTCACCGTTCAGAGTATAATTAAACATTTCGCGAGCATCGGGGCAATAAATAAAGATACCATCATCGATATCGGTTAATCAATAAATGTACACCCTGCGCTGTTTCATAATGATATAATGGTATCGCGTCCAGGAAATATCGTTATAATTCACTACATTTTATAAATCGGTACAAGTGTTGAACTTTCTGCCCATAAAAATAGAACTTTCCTATAAGTATTCATGGTCGTGTTGAATTAGTTTGCGAATATGTATAGTATCCCGTGGTTATAATCGTATCGCTCGGGTCTGAAGTCGTGTTTATAGAATGCCCTGGACACACTTTTACAATGGTTTCATTGTCTGCCGGTTCGATACTCCCTTGTCTTGTCCCAGTGATTGTCAGCCGGTCTTATGATGCAATGGGGATGACGATGCAATTATAAAGAGGTCGAGAAACACCGATCGCAAGTAACAAGAGAAACTTCGCGCTCGCAAAACATGTCCGACCGATGATGTAATTAACGAGTCATCGAGAACACGGGAATTCCATCGGAAAAGGATCTGAACCACCGAAAGTTACTTTTTAATATAATCGTACGTTCAACGACATATAATAAATAGTATAGTAACATCAGAATTGAAGAAGCATAGTTTACTTGCTCTTAACACAATGCAATCCGGGCTGTTTGCGCGAAAGCTTTTGTGTTCGACTCGGTTTGAATTACTTTACAAAAATTGATATATCTTTCAAAATATTAAATAATGTTTTAGGAAACTTACAGTGAAGGCCTTTTATATAGTAATCATGTTAGATTCAAGTTATAAGATATTTCACTGTTACCTTTAGACGGCATTTAATTCGCATTGCGTGAAACCCTGTTTGCATTAGCTCACAAACGTATCCGGAAAAATCTTAAATCGAAATAACTTTGACATTTCTTGAGAACGTACAGTGAGTAACTTTAATATTCAGACACTATAACATTTTTACTTTGCCGCATTGTAATTTTGTTCACGATGAAGAAACAAAAAAATTAATTGTAAATTACATTACTGTATAGGGTCTAGTTAATAAAAGCCTAATTTTTATTTATATAATTACTAACGTTTACTAAATATTCTATTTTAAACGAAACAATGTCTCCGTAAACTGTCTCGAGCGTCAGAAAATTAGTTGTGTTTAGATATTCACTAAGTTCACTGGTAATAATCGGACGTAAGAGAAATACTTCATACATTAGGCAACTTGTCATTTTTCACAATGCAAAAGGTAAATCGTAAAGGAAAATTGCAGCAATGCTTAAAACTAGTAAAAGTACAGTATGAGATATTATTAACACTTTATCTGCCCAACCAGCAACCTCAAAAATCTCACAAAGTCAAAGTAATTTATTTAACGAAGCAACAATTGAAAACTTAAAATGTATCACACAAAGTTTTCCTTCAACCTTCTTCTATTCTCCAGATCTCAACTAAATTTAGTGCAACGAATATATTAATGTACAAATTTATTTTTAAACATGGATAAACAATTCTGTCACCCATATATGGGTGACATGGCAGTCAAAGTGTTAAAAGATTTAAGTATGAAGACCGAATACAATCTATTCCGAAAAGAGGCCATCAAAAATTTTGGACACGCGAGATAAAAGAAAAATTATAAGAAAAGAAATATCCTACACTAAGTGCGTCAAAATTAGCTGCCGAATTATTAGAAGAAGCTGGAAAGAAAGTGCACCCCCAACCAATACGCAGAGCGTTAAAAGAATGTGGTTATAATGAACGAGTTGCTCGAAAAAACCGTATGTGAATGAAGTTAATAGAAAGAAAAGATTAAAATTTGCGAGAGAATTTGTTTTAAAAGAAGATTCGTGGTGTAATTACGTTATTTTTAGTGATGAGAGTAAATTCAACATTTTTGGATCGGATGGGTGAAGAATGGTGTGGCGAACGAAAAATGAAGAATACAAAATTAAATATACGAAGCCGACTATAAACCACGGAGGTGGAAATGTACTTGTATGGGGATGTATCTCAATATTTGGAATGGGTGAATTAATTTTTATTGCTAATATAATGGACAAAAATATATACCTCAACATTTTAAAAAATAATTCACGTAAAAGTGCAATCAAAATGGAGATTCAGAATACATTTAAGTATTATCAAGATAATAACCCCAAGCATAAGGCACGTATCGTACAGGAATATTTGCTGTATAATTGCCCAAAATTATTGCAACCGCCACCTTAATCCCCAGATCTGAATCCTATAGAGAATTTATGGGATGAACTAGACCGACGAATTAGAACAACTGCAATAACATTTAAAGAAATGTTGAAAGAACGACTGAAAGAGGAATGGAATAATATTAGTACAGAATATTTGAAAAAAAAAACAATTTGCAATATGCCTCAACTATTAAAAGAGTGCATTCGTCAAGAAGGATATCCTACACTATATTGAATTACTTTTCGTTTTTAAAAATTAGTACAAAAACTATGAATTTTTAAAAGTTTCCGAATATTATTGTAAGTTAAAATCAGGCATTGTTTTGTTTAAAATAGAATATTTAATAAACGCTGATAATTATATAAATAAAATTTATACTTTTATTAACTGGACATTATGTAGGAATGTAATTTAGAATTAATTTTTTTTTCCTTCATCGTGAACAAAATTACAATGCGACAAAGTAAAAATGTTATAGTGTCCGAATATTAAAGTTATCTACTGTAGATGCATCGATTTACGGAATGATACGCGCAAAGGATTTTGATAATGTTGCAATTGGAATGAATTAGAGGACATATCAAAACAGGAACTTTTTAAATATTTTTACTTCGGTTTGGTTAAATTTTTCATGCAGATTTTGAACGGTATCGACTGTACACACTGCGTTAATAAAATATTCGCACACCTTTTGAAAACGAATAGTACATTTAAAATTGGACCAAATGACGAGTTCTTGAGTTGTCATAATTGGGATTGTGAAGAAGATTGTAAAGGTCACAATTTTTAACGTTTTTATGTATGCTCGTGATGGAAATTTAAAAGGAGCATTTTGTCGATATAAATAAGTTATATACATGTACAAAGTTTTCTTGAAAGCGATTTTGGTTGTCGTGAGTTATAAATTATTAGAGAAGGCAAAAATTGTTAAAAACTGTGATTTAACCCATTTGCATCAACATCTTGTTTTACTGCACAAAGATAGAAATGTTTCAACATACATATTTGCGTTTCGGTGATAATAGCTAAGAAAATTCTGCGCGCATATAAGCTTACGCTGCAAATGGATTAAAGAAATCAGAAGCTCTAAATCTAAACATTTTTTCAAACTTACAATGCCTGCAACTGTTTCGTTTGTCCACCGTTTTCGATGAAACATTGCACATGCGCATAACGTATTCACACGTTCAAACTGCACCCTTTGAAGTGTTCATTACAGGTACACATAGAAACGTTAAACACTGTGGCTTTTACTCTTGTCTTCGGAATTTCAATGACAATTTCTCAATTTTATACCACTGAAAAGAAGCATTTACCTCCGTTCGAATATTTTCACGAACAAACCTTACTGTCTACATACTCTCGCCACGCAACGTATTGTTAAACAAGTAATTAGAGCGAACGTTCTATTAACCAGCGGCGCACGTCTAATTCGCGAGTTCAAGTTCAAAGGGAACTCGTTAGTCGAATATTTCTCGTATTGTCTTACAACCATAATCACAGACACTAAATAAACGAAGTCGGCGAGTTAATAACGTGCATTATGAGCGCCGTATTCACCGGCCCTCCGGAGTCCTTTCAACGGCGTACACGAGTGTCGTTTGGTCGCTTCTAATTAATTCTTCAAACAGTTTCTTGCACAATACGAAGGCCGCCCGTGATATTTGCAAGCGTTTCAGTGTTCTTCCCCTCACCCCCCACTACCAGTCTTCTTCTAGCGCCGATGGCTCCGCTATGGACGAATTCGTTTCTTGCCCCCCCCCCCCGCTCCTAGCGCCGACACTACCCCTATTCCACCGCCCCTTTACGCGAAAGTATTATTACTCTCACGAAGGCAAGCCGAAAATGCGGCCGGTTATTGCTGGTGCACGTACATCGCCTAGTGGAAATCGTTAAAGTCCGCGCAGCTCGGTACAGTTTCCATCAATCATCTCGTAACCGGGCATTAATAATCGTTCACTATTAAATATGCATTCGTTGTTTGTCAGCGGGCCACTTCTCCCTTCTTCTCCTCTCTCGGCCGCCCCTACCCTCGCACCCCTTATTCCTCTTTCGCGCCTGTTTTTCTTTTCCCCTCGCCACGTCATTTCATTTGTCAGCTACTAATTGCCGGATCACAAAAAATAGCTGCACGCGTGGAGTTTTTTTTTTTTCTCTCTCTTTATGTTCTCTCTACAGTTCTCTCGCTTTCTCTCTCTCTCTCTCTCTCTCGCTCTCTCTCTCGCTATCTCGCTCTATCTCCTTCGCTCTCTTTCTCTCTCTCTCTCTCTCTCTCTCTCTCTTCCTCTTCCTACGAATTGGGTCGTCAAGATCGTCGACCTTTTTTCTCTTTATCGCCATCCGTCGCGTCGCAAGGTAAAAAATTGATTGAAACCCAGCTGAACAAACAGAGAGCCGCGCGAACCTCGCCCGTTTCATTTGAACGTTTAGAACTTATGTTTCTTTGCAAGCTTCTCGGTTCATTGACATCGGAGCGACTGCATTGGGCCGCTGAATACGGGTCAGAATAACCCGCAGTGTAAGTGCGGCTCGTGATTATGTTGGTAAAACTGTGTACGCGAGTGGTTTAATCGTGAGGAAAAATAGAAGAAGTTATGTTAGGAGTATATCCGTAAGTAATAAATTATTTGGAAAGAAGTTTTCGCGTTTAATTCTGTGCCGATCGTTGGAGAGGAAACCGCGTATTCTTTTAGAGTTTTTAGCGAAGCAGCCTGTGTTCGAAATATTCGAAAAAGTATACATTTTTTACTGCCCCGTAATAAAATGGCGGCTTTCGCACCTTCCGAGGAACGTATTCGTCATTGCATAGTTTCTTCATTTTCGGTTTAATGCAACGGTAATAACAAAGAAAATTTATGATATTTGTGTCGATGCATTGAAGGACAACAAGTGTCAACGTTGGTTCAGAATGCATTTCATTATTCTGTGAAGTTTTATTTTAAGTTATAGGTCAGTTCTCTGTTCGGTACATTTGGTTTTTTTCGTATAATAGCTGTTGGAAATGTACAAAATCTACAGCTCGAGTGTCACAAATGGAAGTCATTTAGGTCGTGTTCTAGAAACATTAAACGCAAATTTTGTACAATTGCAGTTTATAATTCGCACAGATGAATATGTAGAATTGTTGTTACCAAACTAAAAGTTTTGTATGTTTATATCAAGTAAATGCTCTGATATGCCTGTTTTTCATACACTTGAAAAATTAACAATCATTTTTATAATTTTCTGTAATTCTTAACGAAACTAACTTTTGATAATACGGATTATCGAGAAAGTGTTTTATTATGAACGATTTCTGCTGTTCGCAGACGGAGCAAGTAGAAAATGTTGGTTATAGTCAGACCAGAGTTACGAGTTTTACTCAAGTTAGTGTCTCTAAAAACAAAGTTTCGATGAATTAGTAGCACACTATATCTCTGTGAAGTAAAATAAAGTAACATTATTTGTAATTATATTTAATTTAATTATCTTAATTAAATACATATGTCGTTTTCTTACTTCATTCGGATTTTTAATCCTCTGAGGACGAATGTCGTCATATTGACGACATCAAAGTTTATCCTTAAAGTGGCAAAAAGTAACCGAATTATTGTACTAACCAGTAGTTTATTGTACGCCCTTTTCCTAATCTTTTAATGTCTATTTGGTCTGGGGAATCCTGATCCCATAATATATTTTTATTTTTTCCCGAAACTGAAAATTTTAATATGCGATTTAGCTTCCTGTAGAGGATATTTTAAATATTTTCAAAAATTTTCGTCGGCAAAGGATTAACAATAACTATTCCTCGAATGGATGAAGTGTTATCTGTGGATGTGGAGTGCTAACTGCATTAACAACTAGAGTTCTAATATTTATAAACTTACAAAGTAATTATAATAAATAATTATAATGAATTATAATATTCAATAAAGTTATGTAATAATATAGGATCTTAGGGGAAAAGACCCACGTTGTCCTCCAACTTTTTCCCAATTTTCCTACGTCCTCTTGGTCCGAGGATTCTGATCTTACATTAATTTTTACAATTTCAAGTTTTCTTAATTAAAAATGACTTTAAATAAACTAGATTTATACAAAAGAACACTGTTGTTTTGTACTTATGATAATACCTTGATGTTCTGTTCGGCGTAAGTAGAAAAGGTAGGGCATGGTCAGAAATATTTTCTATTCTTGTGTTTCATTCAACGAAACTGTTCGTAAATGATTTCTACATTTTTCTTATGAAACATTGTTTCAAATAATAGAGATTGTCATGAAAGAGCAATATTATCTTGCATTTTTAAAAGAATAATCGACCACGGTTAAACGTACTTTCTAGCTGCATTAAAAAATGTTATACACACATAACATTTTTATTCGAGTTTCTTTCTGTGGAAAAAATATTCAGTTCATTCTAAAGCGTTCCGTTCCTGTTTGTTTTGTAATTTTAATTACAACTATTTAGTTACACTCAGAGCAGGGCGAAATTTTGAAGAAAGAACTTCAGATACAATTTCAAATGGTTGTTCTTTCAAAATTCATATAAAATACTATTTTTAATAGACAGTAAAATTTCTACAAACAAATTATGTTTACATTGATAATCTAAATTATACAATAAAATACCTTGATTTTGACTATCTAAAATAGTATAAAACATTAAAACTTTGTCGTTAAAAAGTGCCTAAACAATTTCTAGACGACGAAAATAAATAATAAAACTTGCACCATTAAAATGCAAGGAATCACATTTTCGAAGATGATTTTTATTGAAACAAAGGCTTCAAATAAAAACAATTTATTCCATATTTTTGATTTATTTTCTTATGTAGAATCACCCCACCAAATAAAGTTTTTATTACTTTGGGAATTACTCAAATATAATATCATACTTAAAACTTTTTCCAACAATTAAAATACTTCGTAATTAAATTAAATTAATAATTAATTCAACTATTCTCTATCGACTATTTGAAAGACTATTTCACCCAGCTCCGGTTATACGTTCTCGAATGAAAGAGTAATTGAACCGTATAAATATATCTTCTTATTCTTCACTCTCCGACACCGTTAGGCGAAAAAATAAAATTGAATCGTAAATTGTATATTCGAGTATGTTCGTTCTCGAATATTTGCCCATAAAAATGTCAACTAGCACGAAGTTCTGCAGTCGAGTTACTGCACACACGGCCAAGTTTTATTCTCCCTGGTAGAACTAATTTTAACACGGACGTCCCTCGTTTATTCGAGAGACAGATATTCCGAGTGGCTAAGCTCAACACCGTGTCATGCAAAGTTACGTTATGGTTCATCAATTAGGCCGTTTCATACGCGCTTAAACACACGACTCTCGAACCTGCTGCACCGAGGCGTCGATGAGTCGTTAATTGTCGCCAATTAGATCCGATTTAAACCAGACTTTGCATACTTTACATGTTTTAAAGCAGTGGACGCAGCGTTCATCAGTGAAGTCGTTTCGCATGACATGCTCATGTTATCTCGCCTGAATTATCAAATTCGCGGGGAATTCTCCGATCGCAATATCGCAATCGAATCGTGTCCATTAGCGTCATTGATAATTAACAGCCGGCCACTGATTCCGGCTACCTTACTGGCGAGTATGTACACTGTGAGCTGTTAAACACGAGCGTCGCGATTCTGACACGTTTGTTGCATCTTTGTTGCACGCAGATTAACAGTTGTTAGTTTCGAAATAATTATAATACTTTTCAGTGGAACCTTCCGTTCTCTCTGGTGGTAGTTGTTTAAACAACATAATGTTCACGTTGTTTCACGACTGTTTTGTAAAATTCATACCATGCTGTGAAATTATTAATTGTAACATTCGGAAGAAAGTGAAGCGATTCAAATTAATTATAAGATAATTGGACTGACCGTGTTTGCACAATGATTTGATTATGTATCTATACAGGGTGAGTCACTGTTGCGACGTCAGCTTCAATTTTAGTCTCCGTTTACGCTACGGTCGAATTAGGGTATGTCATTTTTGTGGAAAACTTTTAATGCATCTTTAACGAAGGGTATAGCCAGGCAAGATGGTAAAAAATGCCCTTCAGCCGATTTACATGGCTCCTATGCCATGCGATAGGGTATAACTATAAACCGCTACGTATAAAATTTTAACCCTCTATCGCGGCAAGGGATGAAGTTGTAGGGTGAATATGGATTAACAGAATTCGATCGAGTTTCTCCTGTTTAGTTGCACACAAAAATAATGAAAAAATTCAGACACGTAAAGGCTGTCGATGTGCATATTTCAGAATTGTTACCAATTTTTAACCGTCATAAAAACTAAAGTCGTCCAAATGACTTCAAGCATGGACATTCTTAGAACGTCTACTCTAATGACTTAAACTAACGAAAGTATTCGAATCGTCAGATTTCTTATCTTTAGCACATGAAGTATGTATGTTAATTGAAAATGTTTAAAACAATTTAGTGTCTATAGCAAGAGAAAAGTCCCAAGGTTATGTTAGTAAAAGTACAAAATAATTCAATCATATATACAGTATTTACAATACGTTTATTTGAAACACACACCCGGCATGGATAACAAAAGTATTCGAACGCCACAAATATTGTTACACTTTCATGTGTTACTATTTTCTGGTCCACCATTGGCATTGATTATTTATCTTAAACGACATTCCATATTATGTACTAACGTTTTTGTGAAACTGCTTTCAAGAGAATTCCATATTTCAGTTATTTTATCCATTAACATTTGTTTCGACGTAGTACGATATTTATTTAGTCTTTCTCCGATTTCTGCCCACAGGTGCTCGATCGGATTGAGGTCTGGGCTTCGTGGGGGAGTGCTTAACATGCGTGGTGTATTATAAATGATCCATTTTTTAGGATCCAAGCTGTGTGCTTGGGATCGTTATCTTGTTGGAAGTAAAAGTCTTATAGTAATCACAGTTTTCTGGCACTACCTTCTAATTATTTTTGAAAATATGTAGGTATTTATATTTATCGAGTGTACCATCGATGAACATTAATTTTCCAGTCCCATTAGCTGCCATACCATGATATTGCCACCTTCATGTTTGACTGTTTGTTTTAAATGTTTTGCTTTCAACTCTGTATTTGGTTCTCACCATACACAATTCCGACCATCTGAACCGAAGATATTAAATTTCAGAAGCAATTATTTTTAGTAATATAATTTTTTGCGAACTGCAACCTCTCTCGTTGATTTACTTTATTAATGTAAGGCTTTTTTCTTGAAACTCTGCCGTGATAATTATTGTCCCACAGTAATCGTCGACACAATCGTGGATGAACCTGTTTATCAAACATTTCTTCAACCATATTTGCCAATTTGGGAGCAGAAGTTGCAGGATCTCTTTTTATTTCGCGAAATATAGTTTTCTCTTCTCTGTTTGTCAATTTTTTCGGACGACCTGAACGAGCTTTATTAGCAATAGTTTCTTGATTTTCAAACTTCTTTATTATATAGTGCACTGTAGATTTACTCCTGTTTACAATTTTTGAATCTCTTTATAAGATTTTCCATCTTTACGCAGTTTTAATATTATTTCTCATTCGCAGTTTTATGTTTCTGACTTTTTCCTATTCATATTCGTTAATGCACTGCACAACTGCACTTTATTCTTAGTCAAACGATATTTTATGATCAACTAAGTATTCCTTCGTTACATTTGATACTAATGTTTACATTTAGTGTTGCGACATACATAAGTAGAAACACCAATAACTTTGAAGCGTTCGAATACTTTTGTTACCCTTTCTTGGTGCGTGTATTAACTTGTTAACTGGGTATAACGAACTACTACTAGAATGTCATGACGACATTTTTCGTCATGGAAATTTGCTGTAATATTTTGGACACAATACATTTTATGTAGTTCTTATTCAAGTAAATCAATTATATAAGTTTACAATTATATATAAACAATAAGTATTAAAAAAGAAAAAAGTCCCGATTAACAGGTTAAGTAAATATGTTATAAATATTGTATATATGATTGGATTATTTTCCAATTTTATTAACATAATTTTGAGACTTCTCTCTTGCTATAGACACTTAATTGTTATAAAAATTTCGGATTAACATACACATTTCATGTGCTAAAGGTAAGAAATCTGACCGTTCGAGTACTTTCGTTAGCCACTGTATAAAAGAATTTACAGACGAGTACTCTAGCATGTTCAGAACATTTCAGCCACCGCGAAAATATCAATTAAAATTTGAATTGTTAACCAACAAAACAACTGTCGTATATCTTCTCTTAAAATTATTATTAAAAAGAATATCTCTAAACTATTCATCATAAAATAGATTCATTGAAAATATTATTATCTTGCAGTAAATGAAGTGTGAATACTTCGTAAAGGAGATACGTTGCATTTACTAAAACATTTCAACAAGAAAGATAAACAGTGAAACGAACGGTGACAGCAAAGTTGCTAACAAATCTGCCTTGCCAGTCTAACGTCAAACGATATCCGACTACATTGCAAGATCCCGCGCGTGGTTGCGTGCAAAGAGTGAAAAGTGATCCGGCATCAATTGGACAATGGTTAAGTTACCTTAAAGGAGTCTCTTTGACAAGGTCTTCCATAGAAACAGACGCTTTTCTCCCGTTGGATCTCCGAACCGAGAAAAAGAGCGAAAGAGAGAAAGAGAAAGACACAGAGAAATAGAGAGATTTCGCAAAATACGATTTACACGACGTGGAGAAGAGATCCTCGCGGCTCTTGAATCCGCGATGATCATCAGAAACACGAACGGAAACTAAACACGGGTTAATGAGGTGGAAAAGCACCGTTGTTTTCGATTGAAGGTACGCGAAAAAAGCAAAATCCTCGAGAACTATCCTCAACGAAACTGCCTTCCGCCGAGGGGGTTCCAAGTGCGCTTCGCGAAATCTCGGGCCGTGGGGAAGTATCGTAATATTACAAAGTTAGAGCTCGCTTCGGAGATTCGCTGCGAAATTAGGATGTCTTTTCAGGAGTTATACTCTTCAACCATCATTCATTGTGTCGCGGTAGGAACGAAGGAAAATAAAAACGCGCGCGAAGCAACGGTGTAACCACATCGGTGTGTGGCGAACGACGAACGGCGATGGAAGACGGGGTAGGATGGAGAGAATCAGTTTCGTCGGGATGGTCGTCGCGTTTTACGCTTCCGCGGAAAGTAGGTCAGCACGAGCCGAATGACTTAGCACGTTTTCTCTCGTTTCCGTGGTAGACGATTCTTCGCTTTCACGGCAAAAACACGTCTATTCGCGGCCACGCCACCACCACCGCCGCCTGCCGTTTTCAATTCCTGTTAGTCCTGACCGGGCCACCGAGAAAGGGAAAGAGAGAGCCTCTCTCTCTCTCTCTCTCTCTCTCTCTCTCTCTCTCTTCCGCTTACTCGGAAATTGGTCGCGGAGAACAGCTATGGAAAGATGACGCGCGGTTAATGAGATGATCATTATCTGCCGCAGAACGGCGTCGCGTCTCGTCGCGTGCTCCAAGATCAGAGACTTTCAGATATCTCTCCTCCCTTGTTGAACGCTTCTCCGTGGACGCCTTTCGACGTCCTACCACGGCGGACGTGATTAGAAGAGTCCTTTGCAAGCTCTACCGGGGATTAGACCCGAAATGAAATCTTGCGTACAAAGTCTGTCGTCGAGGTTCGTTCCTCGTCGAATTTTTCCACCGGACTCCAGTTTACCGAACCAGCCTTCAGAGTCTTTGGAAATGTTCTGACTCTCCGTCATACAATTTGCGAAGGTTTCCGAACGTTTGCTGGCCTAACGGGATCGACGGAATCGTCGTCATTGATACCGGCGATCCGAATAAACGGTTGTTTCGATTTTGCAAGATATTCTGCGAGGAAACTACAGTGAGTAACTTTAATATTCGGACACTATAACATTTTTACTTTGTCGCATTATAATTTTGTTCACGATGAAGGAAAAAAAAATTAATTCTAAATTACATTCCTACATAATGGCTAGTTAATAAAAGTATAAATTTTATTTATATAATTACCAGCGTTTATTAAATATTCTATTTTAAACAAAACAATGTCTGATTTTAACGTTACCATAATATTCGGACACTTTCAAAAACTGATAGGTTTTGTACTAATTTTTACAAACAAAAAGTAATTCAATATAGTGTAGGATATCTTTCTTGACGAATGACCTCTTTTAATAGTTGAGGCATATTGCAACTTGTTTTTTTCAAATATTCTGTACTAATATTATTCCATTCCTCTTTCAGCCGTTCTTTTAACATTTCTTTAGATGTTATTGCAGTTGTTCTAATTCGTCGGTCTAGTTCATTCCATAAATTCTCTACAGGATATAGATCTGGAGACTGAAGTAGCAGTTGTAATAACTTTGGACAATTATACAGCAAATATTCCTGTACGATACGTGCCTTATGCTTGGGGTCATTATCTTGATAATACTTAAAAGTATTCTGAATCTCCATTTTTATTGCACTTTTACGTAAATTATTTTTAAAAATGTTCAGGTATACATTTTCGTTCATTATCGTATCAATAAAAATTAATTCACCCATTCCAAATGTTGAGATACATCTCCAAACAAGTACATTTCCACCTCCGTGCTTTATAGTCGGCTTCGTATTTTTAATTTTTAATTCTTCATTTTTCTTTCACCAGACCATTCTTCGCCCACCCGATCCAAAAATGTTGAATTTACTCTCATCACTAAAAATAACGTAATTACACCACGAATCTTCTTTTAAAACAAATTCTCTCGCAAATTTTAATTTTTTCTTTCTATTAACTTCATTCACATACGGTTTTTTCGAGCAACTCGTTCATTATAACCACATTCTTTTAACGCTCTGCGTATTGGTTGGGGGTGCACTTTCTTTCCAGCTTCTTCTAATAATTCGGCAGCTAATTTTGACGCACTTAGTGTAGGATATTTCTTTTCTTATAATTTTTCTTTTATCTCGCGTGTCCAAAATTTTTGATGGCCTCTTTTCGGAATAGATTGTATTCGGTCTTCATACTTAAATCTTTTAACACTTTGACTGCCATGTCACCCATATATGGTTGACAGAATTGTTTATCCATGTTTAAAAATAAATTTGTACGTTAATATATTCGTTGCACTAAATTTAGTTGAGATCTGGAGAATAGAAGAATGTTGAAGGAAAACTTTGTGTGATACATTTTAAGTTTCCAACTGTTGCTTCGTTAAATAAATTACTTTGACTTTGTGGGATTTTTGAGGTTGCTAGTTGGGCAGTTAAAGTGTTAATAATATCTCACACAGTACTTTTACTAGTTTTAAGCATTGCTGCAATTTTTCTTTACGAATCACCTTTTGCATTGTAAAAAATGACAAGCTGACGTACGTTGTATGAAGTGTTTCTTCTACGTCCGATTATTACCAGTAAACTTAGTGAATATCTAAACACAACTGATTTTCTGTTGCTCGAGACAGTTTACACAGGCTGTAATGTTTGTAAACATACATCACAATCGCATTAAGTATCGAACTAGCTCATGCAAATTGTTACATTCGGAGGTGTTCGAATATTATTGTCACGTTCAAACTAGACATTGTTTCGTTTAAAATAGAATACTTAGTAAACGTGAGTAATTATATAAATAAAAATTATGCTTTTATTAACTAGACCCTATACAGTAATGTAATTTAGAATTAATTTTTTTTTTCTTCATCGTGAACAAAATTACAATGGGGGCAAAGTGAAAATTGTATAGTGTCCGAATATTAAAGTGATTCACTGTATGTGTTTCATTTAGGAAAATAGAATCTCGTCGGTGTTGCAATTGACGCGTTTCACTTCACGGGAATAATGATGAAAGAATATAACGAAAATAAATGGTAAACAGTTTCGTCAAATCCAATGATAAAGTTAACAAATATTTTCTAATAATCGTCTACAGAAAAAGTTATTCGAGGATATAGCTGAACTTAATTACATGCAACATATTTAATGATCAACCTTTTGTGATTTTGCCCGCAACTTCTACGATTTCCAACAATCAATTGCGCATACTAAATATACATTTTTTAATGTTTTTGACATATCCGATATCCGTCTGGATATCGTACGTGAAATGATCCGAGTTACAGCATCGTTTTGGTAACGATGTCGTAACAAGAACAGAGCAGTCTGTTAATGGACATAGACGTTTGGGGACGTAATACGAATCCAACAACACCATTAATACAAATATAATCTTTATTTCACGAAAAGATTTGTATTAATGGTGTTGTTAATAATGCCATGGTCACGTGGCCGCCCACATAACGATATTTCCTTTGTTGATAATTTTTATATGGTAGCACGGAATTGGAAACGATTTATAATGTTTATCAATATTTCAGAAAGAAATAATATAGAAATGTAAAAAAATTGTATTTCTTTTTTAGTATTTAGAATTGGTTGAAATTGTTAATGAGGAAAATAGAATTCCATTTAATATCCACCATATAGCGATTATCTCTTACGTGGAGCAATGTAATTAAATTGTCGAAGACTGAAATCATGTGATATCATTAATTAATGAAGCCTTATATGTTCATATAAGTTATGTTATCGATGAATTAGTTACGTACATTGTAACTCTGTTGCAGTGATCTCTGCGAAAGTAATTTGCATAATTGCGGCAATTAAGTAGTTAATTTAACTAAGTGAAATTATCATTCAACGATTCCCTGATTTGAAGTGAGCTTTAAATGGGTTATATAAACACAGTTTTTAAGGTTATTATTGTGAAAAGGATGCTTATTATTATCACAGCTGAGATAATTGTAAATAAAAAGCTTGGAGAATAATAATTGAAACAGTTTTATTTAAATAACACGATATTTCAAAATTCACTTTTCAATTTTACTTGTACAAATTTGAAAATGTCTAGAAATCGCTATTATTTATTAAATAAAATTAAAACTACTGTTCCATTCTTTTCAATTCATTCTACAGCACCACACTTGAAAAAGTTATCCATTGTGAAAGGGTGAACGAATAATTTTCTAAAAATTATTTATACAACTGAATAAGATTGGACTGTTTGGTCCAAAAATTATAAATGTAAAAAAATATAACATATAAATAATACACACAAAGATTACTTGTATAATGGCAGAATTATTAATTTCAACTATTTGAAAAGTTCATATAGAAAAATGTACAGTTGAAATACGTATTCCATATTACTCAAAACTTGAAAGAAATATTTCAGTTAGTATTTCCACGAATATGTAAGTACATAATCATTTCAAATTAAATAGTGCAACACATTTTAGGAAATAATCTCTGAATACATTTTCATTTTTTACCCCAAATACTATTTCACCGAGCTCTGATCATTTTACATCTAAAAGACTTTAAAAAATACATTAGTAACAAAGAACTGTTAAATGCCAGTAGACCGTTTTTTCCTTTATTCGACAGTAAGAGGGTTGCTTGGAAATGGGATCTGTCCGGAAGGTTTCGGAGTGCTCTACATCAGGGATATCCAACTCATGAAGAGTCTGTCTTCTGTACAAAAAGTTGATAAATCGTTCTTCGTAGCAGACAGCTAAAAAGGGGGGTCAAATATTCTGTATACTAACTGATTACAATGTCAGCTTATGTTTAAGTAGGCATCGGAACATTTCACTAACAGACTGATAAATTTTACTTTCTGCCACATTCTAAACCACTTTTATCTTTGCCATTTATATCTTCGATAAGGAATTACATAATATTCATTCATTCAACGTAAATTTCGTTTTTATTTGAGTTGCTCCATTAGTTATTTAAAATTTACTTTAATGATAACCCCTTGACATACCAATTTCTTCGTAACTAAAGTTATTGTAACTTCTTCATCACTAGCAAATCTAATGATCGGTTGAATCAATATCATTCTATCAATTCATATTAATTCCAATAACACTGTCCAACACCAAAAAAATTTTGCAATACCTGTTGGGTGATTCTTGTACACTTTGTCATCCTAAAACCAAATCCGCAGGTAAAATTGCTCCATCACGCAACGTTTTCGAAAAATTTTGATTTTTGTAAAAATGCATGATTTTGCTAAAAAATGACGTGGTACGCAAAAACTAACCACGCGATGAAGTTCAACGTTAAGTCAGGAGATAGAGGGGAATCTTCAACATTCGAAAAGCGTTACAATGGAAAAGACTTCTGTGCGATGCTTGTTGATTACTGTTAGACACTTATTACTGAAAATCGGGATACCACGAACAAGTGTCAAGCAAGGCGGAAACATTTCTAAATTTGTTTACATCAGAAATAGGTAAGTTTTTGTATTCAATTTTCTTTATTAAGCATTTCCACAATGAAATGTGAATATAACTCGTATTCTTATAATTTTTTATAATGATTGGTACCCAAAAAGACAAACAAAAATGTATGTAATTAAGCATAGTAAGCAAAGACATACTTGAGTGGTACCAACGTCGACTACGCATAGCGACGGCTCTGGCGAGTCGAGAAAAGGCTGCAATGGTTGTTTGGCGCGAACGCGTCGCGCACAAGCTGTCAATGAATATTTTTTGATCCTTCTCGTATATAAAGGGAAGCAAATACTTTTCGTGAATGGTTTCTTTACCAGAAATGTCTGTAGAATGCATTCCTGTATAGTAAATTCCTGCTAGATAAAGGATTTTTGACATAAATACAAAAATAGAGCGTATAAAGTACCCGCGTCGGCACATTTTCAAACTTTAACAATCATTTACAACTATTAGGGAGTACATAAAAATATAATTGGCTATATGGACGTGTAGAGGAGATTCCCCTCTATCTCCTGACTCAACGTTGAACTTTCTCGCTTGTTTAGTTTTTGCGTACCACGTCATTTTTTAGCAAAATCATGCATTTTTACAAAAATCAAAATTTTTCGAAAACGTTGCGTGATGGAGCAATTCTACCTGCGGATTTGGTTTTAGGATGACAAAGTGTACAAGAATCACCCAACAGGTATTGCAAAACTCGAAAAAAGTTTGATTTTGTTGGACAGTGTAATTAATTCGGAAGAGCTCAACTGAATTAATGCACTTTCAAAATAGAACTAAGGGAATTCCATATATTGTTAGGTAGACCGCGAAAGTATTTTCGTCTCTGTCATTGTTTGATTGTCACTTGTCGGCTTATTGTGTACTTCAAAAATGCATCAAGAAGGGCCGCGTGCCATTTTAAGGTTATGTTTATATAATTTCTTTAAATTTTTTACTTTGACCACTTCCATAATTAACGCTAAATGAATTCCATATAAATTTAAAATTACAACCACTATCTAACGGTTCATTTTTGACAATATAATAAAAATAACATTGAATTAACTTAGTTTAGAATAATGTAATGTGAAATAACTGATAAACTCATTTTTTAATTCGGACTTAGACCACTGTCATAATTATGGGCTCATATCCTAAAATTAATAATCGTCTGGCTCGCATAGGCATCACATAAAAAACTTATATGTTTCAATTAAAAAAAAGTTAAAATAACTGAAATCTCCGAAACTCAATCACTTGCAAAATAAACTATTACTGCCACATTGTACTCTTCTATATGCTGAAAAACTTTAGTTAACACGTTGAATGCTATGTCAGTCCCTGGGCATTGACAGTATCAAATTTACAAATTAATATGTTATAGATAATACATATAATATTAAAAAAATATTCGCACTATTTCAATAGATTCGATTGAAACAGAAAAGCACAAATGGGCTAAGCGAGTCTTTTGCTTATGCGCAGTTGCATTATTTCCGTTTAAAGGTAAATAAAATGTGACGCGAAAGCTAAGCAAAATGACTCCGCATTCAACGTTTTAACACTAAACTGACAGAAAGCATTAATATTGGCTGGTGCATATTGTCTTATAAAAATTCTTTTATAATTTTTTATTACGATTTTATTTACGATTCTTATTACTAAATATAATTGAACAAAGAGATCCGTCGAATCGATTTCTACGAAAGTAACTTTGTAACTTGAATAATCGTAAAATAAATAATATAGAAAAGGTCACTTGACTCACTGTGGTGAGGTTACCGTTACTAAAGCTGTCGCATACCTTCTAAAACAGCGGGGAACAATGAACTGTAAATATATACTGGACCACCTTGTATATGGTAACCGTTTAAGACGTCCGGGCACTTATCTTCGTGGTGGCATACTGACAAGAATCGTTCATGACAGAGAGAAGCGTCAATGAAGGCGGCAAAAGCACGATTCCGGGTCGAGCTTGGTTCGGTTGATCGAAAAGGAAAAAGGAAAATAGGGTGACTGGGCATGTGGGAAGGGTGAAAGCAGAAGAGGGAGGGTCCGAAAAGGGCTGCAGGGCTGTTCCTCTCGATAAGAAAAAGAAGGTTGATGTGTGACGGGTAGACCACCGACTTGGATCGTGGAGTTTCGGATTGGGGTGGCAGGGAGGAAGGGAGGGAAGATTGTCGCGAGGTGGGGGGGGGGGGGGGGGCAGGGGTGGGGGGGGGGGGGGGGGGGGGGGGGGGGGGGGGTAGCGACAGCGATGCGAGAGGGTGGCAGCGTAGGAGGATTTGGAGCTCTGCCACGTCGGGAGCACCCTCCTGCTCGAGAGCTCTACTGCGATCACCGATACCACACTACAGAACGTCCGCGGTTGGTACTCGTAGGGGTTTGGAGGAGGCTACAGAGAGGCACAGCCCTTGAGGAGAAAACAGGTGGAACGACCCGAACTGTGCTTGCTGGAAGAGCGTAAATATTGATAATCCCTTCGACTATACCTAACTGTCCTCTTCCACCCTTCCTGAATTAGATAGCAACCCCCGATCAAAATTGTTGAGACACTACACGCCTCGTTGCCTCCTTGCATCGTTAATATTTCGAGAAATTGGACGACGCGGCTCCTCCCTGTACACTGTTTTGCTTAACACTTTGACTGCCAAACGAGCAGCCACGAAATTTCTATAAAATCAAAATGAGAGATTGACTGAAATAAAAATTGAAGAAATGAAATGTATGTCGTAAAGTGGTCCCCCTACGTTCTTGCATTTTCCGTATAATCGTCAACGTTGTTACAAATGAATATATTAATGTAAAAATTAATTTAACAATAGTACAAATAATTCCGTCACCCATATATGGGTGACCTGGCAGTCAAAGTGTTAATATGTTCGTTATCGGATACGTCATACGTTCAGAGACTTGTTTGCAGTGATTGGTATTAACTCCTTGCGCTGCAACCTTTTCACATCTACGATTATTAACAGTTCGTTGTAAATTTATAATTTTTTTCGAAGAAAATCAAAATTTTTATCGTTTGTATTCCTATATTTGCATTACCAGTGGTTTAATATTGATAACGGGGGAGTAGAATTTTATTTTATTTTCTTAGATATTAACACACTATCGGCGGATAACACCGTGAGCTTGACTCACGCGTCTAGCGGGCGAAAATTAGTGAAGTATGAGAAAAGTGCACTTTTTAGAAAACATGTAGTATCGTCACAACTAATAGTAGGATTTCAATGAAATTTGGAAAATAGGTATCACATAGTATTTCAAAGATATAGATGAAATTTAAAAAAAAATTAAATTTTTAATTTAGTTTTCTATTACTTCATTTAATGTATAACATGGACCAAACAATAATTCTTAATTTTTGAAAGTTTTAAGAGTTCATCTAGTAAGAGAAAAGCATGATAATGTTTAGGAATATTTTATTATTCAGTTTCTTATATAGTAATTTTATTTACTCTAATATTTTTTTAATGTATGGTATTTTTGAAAACACTCGCCCCTATGAGAGGAATTTGACAAAACTTACACATATAAGAAGTTAAACTTTTCTTGCCAAAACAATCCGAATGTTGCTTACAAAGAGTTGTACTAAACAAAATATTCATTAAATGAAAGAAAAACAAGGATTGGTAAGTGCTTTACTAACACTTAGCGTACGTTCTGCATAAAAGGTATTAATACCCTTCCCGCCGATAGTGTGTTAATAATATGTAGATTTATAAAATTTCGTTTTAATTCTTTATCACGGGTCACACTCGATATTGTAGGGGAAGGGGTTATTATGCGAACATTGTTATGAAGATGATGACTTTTTAAATATTGGACAATGCGATTTGGATTCTTCTGAAATATATAATTCGTTTACTTCATGTTGCAGAAATAAATGTTTGTGAATTTTATGATTTCTCTCGATATTTTTAATTTGGAGTTGGAAATTTTAGTGGAGTTTAAAATTCATTTCTCTTTCCCAGATTATCCAACGTATTGCGAGTAAAAGAAAGACGATTTCAGAAAATGTTTTATAGGGAAAATGTATATAAAAATTTATGAAAGTTCGATTGAAATTTATAAAAAATTTATAAAAAGTTTGAAAACTTTGATTGAAATTTATAAACAATTAACATTTTATTCGCATTTTTCTGGAAATTATTGGCTCGAACTTGCGCAATTCGTTATTCAGAAAAAAGTATATTTCATTACATTATAGTTATTGTAGAATAAACTCAAAAATGTCGCACATGAGTTACCACTTTTTTGTTAGGTGTAACAGTTTTTAAAACATTTCATTATTTTTATTAAAAATAAGTTTTAAACAATGCGGATCCGCCAGGGAAAACATTATTTTTAACGTTTTGTTACTATCCTTTATGTATTCGACGCAAGTAGAAACGGTCGAGTATGGTCAGACACGTCTTCTGGAAACGATCGAAACAATGTACGAATAACTTCTATTCAAGTGCACCTTTGATAAAAAAACGTTTTCTATAAAGAATCTTTGGTTTGCATTAGTAGATTCACTATTTGCTTCATTTGTATTGTTTATTACACTTAAACTCCTGCAATTCGTGGAATAGCTAAAGGTCTCATCAGATATTTTATATAATGCTTAACGCAAACTATGAGTTTTAAGTTCATTAGCAGGAACAGGTAATGTTGACATCTTGTTTCAGAATAAATCGAAAGTAAACGTTCATCTACTGGTGCTCAACGCAGCTTAGGAGTTTGTGTGATATCGAATACAGTGATTAATGTGTCTCACTATCGCTTACGAATTGTATTTGAAATAAACACTCATAACTGTTAATAGTAATACTATTTATTTTTCATTGGCACTGATGCCTGTAGTTGCAATTTCCAACAAATTATTGTAAGAAACGTATGGTACAATTCATCTGTAAATAATTATAAAGAGTAATTGCAGCAGAAAGAACTATTGGTCAAATAAATTTGCAAAATGGCCCCTAAGACATATTTTGATATTTCGTTGTATCTTACGAGTCAATGTTACACAAAATATTTGTTTTAAGCATACTCTCTACTTTGTAAGAGGATTAATTCAATTTTGTAACTGTTAAGTTTAAAATAATGTTAGAAAGTAATTTAGATCTTCGATGTCCTTTCATTAAATGAATGTTAAATATAAATTTTGTAGGACGAGTGTATTGGGTTGAACAAAAATATTTTTCCAAAACTATTCGTACATAGATCTAATCTATGAACGTGTAAACTCAGCATTTATCGTTCGAAGTCCTAGCAATCCTCTTAATTCAATTTCGTTCAGATATTATCATCTAGATACCCTAAACTCACATTAGAACAGTAGCCTAAAATGTTCCACGAATTTTAGTAATGAATGGCATGCATTTTCTTCCAGTAATTTACATTGAAGCAACCAGTGACGCTACCTTCCACCACTAATCTTCGGGTGTTGATCTACTTTCCGTAATTCATACATTTTAGGATAGTGACCTACATTAAGCTCTCTAAAATAATTTATATTATTTTGGCGTTCTGCATCTTCTGGCTCCTACTCTTATTGAAGAGGTTAGGTTAATTCAAGCTCTCCATAGCCTGAATGCAAAGTAGAACTGTGCTTATCGCGCCTTTGATTCTAGTTTCAACCAGTGTATAGCTTTATTGCTGTTAACTATTATGAATGTTTCAGATCTTAACATACACGTATTCATTTAATTTCCCACAGTAACCGAACACACTAAAATTACGGATAGACAAAGTACATGTTATTATAAAATTATATTATGAATTTAAAAATATCTATCATCAATATTTTTTGTTATTTAAAGGTTTTACGTCGCATCAACTGAATAATATATTAGCATAACTCTCTAAACTATTACAGTATATATTTCTCAGTATAAATTATTATTATGAACATAACTTTCGAAGTTATTATAATATAAAGTTTATAAGATTTTATATTTTATGCTGATGGTAAACGTTTACATACACTCGAATTAAAAAGCATTTAAAGTAATTTCAGCCGAGAATAATTCAAACGAACTAATGTAAATTATTAGCATAACTCTCTAAACTATTACAGTATATATTTCACAGTATAAATTATTATTATGAGCATAACTTTCGAAGTTATCATAATATAAAGTTTATAAGACTTTATATTTTATCCTGATGGTAAACGTTTACATACACTCGAATTAAAAAGCATGTAAAGTAATTTCAGTCGAGAGTAATTCAAACGAACTGGTGTAAATTATATACAATATTCAAATACTATTGACGTTTCAATTTTACGTTTCCGTATAAACATGGTATTGCAAACAGCGAAACAGAGCTGAATTCTCATAGAGGCGATTCAACATATGAAATCACATTAAAGAAAATGAATGACAATATTTCTCTTTACAATGATGTAGTTTGCGAGAGGCTTGGTAAACGATTAAGGCTGTTGCGAAAATGGGGACTGATAACTAAACGCATTAAACATTCTCGGAAAATGGCGCTCGATATCAAGTCCTCCGGTTGCTGAAACGTTTGCAGATTATTATATATACCAGGCTAGTGGATCGTGCGTTAATGCGAAAAGGGATGGGCCGGTACAACTAATTTCACAGTCGCCATTGTTCTCGCGAAGCTGCTGTCATTCTCGAGACACTAGCTATATACCAATCAGACAACGTACCAACACGCGTACACGATTAACCAGATACCTATCCTATTTGACAAAGATCCCTGATTCGCATTTGTTTCTCCTTATTGAAAATTATACTATTTTCTATTCAAATAGAAAACATGAAATCGTAATTCAAGATGTCGAAAACTCTTCGAAAAGCAGATAATGTCTTTAAAATGGTTGCCGAAAAGAGTACACATTTTCTGAACTTTAAGGATTTGTTTAAATCAATTTTTTTAATGAAAATAATTATTTTTATTGTATAGGATGGATTTAAAAGGCTCTGGATTATTTAGAAGTCGCACAACACTTTTATTCTTTAAAAATTTACATACGTGAAGAAATTTGAATTTTGAATAGTTTTTCGAGTTCCTTGATTACTTGTAAATAATAGTATGTGACGCTACGGTTACTATGTTGTAGTTAATAATTATAATTGATGAATATACTAGTTTATCTAGACAGTTAATGCAGTAGAAATATTCAAATGGTTTCTACAAGTTGAAAAAATATTTTATATACTTGAAGTTATTTTTATAGTTTTTCTTCGATTTTATGTGCAACAAATATAAACATTTTCTGTGAACTGGTGATCAACTTTAGTACAAAATTTAAATAAAATTGAAAAGTCCAGTGATTTAAATATGAAAGTCGATTAGTAGAAAAATTAATAATTAAATAAGCATGCGTAATTGAGTTAATTATATAAAATATGCAACAGTCTACATGCTAAACAGTGAACTTTTATAACAGTTTTCACGAATATCCTTTTATTAACGAGAATGTCATTATGCTGGTGCATGTAGTTATTTGACAGATATTTATCGAAAATATATCATCCCTCTCTTGTCAAAAAGTAATTTTACGCAAAGTCGAGCTGAATTTATTATTCGCTGTTTCGTTCGTTTAATGTCGCATCACTGTCGGTATTTTTAAAAACCAATAAAAGTAGAAACAACCGGTTGTAGACAGACGAACGACAGGAGAACCACAGTTTTCGTAGCAGCACATTTACCCTACAAAATGATCTATAGTAAGTAACACTTATAAGTTCTATAAACAACTGTCACTGCCCATTGCGGTACAAATGCTTTCTAATTTCTATTAAATTGGACTCCATTGATTTCAAACTAAAAATCTAAAAGTCTTTTCAAAATAACAAAAGTACATCACAACATTCTATGGTCACGAAATATTTCCGAATAAAACGCGTGTCTCGTTAGTGTCCAAAAACATCGTTACAATCTGAATAATTGTAAAATGAATAGTCGGAAATCTGTCGTTTTGACATCTGAGTGTTGTCCAAGTATTAAAAACGTCCTTTTAAACGATATTGTACTGTACACTATTTTCAAAACGAAGAACGGTTAGGTTTTAACAAATCGCAACACAAAGCGTCTAGTAACTGCCTTGAATACATCGTTAAAATCTGAATAATTGTAAACTGAGAAATCGTAAATCTGTCATCATAACATCTGAGGATTGTCCAACCATTAAATTTGGCATTTTAAACAAAAGTTTACTTTACACTGTTTTCCGAACAAGAATTGTTAACTTTTCAAAAAATCGAGAGAAAAAGCGTCTAATAATTGGCCACAAACATCGCAACAATCTGAACAATTCTAAAATAAAAAATCGGAAATCTGTCATTACGAGATCTGAGGGCAGCGAAACTATGAAAGCCAGCATTTTAAACAAAATTCAACGTTACACTGTTTCCCGAACGAAAACGGTCAGCGCGTTAAAAAAATATCGCGATACAAAAAGAGTATTTTATTTTACAATTTCCGCGTTTTATTCGACATACAACGTCCTCGTGCCCGATAGCAGTATACATCACGCGTATTGCGTTAAACGCAAACGCGATTCCAAGCTCAGCGAATTCCATCGAGATTACTGAAATTTCTCGGCAACACCTCAGCATTTCTTAAACTTCACAACAAACCGCTGTATCATCGGCACGTAACCGATCGACGTGCACAACGTCCACCAAGTTATCGAACCGTCGAAACCCGTCAAAGTCCTTCTCGCGACGACCACTCTCCACGATAACTAACAAACAAACAAACGCACTGTGTGCTGACAACACTACCGAGAACCCGCGTCGTCCGCCACCATGTTCAGTACCTATAATTAGTGGTACGCGGTTCGAAGATCGCGGCACCGATAATTACGTGATTAATGAATTTTTTCAAACATAACGGTAAACGCGGCAGACCCCCATTAAAGCGCGAGACGACGCCTTGCCTTCGCCTTCGAGTCACAGGGTGGGTTAGGGGCGGCGTCATTGTGATCATTGTAAGAGCGTGCGCCCGCTCGGTGTGCCGTAGGTCCGGGCATGCAACGTAGCTGCATGTTTCCGCTCATTTACATGCAATCACGAACGTGCATCCAGACAGCGGCGAAGGCTGTAGACCCACGCAGCCCCCGCGTATTGTCGGCGGTGCCATGTCGAAGATAGATGACGTCTCGCGTGCGTTTACATGTCGCCCGTCTGCCTGTGTGTTTCTCGCGCGCCTACCGTGTCTACGTGTGTGCAGGGTCGACACGTGGGGTCGGAACTGGCGTGTCCATCTGGAAATCAGATGGCCCAAGGATGGTGGAATAGGCGCGAGAGAACCGCACATCCCGTTTTTCGCATACATCGCCCGCCCATTAAAACCGTTTATCGACCAATTTTCGTCCCTTGCTCGTACGGCTGCCATGCACCGCGGCGCTCTCCGGCTACTGGCTGCAAGCGTATAATCGAGATATAGGATTATGGATCATTAATTAAATCCCCCGTGCTCGGTGGTTGGCTGCCGGGGGAGGGAGTGTGTGTGCGAGGAGGGACGGTACCCCACGTAGAATCAGCTGCGTCTATTGATTTACACCGCGGTATTTTAGCCGCATTAGGTATCCGTTGATTAACTGGAACTCTGTGGTTCGCGCCCGTGGTCGGGGTCACGAGGAAACTGGAGATTCTTCGGGGACGAGTCCGCCACGGGGCCGCGGGGTCTAATGTGCGCGTGCTTGTTTCCATTGCGGGTATCAACTTCGCCGATTCGTAAGGCCGGGAAGTTCAAAGAGGCCTTCGCACACACAATCACACACCCACACACACACACACACCCACACAAACACACACAGAAATATATATATATACACACACGTACGGCAAGTCCGCGAACTGTTTCCACTGGCTATCGATTCAGAGACGGCTGGATGGATATGCACCGTACGTGTGTATATTCCCACTCGTGAATCGCGTACGTCTCCGGTTTCGAGCACACAGGACGAGGACGGAGTTTTCAATTAACTGCGGATGAATGCGTCCTGTTATCAGACTTGATCACAGAGCTCGCTATCTTTGAGCCATCGGGAGATCGTAAGATTACACGGTCGATGCTGGGAATCAGCTGTTGGGAAAGAGGATCGGTCCCCGTGTGTACGATCCCCGGAGATTGGAAAACGTGTACACCTCCTCCTCCTCCTCCTCCTCCTCGCTGGAAGAGGGGAATGTACGGTTGTGTGCTAACGCGGATAGAGAAAAAGATTCGGCAACGAGCGAGAGATAGGTTTCGGTGTGCGTGTGTATATAAGATTGATAGTGGCGCGAGGAATGGGAAGCTACGAGGGGGTGGGGATCGATGAGAATGATACTTACGCGGCTTGGGCGAACGGAGCACGATGCGTGGCTGGCAGCAACGCGACCGTGGCCGCGAGGAGGGCGAAGCTCCAGGAGGCGGCGTGGAAGGACATCATATTATCCGTGAAGCGAGACGAGGCTGTCCGCGTTTCGAGAGGAATCACGGCGCGTCGCCGTTCACGTTCACGTCGAGGACAACGACAAGGACGTCGACGAGGACGTCAGCGGGTGTCCTGAGGCGTTGTTACCTGGCGCGTTGACCCGGCGTCTCTCTGCGTGCCGTCCGCGTCTCACCCTCCCCCTTTTTCCTCCTCCTCCTCCTCCTCCCTCCCTACCTCCCTCCCACCCGCCCCGCCCTCCTACCTCCGTCTTGCTCTCTCCGTCTGCTTTTCGGTCCCCGCTTTCTCCCTCTCTCTCTCTCTCTTCTCTCTTTCTCTCTCTCTCTCTCTCTCTCTCTCTCTCTCTCTCTCTCTCTATCTCCCTATCTCCTACTTTTTCCTTTCCTCACGATTCAGCTCGACGGCTGTCAAGTACTCGTATCTCCACCGGGTTCTTTGCTTTTTCACTGTCACTCGCGTTCGACCTCTCGGAACACTGTAACAGCCGGCTGAAATCAAATCACCTCACACAGATCCCTCGCGGCAGAGCCTCCAGAGAGCGATCGGTCCGCTTCGAGAACCAACGGCGATGGTATTACACCCCTCCCCTCCCCGATTTCTTTCACTCGCGTTAAGATCACAACGGGATCTCTCTCTCTCTCTCTCTCTCTCTCTCTCTCTCTCTCTTTCTCCTTCTTTCTTTCTCTCCGTTAACTCCCCGAGATAATCTCCCTCCGTCGATTTCAACATCCAACAGTGTCACCCAGTTTCCCCAGTGTGTCGCAGCACCGTGTTCGTCTCGGCGTCGCCGATACAGTCTCGGTTAGCGGGTTACGATCCGATTAACCAACACGCCCGTCTGAATCTTGCGGAAAACCGACCACCACCGATGGTTAACTATCGGACGTTCGCGAGGCACCTTTCTTGTCGTCGTTACCGTCGTCGTCTTCGTCTTCGTCGTCGTCGTGGTAGTCGCCGTCGTCGCCGTCGTCGTTGCTGCTGCTGATGATGTCGTCGCCGATGCCGTCGCCGTTGTTTTCGCCGTCCTCGTCCTCGTCTTCGTTTTCGTTTTCGTCTTCGTCTTTGTCCTCGTCGTCGTCGTCGTCGTCGTGGTCGTTGTCGCGAGTTTCCTCGAGGCACCGTGTGTATACGTGTTTGTCGAGCGTTCTTCCGACTGCCGATGCGAACTTTCTTCCGATGTTTCTCCTGTTTCGCTTCACCTGGGGATCGCGGGGATGATCAGGAGGTTTCGAAGGGGCATGGAACGACGGGGGCTCGGTGGAAGAGGGAGATAGCGACGAGATCCTCCTCGCAGAGGATCCCCTCTTCGTTCTGCTCGTCCTACAAGGTCGGAGCCGCCTGCTCGACGAAGATGTCCTGCCGCAGGCTCCGCTTCCACGGGATCCTTCCTTCGACGATGGACATTCTTCGCTCTTCTCTCGTCTCGATCTCAAGATGATCTCTCGCACTCTCCTCAGCCTTGCTCGTTCCGTTCGCTCACTCGCTCGCTCGCTCGCTCTCGCACTCTCTCTCGCTCTTCTCACGGGGACACTCGGTCAGCACCCGCGCTACACCGCTACGCGCTCGGGAGTGGCGGCTCTCGCGTCTAGCCCGGCCGTACCATCGCGCAAGCGCCCTTCCTTCCTCTCTTACTGCCTGCTACCCTGCCTATCTGCCTACCTGCTCGCCTGTCCCGCTTGTCTTCCTCTTTCGCCCCTGATTAGCCCTCCCAAACTCTCGCTCGCTTCGAAACCGCCAAGGATGTTTTTCTACCTGCCTCCCTCCCTACCGTCACCCCTTCAACCTACCTCTCCTCCCTCTCCTCCCTCTCTCTCTCTCTCTCTCTCTCTCTCTCTCTCTCTCTTTCTCTCTCTCTCTCTACCAACACCACCCCTTCCTCCCTCACCTGACTGTCTATTTTACCGCGAACTACTTCCTCCGTAATTGTTCGCGTTCAGGCGTTCTTATTTTTCGAGTCTTTCTTACCGTTTACCTTCGAAATTCTGCTTATTATTCGGGCTTGGATTCTAACGCGCAGCAAGTGCCCAGATGTCGACGGAATCTCGTGTGCTCGGGGGTAGTTACAATGAAAGATGCTTGGAAATACTAGGATGAGTATTCGGGCACGCTGGGTGATGTTCGACCTTCCTGTAACGCGGTTAATTCGTTCCGTGTGGCATCGAAGATTCGTATGACGACTTGTTTGATCGCTACTGGAAGGATAAGCGTTGGACGAATTTTTATGGCAGCAGGTCTCTATCGTTACTCTCTATCATTACCCAGGGCGTTCGTTCTTTGACTTTAGATTCTTAAGGCTACGGTGTGGGCCTGTCACCGCCACATCTGGCAACCATTACCGACCGAACCAAGGTACAGGGGCTGCACCTTCTTCGACTCGAGGCAATCCTAGGCCATAAAACGTTGAAGGCTGTGCAAGTGACCACTTTAACACTTGCATTTTTGCTATTTTCCATGAATTTTGCATGCTTCGAACAAGTTTTATTTGTTTCATTTATAGAAATGATCAGCGTTATTGAACAAGCTTGTTAGCTACTGAAAACTGAAGTCCTCACCTCGCACCATAATCTGGTTAATATTATCTGTTCAATATTTTTAATACGCGGCTGGAATAAAAAATATTTGAAAAGTTCCTTTTTTATTGGTCATGTAATTCATACCAATTCCAATATTTACAAAATTCATTTCGCATATCATTTATTAAATTATTGCAACTAATTGCTCAAGAAAAGTCAAGACGTTTCGTTCAATCTTAAAAAAAGTTATTTAGATTTATAAAATGTCCGAATACTTTTGTGAGCCACTGTATGTGGAATGGGTTAAACGTAGACACTGTCGTGAAATCCTTAAGTTGTCAATAAATGTCTGAGATAGGTGTCTGCTAGAGATTGCTAGAGATAGGTATACTGTATGCACATTTTGAGATTCAGAAGGAGCTGGAAGAAAATGATATCGCTGAAATAATTCGGCAACTGTTCTACGAAAAGTAAAAAATTAATTGTAACGAAATGATTAAACTTGGAGAATAATGATAAGTTAAAATTTGAAAGATACCTTCTGACACCTTCTTGGAAGAAATAGTGTTCAGTGTCCGAATGCAAAAAAAATTAACATTCATATTTAGTATATCGTGTTAGAAATTTTCGCAGCAAGTCTGATGCGACATTATAATGCAAAGGGTTAAGCGAAACTTTGATGTAATGCAAATGGGGGATGTGGAGAATCGTATGAGCGTTGCTGAAGTTTATTAAGTCATTTTAGGATAAATATTCCTTGTTTCAATCTCTACTCAATAACTAGCTTTCCTGAAAACAAATTGTTCTTCAATTTTCCGAATGTGCTGCCGCCGTTTACTTTGACCCAAACTATCAAAATCGTCGTTTAATTACACATCTTCTAGAAATGAAACTGTATGAATAAATGTTACATTAAGATCAACAGAAAGAGTAACGTGCTTGCAAGAAATACCAATAAAAGTACATTTTAATAAATTGATATACAGATTAATGAACAGTCCATAACGTTATCAATTATAAAATTGTAAAAATACTTCGTCGTTCTGGTGTTAATAATCTTTTATACACTTTTATTATTATAATGGTTATTTAAAATCGTAATTCGTAATTATCGTAAACATTATATATAATAATATAATTTTTAATATTCAACGTACTTATATAAAAATATAAACATTCTCTTTACATTAGGATCAACAGAAAGAGTAACGTGCTTGCAAGAACCAACAACAAAGTATAAAACATATAAATTGTCTTTCCTCTTCTGTAACATTTGCAGCGATGAAACTTCTATAATAATTTTTGTTACAATGAAAATGGTATGACAAATAAAAATTCTACGAAATTTAAATAAATGCAACATTGCCATTATCATAAAGCAGAATATATTACTGTCTAGATTAATGCTCGGCAGTTCTAGTATAGAACATGCTAATTGATATAGTGTAAGTTAAGGAGAACATTTAACTAGTGTTTCTAACTAGTGAAAATAGTGGAGAAGCGAAATCATAGAAACTGTTACAAGAAACTATAGAGGTTGCAAGGATGCGTAGCGAAGAGTAGCTTAATGTCTAGAGCCGAGACTAAGGTCACTTGAAACTGGTCGTCAATGTATCTCGTCCTTGAACAAATTTATGACCCGACCTGGTCTCCATGGGGTGGCCGAAGACTCGAGCTCGGTGTTATAAATTGTTTAAAATACGTTGCATCCGAAGAACCGTGTTGCATCGAAACCGAGTCAAGCGAAACTTCGACGTGATATAAATCGGGGAAACGCAGAGATCTGAATGGGAATTATCCAAATTCGTTAATTCGTGTTAGACGAAGATTGCGTTATAAACACACCTCACGGGACGTTACAAATTAATTCCTTATTTATGCGATAATTCTTTATACATTAACGAGTACTGCGTTATAAGATGGTCGAGTGTACTTTTGACAGATTTTGTCGGGAGAAAGATTTGCAGTAACTTGCGCGTCGCACGCAGAGCTTTCGACGAATCGCCCCCACGCGACGTACCCTTCAGATGGTATCCTCGACGAACATCACAAGGCGGCTTCTTTGCCTTTCAGAGGGCAACAACCTCACTGCTTTAATTTTTAACCGATACGACGTACGCGGATTCAGTTTACGAGCACTTGATGCCGTGTGAGAAACTCTTAATTAGCAGTGAATGATGACAATGCTTCGTGACAGATTTCAGAAGAAAGTATATATTTTCATACAGGATGTGTCAAGGCGAATGGTACGATTGCACACGAAGTGATTCGATAACGCGATTATATTTTTTCGGTTGACGGTAAATTTATGAAAAGAACGACGAGTTTGAGAATGCGACGTATTCGCGTGCCTTAGGACAGGATTATAGTGGAGCGGTGAAGATCGAGGATAGCAGCGAGGCGAACGTCGCGGCAAAATCAAACCAATGTAATCAAATGCAACTGTATATAGTGGAGCGGTGACGAGAGCGGTGCAGCGTATAATAGCGATGCACATAGAAACAAAACACGCACCGCATCGCTTTGCTCACCGCTTTCCGCTACGCTCTCCTCGCCGCTCTACTATAACTCCGTACTTAGCCTTCACAGGAAGTGGATTTGGTTGATTGCGATCAGACGCGCCAACTGGTGCCTGTTTGACAGAACGCGAGGTGGCATATTTTCATTCTGAAAATTGAACGCTGATATTCAGATTGCTGAAATAAAAACAGCGTTGTTGAATACAGAAATTACTATTGTATTATATTTTTCAATTACATTGACACGATGATCGTGTAGGTTAAAATAGTATTCACGGTAGCCTTTGACGATTAATTATTGTACATTTACTGTCTGAACCGAATAGATTATTATAATCGAGTAAACACTAAATATTAAGTTGTAAAGAACGATAGACACGAAGAGACATGAAAAATATTATTCTATTCACAATGTTTAGAATTAATTTAATGCTGCCAAATTCATGTTTTGGAATTTTAGGATAGTCTAACATGATTCTATAAGTATCGATGTGATAGAAAGCATTGCTATACGTAACAAAATGTGAATGTCGTATCTTCCAATGTCTAATGCAAGTAGAAATGGGCAACATTGGCCAGACGCGTTATTCAGTCACGTTAACGCATACGAAACCTGGTCAAATAGAACGATGTATAGACTATGAATTTGGTGCATTTATATCAAATGTAAATACTATAAATATTATATCAAAAGTAAATAAAGTAGAAAAAACATTTGAATAGGTAAAAAATACTGTTACATTATTATTAACTGATGTAAATTATTAACAAGATAAATAAATGTCTATGTAGCAGTTGCATCTTTTAATGAATAAAAATCATTTTTATTTTATCAAAAAATGCACAGTGTATACCTTCATGAAATAGTACAGAGTTATTTATTAAATATAGTATAAGTTAACTCAAATGCTATACATATTCTAACAAATTTTCTAGCATCTTACTCAATATTTCTTTCATGCAAATGTAATACTTCTTTGTTATCCCAAAAGTTTCTTTTTTCAGGGTTTCATTGCCGGTTGGAGGAGAAGGTCACAAAAGTATTTTCTGCATTTACAGTACTGTGAGAAATACGATTTCCTTGATTAAAATACGTAATATCTAAATGGCGTCAAACGGTTAAAATAAAATGTCTGTTCTTCTGATTACACGCATAAAATAATCTATCGCTGATAATTTTATGTCATTCATCCATTAATCCAATTTATGTATTCATCAATTAATTAGTGAATTATTTCATTTTGATTTCACCTGTTTAAAATTTCTATTAATTATCAAATTCTCTTTTTTTTCATTACAATATTTATTCAATTTAAAAGCGTTAGTGTTCGAAGACGATGTAATAAAAACATTTTACAACATACACATCGATTGATCAATTTAATTAAAAAGATTAAGATTTTAATTAAATTACAGTTATTGCATATAATGTAATTAATTCATTAATTAATAATATAATATGATTCTAATTAAACTGCTGCAAAATACAGATTAATAAAAAATAGCTTAGTAATAGGGACAAATACGGTATTCTTGGATTTGCGTTGCACGTACCTGAAGTTTGCATGAGAAAATAAGAATTTTTTTATATTCACGATGATCCATATCTGTTCTATACAAGCTTTGGCTCAGCTATCGATTGACTCAACTTGGTATTCCTTGTTTGACTAAGCCTTTGTAAAGAACGGTTTTTAAGTTTTCTTGAAACTGATCCTTTCTGTCCTTTTCAGATTCGAAGAGGATGAAACGGGATATTTTCTTCCTCATTTACAGTGTCGAGCCGATTTTCCAGCTTCCATCCACTGTTATAATTAGATGGAGTCTTTTCTGATAGACTACGTTACTGTGCATTAATCTTTAACGTAGCTTTAATTATGCGAACCTCGTGAAACGACGAATTAGGTCATCGTTTGTAATATATTTTAGAGAGAGAAAGGTAATCTTTAGTTCCCTTTGGAACGAGTATTCGATTCTTCAATTCTCACTCGACCTTCTCTATATGCACCATAGTTTAAAAATTGTTAGAAATGTTTCACTATCCCGTACAGGCTTTTTACGATCGTTCCATCCAGGGCGCTTTAAACTCGTAGCAGATGAAATTGAAGATTCCTTTACTTTTTTCTTAGCATAAAATCAATCCTTTCTCATCTCCTTTCTCTCCGATTAAATTTTGCGAGAACGTTTTTCACTTTTGCTATACACTTTCGTAACTAATAAGTAGTCACTAGTAATAACTAGATTCCGGATTTCATACATCTACAACAAAAATTAGAATAATTAAAAGATTACAAAATTAAAATCTTTAGCAACATTATTTTTAAGTAGTTGAAACGGTATTGAAAATGAAATATCGAAAGCGAAGACGAAATTGAAAAGTGTACCGCGTTTTTCACTTCGAAAATTAACTTTATATGAATGTATACTAAGAGACGAATGAATTGGGATTGTAGATATGTTCCGAAGACTATGGTAGAAAACTGAAACTAATATCGCAGAGCCAAAATTTATTTTTATTTGAATATTGAACATTTATTTGATTTGAATAACGTGCTTATTTTTTAAGGAAATGCGTGGCCTGCTATGCAATGACCTACTGTGTCGCTAAAGATCAACTGTTCAATAAAATATACAAATAGACATACCAAATAAATTTCGTACTCGTGCATTTCTTTCTGTATAGCAAATCAAACGAGTTGTTCAGGTGGTCTATTTTAAATGTCCTATCTACCATAAGTGATTACTGATATGCATACTGAGCGATACCACATTCGGTAGGACAAATGGGTAAAATATTGCGTGTGTATGTGAGTGCAAAACAAATTGAAATTGTTGAATACAGTTTGTATGTGTACATTCCAGTTTCAGTGAAAATACGCTTTGGAAATTTGTCGAGTATTCACGTTTTTCAACGGGACTGAATAACGTGTCTGACCAATGCTGCCGATTTCTACTTACAATAAGAAGTGTTCGATTTGATGTTCACCATTTATTTTCTATAGCAGTACTTTCAATAAAATCGGTATGCAAACAATTGTAAAAAAATTTCGTTCTACAGTATGCATTTGACACAATTATAGTAATTATAAATAATGAAAAATGTAACAAAATAATATTTTTCTGTATTGAATAATATGTATCTATCGAAGTTTATGATTTAATATTTAATGTTTACTCAATCATAAATATTCTGGATTGAGACAAGAACATAAAAATTTGCAATAACTATCGATGGAAGTGATAAGTGATTTCAATGATAAAAATTTCTATTCTTACGGGCCTAATAATTAAAATAACAATTACCAAAGTTTAAGGAAAGAAGAAATCTCAATTCCTTTGTAACAAACAAGTGATGATATTATAACATTGACTTCGATGAGGTATCATGAAAAATCAATTATTATTTAATATAAAAATATATAATAGTATGCATACACTTATTGTAGAATTGTCAAAAAAATGCATATAGTTTAGCTTCATTAAAGTTTAGTTTCCAACGCTTTAGTTTTTATTCGTTCAAGTCGAATAATAATTCTGCCGTTGACGTTACAAATATTTTACATTTGCAGATTATCTAGTAGCAGCAATAATACACATTTTAATAAGCACAATTATTCTGTCAAATTCGAGCTAAGACAATGTAAACTGACAAAACATGAATCAGACTAATTTAGTACCGAGTATCTCTAGTGCTGCTAGCTTTGGTGTGAGAAGCTCGAATCTGATTAATCAGAAATCGAAGATCTCGAGACAAATCAATTTGATGTTGTTAGGCTTAAATCGAGTTACTTAAGAACCTATAAAGTGAATCATTTTCACTCAAAGTAGGAAATTCAATAAAGTTGAGAACAAAATTAAATCGACACCTTTTAAAAACTAAAAACTTTTTTAAAATTGCACCAAATAACTTGATTTCCTCTTGAAATGGTACAAAGATTAGTTTCCTCCGGTATGTGTAACAAATTATTTGAAAATAAATTAAAAATCAGTCAAAGTTACAAAGAAAAAATGAGGGGTCACGATTTTTAACTGTTTTATCTGTGCCTACAACAAAAATTTAAAACATGTCTTTCGTTGATCTAAATAACTTGTGCACATGCACAAAAATTTATCAAAATCGATTAAGATTGCTATGATCTATAAATAAATAAAAACTGCAAAATTGTGATCTGCGAATTAAGAAATTACGATTTACTTTAACTGTAAGCCCAAAATTCATTAATTCACATATCTTTCATTACCTACCACTATCATTAGATCTACAGAACGCATATTTTAAATTTTCTTTAAAGACATACATAAAAAAGTTAAAAATCACGAATTTTCACATCTTACTTTTTAATTACGAAAAAAAGGAATTTTAAAAAAATTTAATTTGCACATTACCTAGCACACTTAATACTAGATACCTAGTTAAGTCTTTTACTGTTAAAAAAACTCAAGTTCTTTGTTATACTTTAAAAAATGTTAGCAGTTAATACAACGAGTCTACTCAATTATGTCTTCTGCTGTAGACTAGTTCAAAATTTATAAATTCAAGCAAACTAAAACTGATAATAAGATTATAATGTATAATAAGATCAATTAAATTCTGGACGTTTGATCAAACTCATTTGGAGTGTTTAAACTTGTTTTAAATTAAACCTAGATTGAATTAGTCAAATCGTAGCAATTCAAACGTAAACGAGTCGTACCAGTTCAAACCAGGATTGATATACTCAACTTGGATGGATTGAAAACTGAGCGACTGGAATTGGGCCAACTCAAGATTCAGACGTAAATCGTATCACTTCAGGACAGGAAAATTCGATGGAAATCACTGTAACAGAGATTCAGATTCTGGCCAGAATCCGTTAAGTCAAATTTTTGAGTCTCGGAACTGAGATCATATTTTTACAATATATACGTGATCAATACAGTGATCAATAGGAAGGTTTAAGCGGCTCGTAAAATATAGACACCAATTAATTTTCTATAAAATATTTATCCTAAATTATATACTGTTGTTTATCTTTTTAGTTAAGATTTTTGTAAATGTCTCAATTTAACCAACATTTAAAAGACGGATTTCATACTTCTATTGCGTGAATGAGTAGGTGAAATTTTGAACGTCGCGATGACATTTATAGAGTTTAACCCCTTGCCATATTATAACAAGGGAGAATCGTATTGAAAATTTAAAACAAAGTCTAACAAATGAAGATATTATGCCCTTCCTTTTAGGCAAATTATAATTTTATTCTTCCGTGGTCACGATGTAAGCATCGAAGTCAACATAGCCGTATTAAAAATATAATTTATCTGATTTCGTTTGTAACATTTTCGGTGGCGAACGCGTTACAATAATTGTAGCCGACAAGAAAATTATAATGCAAGGAGTTAACGAAATTATTGTTACATTGTTTTCGATGTAGTGAAATTACTAGAAGAAGAAATAGATTTTCATTTTACGTATGCGTCGTGCAATTGATTTAACAAGTTTCTATTGTGCAAAAAGATCCACATTCGTATCGATTGCTAAAAAATGTTCGTTGCGTCACTGTTATTTGTTATATTACTCAGATTTCGTTAAATTCAGCTTTCTGATTTCCACACTGATCAGATTTCACATTTCCAATTTCGAATTATTTAAATTCTGTGCTGGTTTCCGTCGAGTCTCGCGATCATATTTCCATCTGAATTGAATATTTGTAACTACAAAATGTTACCGTTAAATTTTGTTCATATTCTAGTAGATAATGTACGGTTAATTATAATCTACGAACATCTACATTAACTTGTTTTGCGTTCATTCTCCGTACAATTTGAAACTGTCACTATGAAGTCTGTCAGCGAATTTAAGTTCAGTTTGACTTGTTAGTGTTGTTCGTGATTTCTGTGTATTCTAGTTCGCGTTTTCTGTATAGTCTAGTTCACGTTCTCCGTGTAATCTAGTTCGCTTTTTCTATGTGTTCTGATGAGTCTTGTTGCGTTCTGTCCGTCGTCACGTCGGTTTTGTCGTGATTGGTTGAGGGTAGTTTGTGGTGGAGGAATGTAGCGCTTTTTAATTGGTTGTGGAAATGATGGAAGGAGTGTGCTTGAAGGAGTATATCTAAAGGAGTGGGAAATGGTTAATGAGGGATTATCGTGATTTATTGCAGGCTTGTCTGGTTTTCTTCGTGTCTTCAAGTGCGTCGCATGTGGTGTCCGTTCGTCGGGGTAAAAATTTAAGTATTTTGTACTTTCTACCTGCCTTTTTCTTTATGAGTTACAAATTTCTAAACGCTGGGTTAGGCACGGACAACCATCGGTGTTGTCGTCGCAACAGAAGCTATAAGCTACCATAAGTTTCATCAAAATCGGATTTTCGCATGTGAATATGTTCCCTTGTTCGATGCGTCCAGTTAGTTACTTTTTGTCGCGAATATTTAAACTATCTGATAGTTATTATTCTTCTTGCTGGTATATGAATAGATCTTTTAAATTGAACGCGGTTTTACGAGGAGTGAGAGGATACGTTACCTATTGTTTTTGCATATTGCGTATCAGATACAGCGCACAGACAACGGAAACCAATGCTTCCGGGAAATGCAGTCTGTGTTACATGGCACGCGTTCGTGAGGAATCCAAATATCGCAGCGAGACTTTAAGGTAGCATTATGTGCCGCACTATGCTCCCAGCAATACTATCCACTGCGGCAAAAGGACTAATAAAACTTTGCTATTTACTATATAGTGTAAGTTTATTTCTGGCCATTCCTTTTATGAACAGGAAAAAGAAAATATGAAGAGAATGTATTCTTAAAGACACAATATGCCTAGAAATTGTTTCATTCACGGGCTATGAAACTGTAAGGAAAATGGAAGCTATTATTATTCATAGTTACAGAAGGTAATGCGTTATTTTAAACGAAAATTCATCACTCCGCTCAATTGCAACCGAACAAATTCTCTTGTTCTTCGTGTACGAAATTATTTCGTTCAAGGACCTCAACGTTTCACCGTGCTAATTAAAAGGTTACATCAAGAATAACCATGTTACAAAAGTCGATACTTTTTTCTCTTCGAAACATTATCTAGCTTGCTTATGAATTTCGTTTAGGACTTTTACCTTCATGTTACGTTGTCTATTTCATTTCAATAACGTCCGCTTTCCAAACGTGTCTTGTAATACATTTGTTTTGCTGGAATTAAAAGATATTTTTTGCATTAACTGAACGAAGTATTCAACTTGTTAGAATTATCGAGAACACCATTGAATAATGATATACTTGATACACTTATTAGGACATCATACTTCGTTATACAGGGTGTCCCTGCATTAAATAAGAAAACACAGAGCTTCATTAGAAAGTCCATAACAAAATTATGAAATTGCAAGAATAAATAAACGATTTCGTAACATTTTAATAAATGACGATTATTAACCGATACCTTTGCAACAGAATCCAGGGTGCAAACGGTGACAACATATTAAAATAAGCTTCGAAATTTTGAACATTTATCAATGTTGCTGATACTAACAGGATGAAAATTATTTCGATCCATTAAAAGACACAGGAACTACATTTATATTTTCTCCTTGGCGATGTGAACGATTTAAAAATAATTTAACGGTATTTTTAAATTCTTTAAACGTCTTTATTGTTTCGCAGTTGATCCATTAACCTTTTCTGTAAATGCAAAAAATCCGCAGTCTACTACTAATTACAGACGATTATAAATAACTCTGTAGGGGTGATGATGTCGTTGAGAAGAGAATATAGTATAGTGGCAGCTTCGTATTTCACGGGGATAGGATACACGGAAAAATAAAAAATGATTTCAGTGATCCGAGAATCTAGAAAACCCAGGTTTTTACGAGCAATCGAGACAAAAGGTATCGAACAGGTTTTTAACTGCATCTGACGGATCGCGTGGCCAGTCGAATCACGCAGACGCGCATTTTCATTGCCTATCCAATGTTTATAACGCATCTTCGAGCACTCGATTCGGAATCACACAGACGGAAAGAGCACGCATCCGCTTCACCTGCAACGATTCCAATTAACCTGCTCCAATGGTTTCTTGTAAAGACATTCTTAGGTGTGGACGTGTGCGTTTCGACTTTGCGACGCATTCGCTGTTTGATAACGCATAGCCGGATAACTTTGTACAGTCATTAAGTTAAGGGTTCCTGACCAAAGGGAGAGAAAGTTCTAGAATTGATTACAACGTAAACTTCAACGTCAAAGTTGCCCGCCTATGGAACAAGGAAATTGCAAAAATACCTCGGCTACCGTTAAAACACAGTCGACAACTTTGAATAAAAGTCGAGTAAAACTATTTTTCTTTTTTAATTCGACTTTTGTTTATGACTTCCAGGTCATTGACGATATCTCTGCTTCAGATTTCCTCGGTTCTTATGGTGCTGTCAGTATCGTTGCAATAATTGATAGCGGTTAGAGTTTAAAGTATTAGATACTTACAATTAGATCGTATATAATTTATATATAGTTGATCTGTAATTTACACATCGTTTGTACATAGTTCGTATTATATTATTGTTCATATGTTGCTTATATATAATTTATATTATATTGTAATTTATATGTAGTACATATTATATTAGAGTTTATACAGGGTGGTCCACGCAATTGTTTCAAGTCATAACTCCGTTATTATTGCATTTACGAAAAGATGCCAAAGGAGAAAGATAAATGGTTCGAAGAACACTACATCTGTAGGTCTTAAAATTTTTTTTAGATGCAGCTAAAGCTAAGATGCAGCACGATGTATATTAATATAATAATATACTTTACATACAGGTTATATGTAGTTAATGTAATAATATAGTTTATACACAGTTTATACGTAGTTGATATAATAATATAGTTTGTATACAGTTTACACATAGTTTGTATATAGTTTATACTACATTATAGTGTATTAATTCTTTTGCATATATTTTATGTTTTATTATTCCTATTCAAAGTGAAGACGGTTATTTGAGGAATTAAATTGTGTTTTCCAATGGGAAATGTAGTCGCGCAAGGAAATTGTAACAAAAGTTTTTTGTTTAAACAATAAAGCTATAAGCTCCCATAAGTTTCATCAAAATCGGATTTTCGCATTTGAATATGTTCCTTTCTCAGTTCTGATTCACATTACTGTCGCAGTGTTTAGGGTTTTGTGAACAAATTCCCGCGAAAGCCAGTTGTTCAGCAGCTGTTCGATTCCGAAAAGGATTGGAAAACGTTCGAGCACGTTAGCTAACTAGCAACAAGAAGCAAGTCTGCGAACGGGCGGGGATGGTTAAAACACCGCTGCTGAACGATCAGGCAAGAATTTCGTTTCGAATTTTACAGGAAGACTCGGACTATCAGTGGTGTCCGCGAATTAACCAAGCCCAAGGCTTCGCCCGGAACACTCGCACGGTTGAATGTGCAGGAAGTGAGCCGCGAACGAAAGAGCAAGAGAGGTCGGGGTCGCGAGGGGGGCACTAGGCAACGTAGTCGATATTACGGATCTCGAACTATTGCTCGCGCAAAAGTTCGTTCGACGGTTTAACGGTGGCATTTTGGAGTAACTCGAGAACCCATTGTCGAATCTTCATTGCATATCGGCCGCGATCGATCCCCTCTGCCGTGATCCTCGATACTACTAAAATGCCTCCTGAAGGACCCAGGCTCTTCCTCCTCGTACCCTCTCCTTCGTATCCTTCTTCCTCCCCGACATTCCTATTTCCGTGTCCGTTATCCCACTGTGTTACTTTCCCGCACTTTAATGAATTCGGTCAGTATGCGGTAGTTTCAAGGATCGGCCGGGGAAAGTTCGACAAGCGTTGAAGTTTAATCCAGTGTCTGTAATTACTGGTTCCATGTACATCCAGCTGATTTCCCTGATTAGTGTTTTTGGATATATTGTACAAGCTGTAACGCTCATTCTTCTTCTTAACACTTTTTGTCTGCCATGTCATCTATATATGGATGACAGAATTATTTGTCCATGTTTAAAAATAAATTTGTACGTTAAATTTCGTTGATTCGTTCGTTGCATTAAATTTAGCTGATCTCTGAAGAATACAAGAACGTTGATAGATAACTGTATGCCATTCATTTAAAGTTTCCAATCGCTGCTTCATTAAATAAATTAATTCGATTTTATGAAATTATTGAGATCGTCAGTTGGGCAGTCAATGTGTTAATGTTATATTCCAGCGTGACGAGCGAGATTATTATTACTTTGGGTAATTTTTTATTGCCAGTTCGGTGACTGATTGAATATTCAGGTTCAATACTCAACTTACCGAGCATTAAAATTGCCTAGTTTATGTAGTTTCATAAAAATTACAAGATTTCATTTATTTAGATTTTGGTGCAATTTTTACTAGAATATAATTACCACTGAATCGATAAAGAGACTCTGCTGGAATTCACAGTTAAAATTTCAAATTGGTCAGTTCAATAATTTTTGCTTACATCGTTTCGACCACCTGCGAAAATTTGATTTCGAGAAAAACGCGATTTAAATTTGAGGTAAAGTTACTGAACGGATATTAAATACTTCTTAAATACTTAATGAAACATTAAATGTTTCTTTTCTTTGTTGATGAAACCGATTTTGTTCAAGATCTTCCATTATTGCCTCTGTACTGGGATAATACTGTATTCGTCGTTGGCTTTAAGATTTTGAAAATTCTGTATAGCTTGCCAATGGTGACACAGATAGCATTATGGCGCCTCTACCTCCTACGCTCATCAACAGACTGACAGATGGATAATTGGACGCCCTTTCCCGCTACCGCATGATCCGCCACTGATTCCTATACATACCGTCCTTAACTGCCTTCCGATATCCCAGCATTTAAGTCCAGAGCCTGCTAGGTAGGTCTAAAACCCTTACCTCTAACAGGCTCATGACGAAACTCTCCCTTTCTTTTCAGTCCTCCCACTACCGCACAAAAGCCAGGTGTCTTAATTAGTATTTTCTGCCAGAGCTCGGAATGTCGATTTATTAGGATTGTCCTTTGTAGACACGCGCGTCACCGAGACTTCGATTTTTACACTCGATAGCAATTGACGTACTATAAACTTCCACATGTGAACCGCCTAATATTAGCGATATTTTTTAGATATCTCGGAAACCAGAGGTTGGAAAAATTTGAATTTTCTCATAAATTGTGTGTTTCTCAATGGGAATTATGTAGTCCCGCAAGGAAATTTTTACAAAAGTCTTTTGTTTAAACAATAAAGCTATAAGCTCCGATAAATTTCATCAAAATCGGATTTTCGCATGTGAATATTTCCCTTTGTGAGCCCTGTCACGACAATTAACACCAACAACGCGCGATCAAAATATAATATTTCTGCGACGATCGCCGAAATGACTTTCGTCTAGCTGGTTTGGCGATCCGTCACGTTATGGCCTCGCCTTCTTTCTTCGACGATCGCAATGATATTGGAAGCCGACCTGCAGCCGCCGCGGGTAAATATGTACCGAGAAGTGAGCGCGACGAGATACAAAAGCGTTTCCCCTACTATAATCCGCGTTTATGAAAGAGAAACAAAGCGATGAAAGAAATTAAAGTAGACTCCAGTGGACGAGAAATACTACCGAACGGAAAGAGACAGACTGGGGCCGTTGCAGGCCCGGCCCGGCCCGGTTTGCGGGCGGGCGGGAAAGCGAAAATAAAAGTTTCCCAACGTTCTGAAATTAGACCGACCGCTTCTTAGAAAATACAATAGAGTCGCGGACTGCCGCTGGTAACAGAAGGGGGTGTGTGCGGGGGTGGCCAAGGGAGACGATGAAAAGGGGTGGAAAGATACTCAACGTTAAGCGGCGGCCGACTGCGATCGAAGCTTTTTAGGCCCGCAAAGTGCAAGCATGGGATATAAAACGCGCACCGGCTCGTAATAACTGGCTGCAACCAATATGTACGAGTCTGGGAAGGTCAACGATCGTTCAAGCCCACGCAAAGATACTTTGAAAAGCTCTCTCCTTCCCCTCTCCCCCAACCCCTTCCATTCGCCGGTCCAACAACCCACGTTTTTCATGGAAATACCCGAATCGTCGAAAATATGACCGGGAGTGAGGACCGGTTCGGGTCCAGCTCTGATTGAATGAAACGAAAATGGTTATCCCGAAAATTCGGCTGCGAGATTGCGTCAAGCATAATATTTGCGGGATGGGAAATGTCCGGTTCTCACGTGTTGACAAAGTATTGTTCATTACTTAGATGGGATCATGCGCGAACGTTCGCCGGCAGAGTACAAGGGAAAACAAGCTGGATAAAATTCTATTTTAACTGGTAAATATTAATTAGTTTATTTTAATTGAAACCGTGCGAGCATTTTAAGGAAAAAAATAATGTACTTGCTGGGAACAGTTTTTCCAAATGGTATTTTATTTGAAAGATTCTAAAAATAGTGAGAACTCAGCTCGAGGAGGTACTTTGACGTAAGAAAATAAGTTAAGAATGTGCAATGAATTTTTCCTATCAGGTACCTCGGTTTCGAGGGAATTGAGTTTCAAAATATAATGGCCTCTTGTGTTTTAAACCTTTAACCCGCGAAATATCACCGAAAGTTGCCATATTATTATTTAAAATAATTTTTACATCGCTATGTTTGTATCGAAGAAATTTATAAATATTTATGTGTTGTAACATCGGAAACAGTAAAAAATTCCATATACATAAGGACATATAAATCGTGTAGAATGAATATATTCTAGGTTGAGTGCAAAGGATTAATTATTCGTTTCCGCAATTCATACAAATATTTTATTTTACGTTTCAGATTACATAAATAAAAAAATTTTATTTTATATTTTAGACGATTAAAGTAAAAAATATTTGCAGAAATGTTATTGCTTCTCTGGTATGGTACTTCATTTGAGCTGTAGAACATTGACTATTTAAAATAATATATGAAACATAGTTTAATCGAAATGTTACCTAGCTTCGAGAGTAAACGACAAATACTGGAGCATTATCAATATTTAATCGTTGGACTTGTGGAACAATGGAGGACCCTAAGCCGATTAGAACCACCCTGTTGTTATCTTCTTGCTGACATATGAAGGAGCCATGTGAGCCGGTCATTTTTAAAAGTAGAGAAAATTGACGAAATCGTATCGGTACATTCATCATCAAATATTCTTTCAAGTACGGACAGGAATTTTTTCTATAACTTATATATATTCTGGGAAGCTTTATCAATATTTTCCATGTAAAATTCAAAATGACCTTTCTTGAACTCCGCTTTGCAAGTGTTATTAAAAATGAAAGACAAGAAATAAGTATTACAGAAGATATTTTTCAAAGGGCTAAAGAAAAATATATATAGCGTATTTCCTTTATCTGCAAAGATGAAATATAATATCTCGTGACGCACTGAAGTTGTGAAAAAAATTGTTTACAAAAGTTATTCAAAGTCAAATTAATTTTTTAAATGGAATCATATATTTTGTTTGCCACAGCGGGTCGAATGACCCTCTTCTGAATTTTTATTTTACTATTACTGAATGTATAAAATTGCCATCATAGAAATCGATTCACATGTGTATTGTAAAACAATACACACCAGCCAATTTTAAAATGCTCGGTAAGTTTAGTATCAACTAAATATCACATTAGGTTATTTACTGTTACAAAACATTACAGAGTACATTATAAATTTATAATTTCTTAAGTAATCAATGATATTTAGCACGCCGTGAACAAAGTTCGACCTTCTCGTAATTTCGTTTGAAGAGTTGCCTTATTTGTTTCGAGTCTCGTTTATTTTAGTTGAGAAACTGTAATACTAGAGACCGTAATCATTTCGTTGAGTTGGTGCTTTCAAAGTTATTTCATTCGAGAAGATGCCCGTAACAGTTCAAGCAAAAGCTGTATTAGTTTGTCTGTGTGGTGATGGATATTTATCGTATGCAAAAGTGGCTCAGGAATTTCTAATGTTTTCTGACGGTAAATAACATAATGTGATATGTAGTTGAACTCGTTTTGGATAATGCTATCGTGTTATGACAACAAAATATATGGCTCTATTTAAAAAACAAATTTGACTTTGAAATCCCCTCCCTCCACTATTCGAGTGGGGTCTCTCGTTCCTTCTCACCAATACGTTATCTAGTAAAAAGGACAATGACGAAACAGATACTTCATCATATTTAAGCGAAATAAGCAATAGTGTCTTCATTATCCCCTGCTAATACAAAATATTATTCCAACACTATATTTTATAAAATATCAATTGTAAATGGACAAGGCAAGCAGACTATATAATTTCGTGGTTACAGCTTAAATATTCTCAAAGTTAGTTCAAGATCGAGCATTAAAATTAATTGGTCTGTATTGCCTTTTTAAAATGCCAAAATGTAATTTATTTAGAATATTTGTGACTCTTATTGCGAGGTATCGTTGAACACAGAGATCTGTTGTATCGATTCCAATTGAAGGCAATAAGTTGTTCTGAATAATAGTGTGGCAAATTTTAATGTCGCCTCAGAGGAGCCATTTGGAGTTTTAAGAGTTAACATATATTTAATCTCTTGGCAGTTGGTACGTAAATTTTGTTGTACACTCGTTATATGAAACTAGTAACATGCTTTTGGCATGTAAAATTAAACGTAACTAACATGGTTATTGAATTTGTCATGTTTTTATTTGCATCGACATTAGAAACACAGATTCTATCATGCAGTCGTTTATTACTTTTCGTTAGATAATAACAGGTTTCTGTGGGATGAAATCAATACTGTTCCATCGTCTACGTTTCCAACAAAATAGTTACAATAACTAGTCGTACTCAAAGGTACGCACATCCGAGAAACGTTCGAAACCAATTTTTTTTTAAATGAACTGCCGTACGATAAAATTGCATTCGATATTCAAGCATGGAAAATCCAGTTCAAAAACAAACATACACACAT
>CM052094.1:9601156-9618563 GCA_028453745.1 Agapostemon virescens
TGTTTCCACCAAACACATTTTTCAACGAGATATCGTTATTCAAGTAAACACGAAGTTTAGCAACTTTTAACGAGTTTGTTTGAAAGCACTGATTCTTTATAATTGAACCTACACCGCCCCACTTTTCATTTGTTGTGAAACTACTTCATTAAAAACTAATTTTATACTTTTCAGCAAATTTTTAATTGTTTTACGATTGGCAACTTTCAATTGGCGTTTTCAATAGACTTTCCTGCGCCGAATTTGTGGAAGTCCGAAACCCGAATGTATTTTGCAGTGATATTAGTGAACTGCTAACTTTAGTGTAACATAAAAATTATTATTGGCAAGATTCCGAAATCGAATAAAAATTGATTGTTCTCTTTCAGAATATAAAGAAGTTGATATGCAGGGTGTCCCAAAAGCATTGTGGCAGTGGGAAATGAGGGGTTCCTGAGGTAATTTGAAGCAACTTTTTTCTTAGCGAAAATTCAATCTGCGGATTCGTTAACGAGTTATTGTTAAAAAATGACTGTCCAGTGAGAGCGAAGCGCGCGAACTAGCACGCGCTCGAACGAGAGCGTTCGGCTGTTCGCCGGCCAGGCGTACGAGCAGAAGACAGAGAGCGCGAACTTTCCAAATTTTTTTTACTACGTGACGATAATAATTTTAGAAAAACGCTAATCATTCTTATTTCAGAATGACTAAAGAATAATCACTGATTTTTCAGATCCGAAATAATAAACAATTTAGTCGTGCCAGCCGTTTTAATTTTCTGGTTTGCATAACATCTCACGCGTACCGCATGAAATTTTTATACGATACGTACAGTGATGATAAACAATAAGTAACCCCGTCGAAATACGTAAACAATATTTGAATTTAAATAATCCTATGTCTGAACAGAATTCAACAAACGATTCGCAAAACTAATTTAATAATAGATAAGCGCGTTAAAAAACATGCAGGATATGTGCGTTTAAGAATTTTTAAGGAGTGTCATTAACAGTAAACTCACCCATTCAGTTGTAAATCCACTGTATGGTTGTAAATGTGGGCAGCAGGACAGTGCGTTGATTCCTCACACTGTATGCTGAACTGATCAGCTGATTCCTACTTGAGGCTACGAACGCAGGTAGCGGGCGAAAGCGGCTATCCCAATGTTCACTTTCATTGCACTATCACAAAACACTGATACCATAACTTATTTAATAATATTTAAGACGATGTTAATATTTAATACAATGCCTAAAACATACGTTTCACACATTTTCTCCAAACCGTTGTTCAGACCGCACAAGAACATTTAAAAATATATTATAATGCAATAACGCGCTCGCGACGTCCTTTCCATTGGAAGATACTGTGGAAGACTAGTGCGATGGTCGTGTTTTCCTACAAGTGAGCTTGTAAAACGAACTGAAAGAGGGCAGAGAAATTCCTTGTCCTGAAAAGCAGAAAAGGTAAATACATACCTCTCAATAGAACCATATTCGGAGTAGATCGTCGCCTGTGAGGGCTTCAATCAACCGGCCTCCAAAATCTAGACTTTGTCATATTTATGACCTATCCTCGAGACCCGGTCGCATGCGGCACGCACTCGGAACGAAGCCCAGTCGAGAACAATGTATCGCGTCCGAATGAAAACATTTGAAACTCTCTAGGATGAAAACAAAATTTTCACGACCTTGTCGTCACGTTCCTTGTAGGGAAACACAACCATCGCGCCAGTCTTCTACAGTTTCTTCCGACGGAAGGACGTTGCGAGCGCGTTATTGCATTATAATATCTTATTATGTTCTGGTGTGGTGTGAACAACGGAATGGAGAAAATGGTGTGAAACGTGTTTTAGGCATTGTGTTAGGTATTTCTTTTTAAAATCGGCTATGTTCAGAGCCATAAATTTAAACGAAGGAAATATCGTTTCAACTATTCTTAAAAACGTTGTAGTGTCAGTGTTTAGTGATTGTGTAGTGAAAGTGAACATTGAAATAGCCGGCTTTCGTCCGGCTACTGTGCTGCTGTCGGCATTTACAACCATGCAGTGGATTCGCAACTGAATGGGTGAGTTTACTTTTAATGACACTCTTTAACCATTCTTAAATGCACATATCGTGCATGTTCTTTAACGCATTATTTATTATTAAATTAGTTTTGCGAATCGTTCGTCGAATTCTGTTCGGACACAGAATTATTTAAATTAAAATATCGTTTATGTATTTCGACGGGGTTACTTATTGTTTATCTTCACCGTACGTATCTGTATACGTATCCTTTATATATATATATATATATGCCCATAATTATGAAAGTGGTGTAAGTCATATATTTCTTGTTTCCAGATATTTAATGAATTGCATTTGTATAAATTAAAAAATATTTTTATATTATGCAACATTTTAATTTATAATTTTATTAGCCTTGATTAACGAAAACTTATTATGAATATGAAATTTTATGTGAATTTTATACGAAAATGTTGTTTTTAAAGTTTGAATTGATTCACAACCATTTTCAAAATTAACTGAATGTCCTATAAATGACTTAAAGCAATAAAGAAACTACGAGTTTTACTAGAAACAATAATTTTAATGAAATCATTCATAAACGTTTATTAATTATCTTTAAAAAGTAATCCATTTTTATCATTTCAGGCTTTTATCATTATAAGTTTTTAGAATTCTTAAAATGTTCCTGAAAAACAGGAGGGATGTATGGTAGTAAACACATAATATCTTTATGTATTTCTTCCGTTACTGGTCTAGTGGTGGAGTATGATGGAAATAATTTAATATTTCGTCTATTTTTGGTCTTCCTCTTTTGGGTGAAAGATAGAAAACTAATTTAGAATCATCTAAATAAGTTTTATAAATCAACTTATACGGTTCAGTTTTCAAGAATCTCATCTGTTGAATTTGCAGCGAAGAGATAGATTCACCCGTGTTATTTTTTACTCTACTTATCGTTGACTCTTCTAGTGGTTTCGTTGAAATAAATTCCGGCTGTGATATTAGTTTTATCGAAATTGTATTTCTTCTGAACTTTTTTATCAATTCATAATAATGCTCAGAGTTGTATAAGTAATTTGCTTTTTTTTATTTTCATTTCTATCAACCCAAAATCACGGTCATTCGGTAGAAAGGAATGACCAAATACCAAAAATTTGTGATCAATCTTTTCAATAATATTATTTGATGAATGAGCAATTTTCATCCACGTCAATGCTACTTTAATATTACGATTTTGGCCTAAACAAGCATCACTGTAAGCCATTGCGTGTTTTTATTGTCATTTGTCGGCTTATTAAGTAGTTCAAAAATGGGCCAACGGGGTCACGTGCCATTTTAAGGTAATGTCTATATAATTTCTTTAAATTTTGGACTTAGACCACTTTCATAATTAACACTGAATGAATTCCATATAATGTTGAAATTACAACCACTAAACTAAAAATGAACCGTTAATTTTTCACAATATCATAAAAATTACATTGAATCAATTTAGTTTAAAATAATGTGGTGTGAAATAACTGATGAACTCATTTTTTTTTCAAACTTTGATTTAGAAAACTTTCATAATTAAGGACTCATATAACGACTCTATTCGATTTTCTTAATATTTTACTGTTGTGAACGAAAGAAAAGGAACAGTCAAATTTCCGGGGGTGAAAATAATCCCCGCACTCTCCTATTACGGGTGCCTTTAAACGCTTTGATTCATGGAATTCCTGCGAGCCGGTTCCTTCTTTGCGTCCGATTATGTTCTTTCCGGAGCGGAGACGTTCCCGGCGCTGCTTTCAGACGGTACCAATAGATTCGTTGACAAACAGATTTTTGTTCGATCGTGATTAAAAGGCAGCCTACTGTGAAAAGGGTAATGGATCACACGATCGCTCGTCTCTTGCTACGGAATTCGGATTTTCACATGCCTTTCGTCCAACTTTGATTTCATCGTTACGTCACTTGCAAGAAACACATCCCATCTGTAACAAGGAAATTTTAATCAGATTTAAAGATCATACAGTTTCTTGCAAAATATTTACAATATTCTAAAATTCGAGGTTAAAAACCAAATTTTTTAGATATTTTAAGAACCAGAGTAGAATGACTTTTTTCTCAATTGTGCATTGTGCTTTGAGCCGGTTCATCATTTTTGCTCCAGGATTTCTTGCGTTTGACATTGGTATATACAACCCATTTTTCGTCCCCAGTAATGATGCGCTTCAAAAATGCATAATTTGCAACGACACAAATTTTTCTCCGTGAGAACATGGGGAACCCATATATGGAGCTTCGAGGTTAAACTCAGGCCTTTCAAGTGATCATAAACAGTTGAATTTGATAAATTTAACCTCTCACCGATCTCACGTGTCGTTATTCGCCGGTTTGCATCAACTAATGCCTTTATCGTGTCTTTATCAGCTTCAATCGGCCTTCCAAAACGTGGTGCATCTTCGACATCAAAATTGTCGGATCGAAATTTTGCAAATCAGTTCTGGCACTGGCGTACTGTCGACACATCTTCTCCATACACATCGGTTACTTTCTTTCTGGCTTGAACAGCATTTTTACCTTTTCTATAGTAAAAAAGTAAAATATGACGAAAATGCTGCTTATTGCTCTCCATATTTAAAAGAGCACCAACCAAAAACTACTACGTAGAATCAATTGGACTTTTTCACATACAAGCCTTCCTATATCAGCTCTCAAAACATATAATGATTATGCGGCTCAAGTGTGAAGTTGGGTGCAAAAGAATACAATTAAATCCTCTTTCGGGAAAAAACGAAATTACTTTCCGAACAACTCAATATTTTATAATTGAATATGGAAGTGAAGTAAAACATTCTAAATAAACTCCAATAAATTTTATTTATACTGAATGAAATGAAATTAAACTTTGAACATATTTTTTATATAACTTTTAAAATATTGCGCAAAGCTTTTGCAATATTCTACATCGCCCTGGGTTTCATAAATTGAAATAGATTATGCAAGTGCAATGACGAGTTAACTCGTCATCGGTTAACAACGTTTAGGCATGAAAAGACGAGTTAACTCGTCACCGGTCGCCAATGTGTTAAGTACGGTATATATATACGGTATATATATATATATATTCATATACATATATATGAATCGGAGACGGATCAAGTACTAGCGAGAAACTCGTCCTATTGCCCCTCTGTCGGTGAGCGCAAGAGGTACGGTCGACGAATTATCAAAACATTAGAAAACGACTTTCTTCGCAGCTGCATGCCAAATGTCGCTAATCTGTACACGCCGATGGATGTTCATCGCAAGTGAGGTCTTTTATCACGCGGCAAGAGTTAAAATAAGAAAGGGTAAAAATCAGTTAATTTTCAGCGTTGTACAACGTGCTTCCTCGTTAATTGAAGCAGGGATTCTCGTGACTATCTACGGCAATTCATGCGAAACCATCGTGTACGTTATGACATTGCGAATCAGTCGCGACGAAATATTCGCGTTGGTTTGCGGGATCCAGTACACGGGTTTGCTCGCCGACGCGTGGAAATCTTCTCTCTCGACGTCGCAGATAGCTGCGAGATAGCTGCAAAGAAAGAACGGAAGACGGAGCGAGAGAGAATTCCAGAGGAGGCTAGACAGCTCTTGTGCGTGTCGCTTTGTGATAAATACCGAGCGGAGAGCCAACGAACGCAAGTTAGAAGACGAGGCTACGGAAGAGGATTCGCGTAATGTTACCTTGCCGTTCGCGTGACCAGCGAGTTGGTTATGGGCCCAAATCTTATTTATAGTGTAATAAACATAATAAATAATGCTTATTTTATTGTGGAACAACGGTGATAAATAAGATCGTCCGAGTGTAGACGTTAGGGCGAAGGGGACCGTTTTGTAATTTCCAGCACAGAACAACATAATGGGTTATCCAAAATAGACTGTAGGAAGATTTTTTAAGTAAAGGACATACCATTTTTAATTCTATTGGATTTTCAATGCAATTATTAGGTATCATCTATGACAATTGTTCACAGACATCAATTCGAATGTCAAAATTTTCAACATTTTTACATATTTGCTCCTTTAATTCGGCAATTTCATTTCTAATGCTGTTTCTTCATTTCATGAATTGTTGCAACATAATAGGGAAATTAAACAATCAAGGGTTTCGATGATTTACTTTCGACTCATTAAAGTAGTTGAATAATAAAGCTTGAAAAGGGCTCCTCTCGAATTAATTGCTATTTTTATTTTCTCACAGAAGTGAAATATTTAAGGGTTTACTCCTTCGTATTAAGTGAGAAGGGCCCATATCGTACTTGCTGCCACGGAAAACAATAGGATTACAAATCGTACAAACAACAAAGCAGCAGTTTTATTAATACGTAGATCTTATCATACGATCACCAAGTCAAACAAAATTCAACGTACCAATGATTGAAACAGCCCAAATCGTTGATTTTAAAAAGTGATCCACAGAAATGTAAAAAAAGATCCACTATCAAATAACAGTTATGGAAAAGAACCCTCTGTTCCGTTCTGTAGCGGAATTTTCATTCTTCTTTTGTCTAGTTTTTCCGAAACGATTTTTGTTTCCTTTTCAAACTTGAAATAATTTGATTTCCAGAGAATCCCTTTTGGCCTAGCGATACAATACCTCTATTCCTTCAACGAACGGTGTGCACTTAATTAAAAGTTTCGTTCGTTAGATTTACAATTTCTCAAAAGCATTGCCGTCTCTCTTTTTTCGGCAATAAAGCAATCAGCACACTTCCGCACAATAGTAAGTAATACAAAAGTAATAATGACCCCAAGCATAAGGCCCGTATCGTACAGGAATATTTGCTGTATAATTGTCCAAAATTATTACAACCGCCACCTCAGTCCCCAGATCTGAATCCTATAGAGAATTTATGGGATGGACTAGACCGACGAATTAGAACAACTGCAATAACATCTGAAGAAATGTTAAAAGAACGGCTGAAAGAGGAATGGAATAATATTAGTACAGAATATTTGAAAAAAATAATTTGCAATATGCCTCAACGATTAAAAGAGGCCATTCGTCAAGAAGGATATCCTACACCATATTAAATTACTTTTCGTTTGTAAAAATTAGTACAAAAGCTATCAGTTTTTAAAAATGTCCGAATATTATTGTAACTTTAAAACCAGACATTGTTTGGTTTATAATAGAATATTTAATAAACGCTAGTAATTATATAAATAAAATGTATACTTTTATTAACTGGACATTATGTAGGAATGTAATTTAGAATTAATTTCTTTTTCCTCCATCCTGAACAAAATTATAATGAAACAAAGTAAAAATTTTTTAGTGACCGAATATTAAAGTTACTCACTGTGCTTGTATGTAAAATATGTAAATATATGTAAAATTATGTAAAATTACACCATGTCCGTCACTCGATTGGAATTGCAGCACAATTCAATGTTGCAACAAATTAATATCGAATATGACATCGATACAATACGTGAAATTATCTGAGTTACACCGTCGTTCTGATAACGATGTTGTAACAAGAACGGGGCAGAGTCGAAGATTAAACTTCGTTGTGACTGGACGTGTTACACATTCCATTCTGTTATAATAAATATTATTTTAGTATTAACAGTGTTTTTGATAATGCCGCGATCACGGGGCTGCCTACGTAACAATATTATTCGTGAAATACTTTGGATAAAATTAACCCTTTGTACTCGAAGCAATTCCATTCTAAACTCGAAACAATAATTTTATCTGTAATAGCTCCATTGTATATAGTTTACTTCCTTTCGTTATGAAATTAATGACTATAATTAGTACTTAGAACATTATCATTTTTATCAATTTTTTAACTGCGAACCTAGCAATGTAATAGTTGTTTAAATAATGGTATGGCAATTCTTAGTGGCGTCTTAGAGGCGCCATTCGAGTGCTAAGGGTTAAGTTGCTTTAGCCCCTCAAAATTTGTGATTTTCAGAGTTGACTCATTGTTGTATTCCGCTATTGTATTGAAAACTCTCGGGTGGCTCTAGTTTCTTACAAAAGTCTGAAAAATTTTACAGTTCATATAATTCCATAGTTTAATTATTATAAAACAAATAGTCCCGTTAGTATTGTAAATGTTATCGTTACAGTGAACAAATCAATGCCACGTCACCGATTTTATTTTTCGCCTGATTGCAATGGACGAGCTCAGTAATTAACAGGGAGAATGCTAAAAAGAAATGAATTAAGTTTTCAAGTAGACATTGCAGCTAAATAAACTGATCAAACAACGGTGAAAATATTCGAAACACTAAAAACTGTGTCAAGAATAGTATTATCTACGATGATAAGGATATATCCATATTGCGATTGAAACTACAAATGCAACCTCTCTATTGACAAACTTGAAACACACGGCAGAACGAGCAAGAGTTAGAGTATGAGCAATACAGATTGTATTTCAAATGTTTCGCATAGCACATCACGACCATATTCGTGTCACTATCGCTCTCATAACCTGCCAATCAAACTCAATACTTCTCACTCTTAGCGTCGACGTAATTGGAGCGATGCGTCAACCAAAGAAATCTGACATACCCCTGTCTAGCTGGCCACAGTTATCGAGAGAATTCTGTATTTCGCATAACAATTTCGAAACTCACAAAAACAGTATGTTCTGTTTCAAAATGAGTTACACGATATTGTTTAAGATCAACGATGGTTTCATCCTACGATCAAATTTACAATTAATTCATTTTTTTTCACGTAAAGGTTAACATTGATAATATTTGGGAATTTCTCGTGTTTAAAAATGTTTAATGAAAGTAGTACTTGATGATAGTTTTTTGAAAACGTTTGTTAATTTCAAGATTAGACATTGCTGATGAATATTGCTTCATTTGAAAGTAAAAATTCGATATATGTAGTATATTCATTTTTGAACGAGGAATTTTTTGAAAGAGATGTGAAATGTAATAGGTGAATCACTCACTGTTATCATGTTGACCAATAAAGAAATATAGAGAAAAATACGGTATTCAATGACTGTATAGTAGAACACAAATTTTTTCGAATTTTTAATGTCCAGTGAATCACTACCTAGCAATAATAACTACATTCTTGACAAGTTCTCTAGGGAACCGACCACAACTTTACAATTAATAAATATTTTTAAAGAAAATAATATTGAAATTCTCTCGAAACTAAACTCGTTAGAAGACGACAATTTTAATATAATGTCTCAGTTTTTGGGGAAACAATCTCTCTCTCTCCCCAATTTGAAGTTCAAAACAACATAATTCAATAAATTATGTATTAACACATTCAACAGCTGTAGCACATGATGGATATTATAATAATGAATGTACATAAAATTTATCAACACAATTATACTACTAATTGGAGATTTTTTTCAATATTAAGAGTAACATTGTTAAATGACTACATAGATATAAATAATGATAAATAATTTACGTTTCTCAGAATATAAGGAAAATGTTGTACGTTAAATATCACACTGACACCATTTACACTAGATTCTATATGAGGAGAATATAAAAAATCAAAGATTGATTCTTATAAATCTGTGAAATCTTATACAGCTATTTCCTTCGAAGTCTGATTTTTATTTATAAAACACGTTTCAAAATGCAAGATAAAGTTTAAGCTTTTTATGTCTTCTTTTATTATTAATGCACTCTTTATTTTAGGTACCATAAGGTATATGCATAAGCCCTCGAAATCTGCACGAAATCGAAATAATTTAATCCATCACGCCGAAATTAAAAAGTTAAAATTGAACACAGTGGACGTTGCTTTAACGATTTTACATTTTAAAAAAGTTCTATTAAAATTTGGTTTAATCAAAGACGTGTGAATTCCTAAATCTAGAAAAAAAATTAATGTCACTCGTACATGCTTAACGAGACAGTTGACGTATTACGTAATGTTAAACCAAATTACGTTCTCTAATTGAAATTTAAAAATCACATAATTTGACAGAATTTAAATGAAATTTTGCAGCACGTGTATAAATTATGAAGAAGTGCAAAGGCAATGTTTAAATTTTGGTCAGAAGCTCAAATAAAAAATCTATTATCTAAAAAAAGATTCAAATTACTTGATCCAATTAAAATATTTAATCACATTATTTGCTTTCGTGCATACAGAAGTATTATTAGTAACGTAACTACCAACCAGAATGATGCTTCGTAATATTCAATCTGTGTTCGTTAATTTTAATGTTTTTAATGGTTTTTTCAATTGAAGATGCTTTTCGGATCATTTATTTTCTATTGCAGTTGATCTTTAGAGTGTTCTTGAATGACCTTCACGGTAGGTCATGGTATTAATCTTGAAAGATTTTATTAGAATGTAAATAAAAAGCCATACTGTGTCATTAAAGAAAAAAAGAATTGATTTTCATATTTCCTTGACGTCTTCACCTACAAAAAAAATGGTAACATCAGATTATGAACCCCTCGATACCAAGTAAATTTGGTCTGATGCATTTTTCTTATCTTGAAAAGCAAGCGGGTCAATCAGGTGGCCTGTTTTAAATGCTTCACCCTGTATGCAGGGTAGTTCAGTACATATTAGCACTTCATTATCTCCGCCATTTTTGAAAATATGAAAACGTTTTGTTGACAAAAGGTTTTTAGTATAAAGTGCACTACAATAACGAAGTTGCAGTTTGTTTGTAGGTGAAAGAGTTTCGGAGATTTGAAGGTTACCTTCAGTTTTCTCGATGGAAACATGTACTTTCCGATGCACTATTCGATGCAGCTTGTAATTCTCTATAAAATAAAGGTTAAACTATGCATGTACAAAAATGAATAAATTAAGAGACGTATTCTCGTATTTATCAACTGACAGTATATTTCAATACAATTTCGAAATAATCTCATCGTTCTGTGAATTAAGGCTTGATTTATTTAGGAGCAATTAAATTGTGTTGAAAGTTTAATCTGTCTGACACACATTTTCTTGTATACTAATGTAGACAAATTCAAATATATAGTTTTCGAGATATTTGTTAAAAACTATCATGTCTCGGTTAAGATTCCGTAAGATTTACTAGAAGGGACACGGAGGTGGTGGAATCTCTCAGTCGTCACGAAGGACAAATTTGGTCATGGAAAAAAGGCGGAATCTTCGAATAACCACCCTAACAGTTATTTTTGCCAATTTCTGAAAAACTAGAATGAAAGAAGTGTTAACCTTGATAACACATTCCCAAGGTCATCGAAATCGAAAAGGTCACTCCTATTGCAAACAGTTATCAAAAGTTATTTCGACTGACGATCTTGACAACATATTTCGCGATAATTAAAATCGTAAGCGGTTACCTGAAACTGTATAATTACCTATTATGCGACCGCAATGTCGCCGGGTTAATTAAACGTTAATCTCTTAATGAGAAGAGACAGGCAGCGATTCACGTTTGAAATCCCGTCAGTGTTGTCAGGACAAAACTATCACATTTCTGACTGGTTCGCCCGCTAATTGGAAACGATTATAATTTTTCCTCACGATTAAGTTAATCGTCCTTGTTAAACACAGCCTGGGTACCCTGGCCGGGGGTGCGGTGGTTGTGTATACGATCGGCTCGAACGGATCCCATCGTGCACGATGAAACAGTACGCCCCTTAATTAAAAAGCCACGCGTTTACGCTCGATTCCGGCTTTCTTCCGGTATGCACGCAAAAGTTAATTCAGCCGCACAGTGCTCAATTTTCTGCAATTAACGCGGTGTTCCGGATAGAAGAGTTCCCACGCATGTTACCCGCGTAAAATACCTCTATACACCCACAGTTCACCCTGTTTCTCGTTCGCCTGTTCCCTGTTCCACGGTCGCTTGCCCGATCGACGAAACCAAAAAAAAAAAAAAAATAAAACAAACCTGGGGTAGAAATAGAAGAAATTCGCGTGCCCCGGCTATAACAAGGCGAGTTCAGTTTTAAATGGAACGCTGTGTGGACGCAGTTATTAACGGGAACAGAGGCCACCCGTTTCTCCCTTTTAATTAGCTGGCGAATCCCTGCGGACGCGTTAAGAAGGAAATAACGTGGCCGGACGCCGACGCTCCTGTCAAACCTGTCCGAACGAGAATGTAAGCGGGGTTGATCGATCGGATGTCTCTGGAGCTTTACATTCGATACCGTTTCTATCCGTCCGGCCCCGATAAGCACCGGAGCGGATCTTTATTTCGAATAAAATCCAATTTTCCAAACTCGGCGAATAAAGAAATTTATCGGAGTCCCCGTACTGCCAGCCCCGTCAAATATTTTTTTATCATCGAACGACAGATGCGCGGAGACCGATCTCCCTTTCTGTTTCGCCGCTTCTTTAAACGTTTTCACTGGCAACCCTACCGCCTCGAAACTTTTGCAACAAGGTTGCAAAAACACTTTTTAGGTTGTTCGGAAAGTAATTTTGTTTTATCCCAACAGAGGACTTAATTGGACTGTTTATTTTGAAAGTGTTGTAAGTCTTTTTAAAAAATAATGAGATATGACGTAATTTATGCGTAATTTAGTGTAAACTTTTTGTTTATAACTAGTTAGTATTTAATATCTTAAAAATGCCTATGCTTTGTTCAATTTAAAATTGGCCAGTAAAAGAAATTGCGTAACCATTGATTATGAAAGTAGTGTAAGTCCAATTTCCATAAACAGAAGAAATGGCATTACGAAAAAAGAATTTCCTGTACACACCACAGGATTATTATGACGTTATAAACCGACGTAGACAACATAATAAATTTATTTTACATGAAATGAAACGAGAGAATTTCGTTTCAACAAAACATCTACAAAACGCAATTAAAATACAGATAAGAAGAAACACTAATGGAGAAAAAGTAAATTGATTGCAAATATTTTGGATGAGATTTTGCAAAAGTGCACCGTATACTAGTTTATATAAAACATCAATGGAGGACACAGTATTTAAGACTCTAAATTTATCACCTACATGACGAGGAAGACCGCCAAAATTTGAAAAAATCGCCCTGGCGCCTTTGTATCACGATGCCAGGTCTATTACATACAAAAAATATAAGGATATGCAACAGCTATTACCTTATGCACCTCCTGCGCATCATAAATATTTCAAAACACTGCCACATGAAGAGCATAAATAATTAATAATACCAATATCTTGTGTTAAGTTTAACAATATATAAATATAATTAACGTTCAAAATAAATGTGGATTAGGTTTTAGGTTTTAAGCGAATTGAGGATTCGTCATAATGTAAGATATGAAAGACATTCTAGTAGTTACATTGTTTATGTTTAGCTAATGAGCGACCACGAGTCAAGAGAACGAATGTTAATATAGTGCGAGACATGAGAGAGTACAGTTCGAAACCAGAGAGTATATACAGTGAGAGTAATAGAGAGTGAAAGAGTGAGAGAGTACATACTTTGTGTTAGAACACGTGTCGCGAGAAACATTATATTATCATTATATACATTTATTCAACTTATTATTAACATTAAAATACATAGTTATCTTTTCTACGTCAATTCACAATTCATTTTATTAAGATCCACCCACAATAAAAACTACTAATTCTATTTTATTTCTTGTTATTATTTATAAACGAAATTGGATTAATATGAAATATATTTTAAGTGATATTTGTTATTTCAAAATTAAAATTAAATGATATTTACAATTGACTAATTACGAAAGTGGTGTAAGTCCATTTGCACCCTGGAAATATATATTATTTTAGTTAAATTCGCCTAAAAGAAATTTATATAATCAAATTACATATCGATAAATTAGTACAGACATTCCCAGACTTCACATAATTAACCTACATTTTTTAATTGTCAGATCTGCTAACATTTCATTTTCTCGAAACAGAAGAAAATAGACTTGCACCACTTTCAAAATAAACGGTCCAATTGTATTTTTTCACAGCCAACTTCACAGTTAAGCCGCATAATCATTATGTATTTTGACAGTTGATGTAGTAAAGCTTGCTTGCGTGCCCTATCAAATATGCAAAGTGAAAAGCAGCATTTTCGGTGTATTTTACTCTCTTACTATCCGAAAGGTAAAAATGCTGTTCGAGCAAAAAAAATTATCTGATGTGTATGGAGAAGATGTATTGACAGAACGCCAGTGCCAAAACTGGTTTGTAAAATTTTTATCCGACGATTTTGATGTTGAAGATGCACCACGTTCAGGAAGGCCAGTTGAAGCTGATGAAGACACAATAAAGGCATTCATTTATACAAACGGGCGAATAACAGCTCGTGAAATCGCCGAGAGATTAAATTTATCAAATTCGACCGTTCAAAATCATTCGAAACGCCTAGCTTTAATCTCAAAGCTCGTCACTACTTTCATTCTAAACGAAACTACTTTCCGAACAACTTATATTTATTTAAACTTCGTCCATCTCTCATTTTTGTTAAACAATGTGTCCCCTTTTCGTCGAGTCGACGGAATGCTTGAAACATCGAATGAAATGAAGCGATAGATCGTACGGATTTTGATGATTATTTTGTTAAGAATAAAAACATAAATTGACTCATGATGTTTATGCAAGTGCTCAGTTGTATAAATAAATAAATTTAATTTGCATTTTTTCGTAATACATGCTGCGTATGTTTACGGTAGATACATATGTTATAGTTTGAATGTTACCATATTTAGGTTAAGAATGCACATGTTCCATTGTTTAATAATGTCATCTGATAATTCAATGTACCAAATATTTCTAAATGCATTTTACACACCAGCCAGAAGAACTGACAATTGTTTTATATTCAGTCAATAGAACTCATCTGTATTTTATAGGAGTTTGATAAAGACAAAGCAGTTTCAACTCTAATAGTGATGAAGAAAATTGTATGGTAAGGGTTGACAGGGAACGTGGGAGTTTATATTCAGAGCAGTCAATTTCAGACAATTTCTGACGTAAAAAATGGTTTCATTATTACTGATAAAAAATGTTTGCACATAGGTTCATTCTCGAGAATCATAGTTCAACGTGTCTCCTTAAATTTGGATATGTCTGTCCGTTGTTTAAATTGACATTTTTCTATATAATTGCCATAATTATACTGTCCCTTTGTCGGTGAGCGCAGGAGGTACAGCTGTCACAATTGTTCCATGCGAGCTGAAAGGAAATTCTCGTAAAAACATGAAAATTTTACTGCAATAAAAGATTGATTGAAAATCAGTAATCCTGGGATTGTTAAATATGCTTTTAAAAAAAATTCTACTGAAAACTGCTTTAAGATTGGTTATTTCTCTTAAATTTATATTAAATCTAGATTTACGGTTGACTCAGACTTAATAACTTTTATTAAAACAGTAGCTGTATACATAATTTATTTAAACTGAAACATTTGGGATTCGTGAATTTTATTTGATGAAAATTTATTTTTTCATTGATTATTTTTCATTGAATATTTTCGTTGCAATTTTAGTTGAATTTGAATTATATTAAACTTGTAAATTAAATGTAATAAAAGTTTTTTACGTCAGAATAATTGAGAATTAATTACTTCTGTCAGAATTTTAAATGGAAAAGAGGTTTATATGAAAATCGAAAACATTTGTGACTTGCAATTTCGATAAGCAGTACCTTAACACATCGTGTACGGGTCACGAGATATCTCGTATATAGCAAACCGAACGTCGCGGCCGAGTTACGAGATGTCTCGTTTCAATGCTTTCTTATACGCGCGTATCGATGACTCGGCCAATTAAAAATAATCTAATCTGTTTGTTATGTTGCCACAGTTCCAAAGCTTTGCAGTGATTTAGGACAATCAATTTGCAAAATATACGTACATCAAAATGTTTAATGATTTGCTCTTTGTTAATTTTACAAACGTGACCAATTAGACATTTTAATTTTAAGCACGGAGAATATTTTTCCGTTGAACGTTCTCTGCGGAATCTATCGAATTTCTGTTCCATTTCTGGCAAGAAACGTCCTAGATAACCTCTGCTTCACCTTTCGTATAAAGACCGAGTCCGTTGTCCGAATTCATTGAAAATGACAAAAAATTAGGAATGTGACGCCACGGTATTTAAGTACTCCATACTGTCATCCTTACCAATTTACGAGGGTATATAAACTCGTTGATTTTCACTCTCTTTAGTTTAGAACCGTAAGAGTCAATTATGGTGACAGCGGGCTAAAGTTCCCTCTCGAATCAAGTCAACCTAATACATTTCGCTAGTCACCGATAAAAATTCTAATTGCCATTCTTTCAATTACTCTTCGACCCCGCATTGCCAATACGCCAACGCCGTGTATCCTGGGTAATGTCATTTCATTTTAATTATCAATTCGAATCAATCGCGACACCATAATTATGTTACATGATAAATTGTGCATGTCTGAAACTATCAATTAATGACCTGTATCCTAATCTAATAATCGAACATTGCCACATGCTACAATTTTACCGCTGAGATTCTATCAATTCAGCTGTACAGTGTGTCCAAAAAATGTTTGAGTCGTTTGCGTAAAGTGATTCCTGGGTTTACATTAAGAAACTCTTTTCCTTTGTGAAAACGTCATACGCGGGTTCGTTTTCGAGTTATTAACGAAAAACACGAGCCAATTAGAGCGCGGTTGGACCGAACGGATTCCAGCTCGGTGACAGGTCCCGCTAAGCGTAACATTGCTGTTGGCTGAACCGGAATCCGTCCGCCATAGCCACGCTCTGATTGGTCCGTGTTTTTCGTTAATAACTCGAACGCGAAGCGTCAAGTCGCGAATTGGCAAAGGAAACTATTTCTTAGCATTACCCCAGGAAATCATCCTTTGCAAGCAACTCCAACATTTTTGGGATATCTTGTATTATTACAGTTACAGGCCTCTTAACATTTCTAGCAACTACACAGATATCCCAACAGGTTCGTTCGCTGCATAACGTATTCCAAAGAGAAATTTCACAACCCTAGTGACTCTTCCACTTTGCATTGAGGTCGTCTGTGAAAACTATATTATCCTGCGGCTCACCGATTTCGCATCAGATTGGTCCGCATCCTACGACCCCCTAATTTCACATTAAATTCGTCCGCATTTTGCAGCTCCCTAATTTCATATCAGGGTGGCCTGTGAGTTAGCCAACCTCGTAGTGGCTCGTCAATATTGCATGGGTTTGTTCATCTACAATTTCCTAGCAGCTTCCTGGTTTCGCATGAGATTCGTCTTAGCAGTAATTCTAGCGACTCACCAGTTTCCTATTTAGATTATTTCAAGACGTTTCAACCTTCTGCAGTCTCTGGACTCCACACCAGGTTCCTCTGCTCTTCATTATATCCCTAGAGGCTTCTCAGTTTCGCATGAGGTTCGTCCAACTTGATCTACAACTTCCTAACAGCTCCTAAAATAGACATTGAGTTCGTTCACGATGTTCCAACCTCCTGCAGTTCCTGGACTTCGCGTTAGTTTAATCTGCGCTTGATTCCGT
>CM052094.1:9618573-9658318 GCA_028453745.1 Agapostemon virescens
ACCTAGAAACTGTTCATTCACATAAGGTTCGTTCGTGTTCATCAACAACTTCCTAGTAGCTTCCTGGTTTCGCATGGGATTCGTCTTGGCAGTGAGTTTAGCGACCCACCACTTTCGTATTTCGGTTTGTTTAGGACGTTTCAACCTCCTGCAGCCTCTGAACTCAGCACCAGGTTCCTTTGTTCTTCATTATATTCCTAGAGGCTTCTCAGTTTCGCATGGGGTTCGTCCAACTTCATCTACACCTTCCTAACAGCTCCTAAATTAGACATTGAACTCGTTCACGATGTTCCAACCTTCTACAGTCCCTGGACTTCGCGTTAGTTTAATCTGCGCTTGATTCAGTATTTCGAAACTGTTCATTCACATAAGGTTCGTTCGTGTTCATCTACAACTTCCTAGCAGCTTCCTGGTTTCGCATGGGGTTCGTCCAACTTCATCTACACCTTCCTAACAGCTCCTAAATTAGACATTGAGCTCGTTCACGATGTTCCAACCTCCTGCAGTCCCTGGAGTTCGCGTTAGTTTCATCTACGCTTGATTCGGTATCTAGAAACTGTTCATTTACATAATGTTCGTTCGTGTTCATTTACAACTTCCTAGCAGCTTCCGGGTTTCGCATGGGATTCGTTTTCGCAGTGCTCCGCGCGATTCCCCAGGTTCGCATTGGAAACTATCACGACCTTGCAACCTAGCGTAACCCTTAAATTTTGCATTAGATTCATCTGCGTTTGGTTTTCTTTCCTAAAAGCTTCCCAGGTTTGCATGCGGTTTTAGTTTTCCGTTTTCGAAGAATATAAAATTCAAAATTACTCGCGTACGTGTTAACAAGACATTTTTTTTGACCTCGAATAATTCCATTTTACATGGTTCATTTCTTTTGGTGCATATCAAATATATTACTATTAATCGTACGTACAACACTTTAACCTGTTAAGCACGATGCGCCACTATAGTGGCTTCCGCGGATGTCATCTTATATTACGATGCGCCATTATAGTGGCTTCAGCACACTTAATTCTATTATAAATTATTACAATAAATTATTAATATTAAAGTATATGCATCATACGTTTTAGAAAAATTACAATGTAGTTATCAAAAACCTCATTCCAAAATTATAAAAATTAAAGTATATGTTTAAGCATCATATATTTAACCTGTTACCACTTTGACTGCCACGTCCCCCATATGTGGGTGACAGAATTATTTGTCATGTTTAAAAGTAAATTTTTACGTTAATATATTCGTTGCACTCAATTTAGTTGATATCTGGAGAATACAAGAAGGTCGAAACTGAACCACTTGTCATACATTTTAAATTTCAAATTGCTGCTTTATTAAATAAATTATTATTGATTTTGTAGAATTTTTGAGGTTAGTTCGGCAGTTAAAGTGTTAACCGGGGAATAAACTTTTGTTCGACTCGTTTCGCAATAGGGACTTTTTTCTTTTTCTAATACTTATTGTTTATATACAATTGTAAACTTATATAATTCATTTACTTGAATAAAAACAACATAAAATGTAATTTGTTCAAAATATTACGGCAAATTCCATGACGAAAAATGGCGTCATGGCCATCTTAGTAGTAGTTCGTGTATGACGAAATATTTCGTCATACCCGGTTAACAGGTTAAGAAGAATTATAATTTAGTTATCAAAAACTTCATTTCAATATCTCTGCCGTACACAGAAACTGCCCCGCACAAAATTTAACCGTGCCTAAGAGGTTGAAAAAAAAACGAAGATTGTGTACGAAAACAGAAAAGCGAGAAAAATTTTGTCTTAAATAGCGACCATTACAGTTGCTTTCACTGTCAGGTTTTTAAAACTGAGGTTTTCGTAATAAACGAATTATCGCCGTGCTTCTCAGATTTCGCACTACTGTGCGCCGCGCAACACTCGATGGTTTCAGTACAAGTAACTACTATTAATCGTACGAGTGAATGAACTCGAGCCAAAGTACACGCGTACCAGAGAAATGGTTTAAATTCGATTTTTCCGAGAATTAAACTTCGCGGGGTAAAAATATACTCCACATTTGAAACTTGTTTATGCGTATGAAATTAACCCCGTCTCGGTTTCTTTACTTATTACGAAACCTTCTGAATGTGTGGTATATAATGCTGAGGCGAGCAGGTATGAAGAAATTCTGTTCCACATTTTCAATTTCTTTTTGCATGCATAGTCTCTCTGGCTCGGTAATATCATTAAATTCGGGGCAATCTGCGGTATAATTGTAGCGAAAGTCAGCAACTATTTATGCGTTTGTATACAGTGGTTCATAATCTATCCGCTCATGGAATTAGGACGTTGTATAATTTATGTGGAAACGATCCGTACTCGTATCAATTGTTCCGCATGAAAGAAAAGGAGTATCTCCCTGATATAAAGCTTTTTCATAATTATATCAGCTACGTCATAGATTATTTGTTAATCGCAGGAAAATCCTCAAGTATACCCCCCCCCCCCCCACCCCCTGCCGGAAACTGGATTGTACCGGACTCTTACAGGCTAAATTCCCTCGGCTAATTGAAATAGTGCCAGGGACTCGTACGAACGCAACTTGACACCTCCCCGCCTCGACGTCCCAGAGGGAGTGTTACTTCCCCTATCTTATGCTAACAAGGACCCCGGGTAGGTCGCTCGTACGGTGCCTCCCTCTCCGTATGCGGCTCGGTTAGGCAACATAAGCCCCAATTTAACAGTCCCATAATCCGCCGGATCTGGCCCATTCGTGATGCCACAATTGCGTGCCTCGGTTGCGAACGTGGGGCCACTGGGCGGAGCGGAGCAACACGTCGCCCCGCCCCTACAGCCGCTTTAACCAAAGAACTTTTGATGGAAATACGATAGAACGGTGTTTGTTTCTTATGTGAACGTATAAATGAAAATATAATTATGGAAAATAATTATTTAATTTAAGTTATATTACAGCAATTAAAGTAAGCAAGTCTTTCGCTTATGCACAGTTGCAACTTTCCATTTAAAGGTTAATGGAAAGTAACATGAAATTGAAACATTGAACTGTATCGCGTTACTTAGGTAAGTCGACTGTATCGGGTATCAGTATAAAAATTATATTCTTGTAAAAAAAAAAAAATAAACAAAGCAATATCAAAAGTTAAAAATTTTCTCTCAAACTTTGAATGATAATTGAATCATTATTACAGATTCATATTTGGTTTATAAAAATCTACTTGCTACATTTGCTGAAAATTATATATTTTTAAGAAGATAATCAGCTATTGAACAGTGTAATTTTTGCACTATTTAAGTACTTTTTATATGTATAGATCACTATCATAAGGTCTTAATCTCTTTGCCTTGCTTGAGCATTTGCTGTTTTCCACAGTTACATTGCGCATGCGAATTGAGTTTTAATATTGCAGTACGTCTACGTTTTCATGTTGTATTTTCTATGAAAGTTTTTCTGTTCATTCCACAAATTTGATAACATCATACTAAACTGTGACAGTGGAAATATATTAAAATTATTGCTAAGGCGAAAAGATATCACAAACGAACGAAGCTCTAAAACCAATTACGTTCGTTCGCCATATTCCGCAGTATTATCATAATGTTTCATACTTTCACATGTGTATAATTCGGAATAAAATATCTTTGACGATATTAATGCATGTGCGCCTTAATAGATATAATACAATTATGGCAGATATTGTAATTGCACAATATCTTGTATAATTTGTAATTTTCACGCACGCCGTCCCAATAGCTGATGTCTAATGTAAAGATATATTTTTTTTTATAAAGGCTTTTAACAGATTAAAAATTTTATGAAATTTCTAGACACTAATTCATTAATAGTAATAGTATATGAATATTTCATATATGCATGAGCAATAGTAATATTCTAAAAAAGCATGAACACGTATTCTATATGTGCATTGGTAATGCATTCTAAAAATGCATTACATTTATTAATGCCGAAACTGACTGGATTGTAATGTATGCTGGAAACTTCATTATCAAATAGCAAATAACAGTTACTGTCAGTTTGAATACTAATCCAGCAATCTCGAAAACCCGAGGGATCCGAGAATTCAACCCGAGAAAAAAAGAATTTACTTCAATACGTTAATTATTATATGAAATATAAACTTATTGTCGAAAAACATATTAATTTATTCTATAATTATTTCTATTCTATAAATATTTATACTCGAAGCTGTTTTAACTAGAAAATCAAAGCATTTCTTTTAAGGTAAGATATTTTCATTCATTATGAATTATTTTATTTTATATATATGAGTTTTTGTTTACTGTTACTCGTCCTTACAGTCGTAAAATTTTTATCAATTTCTTAGATATAAAAGCAGCGATGTTAAAATTGTTTTTAACAATTTTCCAATTTTCCCAATTTCATCTCAATTTTTCGTGGAGACTCAGAGTCGCCACTCGAGTGCTAAGGGTTAATTACTATTCTTGGCCGTTAGGTTTACAATATATCTGAAATATTGTCGTCCTCCTCTTTCCGAAAATAAAATAATCAGTGAACCTCCACATATCTCATCGGCAGCATATTTCGGGTTATGATAGGCCTGTTAGGTCGCAGCACTTTGCTTACCTACTTAAGATTTCTCGCTACCTGCGTCACTGCGCGCTACGTATCTAACGTACTTCACTTTCCATGTTGCCACTAGCCAATCAGTTTCTAGTTTTTCATTTTCGAAGAATAAAAAACCCAAAATTACTCGCGAACCTCTTAACCGTTTACACTGCATTCAATTATAAAACAACCTGCCATATCGGATCGAATGACTCTTTTCAGATTTTTCATATTACAATTATTGAAGTTAAAAAATTACCTTTATAGGGGTCGATTCAATAGATCTCTTTGATCAATTATACGTTGTAATTAAAATCGCAAAGGATCTAAATAAGTTAAATAAACAAAAGAAACTTGATACTTTTATCTGGATAATTTTAAAAATAAAATAGAATATTTCAATTTTCCATTAAACTGTGTAATAAATGTTTCTTGTCGATGAACATATATTGACGAAACAGATCACAATATAATGCAAGAGACCGTAATATTTTGAAATTTGATTTTCTCCAAATGGTGGCGTCCAATATACTACAATTTATTCCATATTTCCGAGTTATAAGTTCTCATGTAAAATCAACCCCTCCATTATAATTTTCAGTATTATGATAATTATGCAAACAAAATACAATTACAAACAAATACAGTATTTAATTTTTAAAAGTGCACGTATAATTTCATATAAAATGGATTATTCAGTAGTTATTACTTGACATAGTACTTTACACAGCTCTTGTTGCTGACAACGAAAAGGCATCACCCTTGGAAGGAATAGATTTTACCTCATAAGCTTTTATGGGATGAATAAGAGTTCGGAAAACAGTTTACATTTACAACAAACAATATTACACTCCGTGTGTAACGAATACACATGATAAAGTGATAATAACGCTGATCGGTCTTCCGAATGAAATAAACGAGGGTCATCTGGAACGCACAAAATTCGTGCGGCACCGAATGTGAAAACCTCTGCACTATAACGAGTCATAATCGTGACGAGGATTTCGATCAAAATCTACTATAAATATGTAAATGACTAATTTCCTTTGAAACGAAGTAAACTCCAATTTTGTTATTGTCCATATACGTCTAACTGATGGCAAACCTCGGATAGAGGCTGATTCTCTGTCAAAAAACAACTCAAAAATCCACAATAAAATTGTTTCATTGGTTTCATTGACTGCTTGGGAAATTTAAAATAATCAAATGACTCTTATTATTAAATTGAGTAAATTTCTTATATGTTCGGCTCTGTATTGAAATAACATTTTTCATTTTTTTCGATTACCGTTACATGATAACATAAAAGTACATGTGCTTCTTGATTCCGTAGGTTAAGTGGAAGTTATTTTGATGTTAGCATCACAGCTTCGTCTCTTTCCGCGTACCTCCCTGCCCTATCCCTCTTACTTTTTTTCGTGACGCTAGCATCAAATACTTCATCGTGTAAACGGGCCCGTTGCTCAATAAACTAAAGTAGTACTTGTTATTCGTATCTTTATGCACTGATACTTGTTCTAACAAGTTGTTTATTTTATATCATTTGCGCCCTAAATTCATGAAAGAAATGTCGAATAGAAGTGAGTTATTGGAAAAGCTAACGAATATAAGTGAAGAGTGCTCCGATATATAATCAGATTCAATAGATTCTGAACTATCATCTGAAGATGAAACGGTTCATATTCAAAGTGAAACATCTGTAACTGAAGATAGCGATGAAGAGTCGATCACCAATGATGAAAATGAAAGTGTCATCAATATGCCGAGGAAAAGGTGTAGGGTGCTAAGTAGTTCAGACTCTGATGAAGAAATTGAAAATACCTTTCAGGAGACCGAAACTGCCGATGGTACTGTGTGGTCAAAATTTGACGAAGGTAGTATTCTTGGAAGGTTACCATCTACTTGTATTTTCAATGGTGTGAAAGGGCCAACAGGCTGCGCAAAAAGCAACATTATGGCAGATAATCTTATCAGTGTATTCTCGTTGATAATAGATAACCATATTATCCCACATAACCCACAAAGATCAGCTGCGACATCATCAAATGCAATCCATTCTAACAAACGCAAAATTTGTCAAGTACGACTTTGCCACAACAACAAAACAAATAATATATGTGAAAAATGTCAAAAGTATGTTTGCGGAAGATGTACACATAAAAAGATTTCCACTTTTATTTGCATAAAATGTACAAATAATAATGCATAAGTTATTTTTTTTCCAAGTGAAGTAAATTTTTGTTATTGTTAATATTTACTAATAACCTGTTATATATCTGTAAATAATATAAAAAAATATTAAAAATTAATTTTAAATAAATTTCTTTACACATCAGTTATTCTTTCACAATGCAGTCATTTTGACTGCTTTTGGGCAATATAGGTATATACTAAGTTTCAGTCTTTCTAGTGTTAATACATATTAATTTTCTTTTCCTTCTACGAAATCGTGAATGATAAAGAGAGTTTGAGCATTGTAACCGATAAAATAAATCACAGTGCAAGGGATTAGCGATTAGTTGAACGTTCAGCGATCTATACTGGAAACATCCGCTATACATTCATCGAAACGACTACACGTAATCTGTGGTCCGGTCAGATTTCAATGCTGACATGATCGTCATAACCGGTAGCGTCATTGTTATTAGCGACGGTCGCTGATACGAAACGAACAGATGGAGAACGCTTGCGCGGGAGATCAAAACTAGCGGGTTTTCTGTCGCCTGGGATGATGGCTCGTGGCCCGCCTATTGATCTTGGCCAACATTGCGCGCCGGAACGAGCTGCGCTCTCTCCTGTACGGCGTTCGTTGCTGTTGCTGGCCTCGTCCTGCCTCGGTTCGGCTTCGCTTATCAAGCTCTGGAGACTGCACAGGCTCGCATCATACGCAAAATATCGGAACCGATGCAACAACGTTGGGGAACGCGTCCTTACCTAACCGCATCCCCTTTTTATCCTAAGCGGCGCGCAGTCGGTTGAACCTATGAACTTTCCGTAAAAAACTGTAGAACTTTTAATACGGAAGAGATAGCTCGATAATTCTTGAACTGGGTTAAAGCTGAAATGTTGCAGAATAAGAGAAAATTATGGAGAAAGCAAGATAGAAATTTTTGTCCATGAACGATTATGCGGATGTGACGTTTTCACGATAAAACTCTTGTGCGCATTACTATGTCATTTTACTTTAACACTAGAACTACCAAACCAGTCACTTTCACTGGTCCCTAGTTTTTTATTTTGCAATTATTGAAGTAATAAAAATGTTTTCATCAGAAATTTTCGGATGTACTTCTTTAAAAACGTACATGTTACAATAAGAATTATATGAAGGTTTAATAGAAGCAGTCTCGTTATTATTACAAAGCAATGTACATTGTTGGATTTGTCGTTCGGTAGGTCTAGTGTTAGGATTGAACCAAACATCTCGACTTTTCTTGAGCAATTAGAAACATTCATTTACTAAATGATATGTGAAAGGATTTCGAAAAAGTTTCAATTGGCATGAATTACGTGAAAGAATAAAACAGACATTTTTGAAAACATTTTTATCTCAGTAACTATAAAAATATTTTCACGAAAACTCTTTAATCGTGAAATTAAAAATTAAAAATTAAAAATTAAATACTAATAAAAATTTGAATAGTTGGAACCTTGTCATTATTAGAAATCATCACATATTATTCTAGTTTAGTTCTCGGCAGTTCCCCTATTATAAGTATTAGTCGTTTTTAACACTAGAACTACCAAACCAGTCACATTCACTGGTCCCTAGTTTTTTATTTTGCAGTTATTGAAGTAATAAAAATGTTTTCATAAGAAATTTTTGGATGTACTTCTTTAATGACGTATACCCTGCAATAAGAATTGTATGAAGTTTTAACAGATGCAGTCCCGTTATTATTACAAACCAATGTATATAGTTGGATTTATTGTTCGGTAGTTCTAGTGTTAAATATGTTGCACATCGTTTTCTATAGATTTTCTGATGCCATATCGTGAGCATACTATCTATTTTCCAATGATGTTATGATACGGAACTTTAATAAATATCAAATGTTTATTTTACAGGATTTCGTAGACCTGCATGTGAATATAGTACCAATATTTTAATTACTCTGTATAAAGAGACACATCATGCGGAGTAAATGAATTTTTCGCTTGTAGAATGGCGGTGAAGGTTTTGAATATAAATCAACTTTTTTTTTTTTAATGAAATCGTAGATTTGTTTCATACTATCGTATCGTTTGTTAAGACAATTTTAATTAATATTATAAAATGTTAAAAATTATGTTGTGAAAAAGATGGATTAATATAGAGTCAAATAAATAAGTCTGAATCACCGATAAAACAGTATTAAGATGCATGTTGGAAATAACGATCAAACTTCTTTCTGTTTCAAAGCAAACAGTATCACAGATTTATGAATCGATCTTCATCCTACTTAAGAATTTATAAGTTTTCAGACGCTTGTAAGTTGAATGAAGATCGAAGATTAGGTTTATGTAATTCTTCATCCATTATCATTATCGCTACAGCAATTTCTTTTTAAGTGAATTGAAATTGGGAAACAACGTGATTAACTTTTGGAATACGGATCATGTTCACTATATTGTAATCGATGATGTTTAGGGCCATTCACTGGTCTGTTAAAAAAATGTTTAAATACACTCTTGCTGGCACTTCTTGTTGACGCACTAACGTTTTTGTTGATCCTCGTTTAACAAGTATTCATCCTATTCGTACGGTAGAATCTGCGTAATTAAATGATAGTTTTGTTGCTCCGGGTGAAAATAATCTGCGGCACTGCACTCAGAGGGTTAACAATACTTTTGTTACGTATATTTAAAATGCATAATTTTCTAACGGTTCGTAAACAAGTTTTAAACTTCTGATTGATATTTTGCATAACGGCAAGCAAATATTGAACAGTGTTTCAAAATTTAGGATACTGATATGCAATAATTAATACACCTAGATTACGCTCGTGTTTAATATCTGTAAATAATTCATTAGATAATATTAATATTGCCTGTTTCCTTTTCAAAGCAGGCATAAATAGTTTACTGTTCTAATAAACTCTTTAAAAACGAACTATTACGTCGCGATATCCTTGGTTAATGACGAATTGGTGTTTCGCAGTCTTAATTCGTCTCGAAATGAAATTTACGTCTTGAAAATTTTTAGTACGTAGCTCAAATAAAAACTATTTAAAAAGTCCTTTTTTTATTTGTCATGTGACTCATACGACTTACAACATTTTCAAAATTCTTTTTGCATATCACTTAGTAAATTATTCGTTTTCATAGGGTATACAAACACTTTTTACGCTGACTGCATATTTATTTTACCTGTACATTTTCAACTGAAATGTGCAGAATAATTTAACAAATTTTATTGAATTATGTCATGGGATTATTCATAATGTCTAATTTCATTAGAATATTTTCTATGCTCCCAACCATAATAGTAAAATGAACGTGCCCACTCCAAGATTAAGGATTCCACAGATGAAGTATTCAGACAGAACCCTCTTATTAATAATAAAGTTGTTTTCAGTATGCCCAGGTCTTCAAATTCCCATGAAGTTTCTTCTCAATATCGCACGCGGTCTTTCTTTTAAACGTTGCTTTCCCCCGCATCACAAATAGGTTTCTGTATTTCAGAAATTCCCAAAAAATACTTATTCATATATAAATATATACATACCACCTTCAAAAGAATGCTTGATTTTTATTTCATTTTCATAATTTATTTTAATTACTCGCTGTGGACCAGTCTTAAAACTATGCACGAGTCTAAAATAACTAATGTTTCGACCATATTCGTTCCAAAAACTTTAAATTTTGCAAAACACGATGCTATTGCAGTTATTAAATATAAAAATATTATAAATTTAATTTATGATTTTCACAAACGGCTATGATGGAAGCTTAATTAGTATTGTCAATTTTGAAACATCTCTTAAACATTTATATCTATTAGTAACACAAGCTTAATGTTTCCGAAAATCTATGAAAATTTAATATTAAATAAACCTGTGTAAATTCAATATTTGATAACTTCATATACATTCATTTAACAGTATAAACTTATTTATTGAGGCTTCCACAGCTGGGTAAAATACCATTTCAAATAGTAAACAATCTACTTCATTCGAAATCATACGTGCACGTGCAAAAATAAAATGTTTTATTGGCACAGAAGATTTAATTCGTTGCATTTAAAAATTTCCAATTTCTTGAGTCTATCTTCATCGTGAAAATGTATTGGAAAAATATGGAAAAATATAAGGTATCCCGGAGTGTATATACAGGGTGGAAATTATAAAGCGTTACAGTCGGATATCTCCGAAAATATTGATTATAAACAAACATGTTTCAAACGAAAGTTGTTCAAGGGGAACATCAAGTGGTGGAACTTTTATTTTTCCTGGTGGACATTCCAAGGTGAAGTGAAGGTCAACTTTCTTTTTTTAAATGGAATGACACATTCTTGTATCCGACGTCAAATAGTGCGTTTTAAGACGAATTCAACGACCTATGACTAAAGGTCATTCAATATCAAACTTGCAGGAAAATGGAGAAAAGGTGTGATCGTTTTGATGGGATTTTGATGGTCGATCTGGGTAGCGTTGTGCATACAAATTAGCAACCATTCTGTAATTTTTTCTGCATTCTCCTGGTACCATAAACATATCAAAATAATCTTGATACCTTTACATTTTCACCACTTATTTAAGTACTATCGTTCAACGAAGAATATCTTTTCACGAATGGTAATGAAAGTAAACTGACTATCTTGCAGAAGAGTACAGTAATACGTAAATACGTTTGTTTTTATTTCATTGATAATGATTTTGATGTTGTCCTGAGTAATGTTGACATTGACACATGTTATGTTTTGGTGTGAATGTTCGAAGACACGAACTAAAGTACAAATAAAACGATCACGCCTTTTCTCCATTTCCCTGCAACTTTGACCTTGAATAACCTTGAATCATAGGTTGTTGAATTCGTCTTAAAACACACTATTTGATGGCGGATAAAAATACGTATCAATCCATTTAAAAACAGAAAGTTGACCTTCACCTCTCCTTGGAGTGTCCACCAGGAAAAATAAAAGTTCCACCACATGATGTTCCCCTCGGTATCGAACAACTTTCGCCTGAAATATTTTTGCATACAATCAATATTTCCGGAGATATTCGAGTGTAACGCTTTATAATTTCCACCCTGTATATTAGATAGACATGTGTATATAAATATTAATATTTTCTAAAATAAAAAATCAAACCGTACAATATATTTACGTAATTGAATCTAAATAACGTGAATTTAGAATAAAGTAATATAATTTATTATATTATTATCATTACAATTTAAATGTATAATAATTAATATGTAAAAATCCTACGCTTCAATTTTCACAAAAAACTATTTGATACTTTAAAAGATCTATCAATATTTGTAAAGTGACGCGACAGAGTCAAAAACCTTAAAATATGCCGGTCACATGCAAAAGCTTTCGCACAAACTGTCCGTCTGTGTATTATCTGTATCATTTATCTGGGTCTCCTATTTTGAATAATTGATACAGAAAATGTTTACATCGCATACATATCCATAGTCTAGTTCTAACAGAATTTCTACTTGGTTTTAGCAGTCCTCGAAAACGCGAGTCGCATAAAGATTAGCAGTCCAGACATTATATCCATTGCTAAGTGGCGCATAGTCGAATTATTTCAATAGTTTCAATAAAGCGTTCTAATTAGTGATTCAGGGTTATCCTTACACCTTCGTCGACTTAGATTGGACAATCTTATTTATGAGGGACACGAATTCCTCGAGAACCGGGACCACCTCGAAACGCTGCTGAACCGTGTCGTGCTATATTGCAAGGCCAGGTTAGAGGCTATGAAACCGGGGCTAGCAGTTGTACGTGGACAATCTAGTCACCGGCGAGACACTACTAAATTCGGACTAAAAAGGACAGTCGCAATTGAAACTTTGTTGTATATCCTCCGGGAATTCAGTCCGGAGCGAAGACAGAAAAAAAACATCGATTGGGAGAATCGCCGGAAGTAGAGTCTGCTACATTCTATTGGCCCTACACTCGAGAATGAACTGAACTAACCTGAATATAAAGAACAGTTAGATGCTACGTATATTTATTTATTTATTTGTGCCCTAAACCAGGTGTTTTATTTAGAAAATACGGAGTTGTTACGTTTACATGTGTTCGATAATAGTTATTAAAAATCCTTTGCACTACAAGCAATTTTAATTTCAAAATAGAAATGAGCGGTTTATTTTGAAAGTGGCGTAAGTCCATTTTCAAAAAAAATCTAATCAGCAACCATAATAGTTACATTTTCACATGATCTTTTCATTCTGATGCAACTTGTTACTAATAGATTTAAAATCATTAAGATTTTGTAACACGAAAATTTGCTGGTTAATGAAGTGATGAAAAAGTTCATTTTGAAAGTGACGTAAGTCCTATTGTAAGAGTTTCAAATGGATATGGAAAATGTTATGCAATAAAATTTTATGAGATCCCAACTTAACATAGCTGTGGCATGGTTAAAAATTGTCCAATCTACAGAAAATAATGTAAATATCATTGACCATAAGGTCCTGCTTCCGGGGCATTCATTTCTACCTCATGATAGATTTCGGAGTTGTAGAAATGGCGTTGAGGAAAACCAATTTATTGTTTGTCCCTCAGGAATTTTACGAAGTCATAAAATAGTGTCGAAAGAATAAGTTCATTCTAAATGAAATGAAACGTGACGAGTTCATTTCAACTAAGTCTTTAGAAAACGCTACTTTTAAAGGCTAAAAAATAATGACGGTGAAAAAGTAAATTGGTTTAAAATATGTTGGATGAGATTTTTGAAGAGCGATCCATATAAGTTATTTTACACAGCGACAATGAACGAAGTTGCATCACTCAAAACATTGAATTTACTACCGCAACGGGGAAGACCGAAAAACTTTAAAAATTTCAAGTTATATCAAGGACTTAATGGATTTATTACATTACATACCACCTGCACACCACAGGTATTTTGAATCCCTCCTGCACACACAAACTGGAGAATACGGAATAATAATTAATAAAACAATATTAATTTTAATGTAAAAATTATTTAACAAAGAATACGAATTGAATATTTTTTAGATTTTACAACATAAAAGTGTATACATTAATTTTAAATTCAAGGGAAATTTACTTTTCCTATTGTGCTTTCTTAAGAATTGAAAACGTCATTTCACTGATTTTGAAAGTGGCGTAAGTCCATTCATAGCCATCAAAAACATATTATCTCTTAAATAATATTAATTACGCTAATTGGAATGATAAATTTGACACACTTAGAAACAAGGTTTCATAAGGATTTCCACAAGGTTTGGGGAAGATTTTACCGCCTGAACCATGTCGATAGCGCTGATAGAACGGTCGTGACACGTCTGCAAAGATCGGCTAATTATGGAGGGACGTACCCCGCCTGTCGAAGAAGTGGAAAAATTGAAAAAATTTTTGCATCACTGATCCGTTTGTAATTTTGTTTACGTGTTCCTAGACGCATAGACAGAGTGTATGCCAATTTTCAGGTCGATCGGAATCGAATTACGGGAAATACGCTGATCGGTGGATTCCGGCAACTCCCGAAGTTGTGATTCTGAAATGAGAATCCACGATTGCAGCTCCGGAAAAGGACAAAAAATTTAGTATCGCCGATTCGTTTCTAACACTGGTTACAAGTAACTGGTCGCGTGGGCAGTATGTATACCAAGTTTCAGCTCGATCGGAATCAAATTGCGGCCGTGGCGTGATTTTGAAATTTTGGGGTTGTTCAAAATCGCCAAAATGGCCAAAATGGAGTCGATATAATGAGGCGTTCTCGAGTCCCCTGAAATGCTAGCCTCCATTTGAGGCATGCTTCTCAAAGAGGAAGGTTTGGGGAAGATTTTAGCGTCGGAATCATGTCGATAGCGTTAATAGTCTCGCCGGGCCACGCCATCAAATATTGGCCAATATTGAAGGGATGAGCCCATCCTGTCGACAATCGCGATAAAATGGGGAAAAATTTTTGGGTCTCCGATTCTTTTGTAATTTTGTATACAAGTTTCTAGACACGCGGTCAGAGTCTGTGGCAATTTTCAGGTCGGTCGGAATGGAATTATGGAAGATATGCAAGTCGAGGATATTCGCCAACCCCCAATCTGCCCTTTTCTGAGAGGGAAAAATATCGGTCGAAAAACTTAGTTTCTCCGATTCGTTTCTGACTCTGGCTACAAGGAACTGGTCGCGTAGGAAGCGTGTATATATAGAAACATATTATTTCTGAAATAATATTAATTATGCTAATTGGAATGATAAAGACACACTTAGAAACCCAAAAAAATTATTCTACTATGTTTTCTGTTACCCACATTTTTAAATTTAATCCAACGCAAACTCTTCAATATCTCGATTCAAACATAAATGGACTTACGCCACTTTCAAAATAAATGGCTCAAATATGTTTTTACTTCTTATTGTTCATAGTTATAGTCCACATAAAGTTTTAATATTACTTGCACGTGCATCGTTTAAATTTTCACCGTTTTCTTAGATGCATACGCAGTGATGTAAAAGTTTCTTTGAGTAATAGTATAGCAATTTTTAGTGTTGCCTCAGAGTCGCCATTGGAGTGCTAAGGATTAATTTCTAAATTTATAATCTGAAGTTTCATACAACGTGTTAGAATGAAATAGTTTCAAATAAAGTACTGAAAATTGAGATATTTTCAGGAGCATAATATACTATTTCATTTAATGGTTAGATGTAATATGATTTCGAAATACTATTTCTTTAATACTTAATTAATACCATATGAAAGTACTATTACATTTAATGCTTGCAATTAATACGATTTCATTTAACACTATGACCTAGAGCAAATAAAATTTGCACCATTTGCACTCGATTGTAACATAACACTGTTTACGATTTACTATTAACACTCGAAAATAGGAAATTGAGAATTGCGTTGAAAAATGTGTTCCGTTAACACTTTGACTGCCATGTCACCCACATATGGGTGACAGAGCAATTTGTCCGTATTTAAAAATAAATTTGTACATTAATATAATCGTTGCACTAAATTTAGTTGAGATCTGGAGAATACCAGAAAGTAGAAGGATAACTATGTGTCGTGCATTTAAAATTTTGAATTGTTGTTTCACCAAATAAATTACTTTGATTTTATTGAATTGTTGAGGTTGTTGTTCTGGCAGTTAAAGTGTTAAAAGCGAGTGAAGTGAATCAGTAACATGTACAAATTACTTTTATGGAACACTTTCGATTACTTGTAAATAAAATGAATGTGTCCCATTATCGATAAAACTACTTACATAGTCAAATTAAATAGTGTTTACTATAACAAAATTATTTAGAATACTGTTAGCTGAAATATAAATTCATGAAAGTATTATTATTAGAAATATTTCTATCATATATTGCAAAATAATATACACTTGACAAAAGCGTTTGATTGAATTGGGATTAAAATACATATTTGAAAGAGTTATTCTTTTACACAAGTGATTTACGCGACCGTCCGATACCTTAATTCCACGATTCTAAAAATTCTCTCGTAAAGCCGATTACGCTAGGCGACGGAATTGATGGATGCTGTTGTTCGTCTAATTAAAAATAAACAGCTATTTTTCTTGATCTATGCACATTTCCATATGTTTACTGAAAAATTCTACAATATTTAACTGCAAGAATAATTTTGTTCGATTGGCACGAATGTTGTTATTTTTGCGAGTCTTAATCTTGAATATCGAGTTTTGAGTGCTGATCTGTTGAACTCGATAGTGTAAGGTTAAAAAAGAGATTGCCAAAGACAAAGAGTGACTAGGGATCACTATACCAGTAACCCTTAGCACTCCAATGATGCCTCTGAGGTGACATTCAAAATTTGGCACACTATTATATAACTTTTACATCACTATGTTTGCATTTAAGAAATCAATAAAGATCGAAGTATTGCATGTACGAGTAATGATGATAACTTTGATATGCACAAAAGGAAATGAGACATTACAATGTAATTATTTTAGGTGAAATAATGTATCGATTTAAGAATTAATACTAAACGTACCGAGCATTAAAATTAGTTGGTGTACATTGTCTTACAAAAATGCCAAGATTTAATTTATTTGAATCATTTGCAATTTTAATTACAACGTATAATTGAAGAAAGAAATCTATTGAGTCGATTCGTACGTAGGTAATTGTTTCACTTCAATAATTGTAAAATAAAATATCTAAAAAGAGTTATTTTATCCGATGTGGCAGGTTGTTTTAAAATTGAATGCAGTGTAGACGGTTAAGAGATACGCGAGTGATTTTTGGGTTTTATATTCTTCAAGAACGAAAAACTTGAAACTGATTGGCTAGTGGCGAGATGGAGAGGGAAGCACGTTAGATACGTAGAGCGCAGTGACGTAGGTAGCGAGAAATCCTGAGTGGGTGACCGAAGTAGTGCGACCTAGCAGGCGAACCATAACCCGAAACATGCCGCCGATGAGGTGTGCGGGCCCTATTGTGCGGAAGTGCACTGATTACTTTATTGCCGGAAAAAGAGAGAGATAAGAGAGATTTAATGAAGTGCAGCCCGTTCGTTCAAGGAATGGAGCTACTGTCTCGCTAAGCCAGAAAAGATTCAATAGAAATCAAAATATTTCCAGCTTGAACATGAAGCAAACTCGTTTCGCAGAAAACCAGATATATAAGAACAAAAATTCCATTTCAAGAAGATTTTACGTAATTGATATTTCTTAAACTTAATTTGCCAGATTTTGTGTCACTTAAAATATTCGGTTATATGTATTTATCTATTTCAAAGATTTAGTTTTTCCCAGACTTACCCTAGATTACTATTTCGAGCATTGAGTTACGTTCTAATTTGCGATCGTTAAAATAATGTATTGTATATCACATTCGCAAAGTACATTTAACCCCTTTTGCCGTATTACAACGAGACAGACTCGCGTTGAAGATTTTAAATAAACTCTAACTAAATGTAAATATCATGCCTTTTTTATGATTAAATAAAAGATCTACTCAATCGATTTTTATGTACTACTAAATAAAAAGTCTTTAGTGATGAAAACGATGTAATAACTTTAGTTAGAAAAGAAATGGTATATTTTCGTAAGAGTTCAAAAGTTCGGTACACATTCGCGTTTTAAACCTTAACGCTCCAATGGCTTCTCTGACGAGACACTAAAAATTGCCATATTATTATTCGAAACAGCTTTCGTGTCACTATATTTGTGTTTAAGAAGTCGGTCAAATTCAAGTGTTGCACGTACGAGTTATGGTAATAAACTTTCTATGCACGAAAGGAAATAAACCATGCACAATGGAAATATTATACATGAAAAAGTATCTCGATTTTGGAATTAAAATTGCTTGGATTGCTAAGGGTTAATTGAGCCGTTTATTTTGAAGGTGGCTTAAGTCCATTTATGCTCGAATCAAGATATTGAAGGGTTTGCGTTGGATTAAATTTAAAAATATAGGGAACAGATAACATAATATTAGGTCAATCGGAAAGTTCTGTCCATCTAGCGTCGAGTAGCCGTAGCTCGAACTGTGGGTAACTATAACCTCTAAAGTAAGGCTAACTTTTTAGTTTGAACATCTGTTAATAAAACTCAGTACACAACAATTTACGCTTGCATCAATAACTTCGTTTTTTTCTACATTGAAGATGTCGGAATTTGAGCCGAATAAGCGACATTTGCGCGAAGTGTTATTCTTTTGTTTCAATTGGAAGAAAACGGCAGCTGAAGCTCAACGAATGATTGTAGACGTTTATGACAATAATGCTGTTTCCGATAAAACATGTAGAGAGTGGTTTCGACGTTTTAAAAATGGTGATTTTTCTTTGGAGGACAAAGAGCGTTCTGGACGGCCACGAGTATTCGAAGACGAAGAATTGCAGACGTTGGTGGATGAAGATCCATGTCAAACGCAAAAACAAATTGCAGAAGCGTTAAATTGTGCTCAATCTGTCATTTCCGACCGTTTAAAAGCCTTAGGGAAGGTCTACAAGGAAGGAAAGTGGGTCCCATATGAACTCAAGCCAAGAGACATTGAAAGGCGGAAAACCATCTGCGAAATTTTGCTTGCTAGGCAACAAAGAAAGGGGTTTCTCCATCGTCTCATCACTGGGGATGAAAAATGGATTTATTTTGACAATCCTAAACGTCGAAAAACCATTTGTGATCCTGGCCAACCCTCAACATCGACGCCAAAGCGGAATATCCACGGAAAAAAGGCTTTACTCTGCATTTGGTGGGATCAGGAAGGTGTGGTATACTATGAACTGCTAAAAACTGGTCAAACAGTCACAGGAGATCTCTACCGACAACAAATTATCCGTTTGAGTCGAGCATTGCACGAAAAACGACCACAATATGAAATGAGACAGCGTAAGGTGATTTTGCTGCATGACAATGCTCGGCCTCACGTCTCAAAAATTGTCAAGGAAACGATAGAAGCACTTCGCTGGGAAGTGCTACCACATGCGGCTTATTCACCAGACTGTGCCCCATCTGACTACCACTTGTTTCGGTCGATGGCACACGCACTTGCTGAAGAACGATTTAATTCGTACGAAGATCTCGAAAAATGGATCTCCGCCTGGATAACCTCCAAAGATGAATCATTCTTTCGACGCGGAATTCGCTTGCTGCCCGAAAGATGGGAAAAAGTCATCGCTAACGATGGACAATATTTTGATTAACGTACTTTTTCATTTTCTTTCATGAATAAAGCTATACTTTTTGTAAAAAAACGGACGGAACTTTCCGATTTACCTAATAGAATAATGTTTTCGGGTTTCTGAAAGTGTCAAATTTATCATCCCAATTAGCATAATTAACATTATTGAAGAAATAATATGTTTTTGATGGCTATGAATGGACTTATGCCATTTTCAAAATCAATGAAACATATTCAATTCTTAAGAAAGCACAAGTCCATAGGAAAAGTAAATTTCCCTTGAAATTAAAATAAATGTATACACTTTTATGTTATAAAATCAAAAAAATATTCAACTTTCATTCTTTGTTAAATAATTTTTACATTAAAATTAATATAGTTTTATTAATTATTATTCAGTGTTCTCCAGTTTGTGTACGCGGGAGGGATTTAAAATAACTGTGGTGTGCAGGTGGTATATAATGTAATAAATCCATTAAGTCCTTATATTTTAGGTTTGTATGTGGTCTCGGTTTTTTGTATAGTGATGCCAACTGGATATTATTAAGTTTTTCGGTCTTCCCCGTTACGGTAGTAAATACAATGTTTTGAACGGTGAATCCTCGTTCATTGTTGTTTCATAGAATAACTTATATGAATCGCTTCTTAAAAATCTCATCCAACAAACTTTAAACCAATTTCCTCTTTCACTGTCAGTATTTTTTAGCCTTTTAAAAATCGCATTTTCTGTGGACAGGCACTGTTCCGTTGTTTAAAACAAATTCATTGCGCATTGATAATTCAACTGTTACTTTGATAATTAAACATAAAGCTGGGATCTTATAAAATTTTTTTGCATAATTATTTTCCATATTTATTTGAAACTCTCACAATGGGACACAATGCCACTTTCAAAATAAACTTTTCCATCGCTTCATCAACCAGAAAGTTTTCGTGTTGCAATGTCTTAACGATTTTAAATATATTAGTAACAAGTTGCCTCAGAATGAAAAGATCTTGTAAAAATGTAACTATTATTGTAGCTGACTCGATTTTAAAACAAATGGATTTACGCCACTTTCAAAATGAATGGCTCATATTTGTGTTTAAGAAGTGTGTAAAAATTCAAGTGTTGCACGTACGAGTTATAGTGAATAAACTTTCTATGCACGAAAGGAAATAAACCATGCACAATGAAAATATTATACATGAAAAAGTATCTCGATTTTGTGTCTCCTTTCCACTGCGAGTAGGTCTGCGATGCGTCAATTGTCATTGAGTGATTAAGTTGCGACCTTACCTGAACCCGTAACGAATTCTTGGGGCCAAACGTGCCCATAAATATCTCAAAAATGACAGTGTACTGCTCGATCGTAGCACACAGCCAGACACGATGTCTAGAAAATTCTAGACAATTACGATGGTAACAACGAAGTGTCTACTTAATTTTGTCCCCGACTGTATTCTTCGATGAATCCAATAGTATATTATTTCAATTAAATACTAATGCGTCATTTAATACTTAAGTAATCTATTATTTGCCGAAATACAATTTCGTTGCAACAAAATCACGAGCAAGTACTGTATCATCTAAATTCAGACTCGAAAATGGAAAACACTGTGTTAATATAACTAATAAATTTCGTTTATTTTCAATAAAGTGCGATGTATTGATACGTGAGCAACTCCAGATCGCGCCATTCTCAAAAACACTGTTAATGCTGAAATAAACTTGATTTTATGGTAGGAGAAGGGAATGTGTCACAAGTTACTAAACCGACGGTGTAACTCAGATTATTTCACATATTATATCGATATCTAAACGGTTATCGATAGTCTTAACCTATATTCGTAACAGTGTATTAAAAACTTAAGAATAAATTCTTCCCTCGGATTCTTAAGTAGTTGTTAATCTTATATCATTATATCAACTCATAACACAGTGAACGTTTGACTCATTTCTTGTCTTCATTTCAGAACTTTCACGGACGAATAATATTATTTCGCTGACGCAACGAGAGAAATAATGTACGAGATAACAATAAATTTAAAGTTATGCGTTTAATCTTGTTTTCCAGAGCATCGAGAATAGGAGCATTATTGTGGTTGCTGAGAAAAGTCGACTGGAACTGTTATTACTCACGCACGGTGAAATAACAAAAGTTCCTGATCAAATTCGGAAGATACGAGCCGATCTCTACCGAACAACTAGATTAAGACTCCAGTAGAACAGATAAGTGAAGCGAATGTGGCCTATCTTCGATCTACAAATGTAGAATCGAGTCTGTTGCTAACTGAGCAAGTAGAAACGATCTGTTCTTAGCCAGACACGCGTGCATTTCATATCAGTAAAGTAACTTTTGCCAAATTGTGGATCCCTTGAGATAGGCGATGTTTTTTACGTTTTCTTATTACAATGTAAGAACTGTTTTGCACGTTGCAATATTTTTTTAACACTTCATTTAATTAATTTATGCATTAATTTATTGACGGAGAATCATTTAACACTAGAACTAGCAGACTGATCAAAACGACTTGTTAGTTTTTCTTTCATTCACAGTTACGGAAATTAGAAGAATGTTTCCACGAACTTCCATGAACCATTTTGTAGTGATGAATTTGAAAAACTATAGTGATGAAAAATTATGAATTTGTATACAACATAAAAGATGTGAGGATTTATGATTTATGTAAATTTCTAGTAAAGTTTGTAAATGTTATGTCAATGAAATATGGTCACTAATGACCTATTTTGTTAATGCGACCCGCCGTTAGCATTATTTAATAATTTTTGAAATTGAAAATTAATACAACAGTATTTTCAAATTATCTACATTATTTTACTATGTCGTATTTAATCTACTAATTTTTATCGTAAATACATAAAATATGAAATTCAGTGATAAGTTTTGAATGGAAATATCACTTTCCTCTCGACGATTTAAATAAATTCAAAGCGATACAGTTAAATTGTAATATACATATTAACGTTTCGGTTAAGTTACACTGTACATAAAGATGAGTTATACATACAAAAAAGATAATAATAAAAATATAGACAACATCTACACAATTTCATAACTTTTCAATAACTACGTTATATTTGTTTTTTATTACGTACAAAATTTTTTACGTTGCAGCAAAAAATACACACTCTATGCGAGTTTATTCTCGAGAGCCCAGCGTGGGACAATTTTGATAAAATTCTAAAGGTATAATATGATGAATTGTATCAAATTACGGAAAACTTAATCATATTAAAGTGTCGGGATTATGTGCAGAATTTGGCGATTTACAAAATCGCGAAAATGGTAAAAATGGAGTTGATAAAGGCAAGCTTTCTGCAGTCCCCTGAAACACAAGCCTCGATGTGCGCCGTATGATTAACCTTTTGAACGCTGCATTGTCCTAGGTTAAGCGTACGCCGTGGACTGCCAACTGTTTACGAAAAAGTACACCAGGGTCTGCGTATTTTTGCCGTGATAGACTAAATTGAATGGTTCTGTGAGAACACATATGCGTTCATAGCCTAACTTGAATACCTATGTCAAAACGCATATATGCATTTATAAAGCTTAAAGGTTTAAATAAGACTACATATTTTCATTACAACAATTTTATAGCTGATGTAAAAATTAATTATACGATGTGCGATACATTAACCTTCTTTTGTACACTTAACTGATACTTTCGAATAAATTGTAATTTTACTATTCGGAAGTTTAACATAAATATGTTACCATTATTCAAATTTTGTGAAGGTGATTTATATGTTCATATCTTTAATGCATGGAAATATACATATACAAACAAGAGTGTTACTGCACAAAGAAGCTCTGACTTTTACAATAAAAATTGTCATAATCTTTTTGATGTCTTCTAAATATGTACGATTCGTTAATTCTTTGCGTTACCAATACTACATGCAGTTATTGTCGAAAGTACCGAAACGTAAATTTGTTTAAAATACCAGTAATAGTGATAAAGCGATTCCTAGTTCCACGCCATTTGGCTCCTTGGAAATGGTAGAGTAAAGTATGAAATATGTTGATGTGATGCGACCGCATAATGAATCTCCACGACGCACACTGTGACATTTCAGCAATCTAGTGGGACAAAATTATCGCCCCAAAGGAATATTAATTTTCATTGGCGTTATTACATTCGATATGAAGAAATGCCATTGTAGTCGGTTTCAAATTCATGACACTACATACATGTTCTAAAATTGTTTTATACTTGTATAAATATTAAATACACAAAATTGTTATAAGACTTTTCGAAAGACTTAAGGATATCTCAACTTCAGTTGATACAGTTCTACTTCAAATAGTAAAAATAAATAGTCCATTTTATTTGAACTTCAATACATAAAACATTTTATTCATTAGAAAAACTGTTTGAAATACTATTTTACTTGCAGCATTCTCAATGTAGTGAAAATTTGAATTCAGGAGGTGATTGTACACAAGAAAATAAAACCTCAAGTTGTAGAATAAATTGTTTCGTATTTGACACCTCGTTTTCAACGAAATCAAGATTGAAAATATTATGGTTTCATGTATTTTATCCATCAATTTTTATATTCAAGACATACTTTAAATAGATTACCAAAGTAAAGGTATTTCACGTTATGCGTTAGAGTATTAAAATAAAAATATTTGTTAAAATAGTATTTATAATATTTTTTTCTTCCTTACACGGTTCGGATCGTAACTGAGAGTCGATACCATGTAAAATTTTGATGACGTATTTAAATAAATTGACGATTTTTCAGATAATTTGAAATAGCCTTTTAAACTTTCATGACAATTAACATGTCACTTAAAATCTGTCTGGAATTCTAATTACACATCTACTAAATTATATGACTTTAAACAGTGTTCACACTTTTTTTACTCCAAACTGGAATCATGAACAACGCGAAACGTGAAAGGTATTTTTGACAAATTATGGCATTTATCATATTCTCTTCGTACCGGGCATTAGTATTGGTCGTGACAATACAATGAAAACATTTTAGCCAGTCTAGAGTAGATATTTGTGTTCCTAACTTTAAATGTATAAGAAATACTAATAGAATTAAAAGTAACACCACTAAATGTGCACACATCATCTTCTCGTTAAAAAACATAAAATTATATAATAACATCATACCACTACTAACATTAAAGAAATTAATCGAAAATTATATGGAATCAGCATATAAAGCAAAAAATGAAAAGCGTTAAAATGCGTAACAAATAATAACTTCCATAAAAATTTATTGTATATGAGGGTATCACGGTGGTGGTACCTCCTTCTCAATGTGCATAGAATGACGCTGAGCACCTGGGTCGCGTAATAGCTGCACGGAATGCAGCTATATATACTTTATTACACAATTTTATAATATTTGCGTTTACAAATATTAAACTTATTTCTGAATTATTGGTCTATGAAACTTTGATCGGCACGTTCGTGAAATTTCTCTGATTGAAGTAACACCCAGCACGATACAATTTGGATTATATTTACATATTTAATTCCCAATATTGCAGAATCTCGATTATGTAAACTAATCAATGAAATATGAATGCGTAATACCATAGTTACCTGGTTACAGGTTTAGATTAAAATATTATTGATTTTTACAATAAATCGCATTGCGTATGCATTGGTTTAGTTTCAGTTGTTTCGAAGAAAATTCAGATATCATTACTTCGGATAATTGAAGTTTTACTACGTTGTCAATTAAACGAGCAAATATCTGTGTTATGCTAGGGCTCATTTCAATCACAAAAACGTCAACAATATCCCGGCAAAGTTCCATAAAAAGAATTACAAGCAATTAGTATATAAATTATAAATTTACAAAGAATCACTGTATCACAAATATTGTGCACTTCTCTGTCATACGTATCGATACATTATTGTAATATTTTCAAAAATAACATTCATTTATAGAATGATTTTACACATTTGGGACATTATCAATATTTAAATTTGTTTTACTTAAGGAATTAATTTTGTTTCATGGAGTTATGCCTTTTTAAGAATTCGACAAAATTATTTCGTTAATTTTGGAAGCGACTGAAGTTTCATTTACAGCCATCAAAAACGTATTACTTTTTAAACAATGTTCAGAATACTGATTGGGTTGATAAATTATATACACCTATAAACATAAAACCATTGTACTATCATTTTATTAGTTACCAATATTTTTAAATTTATTGAAACTCAAACCCTTAAATGTCTCGATTTTAACATAAATGGACTTGGGCAACTTTAAAAATAAACGGCTCCATTATTCCGACTACCACACCGTGTGACATAAAATGGTCGAAGCATCGTCCGCTACAATGTAATGCAATGCATTCTTCCTCCAACTTTCTAATACCTACGGTTCCGTTTAATTCCGTTTACTTTCGAAAGGGGTAAGCGATTATTTCGCACGATAAATTGTTATTACGGTCATATGCACGAAGCCGCGAAGGGCAAGAACGAAGGGGAACGGGTTCGGTTGCGTTCACGGTTTCTCTATGTGGCAAAATTCTTGTAATGGCCGGAAGTCTTATCGTACATAGTGAATGTGCGGTCGAGTAAAATCACCGCTCTAGCAAACAGATATAGCATATCGGGAGATGCTATCTCGATACCTTGCAAAGGTGCAGAGCCTTGTCGTCGTTCTATTATCTATTATGCAGGTAGCCGATGAATAAGTAGATAAATCGCGAAAGAGCTTTCATCTGTGCCGCATTCGTGACATTCAATCTTCGAGTCCACACTGTTACTCATAACGTAACGACCTTGTAAAATTTTATCGATATTTTCAAAGCTAGAATGAAACGGTTTCTACAGAGACAAGTTATTTATGAAAAGGATTGTTTTTCACGAATGCAAGATGCAGTTCGATAAGGCAATACCACATGAAAGAAGAAACCAAAAGGAGAATGCAATGAATCTAAGCAATATTAAATGAGCCGTTTATTTTGAAAGTGACGTAAGTCCATTTTAAAAAATTCGAGTCAGCTACCATAATAGTTACATTTTTACAAGATCTTTTCATTCTGAGGCAACTTGTTACTAATATATTTAAAATCGTTAAGATTTTGTAACACGAAAATTTGTTGGTTGATGAAGCGATGAAAAAGTTTATTTTGAAAGTGGCGTAAGTCCCATTGTGAGAGTTTCAAATAGATATGTAAAATAATTATGCAATAAAATTTTATGAGATCCCAGCTTTATGATTAATTATCAAAGTAACAGTTGAATTATCAATGTGCAATGAATTTGTTTTAAATAATGGAACAGTGCCTGTCTACAGAAAATGCGATTTTTAAAAGGCTAAAAATACTGACGGTGAAAGAGGAAATTGGTTTAAAGTTTGTTGGATGAGATTTTTGAGAAGCGATTCATATAAGTTATTCTATGAAACGACAATGAACGAGGATTCACCGTTCAAAACATTGTATTTACTACCGTAACGGGGAAGACCGAAAAACTTAATAATATCCAGTTGGCATCACTATACAAAAAACCGAGACCACTCACAAACCTAAAATATAAGGACTTAATGGATTTATTGCATTATATACCACCTGCACACCACAGTTATTTTAAATCCCTTCCGCGTACACAAACTGGAGAAGACTGAATAATAATTAATAAAACTATATTAATTTTAATGTAAAAATTATTTAACAAAGAATGAAAGTTGAATATTTTTTTGATTTTATAACATAAAAGTTTATAACGTAAAACATTTATTTTAATTTCCAGGGAAATTTACTTTTCCTATGGACTTATGCTTTCTTAAGAATTGAAAACCTCGTTTCATGGATTTTGAACATGGCGTAAGTCCATTCATAGCCATCAAGAACATATTATTTCTTCAATAATGTTAATTATGCTAATTGGGATGATAAATTTGACACCTTTAGAAATCCAAAAACATTATTCTATTATGTTATCTGTTACCCATATTTTTAAATTTAATCCAACGCAAACCCTTCAATATCTCGATTCGAGCATAAATGGACTTAAGCCACATTCAAAATAAACGGCTCAAATATTAAATTTCCGGTTCTCAAGAAATAAACAATATTCGAACTACGGTCGGTATAAAAAATATTTTGACACCCTTCACAAACGGATAACGCAATTTGAATTTTCTTGAGCTGTTAGAAGGATTAGCCCTTTGCGGTCAAAGATGTCTTTAAATTTTTGTATTAATAGTATTAAAGTAATACTATAATTAATTTATATTTGATTGCAACATTAATGATTGCATATACGGACCTGATGTCACCGATTTGACGACATTCGTTCTCAAAGGGTTAGTTCACTAGCTAATGTGTAGATAATTTTGTTTTACAATGATAAGGCTGTTGACTACGATTCCGTAGGACGTAGTAAATAATAATGAAGTCGTAATTTTTAAATTTTTTATTTGTAAAACTAAATAATATAACAGTTTGGATATCTTTATGGATACGTGAAATGATCTTACAGTGTCGTTTGATGAACGACTTGTAGATAATTGTTAATGAAACTTCAAGTCGTTTGATCGAAATCTAAAAGAAAGTTATTCTACTTAAATGACGATCGAATGCTATCGTAACTCGTTGTGTACATCGAAAACAATCCTGAACCTGCCTGGTTTTAGAACACAACCGAATTGACTGCATGAACCATTCTGCGCATTACCCTTCGTGAAGCACTTCATTTTACCCCGTTACGCCAGATGCAATTTCCTTGTTACCACATGGAAATTCACAACGTGCCCATAGTTCGCGTCTATGCGGCAATTCCATTTTTTTGTTTTTGCTTAACCTGATGCGTACGAACCCAGAGATAATTATTTAATTCTTAAACAGTTACATGAAGATTAAATTAACCCTCCGAGGTGGAAGCTTACCGACTTCTGTTTTATGCAGTATTTATTACTGGCAACTACTATCAGTATTTACTAGGGCCAGGGGACTACTTAAGAATTAATGCCGTCCCGAGAAGGATAGAGAAATTAGAATGCACAATTGACTCGCTAATTTACCTTACAGACGGAAATTTGCGACTCCGTTGTTGCCTCCGCAATCGTTGCGTCTCATTATCGCGGATTTTAGCGAGCAATTAGGAAAAGGATTAAATTTATATATTGGATGTTATATAGAATCTTTTAGAAATCGTTGCACCTTGTTGCCTGACGGGAAATAAGAGGTGAGTTAGTGCGAGCATACATGCAGGCGGTCGCGAATGTATTCTGACACATTTTCCAACAGAATAATTCCATTAAAATTAGACCAAACAGCTTGATTTTTTTAAATGATGGAGAAGGACTAGTTTACTGAACAATATGCTACAAAGTATAATGTTATTAAACTTGTTTATCTAAGCCTGCAACGAAAATTTAATCGTTGCGTTTTGCACTGCTCGATAATCGATATGCATATTGAAAATTTTTCGAAATCGATTAACCCAGAATCAAGCTACAGACACGGATAGATATAAGAATCTCCAGATTTCTCACAACTATTAACCAAAGTCAGAAAAAGCTAGGATTTCGATATTTTTAAATGTTTGGAGCTCAAAACGACGATAACCGATTTCCAAATAATTTCCACAAAACATTAAATGCGTCGTAAAATTGAAGATTTAAGGAGTTCAACAAAATCGATAGTGAAACATCATGTTAATTATCAATTGATCGATTTTTCATTCCGAATCGAAAATTATTAAACATTGTACATAGATTAAGACTTTTTATATAGAATATAATGAGCTGCATCGAATAGCGCTAAAGAAAGGTATGTTTCTACTTAAAGAAGTAAATCGAAATATCCGAAACTCTTTAACCTACAAAATATTATTACCGTTACGTTACAGTACACTTTATCATGAAAAACATTTCGTTAACAAAGTTGTTCAAGATTTAAATAGAAACAACAGAGTTAACGAACTGCTAAAATTCGACCACCCGGTGTATTATGAAAAAGAATATCTAAATATTTGAATAAGTACGTTCATATATGGATACGAAGTAGTTGAAAACAATCGTTTTCAATGCTCTGCAGAGTTATCGTTGAGCCAGTTGGTTAAAAAAGAATCACCGATAAGTCGGATACTGTGCGATCTCGCCATATAAGTTCATGCAGATACTCGTGTCACGTAACTCCATAAAATGGTTCGTCACGATTAATCCTTTTCACGGAATAGTCGAGTCCCTTCTCTGAAATTATTTACCATAAAAGGCCACACTCCGCGATAATAACGGCCCCTATTATCTCGTGCGAAAGTACTACGGTTAGACCAACGAGTAGGCTCCGTCCGAGGGACTCGTAATTTTCCAGCGATAACGTAACGCGTGTACGTCCGAAAAAGCCGTGTTTATACTACTTTATCCTCGGGTAGCACGCGCACGCGCCCACCCACGACGAACGCGGTCGCGGCGGAGGCAGCCGACTACATTCTAATTACGCGAACACGGCGATAAACTCTCGAGGCTCGTCCGTGGTGGGAGAAAGTGTACAAACCGGTGGTTTATCGAGGGAAAGATGAGCACCCGGCTACATCAACATGCTAAGAAAAGACTCTGGTTGCGCCTACGGCGGAAGTATTAGGTACAAAGAATGCAACAGGCACGACAAGGGGGTAGACCGAGTGCTATATCTATAGCGGTTGGTCGGTCGGTCGGCCGATCGGCACCTGGCTCGAATCGCAGCGATGATTTTCCAGCCTCCGAGCCCATCCCTTTTTCGTTTGCTTTTCTTTCCCCAGGGCGTGGCGCTCAACAGGCTTGGCACCGAGCCAACTTTCTGCTCTTCTCTTCCTCCCCCTCCTCCTCATCCTCCTCTCACACTGTCGCGTACTCTCGCTCTACCCCCCTATCCATTTGTCCTTCTCTCTTTCTCTCGCTCCTCTCGCCGGTTTGGTTCCTTCCGTTTCCCTTCTTCCAAGCCAGTACAACGGCAACGGAGGAAGGATGAAAGAGCTAAGGGTGCACCAACACTATCGACCGTTCTCTCTCTCCCTCCCCATCCCTCCCCCTCCGGCACACCGATTCACATTGTATTGTATTATGTTTGAACGCATTTACCAATACACACACGTATACCGGCGTTCATAAGTGTTGTGACACTTAGGAAGGACGAAGTAAATCTGAACGATTGTTTGAAAATCAGTGCACCGCACGGCGGACCGTTTTATAGAATACACTGCGCGAAATTCGTACGGTAACTTGCGAAAGCAATCGGACACTATTTACAGTGACTCTTATTAATATTCGGACATTGTGCTATTAAAAAAATGTTGTTAGTTTCGATCGTTAAAATTAGTACACTTGGAGTTATTGTTTTATAATTGTTAGCAGGGTATTTGTAATATAAAATGTAATATAGAGTACAGCGGACTATGGTTCTATGAACAGGCTACGTTGGACGCTCGTTAACTTCTGGTGCGTAGACAAAACCCTCGAGTAGAGGGCACATCCTATAAACATTGATAGACACACGCACACAAACTCAACCATACTCGCAGTAGGCAGGACGGCGCATCGTCATGTACGCACATGCCGTGATCATCCTAGGTTTCTCTCAATAATATAACAGAACATTCATTGTAGTTTGTAATAACAGAAATTTTATCCGTTTGTTGCACATTATTTTCTTAACCCCTTGCCCTACAACAACGAGTCAGACTCGTGATCATGATTTCGCACTGAATCAGCTAAACATGTATTTCCTGAACTTTTTTCAAACGGAAATGACATTTTACTTAATTGTTGATCGTATACGTTCAGTCGAGAATAGCTAGGCACGCAGTAATTACAATTTTGTCTTTTCTTTTTGTCGTTCTGCAGAGGACAAAGAAAGTCTAGTCACTGTTATCGTAAAATAAGTCGTAGGCCAAGGGGTTAATACCAAACAGTGAACTAAATTCTGTCGAAATTTATCGTCGCAAAAATATTCGGACACGTAACTTATTCTCGCATTTCTTGCGAATCACGACACAACTTTGCCGTTTGTTTACAAACATAATGTCGAGCAAGATGAAGAACATGCTCCACGATATCAGTTACTGTTCGAAAGCCGTTAGGATCAGTTAGAAATTCTAAATATGGGACGAAAAAGTAAAAATAATTCCTTTGACGTACGATAATTAGTAATTTTTTACAGAGAAAAAGAGAAAACGTATCGGAAAATCGGTAATCTTCTAAAATTAAGTAAGAGTACCGTAGCTGATATTATATGGAGATATAATGAAGAAAATCGAATTGAATCAATTCCTCGGAAAGGCTGACCACAGAAGCTTGTCGACCGAGAGAAACCTATTATTTTGAGAAAAGTAAAAGTGGATCCTGGTTTGAGTGCTCCAACATTAAGTGCTGAATTATTTCAAGAGATAGGAAACAAATTTCATCCAGATACAATACGTCGGCTGTTGAAAACAGACGGATATAATGGTAGAGTAGCGCGTAAGAAACCGTACATAAACGTGGCGAATCGCAGAAAAAGATTAGGTTTTCCAAAACAATATGTTCATGAGGAAAAAACTAGGTGGAATAATGTAATTTTCGCTGATGAAAGTAAATTTAATCTGTTTAACACAGATGGACGAAAATTAGTATGGTGTAAACGAAATCAAGAGCTTAACCGAATAAATTTAAATCCAACAATAAAGCACGGTGGTGGAAGTATTATGGTGTGGGGGTGTATTTCATCTAAAGGAGTTGGATAACTGGTTTTTATAGAAGAAATTTTAGATAAATTTAAGTATCTGAATATTTTAAAACAAAATCTTAAGAAAAGTGCGATCACAATGGATGTAGAAGACACATTTAAATATTATGAAGATAATGATCCTAAACATAAAGCCAGAATAGTTCAAGAATACCTTTTATATAATTGTCCAAAAGTATTACATCCACCACCACAGTCACCAGACTTGAATCCCATTGAAAATGTATGGGTTCTTTTGGACAGGAAAATTCGAACAACACCGATAAGATTGAAGGAAGGATTAAAAAAACGATTAATTGAAGAATGTAGACGTGTACCGCTAAGTTACTTACAAAAAGTTGTAGACAATATGCCTAAGCGGTTGCGAGACGTAATCAAAGTTAAGGCTACTGAAAGAAATATTAATTATTGCTTATAAAAAAGTACAATAGAATACATTAGAATACAATATATAATCTACTCAACCATGCACTTGACGATTGCATTAATGTTTTCTAGTGCGAAGCAGAATACAACTGCGAAATATCTAAACTCGACAACAAAATTCAGTCATTTGTGGTCGCAAAACGGCCAATCTTTGAACAGCTGTAACACCGTTAACAGCTATCGTATAACCATGATTTCCTTTTAATTAAAGCTTGAAGTCTCTGCTTTACGATGCCGTATTCTAATTTTTAATATCATGCAATCCCCCGACCGTAATATCCTAAATCCGAGGTCATGTTCGTGATATCGATAAAGTGCAAAGTTTACGTTCTCTATGGAGTTGCAAGATTTTTCTTCGAGCCTGTCGTTTACAGGATCGCAAAGCCCCGACCTTCCCCTTTAATTTGAAAGAGGAATTAAATCCCTACGATTTTTTCTCGCGAAGTTACAGTTCTTTAAAGCAACTCCTGCATTTTTGCGGCGACGCCAACGTTCGTTGGCGATCATCGTTACCGCTGAAGAAAAATCGTGATTCGTCTGTGAATAACAGAGATGACTACTACTCTCTTCTTGTCTGCTGTACGTGACTTCTTACGCATAAAAACATTATCGACGACGATTTCAGTACCTCGTCGTAGTGAAACCTTGCGTTATTCTAATGCCGGCTGTGCATTTTTCACTTCAAGTGCTGCAGGTTCGGATAGTGGGTATTAAAAGGCAGAAAAAAAGTTTGGATTTGTTGGACAGTGGGATAGGAGGATTGAAAAATCCATCACAGACCGCAACATCCTTTCACGAAGAAATAGAAATACTGCCTCGTTAAGCAAAAGGATTCTTTAGGAATCAAGATAATTCTTGTTTGAAAGCGATACAAAATCGTTTCGAAGATACCAGGTAAAAGAATGAAAATTCGGTTGCAGGAAGCAACATAATCTTCAACAAGTCGTTGCGAATATTAATTTGATTGGTATACGCTCCGAACCTATGGTAAGACTAAATACAAGTAAACAGTTCCTATACCTCGACCATCAATCCTACGTCTATAACGTATTCAACTGGCCCTGCTTAGAATTCCTCTATATCCAGGATTGGCGTAAATACGCTTCCAAATTCCGTTCCTCTCCTTCACTTATCGTCCGACAACCACCAAACATTTATAAACGTACCGTATCTCCGACCGTGGAGTATTCAGCCAGCTTTTCCTCTGCGGCCGCAACAATCCCTCCATTAGCACATCCTCGACTCACGAATGAAATCCTGCCTATTTCGGTGGCGTAACTTTAATTACATTCGACGTAATTCGGGGTCAATCCTGAGAGAGGGAAACCGTGCGAGAAACAGGAAGTTAGTTAGCGGCCGTGCGGCTTTCCTCCGGCCGCACATAAACGTGTGCATAAGTACATCCGGATGTATCCGATGCGAGCTTCAAGCTGGCAGTAGATCCGTTGCATAGTACCTGAAGAGTCCACGATGGCAGAATAGAATCAAAAGCACAACCGGTAGAACGTAACATTTCGTACTATATTATTTATTATTACTAAAGAAGTAGGACCGATTTTATTCGATTCACAATCTGCGAGGTGCTGACGTTCGAACTTTGTTCAACTTCTTGTACTATGATTTATTATATGGTTACAGTGATTCGAACTTCTTTGCAGTTTATCAATTCTTGGAAGAAGAATAAAATGTATGTTGCAAATGGTGCATTAAAGAAGTACATCGGAAAATTACTAATGAAAACATTTTTATAACTTCAGTAATTGCGAAAGAAAGAAGTAGGGACCAGTCATTTTGACTGGTTTGGTAGTTCTAGTGTTAAAGAGCGTCCGAATACTATCGTGAGCAAAACATACAGTCGGTGTGGAAACTATTCATACAGCGACCAATTTCAAATAAAACTGTGTGCGTAAACTTCAGTTATAAATTTTAAGCGAAAAAAATGATTAATAAATATTCTTGGGTATTTGTAGAAAAGATTTCGTGAAAACTAAATTTTATTTTCTTCAAGATTAACAAAAACATACATCCAGCACAGATAAACGTAAGAAATAGTCGCACATAAAATATTCGTACGTCTCTCATTTCTTGCGCTTACTTGAGATATAAACATAATATGACCTTCTGAACGTTGACGAATAACAACAAAGATGATTAGTTTGTGCAGAGTACTAATAGAAGCAAGTTTGAAATTTGTAATATACTACAACATGGATCGCAAGAGGTGCGAAACGACAAAAGAAGAGCGAAAAATTATTATTCGATTACACAATCAATGTAACACACTTAGTAAAATTTCTTCCATAGTGAATAGAGCAAGGTCTATTATTCAAAGTATAATTGACAAATTCGGAGAACGAAAAATTGTTTCAAATAAGAGAAGAAGTGGCCGTCCGCATAAGATAAACGAGTATGATCGACGACTAATTATTCGGAAAGTGAAACAGAACCCAAGCATAACTGCCGATCATATTGCAACAGAACGTAGAAACAACAACGGCATAAGTGTGCCAGCTAGTACTCTGCGTGACTATTTAAGAAGTAGCGAATATCGTGGTCGAATAGCACGAAAAAAACATTTTGTAAATGAAACTAAACGTAAGAAAAGATTAGAATTCGCTAAGCAACATATTAATACCGCAATCGAACATTGGAATGAAGTAATTTTTACTGACGAAAGCAAATTCGACATATTTGGCTCTAAAAATAAATTTACAGTGTGGAGGAAGAAAAATTCACAATTCAGAAAAGAAAATTTGCAACCGACGGTAAAACAAGGCGGTGGATCCGTATTAGTTTGGGGTTGTATGAGAGCAAATGGAGTGGGGTCTCTTCATTTTATTGACAGTATTATGAACCATACAGTCTATATTAATATTTAAAAAAAACATCTCCATGCTAGTGTAAATAAAATGGGTGTTAATGCACATAATACAAGGCAATTGGTATTATACAACACATCAAAATACTTGCAAACGCAGCCTCAATCGCCAGATATCACTCTCATTGAACGTCTATGGGATTATCTTGAACAAAAAATACGTAATCATAATATTTCATCGAAAGAAAGTATGAAAATCGCTTTATTAGAGGAATGAAACAAAATAACACCGGCTGTAACATCTAACTTGATAAATTCAATGCCAGGAAGACTCGAAGCTATTATAAAATCCAAAGGCAATCCTACAAATTATTAAAATATAAAAAATATATTGTACTTTTATAGTTTATTTTTCATTATTCGTAACTGTACGAATACTGTTTGTTCGTCTATTTCTTACGTTTATCTATGCTGGATGTATATTTTTGTTAATCTTGAAGAAAATAAAATTTAGTTTTCACGAAATCTTTTCTACAATTACCCAAGAATATTTATTAATTTGAAATTGGTCGCTGTACGAATACTTTCCACACCGACTGTATATCCTATACAGGGTGTCCCAAAAGTAATTTAACAGCGGGAAATGTGGGTTTCCTGAGGACATTTGAAGCAACTTTTTCCTTAGCGAAAATTCAATCTGCGGCTTTGTTAACAAGTTATGGTCGAAAATCACTGACCATAAGTTTCAACTGACCATCACTGTTTCAATCGAATCTATTGAAATAGTGCGAATATTTCTTAATATTATATGAATTATCTATAACATATTAATTTGTGAATTTGATACCGTCAGTCCCTAGGGACTGACATAGCATTCAACGTGTTAATATACCTAACAGAAAATGTAGAAAATTTTTGTAGCACCCGTGAGTCTGATTGAACCATTCCACGTTACCCTCAATACATTGAATGCATTTTTTAAAACAACAAAGATATTCGAGATTCGCATATTAAGTGACCCGCATAAATAGAGCCGCACTAAGTCATAGTTTAAAATAGTCAAAAAGTGATTTTTCATGATTTTTCGGTCAGTAACTATAATAAATTTAAAGATTCTTACATATTTTGAGATCTGATTGTTGCTGTATCATCCAATTTAGATGGAATGGTCAGAAAATACAGGATCGTTTACATAATGGTAGCTCTCTATTCAGTTGTCATGACATGAAAAATAATTTGTATTGAGTTTCACTGATATCAATACAGACATACACGTGTAGAGAATATTATTATGGTAAGCTCACTTTTCAATCATTTTCAATATACCCTGAATGTCCAATCTATTGGAATCGTCTACATAAATTGACAAATTTACAATGAAACTCTCAATTTCTAAATGAAAATCTAGCTGCATCGAATTATCATTGTATTTAGGAAAATCGATGTTTGCATATTGCAAACGTATGTTAATTACAAATGTTATTGTTAATTAGAAATTACAAATGTTAACGGTGGTAATTGTTCGTTTATCCATTGTAACTTCGCGAATTTTCATTGATCTTTAAAACTCAAATTAAACATAAAATTTATTTCGAATAAATATCATAAAATGTATCCTTTATATCAATCTTACTGAAGGAGAAGGTTATGTGGTTACATTTAAGTGAACCACTCTAGAGCACTTTTGTATAAATAATTAAATCGCTTTGCCTATATTAACTCGGAAGTCGACAATAAATATTTGTTGTGAAATTTATTCTTATCACCCTTTCATTAGTAAAAAATTTTCAATGTACGAGATATTCTCGCCAAGGCGACAGGTTTATTTCATACTGTAACGAAGAGTCTTCAAGTTAGTATTTTCAGTTTATAGAACATTTCCTATAAATAAGTCTGTACAAAGTTTCCAATTCATTTGAAGCTTTTTACGAAGGTATGCAATTTTTATTTATTTCGTATTTCTGTAGAGCCACTAAAATAAACATTCAACTTCAAAGTTGAACTGTACGAAGAACTACTTCGATTGATAGGTTCGATCGAGGTATATATTTTTTAATTAAATTGAGTACAAGTATCTGTAGCTCGGTTTGTGAAATTTGTATGCCAATCAAATGTATACCGTGGCAAGCTAAAATCTAAAGTGGGTTTTACTATCTAGACAATTCAATCCAATCGGCTGCAGAGACTGGTATATTTTCAAGACCGTCACAGTTCTGAAAATTGTAAAAATCTAGAAATTGTTTAAAACTTAAAAGTATTGAAATTTTTAAAGTACCGAAAGTTGGCAAGTTTTAAACGTTTTGAAGTTATTGAATATTTTGACAGGTATGTAAGTCTTGAAACTATTGAATGTGTTAATTTTAGAACTCTTTTGAAGGAAATTTGACAAAAGGTTGTCCTGGGGACAAAATTGTACAAAAATAAATTGTTCATTTTCCATAATTTAAGTAAGCCGAAATTAGGCTAGGAATATTTCGAAATTATTTTAGTATCTTCAAAGTTTTTAATTCCATCCATTCATTTTCATTCATTTTCGTTAATTTTCGCAATTTCGTTGTACTTCGAGATAATATTAGTATTACATTACAAACATTATTCAATATTATAGTTCTAAATAAGACATGAAATCGGAACTTTTTTAAAATATATGTATAAATTATTAAATATTTACAGGGTGTTTTTGACCTTTGCTAAAAGTGTGTGCCTGACCGCAAAAATAAATAAAAAGAGTAAACTAAAATATTCTCATCGAAGATTCAATTTTCGACAAAATTGAATTTGAAGATTCATTAAATTCACGTGCTATTGAATAAGAATCAATTAAAGCCGTCGTAACTTGTCGATGGTACTCCTTGCCAATACTAATGTATGCGAACCTAATGAATTGTTAATGCAATTTTCTCGAAAACGAAGTGGTCTCATTAAAAATATTCTATTTTAAATTCACAACTAACATGTGTATAAAATCAACCATTTTCTAACTACACCATCACATTGTAAACGTACATGTAAAATTATAAAATTACAATTGTGGAGTTTGAGTTACTCGATATCTCAAAATGTTTCAAATATTCATGTTTTACATTAATTATAGTATTATATTAATTTCGACCTATAAATATACCTTTTATCTGCGCAAAACGTAACAAATTCGCAATAATTCATACGGTACAGTCGTGACATTTACAGTCGGTCATGAAAATATTCGGACACTTTTTAGGACGGAATCGGTTTTTAAAAATTGGATCAAGCAATTTGAATTTTTTTTATTTCCCATACTCCTCGATGTTTTGATTGAAATGGGCATTGTCATCCTGGGACAAAATAGTAATTTCTTCAATTGTAAAACTATTAAAAGTACTGCCTTTTTCAAATTTGTAACTAGAAGTAATCGCGAAACTATGGAAAACCTTAAAATTATTGAAATTCGTATTAGTTTAAATAATTTATACAATTTTCACAGCATTGAATGCGCGTACAAACTTTTTGTTATTACGAATCATGATCGCGAGCAGCAAGAGAAGTTGGCGTAAGGGTTATCACCATTGCAATTTGGTTTGTATTTGTTAGTTAGGTGTACGAACGAACCTTATACGGAATCGGGAAACTGCTGGGAGATTGGATAACTCGTACACGAATTTGATACGAAATGAGGAAGCTGTAGGATGCGCACGAACCACATGCGAAATCAGGGAGCCGCATGATGGTACAGTTTTCATGAACAACTCCAATGCGAAATTGAGGAGCCACGAAGATAGAAAATTCTCTAATATATTAGGTTGTCCGAAAAGTTCGTGCCGATTTATTTTTATTTTTAATAAATATATACCAAAACTTAAATGCATTGCGTTTCAATTTTTCATCAAAATCTGCACGAAATTTCCGGACAAGCCAAAATTATATCGCAAACTAATCTGATTCAAGAATTCGCTAGACCGGGTAATTCTAATAAAATAATTCAATTAATAAAACCGAAGCGGTAAGATTGTATGGCATGTGAAACATTCAATTATCAACCCCTAGCACTCCAATGACGCCTCTGAGACGCCACTAAAAATTGCCACACTATAATTGAAACACCTTTTACATCACTAAGTTTGTATTTCAGAAATCGGTAAAATTTTAAGTGTTGCAATCACCAGTACTAGTAATAAACTTTATGTACGCGAATGGAAATTAACCACGTACAATGGGACTATTCCAGGTCAAAAAAGTCTCAATTTTAAAATTAAAACTGCTTGGAGTGTAAAGGACTAGATTAGTATATTGATTTATCACGATTTATCAAATATCACAGTTATATTCTTATGAATTGCGTGTCACAAGTATTACGATGTCGCATTTAATTTGGACTGAAAAATATAGTATTATTCCTAAAACTTAGTTTCTTTCAGTGTAGTGCATTCATTTAATTTTGTAGCCTATTTTATTTAGAATAT
>CM052094.1:9658818-9800209 GCA_028453745.1 Agapostemon virescens
AGTTAAGAAGGGAAACAAAACGACTGCCAAGAATAGTAAACAGTAGTGAAGTAATTATTCTATCATTCTCGAGAAAAACTAAGTCGCTCGATAGAATATTAATGATATTATCATCTTTTGAGATGTTCAAATATTAATGTTAGTAACTCCATGTGTTTTCCGAACCACTCTGCCGACCGCAACAGCTCTTCTTCTCATCATTAATACAGTATTTCTGCCCTTGCGTGTGCGTGCAGCGTAATCTATCGAATACCACCACGTTGACCTCAGGTGCACGTTAGCCTTCTGCGACAATATCGATTTTTTCTGCAATTGTTTTTATAAGTTCTGAATGCCGGTCTTGCTGGCCTTGACCGACAAAGGGTAATCGAAGTCTGTTCTTTTATTTTTTCTCCTTATTTCTTGTAGTTCGTGTGTTCTCTTTCTGTAATTGCCCTTTCTAATTAGATTCGCGCGTTCAGACCCCACGCAATTTTATATGCATTTCGCACAAGTTTCACCAGCGGTAGAGCAGAAAAATATATGAACTTGAAATTTTGGGAGAAATTGTCGAAATGTAGACTGTGATCGTTTCGTTCGAAACACGACAATGGACCTAGTTTCATTTTATAGCTTAGAGCTTATACATTTACTAGCCTTACACACTTTCACCTGAGCAAATCTGCACGACGTGACAGGCGGAAAACCGAAGACACAAATCACACTGATTTAAGGATTTAATAAGGATTTAATCCTCTCTACGTATATTTGAATAAATTTTTTGGCAATGTCTACTCTCGTTTTTATAGTTGGAAACATTAGAAAAAGTTCGAATGATTTGTCACACTACTTTAATGTCTTTATAATTATCACACACTGATGGACAGTTGAATATTTTGTATTTTTTAAAAAGCTAAAATATTTCATAGTTTTCATAATATTTTTCTACAATATTATTAAAATTTACACTACATTTGTCTGATGTGAATTCCGTACTATTTTTCATATTTAGTACACGTTTGAATAATTCGTTCAACGTTTATAGTCACGATTCCGATCGAACATTATCTGCTAGAAATAGTACATACGTGCATACAGATTTCACGTTCTATTTCTTCAAGAAATTTGAAAATTTAACATTAATTCCGAATTTGAATAAAATATGCGAGAGATTATATTCGTGGCCTATTTCGCGTATAGAGATTACTGTTTTAAGACGATATAATGGATTTTGCTGATTTTTCCGTTACCATTCTTTATTTTAGAAATTACTAAAAAATGACATACTTTCAAAATTTATACTTCCGATTTATACGAAAAGTACTCTCACAGAACAATCGATATCATCGTTATTAGTTATTATAGAAAATTTTTTTTAATCGTCATCGCAAAAATCATCATTTGCAAAAATATTAGAAATACTTTTGTTTCTCAAAAATTTGATAATGTATGGCCGCATTCTACGATCCTTCTCGATTCTACGATCCACTCTACGATTCTCAATGATTTAAACTTTTTTTACTGTACTCAATCTTATTATCTACATTCTAATACGTAATATTTTCTACGAAAACATGTGAAACAAGAAGATTTTCGGTAGCATGCATAGAAAACGTTATTTTCGAACGTCCAGAAAACGTTCTCAGAATGTCCGTATAAGCCGTCCTTAGGTCGTCTCGCTGTGTAAATAGGATCTTTCTAGAATATTTATAGGTAACGGAGACATCTTTGTACTGTCGGAGATATCATATCTTTGTGCTGTTGAGAGACTCCAGACCTACAACAGGAACATTTGTAAAACTGGATATTTGAACAAACTGCAGCGAAGTGTAATAAATACACCGCGGGTCTTTATGAAAGATAAACATTTTCTTCGTCAATTACGAATGAGGGGAGCTGGATATGCAGTGACTCTTTGTAATATTCGGACATTGTACTATTCAAAAAATTGTTGCTAGTTTCGGTCGTTTGCAATAGTAAATTTGGAGTTATTGTTTTATAATATAACAGAACATTCACTGTAGTTTGTAATAACAAATTTTATCTGTTTATTGCACATACTTTTCTTAATACTAAACAGTGAACTAAATTGTGCCGAAATCTATCGTTGCAAAAATATTCGAACACGTAACTTATTCTCGTATTTTTTGCGAATAACGACACACCTTTGCCGTTTGTTTAGAAACATAATGTCGAGCAAGATGAAGAACACGCTTCACGATATCAGTTACTGTTCGAAAGCCGTTAGGATCAGTTAGAAATTCTAAATACGGGACGAAAAAGTAAAAATAATTCCTTTGACGTACGATAATTAGTAATTTTTTACACAGAAAAAGAGAAAACATATCGGGAAATCGGTAATCTTCTAAAATTAAGTAAGAGTACCGTAGCTGATATTATATGGAGATATAATGAAGAAAATCGAATTGAATCAATTCCTCGGAAAGGCTGACCACAGAAGCTTGTCGACCGAGAGAAACCTATTATTTTGAGAAAAGTAAAAGTGGATCCTGGTTTGAGTGCTCCAACATTAAGTGCTGAATTATTTCAAGAGATATGAAACAAATTTCATCCAGATACAATACGTCGGCTGTTGAAAACAGATGGATATAATGGTAGAGTAGCGCGTAAGAAACCGTACATAAACGAGGCGAATCGCAGAAAAAGATTAGGTTTTGCAAAACAATATGTTCATGAGGAAAAAACTTGGTGGAATAATGTAATTTTCGCTGATGAAAGTAAATTTAATCTGTTTAACACACATGGACGAAAATTAGTATGGCGTAAACGAAATCAAGAGCTTCATCGAATAAATTTAAATCCAACAATACAGCACGGTGGTGGAAGTATTATGGTGTGGGGGTGTATTTCATCTAAAGGAGTTGGACAACTGGTTTTTCTAGAAGAAATTTTAGATAAATTTAAGTATCCAAATATTTTAAAACAAAATCTTAAGAAAAGTGCGATCACAATGGATGTAGAAGACACATTTAAATATTATGAAGATAATGATCCTAAACATAAAGCCAGAATAGTTCAAGAATACCTTTTATATAATTGTCCAAAAGTATTACATCCGCCACCACAGTCACCAGACTTGAATCCCATTGAAAATGTATGGGATTTTCTAGACGGGAAAATTCGAATAACATCGATAAGATCGAAGGAAGTATTAAAAAAAAACGATTAATTGAAGAATAGAAACGTATACCGCCAAGTTACTTACAAAAAGTTATAAACAATATACCTGAGCGGTTGCGACACGTAATTAAAGCTACAGGCTATCGAACGAAATATTAATGATTGCTTATGTTAATAATTTTCATGTTTAAATGTTATAGTTTGTCAAGCGTCCGAATAATTTTGGGACGATAAATTTCGACATAATTTAGTTCACTGTTTGGTATTGTGGGATCAGGAACCCCCCAGATTAAAGAAGTGTTAGGAAATCGGGAAAAGAGCTCGGGGAGGGCTCCGTGGGTCAGTAGTGCGGTAGTCGATCGGCTACGACCCGAGAGGTCCCGGGTTCGATTCCCGGTGCGGTCCCTCGTCACTTTTCCTGAGATCCTACAGTATTAAGAAAAGTATGTGGAACAAACAAATAAAAATTCTGTTATTACAAACTACAATGAATGTTCTGTTATATTATACAACAATAACTCCAAACTTGCTATTGCAAACGATCGAAATTGGCAACAATTTTCTGAATAGCACAATGTACGAATATTAATAAGACTCACTGTATAGAAACTTAATTTATCCTTTTATACTTTTAATGCGTTGAAAATAATATATGCTAATATATATAATAATATATGTTTGAGATTGCACCAACCCACATTTTTATTATAAATGCAAAAAAATCCACAGTCTTGTAACAAACGTTACATTAGTTACACTCATTCTGTTCTAGTGTTACACAATAGCACGGTGTTCGTAACTTTACAAATCTCTCGAAAAGTATCTGCGTAATAAATTTTTACGATGGGTCAGAATGACCCTGCACCTGTCTGCTAGGCTGCTAGACTCGAGCATCCGAGGATTAAAGGGTCCCAGAGACTAATGCAAATATTCTGCGACGGCAGCGGATATTTCGCGGCGAAGGATTCGTAGCAGTATAATTTATATGGTAGCGTATGTGTTTGTTCACACCGACGCGGGAAATTTCCGCCGAAGTGCCTCATACATTATATTACTCACAATAAGAATCTATCGCTAGAAAATAACTGCCGTCGCACAATGCACAAGATAATCCGTTTTATGCACAAAGTTTCATAGCTTCGAAAATACGATTGGTATGACAGAATGTTTCGGACAACATTCGTAGTTAGCTTAGTTAGTAGTTAGTTAAGTTAGCCCCCATAAAGAGTAGGCTCCCCTCATTTCACAATTTCTCTCTTGTATCTAAGACGCGGTGGACCAACGGAAAACCTACAGTGGCTCACGGAAATATTCGGACACGTTACAAACCTAAATAACTTTTTATAGATTCAACCAAATGACTTGACATTTGATTTACTAAATAGAACGCAAGAATAATTTCGAGACAATTCTGATTGGAAGAAACTACAGGAAAAAATAAAAAAGAGATTTTTTAAAAGATTTTTATTTTAACTTGTAATGAAAATTTCAAATATGCGTCTTGCAGACCTGCGTTAGTTACACGCGTGTTGAAAATTTCATCGAAATCGATTGGCGCAGAGAAAAACGTAGAAAGATGTAAGAATTTATAGAGTTTAAACAGAAATCGATCGAGCATCGTGAAAAATTTCGATTTTCACCATTTTCGATGGCATTGCAGCTCGTTCGTACGTCGATCGATTTCAATGAATTTTTTTGCATGCATATAATTATCATAAGTCTACAAAATGGGTCTTTAAAATTGTTTCTACGTGGCTCGAATGAAAAATATTTAAAAAGTGCTTTTTTATATTTTTCATGTAATTCATACCAATTGCAACTATTAAAAAATCCTTTTCGCATATCATTTAGTAAATCAATGCTTCTAATTGCTCGAGAAAAATCAAGTCGTTTGGTTCAATTTTAAAACAGTTATACGAATTCAAAGAGTGTCCGAATACTTTCGTGAGCCACTGTATATCGTGCGTTCGTGCTACTGCCCCCAAGGATTTAAGTGTTCTCCGTTCCAATCAGCTGCAAAGAATGATTATTCGAAAGCTGTCGCCAAGCGAGCAATGTTAGAATTGCATTTTTAGAATTCGACTTCATTGGTATAAAAGAGATAGATAGATGGATAGATAGATAGATAGAGAGAGAGAGGGGGGGGGGGAGAGAAAGGAAAGAGGAAGATTGTCTGTGCTGGCGCATGCATAATTGATGTATCGGCACCTCACGGAATTGTCGGGGTATCACTCCTAAATGGTGAAAAATGGGTGCAGAAAGCAGACCAACTCGGAAGCCTGTAATTCCTGGTATTAAATGGAAAGTATCGGTAAGTGAACGACGCTCCAGGTGAGTTAGGGGCTAAGGGGGATAAAACAGCGAATGGGCGCGTGGTAATTACAAATTCTTTCTTAAGTAGCCTTTGTAGGACTGGACTTCGGGCCAGATAAACAAATACGCAGAAATCAATGGAAACACTATCCAACATTTATTATACATTTTTTACTGTTGATATCTCCGATGTAGCAATTCCATTATTCGTGTCCATTTCTAAGTGTTTTATGATTTTTCGAAGGCAAGGTCAGAGAAAGATCACAGGTTAGTACATGCATTTTGATTTTAGCTAGCATGATATATTGATATAAATACCATTCGTGAGTATCATTCACACTTTTTATGAAAATTTTATTAAAGTTGTGTTTGCACAAAATTTTCTACCTCAAGGTTATTTTAAAGTCATAAGATACATTGTTGACTTTGTCTCGATTTCAGCAACAATCTTATCGCTTTAAATAAATATGGTGCTATTTTTAAAAGTCAAGATACCTTTGGCAAGGTTAAGTCAAGGTTATCTTAACTTTATTATATGAAAAGTAATTTTTGAGATTTTCATTTTGTTTGGAGCATCTTTTAATCGCACTATTGATCTTTCATTCTTTAGGGCACACCCTGTACACAGTGTGGCACCATAAGCGTTGTATGGACCGCCTTAGGTTTCTTATGTTCACGATTAATGCACACTGTGAACTCAAGACACCTTTGGTAAAGATACTTCGGTGTATCGCGATCTCCACACAGCGAATTAACCTTATGTGGACATTCGGAAATAATACATTGTATGTTGATCCTTTGCACTCCAGACAATTTTAATTCCACGATCAAGACATTTTTTAATCTAGCTTAATTCCATTGTACATGGTTCATTTTCTTTCATGTATCAAAAGTTTATTACTATTAATCCTACGTGTAACTCCTCAATTTTACTGATTTCTTAAATGCAAACACAAGTAAACGTGGGAGTAATATGGCAAATTTTAATGTTATAGAAAACTGAGGTTATTCACGTAAAAGCTAAGAGAAGACCCAGTTATTTATACTTGTATGTTATGCGTGCCCCATCGTGGAACCATGCTACCACCCGCGAATGCCCGTTATGGCTGATGTTGACAAATTGAAAGCTCATTCACCTGTACATTTATTACGAATCGATGAAATGACTGACTCACTGTAACTCAATGTAAACACAGTTATGTAAAACTGACTTTGAATAATACTATGGAAAATTTCAGTGTCGCCTTACAGGAGTCACTGTTGTTCCAAGGGTTAAACGATCAATGAAACTGCGGACTACGGTCTACCCATATCATGGAATGTATTTCAGTCTCTAAGCCAAGCGATTCATACCAAGCGAGAGTGCACATTCGTTGTCGCGCTTATATACAAGATTGTTGGTGAGGGAACACTGATATTGTCGAATGGTAATTAACTTGTTAGCTAGAGCTCCTTTTGGCGATGTGACCACCGTCCACTACAAAGTTCGTAGCAGTAGAAGATGGCCAGCTACGATCGGGTCCAAGGTGGCTAAACAATGGTGGACTTTCCGCAGTAGAAAGGCCCGTTCGAGTAGCTTGCAATCAGACGCGACTAGATGTTGCTGGTGACCTGGCGCTCTACCTTTTTATCGCTTTACTCGTTTAATCCTTGGAACTCGAATGGCGGCTCTGGACAAAGACCCAAGAGGGTTACAATTCGCTGTGTGCGTGGTAAGGCCCCAAGTGTCCGGCACGTCCGACTCAAGGCGTCCGTTGCCTTGGTCGTCGCTTATGCAGGCACTTGGTGTAATTGTGTCCTTTGTAAAGGATTCTAATGGTCGACACGTTCGGCTGGTCTAATGATGCCTGGGCCGCCGCGTATGCCGACCTGGCCTGCCCGTATTCCAATTCCGTCGGACCCTCGCCTTACCTCGCGAACGGTACCTGGTCGAGAAACGCCCGAAATGAATTTATTGCCCATTTTCCAATGCCAGTGCTCGAACCATCGAATGCCTTTGATGAGGCACTCGCTGATTAGCATTACTTCCAAGTATTACGAAGTAGGCTTAAAATCGGAAAAGGGACCCTTTCGGGGGCAATATCGTAGCCGATTCTCGTGTCGGCTTGCGTGTGTTGTTTGCGCGTTTTCTAAAGATTAAAGAATTCTAAAGACTAACGATTTCTAAAGATTGAACATATCGCAAGACTATAGATTTCTTAATGCGCGAGACGGGAGGGTAAGCGGACCCTTTCTCGGAATCGAACAAAACATAAGAAGTAATAAAACGTTAACGAAAATATGATCACGTTGTGTATGTATGACTGCATTATTTAACAAAGAGTCTTTTGAGATATCTAAACTAATGTAACAAAATATTAGTGTAAGAAGCAACAATGCGACAATCTATCCAGCATATAAATTAGAATTTAAAATCGTGAGTTTGCAGTGTGTTTTAGTTCATCCTTCTGTAAGAAGCATAATCGTTTCCTTATCAAGGTACCCTCGTAAATGTTTAATATGAGTCAAAGCCAGCAACTAAGATCTAAGATATGCGCAGTTACAAGCTCTGCATAATAAAACGAAGTTTAATTATTCTTATAAAATCGTTTATATTGCGAACAAAATGAGACATTCATGCTTACCTTTGAAAGCCTGGATTTGAGGAATCAAATTAAAGCTACATCGCACATTTGTGTTTCCAGAATAATTATTCGTAGATTGCGAAAATGTGTAAGCTGACAATATCAAGGTATAGGTAGTTCAGTATGATCAACACTAAAACCTTTGAACGACAATGTGCAAATATTTACACAACTTGGAATGTTCACGTTCCAAACAGGAATTTTTCAGTGGCATTCAAAACCTTTAAATTTCCGATATTTTAGGTCAAAGCGAAACGAATTTGTTTGCCTTTCAAACGGAAAATATTTTGATTTCCAAAGAAACCCTTTTGGTTTAGCGAGACAATGCCCCCTATTCCTTCAACGAACGGTATGCACTTAATTAAAACTCCCGCCAGCTAGATGTACAATTTTTCAGAAACATTGCCGTCTCTCTTTTTCCGGTAATAAAGTAATCAGTTTCCGCACAATAGGGCCCGCACACCTCACCGGCAGCATGTTTCGAGTTACGCTAGGTCTACCAGCTTGCTCCACTTCGGTAACTCGCTCAGAATTTCCTGCTACCTGCACCATTGCGGGCTACGTATGCAACATATTTCCCTTTCCATCTCGCCGTTAACCAATCAGCTTCTAGTTTTCCGTTTTCGAAGAATATGAAACTCACAAACCGCTCGCATAACTCGTAATGTTATAGTGATTCTTAGTCACTCCTGGTCTTTGACAACCAGTCTTTCAACATGGTATCATCGAGTTTAGTCTGTTAGTACTTCAGACTCAGTCTGCAAGGTTAAGACAGTGCAAATACAAAAGAATATAAATATTCTTACATATTGTACAATTTATATGTAAATATTTATAAATATACATATGTCAAGAAAAATAGCTGTTTACTTTTAATGAGACGAACAACGATAATTTTTATTTAGATTTAAAGAGTGTCCGAATATTTTCGTGAGTCACTATAAGTCTGTATTCTATAAATTGCATTGTATATTATATTTATATTGATATATGTTGCATAAATTGTATTGAACAGGGAAACAAGGCGGCTAAACAATGGTGGATTTTCCGCAGTGGAAAGGCCCGTTGGAGTGGCTTGCAATCAGACACGACTAGATGTTGCTGGCGACCTGGCGCTCTACCTTTTTATCGTTTTACTCGTTCAATTCTTTGAACTCGAATAGCGACTCTGAGGCGCCATTAAAAATTACAACAGCGTATTCTATGATGTAATTCATAGCAATTGCACCTTTCCAAGGTTTAGATATATAATGTATGATAAGGCTTCAAGCTTTAAAACGAGACCACGTGTATTGTTATGGTAGTATTTTAACGAAACTATCATGATAGAAATATCTATAATTTCTTGAGAATAGGTAATTTAATGTTCAAATAATTTGTGGATCAACTGTATTTTTCAAAATTAATACGTATCTATCTTATTCTTCCCTATTTGATCATCTTCAGTCGTAAAACAGTATAAATGTTTTATTGTAAAATGGGTCTGATAGAAATTCTGCCAATTCTATGAGTGAGACATACTTTGAAACTTACCTTTATACTGAAATTATTTTAAATACATTTCAGGCTAGCATTTACGTAAGTAAACATTTGTTTCGAAAATAAAGTGATGTAGTAAACAGTCAAAATTTACAAACACACTTTTGTAATAAACGAAGCAGTTACAACATATTTTTAAGTTAAATATTTTTCGTAAGTCAATTCTCATACTTTCAAATACCTTTTGTAGGTATTTATACTGGATTTACTGTAGAATTTTTAAAACAAAAATATTTCAATTGCCAGCATTTTCTTTTCGTGGATACAAAATTGTCCCTTCATTAAGCAAGCATTAAATCTCCTTAATCTAGATATTTATTTTAAAGTGGATTATATTTCGCGTTAATGAAGTTAATTAGAAGTGAAATGTCATTTAATTTCGAGTCTAGAAACTTGGACTTACAGAAACTTTCGTTGCACGAATTACATGGCAGAGCAATTCTTACGTCCTCTAATCTACACGTTCGAATGGACGTACACCACATTCTACTTGTCCAGATAAGTACCCATTCTACTTATCTTGTAAGTGGCGCTCCTAAATTAACTGCTTCGTCGAGGATTGCGCTGACTAAGGGTAACCGTGATTGCTGGCTTGCTGGGAACCTAAGGCTTCCGTCCCACTGTACGACCATTATATATCCGCCTATCTGTCTAACACTGACCAAAATAATCCGTAGTCTATTTGCCTGTAAACTTCAAAAATTATTACGCTTATTTAAGTCGCAATTTTATTTCGCATCGTTTGTTCCACAATGTTTTCGCCATTGATGGAATTTAAAATAATATTGATATCGCTATTTGTCCTTCTCTTTCCATTTCGTACTAAAATATTCATCCAATCTTCTCTTCCTCTCTATCGTTTTCTTTTTTTCTTTAGATCACTCACTTATCACCTATTCTCTTTCTTTTTGCCCGGTGTCTGTCTCTTTCTCACTAGCTCGATGATTCATCAGACCGAAACGTAATCCGTTTTACCTATTTTATCTTCATAAAATGGAGATAGTGCTCGTCACCTTTCCTCAGCAGAAAATTACAGTGGATAACAAATTTAAGTAAACACAGTGAAAAAATGCTATTATAAATTCATGAAGTGAAACATTTTGTTGGTGTTTACTAGCGTTACTTAGATCCGCTGTGTAAGTTCCAAGTGTCGACGTTAAACACAGTAAGCCTGTAAATTACGCTCAGTGAACGTCCCTTACTTAGTGAACGACATATATGGTAAGTTAATGCTTATAATGTATTCAGTTTTGTATTATATGTAGCAGGTTGTTTCTCGCGCATGTTTGTACAAAATTATTAGAATTATTGTATTCAAATATATATTTTATATTATATGTAAATATTTTATTAAAACATATATTTTATATTATATGCAAATATTTTACTCGAACATATACTTTATGTTATTTATAAATATTTCATTCAAACATATGTTTTATATTATATGCAAATATTTTACTGAAACGTATAATCCATTTCATTATACATAAATATTGTATTTAAACGTACGCACGAAAATTTAGATTTATATGTATTTTTCACGAAAGAAAAATTTGTCGATGATTTTTGGAAAGAAATATTATGGACTGATGAATCGATGATCTAAATGAAGCATTCATGTTGGAGAACATATATGTATGTACACTTCAACAACTTTTCTTCATTCATTTACAGTATATTATATTTCTAGTATAGTTATAAGTATTGAGTTGTTCGAAAAGTTTGTGTCGATTTATTTTTATTTTTAGTAAATATATACCAAAACTGAAATGCGTTGCGTTTCAATCTTCCGAAAAAAAGTCGGCAGGAACTTTCCGGACAACCCAATATTATAATATTAGTACTATAGTTATAGTTATATATATTAATATTAGTGTGTTATATAGTGTATTTATAGTATTACTCTTTTCAGTGCGAACACTGTATTTACTTTCTCTATGTTATTCACTGTATGTGTTCTACTCGCGTGATCGAGAATAGTCTACTAATCCGACAAGCGGTAGTACCTGTCTCACCTGTTTGTCTGGGAATGGCACTCGTGCTTCTTACATGTCCAATTTGTGCTTACTCTACATTATGAACTTGGCAGAGTAATTACCATGTGCACATTTCTTCAGAATTCCACTTCTCGACATCGTATATACAATTATGTATGGAATACGTATTTCTAATATATTTAAATATAGTCGCACTGGTTACTATGCTGTAAATATAAAGGGTGTCACAAAATTAACGCAAGATTTGAATTTGCCGCCATTTTTGCAGTAAATTGTTGGAATCCCTGAAAGAAGAACAATTTGACAGCTGATAGTTTAGGATTAGTAAAAATGGAGCGTTACACGATACAACAACGTGTTTTCATTATTAAACAATATTTAAAAATAATGAAAGTTTGACGGCCGCAGTTCGAAAATTTTATACAAAATATGGTCAAAATAATGTTTTAACCTCGTTAACTGTAAAAAGATTAATTGAAAATTTCAGGAAGACTGGATCAGTTGGAGACGCTAAACACACCGGTCGTCCAAAAATAAGCCATTCAAATGTCAATATCGAAGCAGTGCGTGAGAGGGTTGATGAAAACCCAGGAACATCAATTCGGCGTCGTGGACAAGAATTGCAAATTTCAAGAAGCTCTCTACAGCGTATACTCACAAAAGATCTGAGTCTCCATGTTTAAAAAATCTAATTAACACAACTGAAGCCTAATATCACAAACAGCGAACAGAGTTCGTGGAATGGGTTATTGAACATCAACAAGTGGTTGCTGATTTTTCGAGCAGAATCATCCTAAGCGATGAAGCACATTTTCACCTTGATGGCTTTGTTAATCGCCAAAATTGCCGTGTTTGGGATTCGGAGAACCCACATGTGATTGTCGAACAACAAATGCACCCACAACGTGTCACTGTTTGGTGCGGATTTTGGGCAGGAGGCATCATTGGATCATACGTTTTTGAAAATGAGGCTGGTCAAGCAGTAACTGTAACTGGTGCTCGATATCGCGACATGATAACACAGTTCTTTCTGCCGAAATTGGATGCTATTGATGTGGCCAATATGTGGTTTCAACAAGACGGTGCCACATGCCATGCAGCCAGTGAAACAATTCAATTACTGCATGAGACATTTCCTGGTCGTGTACTCTCTCATTTCGGTGATCAGAATTGGCCTCCTAGATCGTGTGCTTTAACACCTTGAAGTCAAAGGTTTATGTCAATGACCCCGCAACCACCCGTGCATTACAAGAGGAGATTTGTTATTACCCATGCATTACAATTATGCAGAAAGGTCATGAAAAATTTCGACAAAAGAGTGCGTATGTGCCAGCAAAGCCGTGGAAGCCATTTGCTCGATGTGTTATTTCATAAATAACCCTATCCTATGTACTTTATGATTCAATGAAAAAATAACAATCTAAAGACTAAAAACTGTGTTTTCTATTTAATTCAAACCTTGCATTAATTTTGGGACACCCTTTACGATCATCGTATCGTGTTTTCATACTATTTGCTCGAAATGATGTGCTAGCCTGATGTGTACCGAAAAATATTTTTCAAAGGTTTGACCATGTCTCCTGATATTACGACCCAGTTTGTCGTTACGAGATATTTATGTCGTGTTTTCAAAGTATCTTTATTTATTTCTACCAATGTTAGATACCAGCTTTATACCGAGTGTCAGAAAAATATGGAGCCTGCAGAAACATTGTAAAAAGAGAATATCTCACGTTTTGTTAATTAAGGCTTTGTTCTTTGGGATATTAATTATTGAACATTGATGGCTCCATTTTTCACGTGCATTGCATCATACAAATCTCAGTCTTTTCATCGATGGGTTATGCGAGTCCATTTAACCGAATATAAAAGGAAAATAGTATTTATAAGAATAAATTACTATGCTGCAGATTTTATGCATTTATAACACATGTGAATAAGTGAAATTTATAACAATGAACGAGTTAGAAATATAATTTGAATGGTAAAAATTGTATATACTTTGGAAGACTTAATTATTATTAATAATAATGGATTGTAAGAATTATCTTTAAATTAAATCTTATCAATTTCTTCAAACTTTGTGAATACATTTTTAATATTGATTAGTAAGAGAACGACTCGGAGAAATAAAATCTTTCAACGCCTTCTTGATTCAACCTCTCTGAATTTATTTATATGTAACAGAAAAGATTAAATGAAACAAAGAGTATTATTGCCTGATTACTTTGAACCCATTAAAATTATAAAAGACCGAAAAATATTTCTAAGTGACATCTCCTTTTTACAACAGGTGCACCTAAAGTATTTTTATTTTAGATAAAGATTTGCTAATACACTAATACTCAAAAGGAAATAATTATGCGAATATAATGAAAGAGTAGGTGTGATCAATCTAGAGAAATCTGTGTGATCATAAGATAATCTGTATGTGACAATTTCAGAAATGTTGAATTATAATTTACTTTATTATTAGCAGCGAAAGGTGTAAGAAAATTTTTCTTTGTATTTATGTTAATTAAATTCATTAGAAATTCGGTTACATATCGCCACACCATTACAATATGATGAAATATAACAAGATATTTCTAGGTATTATTTTATAACACACAAAGAGCAATTTTTTAAATTAATACACTAATTGGCTTCTCTTTTGCATCACCATTATTTGCAGTTATTGGTTACACGTGAACGTGTTACCATGGGATGTGTATTCTGTTTAATTAATGAAATTTATCAATTCAAACTCGAAATTGTTAAATTATTTTTCAATTTCTACGTAGCTTATTGTTCACTTATGAGTGAAAGCAATGCGTTATATATTTTCATTAATAATAACAATCAAATATCAACTTAGTAAAAATCTGTATGATGTGATGAGTAAACAATATGCATTATTATTTGTTTATTGAATACGAAGTCATTAACGACCAAACGAGTTACATTTAACTAGAATGTAATTAACATTTGTCAAGTACAATAGAACATTGACATTGGCACGTGTAACTATACCATAGAATTATGACGACTCGTATACATTAATGGATTTAAAAAAGAGGATGATGTTTCTGATATCTTCGTTAAGGTTTGTTTTGAGATCCCTCCCAAAAGTCTTTTACGAACCAAAATCTGGTTCGTTCCAAAGAAAACCTTGGGCATTCAAGTAATGCATGGTGAAACTAACGAGTATGCCACATGAAATGCATTCAGGAGGACTTCGTTCCGCTGTAAAAAAGTCGTGGGCATATCTCGAGTGTCCTGCTCGAATTCATTGTATGCTTATTGTTACTTAAATGTAACCAAAATCACAATACAATGTCTGTTACTCTGAGTAGTAAATAATGTCAGTGACGCTTCTAAAAATTCACTGTTACTAATAAAAATGACAAGCTCACTTCACGAACATTGTTGTTCAAAGTAAAAACTAAACTGAAGATGTTCTTGCAATACACAGGTTTTTACAGTTTCTGGAAGCTTTCCGACAGTATAAAGATTGTAAAATATTTTATTGTGTTCCATAAACCCAAATGTGTATCCTATAAATGTATGATCATCCACAGTCTGGTCATATCGCATGGTTTGATACGCAGGAGATCAATGACATAACATTCTTATATGCATTTCATATTTTATAAAGATTGTACGCTGCGTTTCATTGGCTATTGATGTGCGGCGGCGCTCTACCTCCTACAATCGCCAACAGAGGGACAATTGGTCGACATTTCCGCTGGTACCTGATCCGCCTTCGATTCATATACAGGGTGTCTCAGGATTGAAAGATCAAACTTTGTCAATATATACTATGGCACTAAATACGAAACAAATGTTGTGTAAACACTTTTTACAATTACTTGAATTTCATAATTTTGTTATAACTTTCAAATAAAGCTGTATGTGATCTCTATTTACATGACGTTTTCTTATTTCCTGCCATAGAGTATACTGACAAAATTTGATCCTTCAGAATGTGGAAAGAATGATATTCTCATAAAAATAAACTTGTCATTAATTCTCTTGTATGCCTTACATGACTTATCACGAGGATGACTGAATAATTGTACACAGTGCTCCTAAAAAGAAATGAGTAGGAAGCTCCAATAAAGTGTTCTCGTGGATTCTTGATTCATTGGTTTCCTACTTAATGATCAATCCTTATGTGTTAGTCTACGTTTGCCAACAAATACGTAAAGTTGTTATTCACCTTCAGAATATGGAAAGAATAATATTCTTACTAGAACAGACTAGCCATTAATTTTCTTATATGCCTTATAGTCTCATCAAGCGGTGTTACTCAATAATTATACACAGTGCTTCTAAAGAGAAATTAGTAGAAAGCTCCAGGAAAGAGTTCTCATGTTTCCTTGATTCATTGGTTTCGTACTTAATGATCAATCTTAATGTGTTAGGCTACGTTTGGCCAGAAATATATAGGCCTCTTAAAAGTTGTTACGCTTCCTGCTCCGTGGCATGATTTATTAATATTTGACCTCCTGTGTGTACACGGCTTTCACGTGAATTATATAGGAAGTATTTAAAGTGCTCATTACCTGTTTTTGTAATGTCAGTTGGACGGCGGCAACGAAAATGAATAAAATAGATTTAAACGTGTAGTGAATATTCAAGCTTACGGCTTTTTTTGCCGTCATGAGAAATTGCTTGACCCCCTTTTCCAACGCCGCGCTATGAATTGCTCATTTTTATTATGGTATCGGACTAAATCATATAATTCTTTGAATATTAAATTAAAGAGCGTGTCAGACGGACGAAGGGATCACGAAATATTGCGATTCTAATAGATTACAAATTCCATTTCATTTACATACTTATCAAACCTCCTTCGAACACGGCATTGGTCATTTTATGAGGGATGCTTGTTCGTTTCGACTTTGGGAGCATCAACGAGAAAAAAGAATATAAGAAAGCATTTAAATGACATATACATTTGCAACTTGCAATTTTCTTTTTCAGAACGAAAAATCTATTGAGATATTATATTCGGAATATTCTAACTTAATTTTTAAAATTCGAAAGTAGTATAAGTCTGTTGAACACATAAATCTGATTACGAACGATTTCGCATTTTGTGTTCATTCTTGTTGCAAAATGTAAAATATTTCTGAAAGTAGTATGTAAGAGTTCATCGAATATAGAATATCTGCTCTTACAGCAGTGTTTCACCTTAATTAATGAAAGCCGAAATTTTTATTGTTTTTAATCTACAATGATGAAATTCGCTGAAATGTTAAATCGAAACTTTTGATATTATTTTGCTGCTGAAACACCTTTTTAGTAATCCTGTTCAAACCACATAAATCAATTTTATTTCTTCTATGACATCTTCGTGTAGTGGTGGCTCGTAGTTGTATTCTTTTAGAGAATACCCTCGGCATCGGTTTGACGTCATTTGCACTAACTCACAAAAAAGTCATTTCCTTATATCCTAGTACGATTTAGCTTCATGGTAGGTGAACAATTATCGCACCGTCGCTTCATAAATTCTCGCGTCTGCGGCAACGTATTCGTTTGTAGGTTAAATATAGTACATCCAACTGCTTCAGTATGCTGTAAACAACTATCCAATGTATTTCTTAACTCTTCCTATTCTTCTGGCGTCTCTCAAATTGATGTTCAGAATGTTCATAAGCCTGGAAAGCAATACGGATTTCTTTCGGCAGTTCTTACAACTTCAAAAATTTATTCTACTCTATTTAGCCTGTAGATGTCGAGACTACATTGTTACGAAGTGACCTTTTATATACAGTGGGGGACAAAAGTATTTATACACTCTTCAAACCTAAATAACTTTTTTAAGATTGGACCAAGTGTCTTGACTTTTTTTGAGCAACTAGCAGCATTGATTTACTAAATGATATGCAAAAATAATTTTGAAATAATTCTAACTGGTAGAAATTACGTGGGAAAGTAGAAAAGACATTTTTGAAAACATTTTTATTTCAACTCGTAATGAAAATTTAAAATATGCGTTTTTCAGAACTGTGTTAGTTATACACATGCTGAAAATCTCACCGAAATCGATTGACGCGGGAAAAAATGGCACGTGTAGAAAGGTGTAAGAATTTCTGTAATTTAAGCAGAAACTGATCAAGAATCGTGAAAAATAGCGATTTTTACCATTTTCGATGGCACGTAGCTCGTGTGTACGTCGATTGAGTTTAATGAATTTTTCTGCATGCGTACAACTGTCATAGATCCACCAGATGCGTTTTCAAAATTTTTTGTGCGCGGCTCAAATAAAAAATATTTTAAAAGTTCCTTTTTTATTGGTCATGTAATTTACATCAATTCCAATATTTACAAAATTTATTTTGTATATCATTTATTAAATCAATGCAACTAATTGCTCAAAAAAAGTCAAGATGTTTGGTCCAATCTTAAAAAAGTTATTTAGGTTTGAAGAGTGTACATACGAATACTTTTGTCCCCCACTGTAGATTGTTAAGTTATTGTATAAAAGTATATATTTTACATATAAATAGCATTGTGGGGGAAGAATGTATGGTTCCATTGAAGAAAATCAATTCTATTATAAAATTTCTTCCTTCGCTTACCCTACAAGAAATTAACTTGCACTTAAACGTTCGATTAATTTATCGGTTATATAAGGCATTATACATGCAATATCATGGGTTGAATGACTTCTGCTGTTCGAGCTAAAATTCGATCAGTTGACAAATACACATGACTTGAAATTCGATCAATTGACAATTCTGACTTGAAATATTGCGATATGCCTCTGGAGGATTAAACTAACCCATTCTGTAAAAACAAAACACTTGATTTAAAAAAAACAATTATCCCCTCATGCCTACTCTTTAAAAACTATATATTGAATTTGTTGTAGATTTAGTATTTATTTTACAGCTATTGCGTAAGAATGTCTTTCTAAAACATTATTCCTACAATTAATCTTAGTTAAGTAGGAAAAAATTGAGGTTATAATTTTTAACTTATTTAACTGTCTATATGACGAAAATTTAGAACATGTCTTTTATAAGTCTAAGTATATATACATTCACGAAAGTATATTTAAAGAATGTCCGAATACTTTCGCGAGCCACTGTATTTCCTATCGTATCGTACAGGAGCCATTTAAATCCACAACTTTACATTAGATGCATTTTCATAAGCTCAGTATTTGCCAATTAAAATATTAGAAAGTGCCATTTTGACGCGTCCGTAAAGCTTGCGTGAAATACCTAATTCTAAGGTATATGTCGAGTGACTTTCGTATTTTATAGAAGCATTTGGTATTTTGCATGTATTTCGATGATAAATGATCAAAAATGCCCTTAAATGGATTTAAACGGCTCCTGTGCCATACGGTAGAAAATGCAGTAGCTCAAGAAAGTATATCTGAAGAGGGTCCGAATACTTTCATGAACCACTGCATTTCCTATCACATGGCACAGGAGCCATTTAAATACACTTAAGAGCATTTTTTGTCATCTAACCCAGCTATATCCTTCGTGGAATAATTTTACATACATGAATTTTCATAATCTCAGTATTTGCCAATTAAAATATGAGAAAGTGCCATTTTGACGCGTACGTAAAGCTTGCGTGAAATACCTAATTCTAAGGTATATGTCGAGTGACTTTCGTATTTTATAGGAGCCTTCGGTATTCTGCATGTATTTCGATTATAAAAGCGTTCGACACTGGCCGTCGCTTGCTATGGAGACACAGGGTGCAATTTCCGTCCTAGTATTTTCAGTTCTGGATTTATATTTTCGAGAATACGCCGACGACGTCGGTGTTTCATGTGATAGAAACAAGAGAGACAACGTTTCCGCGCTAATACCTCGATTAAATCCCATTGAAAGTATAGAGTGTAACGTGTTCCCGACCGAGGCAGAGGGTTCCACTGTTGGAATTCCGTTCCCTCCCCTTTAAAATACACGACCGTTGTTCCTGTACGTACATGGCCGCAAGGTAATCCGATGGCATTTTCGCGAAAGCTAACTTCGCGACAGGTAAGGAGCTTAAAGCGCTCGGCCCGGCTTGCATGTAACGTCACGAGCGTGTACGGGACGCGAGTAACACGAACGTTTTGACGAGTTTCGTGTTTCGAGATATCACGCGATAACCATCGTCAAATTGCTACCGGGGCTAAAAGTAGATTCTAACCGTTGCAAACCGACCGAAACCAGAAATGAAAGAACGGAGAACTGATCAATCCTTCGATTATTGGGTTGCTGGAAACATTTCGTAGTTTTTCATTTTTAACATTTCGGGTGCCGCGTTTTCCAGAAGTGAAAGATAAAACTCAGTGCTAGATTTATCGGTAAACAAAATAAGCTCGAATAAATCTCGTATAAAAAATTTGTATGTTCAAATTAGTTTACTAGGAAATGTATGAAAAGGTTGAAGTTGTGGAGAAAATAAGTAAAGATTATGATTGTTAACATTATTATTTGTATATTTTATAACTTCATTTTAAATCGATCGAAACGACATGAGCCGTGATAGTACACTCGGCCAATAGGCTTGCACTTTAGGGGAATTCAGAATAAATCAAAATAGCAAGGTAGTTTTGCCCATTTTCGCGATTTTGACGACGCGAAACTTTAAAGTCGCGCCACGGCCGCAATTCTAACCCGATAGACCTGGGATTTGGCACGCACTCTGCCCACGCGTCTAGGTACCGGTTGAAAGAGTTACAAACGAATCGGCGACATAGCCGTTTTTGCCCGAAAAAATTATAGAATAATCGATAATTTGTCGAACTTTTGATCTTACGCGATACGACGACGACAATAATTTTCATACCTTTGTAAAATGAATATAATTTAGAAATTAATGAATATCCTCTTCTAGTAGAACATTTTCTCTTCCTTTTATCGCTACTCGAATGCTTTCAATTTCAATGTACTTACAATTAACCGTCCATGGGCCGAATTTTTTTCTTAAATATAAAAAAATATATGCAACTCAAAATAAACAATTACAAATCTATATATGCTGAATAAAAGAAATTTACCAGTTTAAGCAATCTTATTAGAATTTGTAACTATGTAACTTTGCAGTTACAACGGCTTGCGATGTTTGCATTTCTGTTCATAAAAGCTTAAGCGTGAAATTGCATAAAACAGTTTGCACTTGGCGTTAAGCATAGATGTACGTTGCATTTGGAATATTTTATTTTTGGAACCCCTTTGTTGGAGCACACTGCAGTACATATGTATTGGTATAATCAACTATATCACTTATAATTTCACTGTCAAATAGTATTCGAAAATAGGTCAGAGGAGAGTTGGGGCCTACGGGGTCTTCAGGACAATCTCCTTTCCAAGGGCGATGACAATTATTATTCATTTGGGATACTGATTGCTAAAAAATTTTTTGTGGTCCTGAATTTTCCTTATCCGATGATGATTCGGTACTAAATTCATCGCCACTGTCAATAATATTTATGCGTTGAGGGGTAAAATCTACTGGATGATTTTCATCGGACTCAGAATCTAATAAAGAATCTTCGGATCTATTATCGTTAATGCATCTAATTCTAATTCCTCTATTACTTCCATGTGATTACGTATCCATATTTTGGGTATATGATATATAACTCTGAAAATAGAAGAAAGCACAAACATTATCGTAAATATACCAAAATCTATCATAATAGCCTACTGTAACGTTACAGTCACAAAACTGTATCATATACAAATAGTACCAACATGATTATTGAAATTGCAAACAAATAAGTTGTTATTGATATACAAACTCAAAGCGGTTATGTACGTTTTGTTTTATTTAACAGATAGAACAGAATAGAATAGATAGATGTCCAAATAATGTAAATTGCACAAGATGGTTCTCTTGGTTTCTATCTGCAGACAACTTGCAAAGTATTTACTTTGACATTTCAGATTTACGATGTTGCCATCCGTTATCAATATTGTTATTTGTTGCCTCAGAGGCATTATATAATTTAGACGCACACGTTATCTCATAAAAAATTTAAATCATTTGATAAAATGTCGATATATTAACGTGTGACTTGAACGTTACACGGCCCCATAGAGGGTTAATGTAATTTCTAATTTGCAACATGTAAGAGTAGAAAGTATAAGCATTACTTTATCCTTTGCGTTATCTTATCAGTTTCTTATCGTTAATTTAAGAAGTCTTGTATCTGTAAAAAACATTGTCGTTTATCCTAGATTTTATAAGGTTAGTCATAAAAATTCGCACTTTCGCGATGATACGTAATTTAGTGACGTAATGTCTTGAAATATTCATACGTACAATTATTTGTCGACGACATTAACGCAATAAGCCTAATTTCATTTCAACCGCAGTACGAGGAGAACATAGAAAACGTTCTCCTGAATTTTACAATTCGATGTGTCACTGATCTCAGACGATATAGATTCGGAGGTCTAAAATTAAATTCATTATAGATTAACAATGTTCCCGAGGCTTTCTCCGAGATAGAAATCCAAAGATACAAAGACTCGTAGCAGAGGCAGCCAAGAGATAGGTGTTCTTCGACCAATCCATTTTCGGAAGTAGTGTTCGTTTAATCAATTTCGTTCTTGTCGTGTATGTTGTGCTCGAAGACTATCAATTTGTATCCAATCTTCTTGAACCGTGAGCAACAGTGCATCTTCCGAATTCGGTCAATCCATTGGTTCGTACAATATATATATGTATATATAGTTAATCCGGTTTCAATAGAAATTAGAAATTCAATAGAAATAGAATTGTTCAAACGATTTTACGATATTCAACTTTCCACCGAAACGAAATAATTTCTTACAAAAGCCAAATAATAATTTAATCCGAATCCTATTTAATACAACTATTAGATCTCGGATTTCACGCGTTTATAATAAAAAGTAAAACAGCAAAAATACGAATGAATGGTTAAATTTCGTCGTGGAATATGTGATTTATTAAAATAATTAGAAGAAGATTTATTTTATCTTATTATACAGTATTTTATTTGAATCGTGGAACGTAGACTATTGAAAATAGTATTTGATATATAGTTTTTTCAAAATTTAACTTGTTGTATAATTCTTGAGACAAGCAGACCAATCGCCATTCGTAGTCAGACAAGTGAAATCGGAGGGTTATCGGTCAGACACGCGGTAAAGTGAACGAGCTCGATCAAGCAAGTAGAATAAGAGATACCATGATTAGATAAATAGTATAGGGAACATTCTTCGCCCGACAAGTGAAATGGGTAATACTTTGGTCAGACAAATCCTACTGTGAATATTCTTATGAAACAAATGGAATACAGAACATATAGCTCAGGTAATACTATAGAGTACATTCACGATGAAACAACTAGAATGGTCGTCCTCGTTCGAACAAAGTAGTCGAGATGGCTTCGGGTCCGACCAGTGAAATAGGTAACGACTTCGGTCTGACAGAACGTCCAACGAGACAAGTGAAATTCGGAACGTACTCATTTGAACAAGGGGATTAAAGAACATATTCATTAGAAGATCTATACAAAAAGTTCATTAGTATGTTGAAAAAATTACGAATTTTCGCAAACGATTTTCGAATTTATAATTTATAGTAATAATTATCTAATTTACGCAAAATGAAGAACATATAATTAACATATTTAGCCTCGAAATAAGTCATTAAGAGTTTCGTGGAATATTCGTTCTAGATATATTTTAAAATGTTTGAACATTTTCACAAAATTTCCGTTACGTGGTGTGCCAAATCTAAATGGATGAATTCAGTGAACAACTCTTTATATTTATCATTAGTCTGCAAATCTTTGGATAAAATACAAATTGTATGAATCGAATGAGAAAAGTCAATATTCTGTAAAAATATAATTGTCCTTTTAATAATTTCAGTGAGTACGAAAATAGTGTCCTAGTTTATTAAAAATTACATAAATAATTTCACATGAAGATTCGCAGACTAATGAAATACGTATTTTGATCAAAGCTGCGAAAAATAATATTTCAAATAGGCAAATAGTAAACTGTCTATTTTATTTGATGCTGCACGTGCACTTTCAAAAATAAAATATTCTAAATAATATGTAAAATAGTGCTTAATTTAAAAGATTTTAAAAACGGTGTCATCTTTTATTGCAGGGAATGAATCCAGTTCAGAAAATAAATCGAGAATATGCTTTTACTTAACTATCTCCTCAATCTATTTTCACTGTTAAATGTAGTTTATTCAATAGTTCATTTTTAGTTCGCTTATTAAATAGTTTATTTTATGTCTTTGATTATCAAAATGAAAATACTTTTGAATTATGGAACCGCGACTATTTAAAATGACATTTCGAATGGTTTTTCTTAAAAATTTTACCCAGCCCTTATTATGAAAAACAATGCAATACTGTTTTTGCGTTAGGTATGAGTGCAATGCTACGACAGTTTCAACACCAGTTGTTTCCAAAGCTTCGTTCCTTCGCAATATCCACGGAAAGTATTAAGTTCGTAAGTAAGTCTCCCCGGAGGAACGTTTGTCACAGCGATTCCCGTAATTATTTAATTTTGTAGCACCGTAAGGACCCGAAGTGGCCGCGATTCCAACGGCGCATAATTCAACGCATTGAGTTGGAACGATGCCATTTTACCGCACAATTTCGAGTGGCGCGCTCGCGGGAAACGGAAACGCGAGAACTCGCGTGATTATTTACCCGCCTAATAGCCATGACCGTACGAGAATATTAAGAAGCGCCGTAGCCCTGCACGTAGATAAATATTTCTTCAGCTAATTTACTCGGTCGTAGTTCTAGTTTAATTTAAACATTATCGAGTCTGTTCCGGCTAATCTCTTGACAATTTCACTATCCATTTTACGATGTATTGTATAGCCTCTAGACTGACGAACTCTGTACAGATTCCATTTCTGGACGAATATAAAGAAAATACGATTCGAAAGAAGCTTTCTTGCTTTCTTTGCATAAGTTGAACAAAAACCAAAATTCTAAAAAGTCTAATGTAACTTCAAACTCTTCGACTTTGTTCAAATTTTGGGTGAAATTTCTACGATAAATTCTTATATATTTGAACTACAGTGAATCACTTTAATATTCGGACACTATACAATTTTCACTTTACCGCATTGTAATTTTGTTTACGATGAAGAAAAAAAAATTAATTCTAAATTACATTACTGTATAGGGTCTAGTTAATGAAAGCATAATTTTTATTTATATAATTACTAACGTTTACTATGTATTCTATTTTAAACGAAACTATGTCTAGTTTTAACGTGACAATAATATTCGGACACCTTGGAATGTAACAATTTGCGTGAGCTAGTGTGATATTTAATGCGATTGTGAGGTACGTTTACAAACATTACAGTCTATGTAAACAGTCTCAAGCCTCAGAAAATCAGTTGTGCTTAGATATTCACTAAGTCCACTGGTAATAATCGGACGTAAAAGAAACACTTCATACAACATTAGCCAACTTGTCATTGTGACATGGCAGTCAAAGTGTTAAAAGATTAAAGTACGAAGACCGAATACAATCTACTTCGCAAAGAGGCCAACCGAAAATTTTGGACACGCGAGATAAAAGAAAAATGATAAGAAAAATAAAGAAAGATTCTACATTAAGTGCACCAAAATTAGCTGCCGAATTATTAGAAGAGACTGGAAAGAAAGTGCATCTCCAAACAATATGCAGAGCATTAAAAGAATGTGGTTATAATGGACGAGTTGCTCGGAAAAATCCGTATGTGAATGAAACTGATAGAAAGAAAAGATTAAACTTTGCGAGAGAATTTATGTTAAAAGAAGATTCGTGATGGAATGACGTTATTTTTAGTGATGAGAATAAATTCAACATTTTTGGATCGGATGGGTGAAGTATGGTGTGGCGAAAGAAAAATGAAGAATTCAAAATTAAAAATACGAAGCCGACTATAAAGCACGGATGTGCAAATGTACTTGTATGGGGATGTATCTCAACATTTGGAATGGGTGAATTAATTTTTATTGATAACATAATAGACAAAAATGTATACCTGAACATTTTAAAAAATAATGTACGTAAATGTGCAATAAAAATGGAGATTCAGAATACATTTAAGTATTATCAAGATAATGACCCCAAGCATAAGGCATGTGTCGTACAGGAATATTTGCTGTATAATTGTCCAAAATTAGTACAACCGCTACCTCAGTCCCCAGATCTGAATCCTATAGTGAATTTATTTGATGAACTAGACCAACGAATTAGAACAACTGCAATAACATCTAACGAAATGTTACAAGAACGACCGACAGTGGAATGGAATAATATTAGTACAGAACATTTGAAAAAAATAATTTGCAATATGCCTCAACGATGAAAAGAGACCATTCGTCAAGAAGGATATCCTACACCATATTGAATTACTTTTCGTTTGTAAAAATTAGTGCAAAAACTATCAGTTTTTAAAAGTGTCCGAATATTATTTTTACGTTAAAACCAGATAATGTTTTGTTTAAAATAGAACATTTAATAAACGCTAGTAATTATATAAATAAGATTTGGTCTTTTGTTAACTGGACATTATGTAGGAATGTAATTTAGAATTATTTTTTTTTTCCTGCATCGTGAACAAAATTACAATGCGACAAAGTGAAAATTTTATAGTGTCCGAATATTAAAGATACTCACTTTATGTGTGCCACATTCGCATAATTCTGGTTGCAGTTTTGTATCATGCAGACATTACTTATAATATACAATACTTACACTTTTATACTAAACCTATACTGTTACTTACGTATTTGATTGTAAACATATTAACCCTTTGCACTCGAAGCAATTCCATTCCAAAATCGATCAATATTTTTACCGATAATAGCTCCGTTGTATATAGTTCTTCCTTTCGTAAATATGAAATTAATTACTGTTACTTGTACTTGGAATATTAAAATTTTTATCGATTTCTTAACTGCAAACGTAGAGTTGCAAAAATTGTTTACATAATAGTATGGCAATTTTTAGTGGTGCCTTGGAAGCCCCATTCGAGTTCTAAGGGTTAAAATACATTTCTCCATAAAGATCCACAATTTAATGATAAGCCAGGTTCGAATTGTCTGTAGACTAACCGAACGATGTAAACTTTATTAAAATAACCGTAAAATAAAACGGACACCGATCATTTTCACAGACATTCGTGACAATTGCTGTGAAACGTGCAACGTCTGAAGAATACGAAACAAATAAGAAGCAAAAGGGAAATCCGCGGGAACTAATTAATTCCGCGACCACTTGTACAAGTCAAATATATTTACTTAAAGTTATTTCAATAATGATCTACTTCAGCTCGCGGTGAACTCAAATAAAGGGATACCGGCGTACAAAAGTGAAGCCACGAATTTGTCACAGATCCGAGGCCCGAACGAAAGATTTGCGAGACGATTATATCCGCTTCGATCATACATGTATATGCATCCATGTATTATACAGGGCGTCCTATGTTTTACTTGCCAAACTATGTCAGTATATTCTATGAGACTAATTAAGAGAAAGATATTATATAAATTTAAGTCTCTGAACACCAAACCTATCTTACGTTAAGACCGACTAGTGTCTTGTAAAATTGTTTTGTAAAAACGATAAAACTTAATTTACTTGAATTTTATGCGACTTCTATTGCAATGTGTGACAGAATAAAGAATGTTTAGTGTTAACACTAAAATTTACTAGCGTATATTGTCTTATAAAAATGACGAGGTATGTTTTATCTAGTGTTCCTGTGACTTTCATTATAATAGATGATTGAATAGAGCAAGCTATTGAACGGATTCCTATGAAGGCAATTTTTTATCGTCAATAATAGTAAAATGTAAAATTTGAAGAATGTCATTTGACCCACTGTGGTAGGTTTAATATTAAAGTTTTATTAAGAAATTACAACAATCGTAAGAATCGTACAATGGACGCCAGTCTGAGATTATGTGTATCTCAATTTAATCTCTCAATTTAATCTTGTATAATAAAATCATATAATTTGTAATGCATTCGTACTTGCATTTGAGTAAAAATAGTTTCATGATTAACACCGAGCTGAATCGATTAATGTCAAACTTGATCTTCTAAGTTCTTTAGTATTAAAGCTTTATTAAGAAATTACAACAATCGCAAGAATCGTATAATGGACGCCGGTCCGACATTTTGTGTATCTGAATTAGTTAAACTTGATCTTCTAAGTACTTTACGCGATCATCTACAAATATGGTACATTAATTTCGTGAAATTAGATCTTCCTCGAAACAGAGCGGGTGGGTTCGAACTACTTTTTCTCGTAACAAATATTTGAGAATATAATTGGATTTATAGATTGAAATGGATCGCCCTGTATCGCGGAATACGCCGCTAACTGGAGTTCTGGATATTCGGTAGACAGGATTTCGAAATCCGTAGAGCCGGTAATTCGCGAGGCTGCGTATACATCGAACAAAACCCTAAACTTTCGATTGACTCTAGGAAGTCGCCTGCAGCTATGGGGCCGAAGTAAAGCGCTGTTGCGCGGCTTAGGGGTTGCTGGAGAAGAGGGTATGCGGGGGTGAATTTGAGGTGAAGGGGGTAGTGGAAAACGCGGAGGAGGCTTAAATCAATTCGGTGCATTCACGCTGGAATACCCAGTTGGTATATTATGTACCTATTATCGGGAAAGGCAATCCACCGAATATCGTGGGCTTCCCGAACAGTGCAGGAACCTCGATTTCCCTAATCGAGTAGCAGTTAGTTAACTGCGTCCTTTCCCCCTGGTGTGTGTCTCGCCTCGCGTCTGAAAACCTCGTGCCGCGCGCACCAGAATATCACGCGTTGATCTCGGTCCGCATTCACGCTTTGACATTTGACCTGGACGAACAAAGGTTCGTTCCATTAGCTAGATTGCATTTAGAAAGGTATTTAAAGTATCCGGTCGCACCCAAACGTTGATGTCGCTTTGGAAAATTAATTTTCCGCGGAAAAACGTGGAACTCGCGGTTGCGTTGCCGACAATAGGGAAACTAGGCCTCCGGACTAAACAACTTACACTGCTCGATGTTATTATGACGCCTTGAAAATCATGAAGATAATGTTGCGTTCGTTTTACGGAAGACCGGGTTACTTTTCAACGAAACGAATTTTTATAAATAAGTGACTAGTATTTCGTTGAATTCCTCAATACCAATTGCCAATTTTACTTCAGTATATTGCCTTCATTTTAACGATAGAATTAGCGAGCACTAAATTAGACTTTGGCTCATCTTGCACAATGTGTCGTTTAACGGTAACAAGTAAAATACGAAATTTATTTGTTATGCAGAAAATATTTTAATATTTTAAAAAATACTAGTTTTTTATCCACTATAGTTATTAATTCGCCGTCATATATCGATAAGAAAGGAAATATATAAAAGTACGCAGGTTGTATATTAAAATTTCTACGTCCTCCTGCGTGAAAATTCTCTGATTTTTCAGGTAGAAATTATTTCAAAGTGTTCATTCGTTTCCATTTGTGTTATGACGTGCGCTATAATATTTCTGCAAAACGTGAATTTATTAGTGAAACGTAATTTGCTGGTATAAAGAGTAAAGCGAAAATAGGTGAAGTATTTTATGTAATTATTTACGAGGAGCCTGAGAGGGTTAACATGCTTCACCGGCGGCGACATATTAATTCGTCATCCGTGTTCCTTATCGCTTTTTATTAAGGCTCTCATTTTTTTTCATGAGCCAACCAATAACTCTTTTATATTTTCGTATCACAATATCCACACTGATAATAGTATTTTTGGTATAGCGTTTATGAATGCGTAATGTGAAATCATTCGGTTCACGATTGAAATAATAATGTATTTGACAAAGAAGTATTTATTTATGACGTTTAATGCATTGAACAATTCAATCATTTTACAGTTTAAACAATGATTACAGAATTTCACGTAAGTGAATTAAAACATATGCAATTAAATAGAACGAGTACATATTCTTGATATTATTATGAAATAAATCCTTCCCATTTTATAGTCGATACTACCTTATCATTTTATACTGGATTACTCACAGTATAATATTTTCCTGAACAGTGAACAAAATAATTATACCAGATAAAACAAAATTAGGTCAATGTAATATATCAACGTCCAGTTAAATTAATCTTGCAATTTAAAAAGTTTGAAACTTTCAGAAATAGTCTGTCATTTTTATTGCATACTACTGACTGCACTCTCGCAGAAAAATTCACAACACCGATATATTATAAATGTATTGTACATAACAAATCAACATCATTGATAAGACTACAAATATTTTTTTAAATAATTATTTTACTTATGATCAAAACAATATTTCATTGAATCAAATTTAATGATTACTACTACACCTATCCCCCGATTTACACTGAAGGCAGGTTCCTCAGAAAACCGTGTAAATCGAAAAAAAAAAAAAATAAAATGTGCATAATTCAGTCATTTATTTCAACGTGAAATAAAACTACATATATCTCAAAAAACATAAAAATAACGCTCTATTCATAAAATGATAAAAATATAAATGTATGTGTATGTAATTCATGTCACATATAGAAACAAGAAGTATAAATTAAAAAATTTAACCAAAAATTTAATGACTGTTATCACTTTCGTAGACTATTAATATTTGATTCCTGGTTGGTATGATATCACTTTCATTACTCGATAGTACTTGATGTGATTCAAGTTCGACGTTAGATGAATTAGAAACAATTTCAGATCGGCGAGCCTTGATAATGAATTCCATAATTAACAATTGTGTTTGGTTGTTGATCAAATCTTTATAGACCTCCTCGTATTGAGTTAAGCGTTTATTAATATCTCGCTGAAATAAGAGAGCTCGTTCAACATTCGTGTCATTTTGTAAAAAATGATTACCCAATTTTTGCCTTAATTCAAATCTTTCACGGATGACTTTTGCTGTGAACGCAACTGGTTCAGACTTCTCTTCATCGGGATCACTGCCACGATCCTTTGTGTCATTAACAATCATAATAATGTATATCTTCTTGATCCGGGCCGGGGGCAAATTTGAAAACGTATGTTGGTTGCCTTGGTCGATTCGAAAAGAAAAGTTTTTAACGCTGTCGTATAAATTTGTCGTTGTTAGGAAAAATCAAGTGGCATAGAAGCAACCCTATACATAAAATAAACAACCAACACATGCGATTTTTATTACAAATCGAGTATCCCACTACGATTCGAACGATGTTGCAGATCCAATAACCGTTTCCTAACCGCTAGCGAAATGCGAGACGGCAGTCGAATTCTCATAAAATGCATCCACAAAACCGCCATCACTTTTCCACTAGCCCGGTTATAGCAGCACTTGACGAATATTCATATAACGCTCAATTGAGAGTTTCCATGAGTAATACGCAAAAATACCTCAATGAATATTCATGTTTTATTTTCGTGGAATAGAAATTTTTTTCGGATTAAGAGAATAAAATTATGTTTTCCATTTTCGATTTGTATCCGTGTGGAGAATTCAGAGAGTTTGTGAATGTAACCTTTACGTGTAAGTTATGGAAATATTTTTCAAATTTAAAAGTCATTACTGAAAGAATGTACAGCCAATGTAAAAAGTATATACGTACACCCTGTAGGAACAAATAACCTTTTTAAAATTCGACCGAATGACTTGAGTTTATGTGAGACAGGAATTATGTAATGTATCAATAATTTTATTAGAAGTTGGCAAAGCAGGAAGTAAGATATATACGTGCACGAAGGTCGATTGAAATCGATCATGGTTGCTGTGAAATATAATTGATTGGAAGTTATAAAAGTTGTCACGAAAACTGCATCTTAAGTGAATGCCAAATCCTAAATTCAAATTCTTCATTGTCTTATACCTGCTATTGCTTTTTCATGTGTTAACTGATTTTCATGAAATTGGATACCTGTATATAATTTACAGGTTTACAAAAAGGATGTTTCAAATTTTCTTTACTGGTACAAGCAAAAAATTAAAAAATCGTTACCCCAACTTTTCTTCGCAATTAATTAATTTCATTTATTTTTTGTTGCATCAACCCATTAGGGTCATTAGCAACAACGATATTGTTCACAGTGATAAATACAAGAATTTAGCTAAATTAAGTGAAACATACGCTTAACATACAGATACAGTATAATAAACACAAAAATTAGGTTAAATTAATTGCAGGATATTTATATGTTTTAAAAATTTCAGAAGTCTTGAGTAACCAATAGCGATTTAAAAAAATTATTTACACGTTAGCTAGTAAAGTAATCCTTTTAATATCTCAGAAAAATTCAAACCATTTGGCCTATACTCCAAAAAGTTATTCGAAAGAGTGCACGAATACTTTTTACACTGACTATAGTTCTCTGCTTCTCTCACAGTGGTTCTATCTCCGTGTACCTGATTAGTATGTATAGAGTGGACCACCTAAAACTAGCAGATAAAATGTCTGTGTCCTTTTAATTATACCATGATACCCATACGAAAAGATTATGTATTTTAGAAAACATTGAACCTTCAACGCTTTGCCAATTAACTCGAACCAATTTCCCCTTATAAAAGAGCACGAGACTATTTCCATTTTATAAATTCTTTTTTAAAAGTGTTTCCTTATAGGGTCGTAGTAATATTGAACTATAATACAGTTCTGTTTCATGCGGAAATAGATATGGTTTCGTTTAATTTTTGATTTGTCGAAAGCATTGATATGGAATGACAAAATTTCTTTTAATCTAGTTACTTAATGGAATCAAATATGAATGGAAATAATCCCTGTAGTTATAAGGTAGAACAAGCACATGTAAAACGATTAAATAATGATGAATATAAACATTAACCTACAACATAATGTGCTTATTTAATAATAAAGGGTGTCCCAAAATTAACGCAAGATTTGAATTAAATAGAAAACACAGTTTTTAGTTTTTAGATTGTAATTTTTTCATTGAATCATAAAGTACATAGGATAGGGTTATTTATGGAATAACACATCGGGCAAATCATCTCCACGGTTTTGCTGGCACATACGCAATCTTTTGTCGAAATTTTTCATGTCCTTTCTGCATAATTGTGGCTGAATTTCGTTGATGCAGCGTTTAATTTCCTCTTGTAATGCACGGGTGGATGCGGACTTGTTGACATAGACTTTTGACTTCAAATAACCCTATATGGTGTTAAATCACACGATCTAGGGAACCAATTTTGATCACCGAAACGAGAGAATACACGACCAGGAAATGTCTCATGCCGTAATTGAATTGTTTCACTGGCTGTATGGCATGTGGCACGGTCTTGTTGAAACCACATATTGGCCACATCAATAGCATCCAATTTCGGCAGAAAGAACTGTGTTATCATGTCGCGATATCGAGCACCAGTTGCAGTTACTGCTTGACCAGCCTCATTTTCAAAAACGTATGATCCAATGATGCCTCCTGCCCAAAATCCGCACCAAACAGTGACACGTTGTGGGTGCATTTGTTGTTCGACAATCACATGTGGGTTCTCCGAATCCCAAACACGGCAATTTTGGCGATTAACAAAGCCATCAAGGTGAAAATGTGCTTCATCGCTTAGGATGATTCTGCTCGAAAAATCAGCAACCACTTGTTGATGTTCAATAACCCATTCCACGAACTCTGTTCGCTGTTTGTGATATTAGGCTTCAGTTGTGTTAATTAGATTTTTTAAGCATGGAGACTCAGATCTTTTGTGAGTATACGCTGTAGAGAGCTTCTTGAAATTTGCAATTCTTGTCCACGACGCCAAATTGATGTTCCTGGGTTTTCATCAACCCTCTCACGCACTGCTTCGATATTGACATTTGAATAGCTTGTTTTTGGACGACCGATGTGTTTAGCGTCTCCAACTGATCCAGTCTCCCTGAAATTTTCAATTAATCTTTTCACAGTTAACGAGGTTAAAACATTATTTTGTCCATATTTTGTATAAAATTTTCATTATTTTTAAATATTGTTCAATAATGAAAATACGTTGTTGTATCGTGTAACACTCCATTTTTACTAATCCTAAACTATCAGCTGTCAAATTGTTCTTCTTTCAATTTATTTTGGGACCCCCTTTAGATACATCCCTTTTTGTTCTGTATTATCTTTATCCTGCGATTTAATATTGATTTGTAATGATTTTGGAAGTGTCTTTTTCGAAGTAATTCCATTCGCGTGCAATAGTATGTTTCCATTTGAAATTGAAACTCTTAATAATTGAAACTCATATATGTTTTGATTTTATGTACCATTGTAGTACATGCTTGGAACAAGCTGTCCATATCAATTTTCGATTACATTAGGGTGCATGAGCGAGCAGGCAACGGTAAAACAGATATTTCGTTTCTATTAAAATGTGATTCGACCTATCTTTTTATCTGTACAGATGTGTCATCTTGTTAAGAAATGTACTGAGGGCTAGAAATGCGTTTTGTATGATTATTTAGTCGTTTTTTCAATGAAATTTATATGTTCGTCATTTCTCATTTTCCCATTAAAAATGTGAATCTTGCGAAAATAACCGATGCCGGCTCAGACTAATAGGCTATCGCCGCCCGTTTGTCGTCGCATTGTTGTTATTGTCTCCTCTAGTATGCCATAAAAATAACATTGATGGCTATCTGGGCCAACGAGGTTAAATTTTTTTCGTCTGAAAATAACGCTCTCCTTTATCTGTTGTTTGTGCGCATTCCTTCTTCTGCAAAGCGTAAACTTTCTGCTGTGAGTTACCGTCGTTCATGCGGATCTCTTTTCCAATTTTAATCTGTCGATGTTTTTGCAGGATAATGTCACTCGCCGAACACTCGAAACAGCCGTATTAATACCACATTCATATTATATTTACTTAGTTGTTAACTATGCGCTGGAGCTATATGTAAAATTACTCGTTCAACACGATTCGATTACGATGACAGTCGTTCGTAATTTTTACTACTTTCAAAATCTTTGCTATCGTAACAGTTGTACTTTCAGTCCCGGAATCTGTTGCATTCAGACTCATTCAATTTTTTCGAAATTCTTACGAATTTGTAAAAAGATGCACAACAGAATCTGATATCATTCCGCCGTTGCTACGGAACAATTCTTCAATTCGGAGCACCTAGTATTTGCATACCATTCGCGATTGTTGCAAGGCTATACGATACACGCGTTGTTTATAAATTAAAGATCATACGCTCGGGCCATCTTTTTGACGAGGAGTGTACCACTTCGTGTGCCATCAAAGTGTTACAATTACCAAACAACGTAACGGGTGGTATTACTTCTCACTAACCCAGCAATTTATCCAGAGTAACGGTATTAATAACATTATCATAAAATAGGTCAGCGTGGTCGCATACATTCTCATAAACGTAGCCAAACTGAACTCGTCATGATATATCGTGACAGCGTTTTACGGGTTCAAGTCATTCACATTGGAAATAAATTTCTGTTTGATCCCCACCAGTAGTAAATTATGCCGGGCCATTTAGGTATCGCTCAAAGATGCGCAGTCCGTTTGTCACAAATCAAGTATCCCACTGCGGTTTCAACGACGTCGCAACAGATTCGACAAGCGTTTCTGAAGCGATGTCGAAACGCGCGGCGTGCCACTCGTATTCCCATAAAAATCGACGAAAAGAGTCGCCGTCTGCTCGAGTTTCTATTGCGCGACCGACGGAGAGAACCAGACTGGAGAGAGAGAGAGAGAGAGAGAGAGAGAGAGAGAGAGAGAGAGAATGTGTATGTACGAGTGAAAGATAGTAGAGAGAGAGAGAGAGAGAGAAACGGGTCCCATGGAAAACAGACGGTTCCCTCGAAAAATCGCAATGTGACTGGTCGACGAGAGGACAAGGGTAGTCGTTGGTCGGCGTGGCGTTGCACAAGCTGAATAATAAATACCGGGAGCGGGCACTGCGACCCCGAGAGTGGTCACAGATGCGCTAGGCTTAGGATGCACTTTACTGCAGTGCAGTGCCAGCAGCGTTGCACCGGCGTGTACGTCGTGTCCCTGTATAATGCAACGTGTGTGTCGTAAACCGGCTCTTAAGTATCCTCCGCAGCGTTACCTTTTCTCAGTGACGAGGACGTTTTCCGATTCCGGTCTCGTCGTACGTCTCTTCATCCTGTCTGGGGCCCGAAACCTACCGATCTCTAAACTCTTACGAGCAGCGACGCTCCCTCTCCCTTTTTCTCTCCTTCTCTCCCCTCCTCTCTCCCATTGCCCTCTCCTCCTTCTCTCCATCTCATTCCCCTATCCCCTCTCTCGTTATCCTCCGCTTCTCATCCCCCTCTGAATATCTCACCCCAGCCTGCTCACCATCGCCCCTGTATCCCTCTTTGCCCTCTCCTCCACCCCCACTCGTTTCACCCCTTTCCTTCCATTTCCCCCCTCTCCGCAATTTCTCACTCCAATTTCCCCTCTCTATTTCCAGCCCCTCTTCGTCCCTTATTTTCCACTCTCTTTCTCTCTCTTTCTGTCTCTCTTTCTCGCTCGCTCGCTCGCTCGCCATCGCACTTTAGGTCACTTTCGAGTCTTTTGGCGCTCGGTTTGTGTCCATCTGTCTACTCGGTGTACCCCTTTCCCTGTGCACGAACCCCTGGGATGCACAGCTTGGGATAGCAAACGAAACCTCCACGTTGACGATTCAATTACGAGGGCCCGGGAGAAACGGCGCTCGGAGAATGGGTGTTCGTTTATCGCCGCACTCGCGATTTCACGCGATGAGACGGGACACGCGAGCACCAAAGCATTCTGGAAGATTGTCCCAGGTCGGGGACCATTTGCTGCCTCACTTGCGACGGTTTCCTGTATCGCTTGTTGAAGTCGAGAGAATGAAAGAGGCAGAGAGGGGGTTAGAGAAGGGGGGGGGGGAGAGAACGAAAGAAAGAGAAAACAGTTTCAAACAACGGCCCGTCACGACGATAAGGAGGGGTCATTCCATGCGAAGGCGATCACTTTTTGCGGACGTCTCGAATTTCGTTGAAATCGCAACATGTTATAGTCTAAGTGAAAATGGAGAGGGTATGGGGCCTCATTTTGTTTTCTTTGAAGTTATTTAAAAGATGCAAATCTTCGAAGTTTGACGCTCTGGTTGATTCGTACGGAAAATATCTTTCGAAAACAGTTTATGCTACGGTTACTATTTCAAACAAAAATACTTTTTTTTCATTAACATCGAAAAGGACTGTTGTTTTTAACGTTAGGTTTATGGATCACCAGAGGCGAAAATTTTAAATTACGTTGTAAAAATGATGAGACTGTGTCTGTTCAAACTTTTTGAGTTTTTCTTCACGAATACACTTCCACAATCTCAATAATTGTAAGTATGGAATATTAGGATGGATCAGAATGTAAATCTAGTGTTAAATAATTCTCCATTTTATAGGAAAATTAAATTTTTAACGCCTTACCGAATTACGATGAGTCAAGCTCGTGTTGAAGAGTCGAAAGAAGCTCAAATAAAAACAAATGTTTGCCGTCTTTTTTTAGAAGAAACCAAATTTCATCTTCTCATTATCGATATTGAAGCATTGAACTAAATCGTGTTAAAGATTTGGAATAACTCAAACAAATATAAATAGTTTATCTTCTTTTTTAAACGAAATCCATCTAGTCATTTTCATTATTCAAGCATTGAACTAAATCGTGTTAAAGATTTGAAAGGTGCTCAAACAAGAATATATGTTTTGCCTTCTTTTTTAGACGAAATCCATCTTCTCTTTATCAATATTAAATTATTGAACTAAATCATGTTAAAGATTTGGAACAACTCAAACAAATATAAATAGTTTGCCTTCTTTTTTAGACGAAACCAAGTTTCATCTTCTCTTTATCGATATTCAAACATTGAACTAAATATAACTGTATAATAAAAATAATTCTTTTGCTTCTTCTGTAACATTTTCAATGATCGTTACAATAATTTCAGCTGCAACGAAAATCTTATGGCAAGGGGTTAATGCAGAAATATTAAAAATATTTACGTTGTGAAAAATTGTCCCTTGTTTAAGTGTAAAAAAAAATTGAAGTAAAGGATCGTATTTTACGATTCTTCCTCTTTAAAATTCCGTTTTTTAATTCATCGTTACTCAACATTGCGGTCAGGAGAGGCCGGCAAAGGACGCGGAGTGCGGCGATTCAGGTAATTGCACCAACAGATCGACCGCTATTCACCGGCAGGCTTGGAAAAACCAATGTCCTTTATACTACGGGTGGTTTTAATTAAGTTGTAAAGAATTGTAGTCGGTAAAATGACGCCATCCGTTTGCCAAAACTGAACATATTGTCACTTTCCTGATTCTCTAAAATCATATTTTAAATCATCTGACAGATTCATATGAAATGTTCCACTTTGTTACAATTCTTTATCGCATATTTGAAAATGAAAGTAAATATACAGGGGTGTGACGTAACTGGAGGCACAACCACATAGGAGCTGATTATACATGAAACAAATAAATCAAAAATAAAATTTCTTCATTTCAGAATGCTTTTTCAAGGAAGTCGATTTTAAAAATCTTCTTGGAACACGTACATACAAAGAAGACTAAACTCAATGGCTATCATGATTATTTATTGTAATCTTACGCCATTCCAACGAAACTGTGCTTATTGTTTTCATTTGATTAACGTGATTCGCATAAAAAGAAGTTTTTAAGATTATAATTAAATAAAAGCGAATATTTAGTGTATAAGATGGAGGACGGATGAGGGTTAACAGTATATTTTAAAAGTGTAATACCTTGAAAATACCTTCTCAATATTTTAGGCATGAACGAATTGATGTACCACATTTATAGCGACTCCAAGGAAATTATACTTCGGAGGAGCGGTGTCGGTAGAAAACTTTAAAGACGTTTTTCTCGAAACGTACATCTTTTACCTGGCGCGTATGAAAGTTCAAAAATTATGTGGATTTTCTGTTGTGACCTATCTTAAGAACTCTAATCATCTGCACCATCAAATTATGATTTTTTTAACTTGTATTTATTACGGGCAAGATAGAATCAAGAAGCAAGTCATTAAAATTCCGTTTGACGGAAACGTAGTTACGTTACATGTGACAAAACGTTTTAACGTTGAACGTATATTAAGTAATGTTATTATTTTTGATATATCTGTACACGTAAACAAGTCTTGATGCTTATCAAAACGACAAGTGAACGCGTGTTACAATTTTCAACGAACATTTGTTTCTTCCGACAAATTGAAAGTTACAAAAGTCGAACAGAAATGTTAGGAGAAAAATGAATTCCGTAAATGCATTTGACAGCGAAATTCTACCGACTGTATTTACATAGAATTCGTTACTCGTTCTTCCCTACCAATTGAAGATTTCCTAGGAACGAGAAAGGAAATAATGGAGCATACTCCAGTAAAACGGAGTTAGGGGGTTAGGACACTTGAACCAACCTTTGTCATTATACGGGACAAGGGTGTGGTATCATGCGGGCGTGTTCAGTAAGGCGTCGTAATAGAATCGTCACCTTTTACATTTAGTTTGCTAATCTTCGCTTGCGTTGCTATTATCTGGAATCCGAGCCAAACTGTGGGAAAGACGGTAAACAATCGATTCAATCAATTCGACGATTGGAGGTAGCAAACCGCAACGATTGCAGCTTCAACTAATCGTATAATCAGTTCTTTGAAGAATGAAAATAAACTGCAATCAATATGTGCGTTTAAATAAATGGCACCTTACTTGTTGCACCGTTGTGTCAATATCTAGGTACTCAGGCCCTTCCAATTTATTTTAACAACTTCTTTAGGATTCCAATGAATTATAAAGAAATTTTTATGACCACAATATATAGCGTGATTTATCTAAATGTTATTACAAAATTTCAATGTAATCCTTCAATTTCACGTAACAGTTTGATCGGTAAGAAACTTAAACTATAGGATTGTGACGGCTGTACCTCCTGCGATCACCGACAGAGGGACAATAGGACGAGTTTCCCGCTAGTACCTGATCCGCCTCCGATTCATATACAGAGTGAATCACCAAACGTTTGCACCGCAAGTATCTTTGTTGTTTCTAAAGATACATGAAATATGGTACGGACAAAGTTGAATGGTACAATGAAGCTGACACGATGCTATAAAAAAATTTTGTTTTTATGTCATTTTTTTAGAGATATCAAGGTTACCTTGACTTTTTTAAATGGAACCACCCTTTGTGACAATAAGTGACAGTGACAATATTATTCCAAGGTTATTCAAGGTGAAGGGCAGATAAAATGAATAAGATTTAGAATAAGGAAGCAGAATACGTTTATCATGGTTGAGACTTGTAGTACATAGTAAACATACTATGGTCGTAGTTAAAGTAAACATACTAAGGTCCTTCAATGTTACTGTTATTCAGCATTCTTATTTACTATCAGTATGTTGCCAAACGCGATTCCGCTATGTCTTATTCAATGACTGAAATGTGTGATATGATCACGATTTATTGTGAATGTAGACAAAATGCAGTGCAGGCCCAATTAATTTATGAAGAAAGGTACCCCGAGCGAAACACTCCTTCTAGACAGACTTTCATTAATACGTACAGGTTGTTTCGAAGTACTGGAAGTGTACATGCAAGACAGTACAAACGAAAGAATCCCACGACCAATGAAGACAATGAAATTAATATTTTAGCAACTATAGCTGTCAATCCTCACGTGAGTACGAGAAAAATTTTCCCGGGAAGCAGGCATAAGTCAAAGTAGCGTAATACGAATTTTGGCCCGACATAAATTTCATCCGTTCCACATATCGCTCCATCAAGAATTGCACGGGAATGATTTTCAAAATAGAATTAACTTTTGTCTGTGGAGATTGCTTCAAAATCATTCATTTTTTTCTAATGTCTTGTTTACGGACGAAGCAACATTCACTAATCATGACTCAATTAATCTACGGAACGTCCATTATTGGTCTGTGGATAATCCGCACTGGCTGCGAGAAATTGATCATCAAAGGCAATGGAGCGTAAATGTGTGGTGTGGTATTTTGAATGGCAGAGTAATTGGACCATACTTCGTTAATGGAATGATGACGTGACAGAAATATGCTCAATTTTTGCAAGAAGATCTGCCAATTTTGTCAGAAGATGTCCTTTTACAAAATCGCTATGATATGTGGTACCAACATGACGGTTGTCTTGCTCATTATGCACGAGTAGCTAGAGGAACGTTGGAATCACGATTTCCAAACCGATGGATTGGACTGGATTTAAATCCACTGGATTTCTTTTTGTGGGGTCTGCTAAAAGAGATCGTGTACATGGATGCTCCAACAACAGTTGAATATATGCGTCAGCGTATCATCACAGCATGTACAAATGTCACCTCGGATGTACTTATCAGAGTTCCACATTCCTTCAGAGCTCATTTACATCAGTGTATTGGCGTAGATGGCCACCATTTCGAACATTTATAAAAATACAGGTATTCTGCCTTTATATTTTAGTTTTATACGTTTTTTCTGTCCTTCATCTTGAATGACCTTGGAATAATATAGTCACTGAATTCCTAATGAAAGGGACTATCATTGTAGGTGTTTAAAAAAGGGTGGTCCATTTTAAAAAGTCAAGGTGACCTTGATATCTTTAAAAAAAATGACATAAAAACAAAATTCTTTTATAGCATCGTGTCAGCCAATTGTACCATTCAACGTTGTTCTTACCATATTTGATTCACCCTGTATATTAACCCTTTGCACTCGAATGGTGACTCTGGGGCACCACTAAAAATTTCAACACCATTATTTGAAATAAATTTCACATTACTATCCTTGCATCTAGGAAAGTGATAACAGTCCAACAGTTGGAAAGATGAATAATAGTAAAAACCTCAATATGTATAAAAGGAAATAAATTACATAAAGTGAAATTTTCGAGACCAGAAGACATGGTTTTCAAAGGTAAAACAGCTTCGAGTGCAGAGGGTTAAAAATAAAAATAAATCTGCACGAAATTTTCAGACAACGAAAGCGATAAATATTCACGGGAGATTGATATGAGAATTTTTGAGTTGTGTTTGACAAAATCACGCAAAATATTACATTTCCAACCATTGCGAGGGTTGGCGGCAGATTCGCTCATCGAGAGTCTCAAAGGTTTTGAAGAGACAGCTGCGTACGCAGGTCGGAGGCAGCCAAGCTGGTTGAAGCTCGTTACCTGTCGCGAAGTTAGCTTCCGCGAAAATACCGTCGGATTACGGTGTTCACGTATGTAACTAGGTACGCTCCTAGCCTCTACGTGGTGCACTGCGGCGTGGCATCGCGTGACTCTTATTTTCCATCTGACTCCTATCCTCCGCACGTACGTGCCCACTTACGTTATTTCATTGGCGTCCCTCGTTCCGGGCACCCACACCAACCGTCCCGAACTCAGCCACACTTTTCGCTTTGGCACACCTCCCTCATGGTGTTTTACACGCCACTCACTCAACCGCTTTGTCCCTTTCTTCCATTTTTGCTCTCTTCGCCGTCGTCTGGCCTGCAAAAAGAAAAGTATCGCGAGAGCCATGCCGAGCCGAAGCCGAGCAGAACCGAGCCGAGGCGAACTGCTGCTACGCGCTGCCAACTGCCCTCTTAATTGTTAGTTGAAATTCTCGCGGCCGTGTTTAATCCTTCTTTCCTTCGTTTGCGTACGCGGTCCACCGGAAATTAATTTATCGAGCCGCAATGAAAAACAACGACCGCGCCGGCCGGTCTCCGCGGCAAAACAACCACTCGAGTTTAGTACGATTGTAAATTGTAATGGAATAAATTGAAACTTACGGTGCGGTAAATTGATGCGAGGCGAGCGGCAAGCGTTTTTTGTTGGATCGTTGATGAAACGTATTGCGCGCAGTGAATACGGTACAAGCGTTCCCACGGATTCATGTATTTATGAACGGATACTAGTTGGATCGCAGGACACGAACGGCTAAATATCTCTCGTGGAAATTTGTAGATACGCTGCTGGACAAAATAATCAGATACTTCTGCATGTTTATGAAGTTCGTGTTCGTGCGTGAGAATTGTAAGGGTAGTTTCTCTTGCATCCGGCGATCAAAGTTTCTCTTAACAGTTTAACTGCCCAACCAACAGCCTAAAAAATTCCACAAAATCAAAGTAATTTATTTAATGCAGCAACAATTGAAAATTTTTAATGTTTGACACATAGTTACCCTTTAATCTTCTTGTAGTCTCCAGATATAAACTAAATTGAGTGCAATGAATATATTAGCGTACAAATTTATTTTTAAACATGAACAAATAATTCTGTCACCCATATACGGATGACATGGCACTCAAAGTGTTAAATGCATCAAACGATCACCGATTATCGCGGTCACTCCGTATACCAAAAAGATAATTGAACGATTCTTCGTGAATGCATTTTTGCGATCTAAACAATTGTTGTGGCGTCGCTGTTTATTGTCCGGGAGTTTACCGATGAATTTACCGTGTCAGTGAACCAGCTTTTTACAAGGAAACAGCTAAACGATATTCAAATAAAAACTATATATTTCCAGCGAAACTCAACACTCGCTCGAGTTTACAATATACAGTGTGTCTTCTTTGTTTGGGAAATTGAAATATTTCGTGGCGCACTGAAGTCACAAAAAATATTTGTTTACAAAAATTGTTCGACACGAACGAAGCAATCATATGTTGTCACTTTTTCAGGACTCCAATGGTGCAAGAATTTCAGCATCATTCTGTTATGTTATGTGATATGTTGGTATATTCTGCTTTATTCTAGTGTATTCTGAGATATTCTAGTACATTTTTGTAAACTCTGGAATATTATGATCCATTCTAATACCTATTAGTCAATTCTCGTATATCCTGGTGCATTTAATATATTATTGTGTTTACTGGTAGATTTCAGCATACTGTTGTATATTCTATTATGTTAAGTCATATATTGGTATATTCTGCTTTATTCTAGTGTATTCTGGGATATTCTAGTATATTTTTGTATATTCTGGAATATTATGGTGCATTGTAGTGCATTCTAGTCCATTCTATATATATACAGGGTGTTTCGTCTAAAACAGGACACCTAAATATCTCCACTACCTCTGAAAATACGAAAAATGTTGCTAATGTAATCTAAATGGTTTCAAAAGACGAATCAGATGGAAGAATCGTTTTTTGTAAATTGTAATTTTTTAATCGTTTCTCCAAGGTCACTCGTGTTTTTTTACGTATATATACACAGTTTTTGTTGTTGTGTGTTATAGCAAACATTATTGTGCATACATCCATGTTTAAAAGCACGACCTTGAAATGACCGTGAACTCTAAAATTTGCTAATTAATGCAGAACTTTCTTTCAGCGACATTTCAGATTTCAACGGTAACAGGAATTCGACCATGAACTTGAACTTGTAAATAATCACATTTATTACTGCAATAAATGTTCGAACTGATGTCCTTCCGTGGTGATACATTTTGTTAGGCGAAAAACGACCGATTGTACAGATCTTTCGATGATTTCAGGTTTCATATCAGCACATGCTGCAATTATTCGTTCCTTCATATTTTCTGGTGTCGTGGGCTGCTCTTGATAAACCGTACCCTTTAATGTCCCCCGTAAGAAAAAATCAAGTGGGGTGAGATCGGGTGAATGAGCCGGCCATGATACAGATCCATTGTGTCCCATCCAAAGATTTGGGAATTTTTCGTTGAGGACACGTTTTGCAATATGGGAAAAGTGTGCTGGATACCCATCTTGTTGATACCATAATACTAGTCGGTCCCTAAATGGTACATCTTCCAATAAAGTTGGTAGAATATGTTTTAAAAATTCAGCATACTTCTGCCCAGTTTGCGTACCGTTGATAAAATACGGCCCAATTATCCTATTATTTAGAATACCACACCAGACATTTATGGTCCATGGTCTCTGCTTATCGAGTTGTCTAAACCATCGTGGGTTTTCAACCGACCAATAATGCATGTTCTTGAGGTTCACCTGACCATGATTTATAAAGGATGCTTCATCCGTAAACAATACTGTTTGGAAAAACATTTCATCACTTTCATATTTCCGTATACTCCATTGAGAAAAGTGTACGCGGTTTTCAAAGTCTCTTCCATGGAGCTCTTGGTGAAGAGATAAATGGCAAGGATGAAATTTTTGTAAATGAAGAATTCGGACTATGCTTGTAACGTGATGGACAAGAACGTTCTGGAAATCTGTCTTTGTAAATTCGTATTGCTTCTCTTAGACATTCTCGAGCTTCACCGTAAATTAAAACCATTTGAATTTTCTTCTGTTCTGAATAACGCATTATGGGTCGCTTGTCGATACATTGAGAAATCTAGCAGTGAGCAAACTCTTAAATACATATCTCTCTCACTCTCTATGTACGCAGACGAATGATACAATGTGTTTATTTACAAGTTCAAGTTCATAGTCGAATTCCTGTTACCGTTGAAATCTGATATGTCGCTGAAAATAAGTTCTGCATTAATGAGCAAATTTTATAGTTCACGGTCATTTCAAGGTCGTGCTATTAAACATAGATGTATGCATAATAATGTTTGCTATACCATACAACAACAAAAACTGTGTGTATATATGCAAAAAAAACACGAGTGACCTTGGAGAAACGATTAAAAAATTACAATTTACAAAAAACGATTCTTCCATCCGATTCGTCTTTTGAAACCATTTAGATTACGTTAGCAACATTTTTTGTATTTTCAGAGTTAGTGAAGATATTTAGGTGTCCTGTTTTTGACGAAACACCGTGTATATGTATATAAAACAAAAAGTATTAGTTGTAGGTCCAATCGTGAGAGTGAGAATGAAAGATGTAGTTGATGTGCATGTTCAAAATAATTTCACGCGAATGGAAATGAATGAAAAAGAAGAAAACTGGGAAACAGCCTTGATGGGAAATAGTAAGATAGCATGAGACGGACCATGATCAGTGGACGTATTTAGGGCGGTTTTCAGTAATATGCGATATCCACAAGCTGGTGCACTATTATGGAGGTCAATTTAGCAGAATGGCACCGAGGAAGATATCACGAAGTCCCTTACATTTCCGAAACCGGCCCATAAGTTACAGGCCCCTTGCGCTATATGTGGACCTTTGCCACGTCAAGTGCCATTGCGAGTGTTACCAGCCGGCTGGGTTTCTCACAGAAATTCGCTGATACCTTCCAGCCGTAGTCGGGTTTGAAGCAATAAATTTGTTAAAGAGGCACTAGGAGACTTTCTCAAAAGTGACACCGTTTACAGTAGCTCACGAAAGTATTCGGGCACTCTTTAAATCTAAATAACTTTTTTTTAAATTCGACCAAACGTCTTGATTTTTCTTGAGCTATTAGATACATCGATAGAAAGAATATAGAAGATAGAAATATACCCCTAGTACTGGATAAAGTAAAAATTACTAACAATATTTTAAAACAATGAAATGCATCGATCTATAAAATATTTCGAGGATATTTGCACGTTTTTCGTATACACTTGCATATTTGCATATTTCTTTGTGTATACATATCATACACTTCTTACATATTTATCGTGCATACATATCATATGCCTCTTAAATATTTATGGTGTATCAACATCAGGAGTCTAATAATAAGATACGTTTTTCTTTCTCGAACAATTTTACTAGATCAAATTTAATGTACTGATGCAATTAAAGTTTTTCAGTCGTTGTACAATGTCAAATTGCAGCTACTTATTTTTGTTATGAATGTATAAAATTCTTCTGTTGTGTTCCACATAGTGACAGTATAACGTTGAAACCATGCATAATTAATAGTGTTCCATTAGACCTTGCTGTTTGGTTTTAGTATTTTATACGATGGCGTTTTATGCGACAATGAGAAGCGTTTTATTTTTAATACGTAGAGTGACGCATGAATTTATAATATTTCGCATAAACGTTATTTATTTCATTCATAGCAGAAACGATTGTAATTAATAACTACTGTAAATCTATTCAACAGTGTAGTAGTAATTTTTACCTATTTCATTATAGTGTTAAAAACTTTGCGTTCGAATTTTGCATAACTTAATACCATCTTCTGTACCTTCTAACTATATTATCATATTGTTGATAATTCGTAATCATTTACGAAAGCATCACTTTCTGAGCAATTAGTCCATCCTGTAAACGATTACTGAATTTTTAATCTGTTTGAGTCGCTTAGAAACAATGTTATTCCTGAGTGATTTCCAGTGCCATAAATTAATTTGCACGAGTAATGCATATTCAAAGAAATAAATTCATTGAATAATTCCCTAGTGCGTCCTTAGAACCTCAATAATCGTAAATTAACCCTGTGACTACGAAAAACGAATATATACTCTCTCATAGGGCTATTAATTTTGTACACCAAAAGCGCATACATATGTTCAATAGATTTTGATTCACATCTATCTTAAATATTTTATCAAATACAAATCATTGACTTTTAAGTGCTCACGCGGATCACCTACACGATCCGATGTTTAATTTTATAGCAATAAAACTTTTGCGATTGTAGACTAGAGAATGTCGAAGTGAAAGAGATGACAATTCAAATTCCAAAAAGTGGCGATATTTTTCTCCGCTCAGGGCACCATTGATGAAGTATGGACTAATAATATTGGTATTTAAAATCTCACACCATACATTAATAGTGTACCTTATTTGGAGATGTATGTTCCTCCTAAGGAATAGATTTCTTCTTGCCCATGTATGTTCATTACGATGATTAAATATGCCATTGTTGGTGAATGTACATTCATCCGTCCACAAAATCTGCCGCGGGAAATCTTCGTTCATCTGAATTTGATTTAAAACAAATTGAAAAAATTGTACTCGTCTTATTGAATATCCAGCATGTAAGGCTTGTCCAACACTAAATCGATACGGATGAAGCTTTTCTGATTTTAAAATTTGCTTCACACTACCGAGGCTTACATTGCATTCTCTCGATATTTCTCGTATAGATGCTTGTGGTTTCCACTGTAAATAAGTAAGTATGTTCACTGTGTTGTTTTCATTTCCTACTACTGATTTTGCGAACTTCTCTTTTGGGTTTGGTAAATGCACCATAGTGTTGCAAACTGTTATTCAATTTGAAAAACAATTGTCGCGATGGTTGTCGACGGTTTGGATATTTTTCCTGGTACAGTCTTGCGGCGGCATTTGTATTTTTGTCACACAACACAAAAGTATCGTACATATCTTGTTTCTCACTGTTAGTAAAATACATTTTCTTGTATTTAGTGAAATATAGGTAAACTTCTTCAAATTCTTGGTTTTCGTACTCGAGTTACGGTACGTGAATTGCTACTGAATGATGAAATGCTTACTCGTACAAATCAGTTTCTGTTATGATAACAATGTCGAAAGGGTGTTTACCTTTACAACATAGTCATGAAGAATTTGAGTATCTTCTTCAATAAAGACATTTTTTGAAAATATCTCGAGATCTAATAATTTTTTTGCCATAGTACCCCTAATAATTTTTTACGTAGAATGAACAGAATAATCGATCTGTGTAAAAAAAATATGCATTTCTATTTTTAGAAATAATGCAATTGTTAATTGCACATGCACTGCTGCATCTCAAAAAAATTTAAAGGCCCACAGATGTAGTTCTCTTCGAACCATTTATCTTTCTCTTTTGGAATTTTTTCGTAAATGCAATAATAACGGAGTTATGACTTGAAACAATTGCGTGGACCACCCTGTATATCAGATAAGATTTCTACACTCGAATTAAATAAAATATAGTATAAAACCTCAACATCCGGTCAGCTATCATCAGAAATACAGTCCACTCTTAATCTTTGAAGTGCGGGTTTAACTATAACAAGTAATAGAAAACGTGCACGCAACAGCCTTCATCGTGAACATCTATAAATTAACTTATAAATGTTTATGCCTGCATAGTGATTCGCAGTCTATGTATGACGTTTATTCTAGATTATCAGGTAAAATTGTATAGATATACTATACCTCGTGCGAAACTTCTACGCAAAACTAACCGTTGTTGTTAGATGCCTGGGCTATGCTGCGCGATGTTTTGACGAGCGACTTCGTTCAACAATTCCACCGAGTAATATATTGATAAGTAGCTAAGCACTTGCGTGATCGTGACTGAGATACTGAGAGGAACGGGACACGGTAAAGCCAAAGGGTCTAAGTGTAGATGTGTCCTGTTGAGTGCTAAGCGACTAAGTGACTAAATGAGCACTTGCGTGATCACGGCTAAGGTACATACTAAGCGAAACGGACCACGGAAAGACTACGAATTCCAGGCGTTTGCTGGTGAAATACCGAAAAGCTAAATGATTAAAACATGACTGATAAACTGGAATATATGAACAGAGGCGGCTAGCTGCTCAAGAACGTTATTTAACACTTTAACCGGCCAACCAACGACCTGAAAAATCCCATAAAATCAAAGTAATTTATTTAACGAAGCAACAATTGAAAACTTAAAAGTGTACAACACAAAGTTATCCTTCAACCTTCTTTTATTCTCCATATCTCAACTAAATTTAGTGCAACGAATATATTAATGTAAAAATTTATTTTTAAACATGGACAAACGGTTCTGTCACCCATGTATGGGTGACATAGCAGTCAAAGTATTAAAAACCGAATAACTTTGTTAAAATTAGTACGAATATATTGAATACCATTCACGATGTTGTAAAGATTAGTGTAGTAGATAATATGTAAAAAATTTGTTATATAGGTTGGTTGAAGTTGTGAACAACGAAAGTGATTCAATGATGTTTCAACTTTTTTATGTGTGTCAATAACAAAAACAGAAATAGGTTTTGTAAATCCAAGTAAATTTATATATACATAGAAAGTATCAACGTAATCGATTAAGATTGCTTCGATCCATGTATGATTAAGTATTGTAAAGTTGTGATAAATACGACGTAAGTTTGAAAATGAAACATATTTACGTTATCATGTTTTAGATTTTTAGTGGCAAATATTGTTGAAAATCGTAATCTTTACTTCTTTCTTCATGATTCAAACCGTTTTACACATTTCCTAGTAAACTAATTCGAGTAACGTCTCATGAAGATGGTAGCAAACGCAAAGGATAAAGTAATGCCTATACTTTCTACTCTTACATGTTGCAAATTAGAAATTACATTAACCCTCTATGGAGCCGTGTAACTTTCAAGTCACATGTTAATATATCGACATTTTATCAAATGATTTAAATTCTTTATGAGATAATGTGTGCGTCTAAATTATATAATGCCTCTGAGGTAACAAATAACAATATTGATAACGGATGGCAACACCGTAAACCTGAAATATCAAAGTGAATACTTTGCAAGTTGTCTGCAGATAGAAACCTAGAGAACCATCTTGTGCAATTTACGTTATTTGGACTTCTATCTATTCTATTCTATTCTATCCGTTAAACAAAACAAAGCGTAAATAATCGCTTTGGGTTTGCATATCAATAACAACTTATTTGTTTGCAATTTCAATAATCATTTTGGTACTATTTGTATGTGATACAGTTTTGTGACTGTCACGTTACAGTAGGCTATTATGATAGATTTTGGTATATTTATGATAATGCTTGTGCTTTCTTCTATTTTCAGAGTTATATATCATATACCCAAAATATGGATACGTAATCACATGAAAGTAATAGAGGAAGTAGAATTAGACGCATTAACGATAATAGATCTGAAGATTCTTTACTAGATTCTGAGTTCGATGGAAATCATCCAGTAGAATTTACCCTTCAACGCATCAATATTATTGACAGTGCCGATGAATTTAGTACCGAATTATCATCGGATAAGGAAAATTCAGGATCACAAACATTTTTTTACAATCAGTATCCCAAATGAATAATAATTGTTATCGCCCTTGGAAAGGAGATTGTCCTGAAGACCCCGTAGGCCCCGATTGTCCTCTGACCTATTTTCGAATACTATTTGACAGTGAAATTATAAGTGATATAGTTGATTATACCAATACATATACACTGCAGTGTGCTCCAACAAAGGGGTTCCAAAAATAAAATGTTCCAAATGCAACGTACATCTATGCTTAACGCTAAGTGCAAACTGTTTTATGCAATTTCACACTTAAGCTTTTATGCACAGAAATGCAAACATCGCAAGCCGTTGTAACTGCGAAGTTACATAGTTACAAATTCTAATAAGATTGCTTAAACTGGTAAATTTCGTTTATTCAGCATATATAGGTCTGTCATTGTTTATTTTGAGTTGCATATATTTTTTTATATTTAAGAAAAAAATTCGGCCCATAGAGGGTTAATTGTAAGTACATTAACATTGAAAGCATTCGAGTAGCGATAAAAGGAAGAGAAAATGTTCTACTAGAAGAGGATATTCATTAATTTCTAAATTATATTTATTTTGCACAGGTATGAAAATTATTGCTGTCGTCGCATCGCGTGAGATCAAAAGTTCGACAAATTATTGATAATTCGATCATTTTTTAGGACAAAAACGTCTATGTCGCCGATTCGTTTGTAACTCTTTCTACCGGTACCTGGACGCGTGGGCAGAGTGCATGCCAAATCCCAGATCGATCGGATTAGAATTGCGGCAGTGGCGGGACTTTAAAATTTCGCGTTGTCAAAATCGCGAAAATGGGCAAAACTACCTTGCTATTATGATTTATTCTGAATTCCCCTAAAGTGCTAGCATATTGGCCGAGTGTTTGTCTTTTTAAGGATGGACGAAGGAGGATGGAATGGTGTCGATAGCGTTGATATTCTCGCCGTGGCAGCTCCGCAAACATTGGCAATTTTTGAAGGGGAACCCCTGAAGGGGGTGCAAAAAATGGGTAAAAAAATCGAATGAAGTAATTAATCTACCATAAACAATTTTTCAATGAAGTGTGTAATACTATAAATTATATTTTTAACTGTTTATACTACAGAAAAGTTCGAAGTAAAACAGTTTCCCGAAGCTATCAGCATAAGAAACCCCTTAAACGCTTCATTTGTAAGATTACCAGCAATCATGCATTGCAGCGGCAAGTATTTACGCAATAATAACTAAGAAGCCCCTACAATGAATGCACGATGACTGTTAACGAAGTTTTAATTAATCCCACGTCAGAGGATTCGTTTTCTCGAAATACTATGTGAGCGTGTGTGTGTGAGTCGGCAAGTGAACTTTTAGGAAAGTTTCTCTGTTTTTGTCGAGAAGTTGAAAGATCAAAGTTTTTTCCGGGTGCCATGCTAAGAATATCTCGGGCCAGCTCACGTCAATTGTTTCGACCATCGCGCAGCCGAAAGTTTACCGTGAAATAATGTCGAATAGCTGGCAGTGCATGTCGGGGAACGGATGAGACCCGGGAGAATAATAAATAATGGAATATCACCGTGTGCTTGTTGCTGCAAAATTATCGAAGAAACGAAGAAGGACGTCTGCAATAACAAACCGCATAGCGTGCGATGAAACAGTTGACGCTGGACTGTCCTACCTGAAGACTTAAATCCTATAAACATAGATCCTCGGATGTACGTGAACGTGCCAAGTTTGGGCAATTAGTCACGCAGCTATCTAAACTTCAAAGTACACAGAGTACCTTTGAAATATCGTCGCACGATTTCCAGCTGAAAACCAGCGAAATGGGGTTAACAAACATGGGTTGCGCACACTACTCGCCAACGGATACATAATACTTCCAATTTTATAGCCGACAATTTGAACGAAAACCGGCTAAAGAGCGAACGTCAATACTACGCGAATAAAGATAAATGGCTGTCAGATACAGTTGTATTTGATGGTTGATGTGCTTTTAATTTGTCGATTTATCGGAAGCTGTATAGAGAAGACTGCAATCAAAGGAACCACGATATACGTCGAACCTTTTTTATCTTACCGATATTGAATTTAAATTGTGTAAAAAGTGTAAAGGTGGAACAACAGTTGATATACAAGGTAGTCCACTAAGTATTACTACTCGATTATCTTTCGTTGTTTTTGAAAACAGGAAGAAAAGATTATTAACAAAACTTTTTACAATTTAAATATCTCCTAAATGATTAATGTTTCGACAAATGCAGGTTCGTGCGTTTGTTCATAGAAAATGACAAATCACCTCGAACAATATGTGGTTCTATTTAAAGAAACGTAGCTGATTTTGATATCTCGGAAACTCTTTCATTTAAAAAAAAACTGCCCTTTGAATGCTCTTTGTAAGGGATTTATGTCATCGGGCATATGCTTGCTTAATCACAGGTACGCGTGCACGTCAGTAAATAGCAACATTTAGAAGTCAGTGATTTACAAAACATCATCGAAAGGATAACGCGACATTGTATTTTGCTACATGATGAGCGTACAATGACAGAAATCGAGAGAGTTCCATTAATAATGAGAAACTTATATTAACAAAGTTTTCTTATATTTTCGAAAGCAGTGGAGATAATTAAACGCTAATAAGTTCTGGGCCAGCCTGTGTTAACAGCAATTCATTCGTGAAATTTTAAAACTATTGTATAAATCCGTTGAATAATTAGCGAGGTAAGTGACACATATGCAGGATGGCGAGTATGAAAATAATGGATAATCATGTTTCAATCTACTGATATTAATTATACGTATGCAGCAGTCATTATGGTTTGTCTATATACAATGGCGCAAGAAAGCATTCGGATATTTTTTAAATTTAAATAACTTTTTTAAGATTAATTGGTATCACGTATATTTTGACATTTTTCTCGTTCCAGGTACATAGTTAAGCTAAACCAAAAATATAGTATATAAACAACTACTAGTGTTAATTAATGCTTGTAGTTGCTCCAGAAAAGACAAATCTTTTGGTTCAATTTTTAAAAAGTTATTTAGATTTAAATACTTCAATCAAACGTTTTATAAGTTTCATATTTACATTTAATAAAAGAATAATAGAAATTATATACAATTTTTGCTTGAGTTTTAATAATGTAATTTATTATTTTTCGTTATACCGATATGATAATAAGAAACTTTTGATCAAATTCTAACAACTGTTGGAATAGTTACAGTCGCTATCGCAGTTAGTAATATTATCAATACTTAAACGAAAGACCTTAAATCGGCTTTGCTTCAAGTTTTTAAAAACTTCAATCAACCGTTCAGTGATGTCAATTATTAACATTATCGGGCGAAAGAACCTAAATCAGTTTAGCTTAAGTTCTTCGAAACTCCATGTAACTCGTCGTTGATGTCAGCTCAAAATTACTGGTATTTACTCAATTTCTAATTTCAGGAAACTAGATTTTCGAAAATCAACATCATAAGAAATTGATTGGCATTTTATAAACTCGAAGACGTTATAAATGCACGAATATCCGCTTTAGTACTTTAGCATAGTCTTTCACTTATATTATGCATAATAAGTATATTGCAGGTTTTATGATTTTGCAGCGTGCGCCAAATACGTATAAATGTATTCGAAACATTACAATAGAAACTTGAAATCTTTTTATTTACACGAACACTCGTTGTAAATAATCAATAGAAGCTCTTCCTAAAATATATCTGACAATTTCATAAGTGGATTGCGATCGCGACGTTATAACGGGAACCAAATACAAATTTGATTGTATTTTGACTTAGAATATACAAAATCCTCATTTAATTACACAAATTCTAGCGATTAAATTGAACACGTTCCGTGCGACGTTATTATATTTAAAAAATAGTGTCGCATATTGTCCAGTAGGTTAGTTCTCTATCATTGAAAACAATTCAAATTACTCGGTTCAATTTTAGAAAAGTTGTTCCGCTTTAAAAAGTGTCTGAATATTTTCGTGATTCACTGGACATTTATAACATCGAGATGTTGACGACTTAGAATAACAATTAGCTAATTGAAACCGAACACAGAAAATCAATAATTTCATCGCCTTCTCGACAATTTTTAAATTTACCTATATCTAACACAGCTGCACTTAGTAATATGAAAAATCCTAATGAACTTTTACCTCGATAGAACGTTGAATGTACTAGAAAGATTTTTGTTAGATTTCAATTTTCTAAATTTCAGTCGTCGCGGCGCAGCACAATTTCAAAGAGACCCTCCGTCAAGCGGATATTTAGTGTCCCTTAGAACTAGAATTCGCTACCAGATCCAGAGTTTTCCACCACCCTGTGTTAAGACCATAAATTAAGTAAAGAGTGGAAACCACAGATCATCCAGAGTGTCGAACGCTCTTGAGTGCAGACAAGGCGGGACTCTACAGATATTTTCTCAGGAATTTTCTGTCGTCATACAATACAAACAGCTTTTTAAGGCAGTATCTCCTCCATTTCCTACCACACATCGTACCACCATCCTTCACTTTCTTCTGCTACCTTCACAAATAAAATGACAGCTCTAAACAAAAATTTTCCAAGCATTTTCGTTAATCTGTTACGTTGTTGCATTTTATGAATCTACATACATTTATAATTGAAGGGTTTTTAGGGATACGGGCGTTTCTCAAAAAGACTCTTTTCCATTTTATTGCTTCCTTAGAATCTATAACTATCCTTAGAATTCGTCCGCTAATCGTACCTTTTGCGTGTCTCGGGGACACGTTGACGAGATATGCTCGGAAACGCAATGAATTGCTCTTTTTATTCATTAAAAACCTACAATGTTAATAGTTTACCAATCATATTATAATAATTGGTTAAAAATCATCAAGACATTAAGTGTGAAAATGATATTTCGAACAAAGTGCACTTTTTCATTTTGATTGCTCGTTAAATATGAAAAATATGTTTGTGATGATTGCGATGGTGAAAATACAGTGAATCACTTTAATATTTGGACACTATACAATTTTCCCTTTGCCGCATTGTAATTATGTTCACGATGAAGAAAAAAAATTAATTCTAAATTACATTACTATATAAGGTCTAGTTAATAAAAGCATAATTTTTATTTATATAATTACTAACCTTTACTAAGTATTCTATTTTAAACAAAACAATGTCTAGTTTTAACGTGACAATAATATTCGGACACCTCGGAATGTAACAATTTGCGTGAGCTAGTGTGATATTTAATGCGATTGTGATGTATGTTTACGAACATTACAGTCTGTGTAAACTGTCTCGAGCCTCAGAAAATCAGTTGTGTTTAGATATTCACTAAGTTCACTGGTAATAATCGGACGTAAGAGAAACACTTCATATAACATACTCTAACTTGTCAATTTTTACAATGCAAAAGGTGAATCGTAAAAGGAAAATTGCAGCAATGCTTAAAACTAGTAAAAGTACAGTGTGAGATATTATTAACACTTTAACCAGCCAACCAACGACCTCAAAAATCCCATAAAATCAAAGTAATTTATTTAACGAAGCAACAATTGGAAACTTAAAAGTGTATCACCCAAAGTTTTCCTTCAACCTTCTTTTATTCTCCAGATCTCAACTAAATTTAGTGCAACGAATATATTAATGTACAAATTTATTTTTAAACATGGACAAACAATTTTGTCACCGATATATGGGTGACATGGCAGTCAAAGTGTTAAAAGATTTAAGTATGAAGACTGAATTCAATCTATTCCGCAGAGGCCAACCAAAAATTTTAGACACGAGAGATAAAAGAAAAATTATAAGAAAAATAAAGAAATATCGTACATTAAGTGCACCAAAATTAGCTGCCGAATTATTAGAAGAGACTGAAAAGAAAGTGCATCTCCAAACAATACGCAGAGTATTAAAAGAATGTGGTTATAATGGATGAGTTGTTCGAAAAAAAACGTATGTGAATGAAACTGATAGAAAGAAAAGATTAAACTATGCGAGAGAATTTGTTTTAAAAGTCCCCAGATCTGAATCCTATAGAGAATTTATGAGATGAACTAGACCGACGAATTAGAACAACTGCTATAACATCTAAAGAAATGTTAAACGATCGACTGAAACAGGAATGGAATAATATTAGTACAGTATATTTGAAAAAAATAATTTGCAATATGCCTCATCGATTAAAAGAGGCCATTCGTCAAGAAGGATATCCTACACCATATTGAATTACTTTTCGGTTTTAAAAATTAGTGCAAAAACTATTAGTTTTTAATAGGGTCCGAATATTATCATTACGTTAAAACAAGACATTGTTTTGTTTAAAATAGAACATTTAATAAACGCTAGTAATTATATAAATAAAATTTATACTTTTATTAATTGGACATTATGTAGGAATGTAATTTAGAATTAATTTTTTTCACCTGCATCGTGAACAAAATTACAATGCGACAAAGTACAAATTTTATAGCGTCCTAATATTAAAGTTACTCACTGTATGTTTTGCGTGCATGCAGTTGACGCTAGGAATTTTGGTCTACGGTATGGAAGAGAGGAAAGAATACAACGATTATACAAGGTGTCCCATTAACTCTGTTACAACGCAATATCCATGTTATTGTTTATGAGACGTGAAATGACACACAAAAAAATTATTTGGTTTGAAGTTACAACATATTATGGTAAGAACAAATTTTTCCTTAAAAAAACTTGTACATAATTACATATTTGTATCGTTATAGCGCGATAGTTGACGTCAAAACGAAACTAATGACGTTAGTATGACCTTGAAAAGCAAAAATTTATAAATATTGAAGGTTTGATGTGAACAATGATCAAACTGCGCATGTTTATGCATACTTAAGAATTTTGTTATTTATCCACTTGAATAAGTTGAAAACAGTGTAATAATATTTGTCTGCGTGACCATCGAGGGTCACTTTATTAGTTTTGCAACAGAATTGTCCGTCTCGCACATTTGGCGAACAAATGTGCCGAGAACGGGATTTTGCTATTTACAACCAGGAACGTAAAAATCCTCGCCTCGGGGATTAGTACTCGGGAAGTGGTTTATTGTTAACAGCTGTTTTACACGTGCACCTCCAGAGTTACCTCCGAAATTGCCGTCTCCTCGCCCGCTTCAAGAGTCTCTTTGTCATGCGTTACCGGACGGGCCTTACCTGCGCTGCGCGGCCTGTCTCTTATTTTCCGTCAACGCGGCTTGCCGAAAGTTACGTCTCTCTCTTTCACCATCAATTTCACCATTTTCTTCGACCAGTGTGGGCGGCGACTGCCCTTCAAAATTGTAACGGCCTTCCCGAAAATATCTGTTGTTCATTGGTCAATTCTAGTCACACCCATTTGACGACTGAATTTAAATACCGGTGTTCGGCAAGCGCGCGTGAGATTAGCAAGATTAACAAACGTTACCGAAGTCATACACTTCTCTAACGGCACTGAATTACTGTTCAGATCTTACGGTTTTTTAGACAAGAATACTCTTGTAATATTTCAAATCGCACTAAGTCTCACCTATCATTATACAGTCCACTAAGGTTCACATATTGTAAATAATGTTTTGTTCCACTCGTTTTCTACAAAGTTAATCCTGGTGATCAGATCCATTTCACTAGTTTACCCATCCCGAACAAGTCTCGCATCTCACCATTCGGCGCGATCAATATTTTTGGATTCCTCTCCCGTTCTCGCAGTTTAGTATTACATGAATTTATTTATGTTACGAACGCATTAAATCCGCTGTTGAATGATGAAATGTGTACAACAGAGAGATTTGCGACGAAGAATTGTAACAAATGATTTCGTAATTGAATTAACAAATGTTTAACACTACGTTTACGGAGTACTGAAAGCGAAAATTACATAACATAGTTTGTTTTTATATTTTATTAGTTCCCTTGAAACAAAAGCTTGCATCTCCAAGTTGTTCTCACGGAACTGATAGTACGAGAACTTTTAAAAAAATGCTCCGCATGTAGTAGATCTTAATATAGCGCATTAAAAAGTTCCAGAACTCCTTGAAGCCCTAGCGGAAACTATTTTCAGGCAGTACAATGAAATTACTTGCAATGTGTAAGCACAAGGTAGCGGACAATATAGGGAAAATTACAGTGGAGAAATCACAATGGGTCGTTTAACTTAACGAAAGGCAGGCCGAGCGTATGCAATTAATTAATACTCGAGTCCCGATCGAGAGCTAACGGTTAATTATCGTGGCCACGATAATCTGGCGCACTTGCGAGCTTCTGACAGCGGATAAGATGGCTTTCGAGCTAGCCACTCCGCAGGTATTACAATTGATCGACGCCATTAATGCAGTAACAGACACCGTGAGCATAATTCCGTTAATTACCGCACGTGTTACAAGCACGTTCATTTGCATGCGTTAAATTTGCCAGGTGTATTAATTAATTACGTTACAACGATTACGCCAAGTAGACCGGCTGCCATTTACTATTCGACCAAGATCTAACGAATACTATGGTGTTTAATGTTTGATTAATTGTGCGAATAGTAACCGCGCCTTCACCGACAGAATGTTAGACATTTCGTCGGTTACGAATACCCCATGAGGAGCATTAATTCGTAAGCAGAACGAACCCATGCGACATCGTGATTCCGGTTATTGCCCGTGGAACAATATTTTCAAACGATCTTATGTTACAGAGTCTTGCTAGTAGGTAACATAATTTTCGGTGAGTAGCATATACTGGTACGTAAACTAACAAATACCAGAAATAATTGTCAGTTGTGATTACCTAAAATCATAAAATGGAATTATATTTTTAGAAACTTAAAAACACTGAAGGATTTCTAAACAAATGACTCCGATATGTTAGAAATACATTGTTGTAGTGAAGGATTCGATTTATCTGAGAATCTTTTAAAGCATAATGGAAATTAATCGTACAATTTCAAAATGTATAAGTAACACGTATTTTGTGACCCGTTTCTTATAAAGTAATATTAAATAGAACCATCGGTATGCTACATCTACGAACACACAAGTAGAGTAAGTCAACCATTAAAGAAGCAAGACAACTAATTACTGTTCATAAGAAGCAAAGGAAAAGGATCCAATAGAAAACGTGTCTTAATTTTTACAGATAGGTTTTCTAATATCGAAATTAAATATAGTTTCATGCTCTTGGTTATTGGCTTGAGAAAAATCAATAAATAGCAATTAGTCGATAAAAGGTCACGTGCGGATACCCAATAGCTCCCCTCAATTTATCTAGAAATTGATTTTAGCGGAATTCACTAAGAAAGATTTCTCTACAGTTATGTGACGTCCACAATACAGTAGACTTCCTCTCAACCGGTCCATGTGAAGCTTGGGTTGCATAAACAATTAACTGATTAATCCGAGTCATGTATACAGTGGACCTAAGAAGCATTGGAACACTTGATTAGAATGCTGTAATAGATATGAAATATTTATTGAAAATAATAATTGTAGCGGGCTGTGATGGATTTTTTAATCCGTCAGCCTTTGACCTTTTGCACGTGGGGTGCCGACTAATTTTAATGATTAACTACCTTCTCGAAGGACCCCCTTCCCTGTATAGGGAAGAATATTCCAATTTATTTTAATAACTTCTGTAGGAACAAGACGGTAAACAATCGATTCAATCAATTCGACGATTGAAGGTAGCAAACCGCAACGATTGCAGCTTCAACTAATCGTATAATCAGTTCTTTGAAGAATGAAGATAAACTGCAATCAATATGTGCGTTTAAATAAATGGCACCTTACTTGTTGCACCGTTGTGTCAATATCTAGGTACTCAGGCCCTTCCAATTTATTTTAACAACTTCTTTAGGATTCCAATGAATTATAAAGAAATTTTTATGACCACAATATATAGCGTGATTTATCTAAATGTTATTACAAAATTTCAGTGTATTCCTTCAATTTCACGTAACAGTTTGATCGGCAAGAAACTTAAACTATAGGATTGTGACGGCTGTATATCTCCTGCGATCACCGACAGAGGGACAATAGGACGAGTTTCCCGCTAGTACCTGATCCACCTTTGTTGTTTCTAAAGATACGTAAAATATGATAAGGATAACGTTGAATGGTACAATTGGGCTGACACGATGCTATAAAACAATTTTGTTTTTATGTCATTTTTTTAAAGATATCAAGATCACCTTGATTTTTTTAAATGGAACCACACTTTTTTAAACACCTACAATGATAGTCCCTTTCATTAGGAATTCAGTGACTATAATATTTCAAGGTCATTCAAGGTCAAGGACAGAAAAAACGTATAAGATTTAAAATATGAAAGCAGAATACGTTTATCACGGTTGAGACTTGTAGTAAATAGTAAACATAGTATGGTCGTAGTTAAAGTAAACATACTAAAGTCCTTCAATGTTACTGCTATTCAGCATTCTTATTTACTATCAGCATGTTTCCAAACGCGATTCCGCTATGTCTTATTCAATGACTGAAAAGTGTGATATGATCACGATTTACTTTGAATGTAGACAAAATGCAGTGCAGGCCCAATTACTTTATGAAGAAAGGTACCCCGAGCGAAACACTCCTTCTAGACAGACTTTCATTAATACGTACAGGTTGTTTCGAAGTACTGGAAGTGTACATGCAAGACAGTACAAACGAAAGAATCCCACGACCAATGAAGACAATGAAATTAATATTTTAGCAACTATAGCTGTCAATCCTCACGTGAGTACGAGAAAAATTTCCCGGGAATCAGGCATAAGTCAAAGTAGCGTAATACGAATTCTGGCCTGACATAAATTTCATCCGTTCCACACATTGCTCCATCAAGAATTGCACGGGAATGATTTTCAAAATATATATTATATAGATATTTCCACCTGCAGCGGATAGGCGACACCAGTTTGGAGGAGATCCTCGAACAAAGGATCCTTGTGGAACGCCTTTCGAGGTTTCCGTGGGAAGATGAAATCACAAAGTCCGTAGGCGTCGCACAATTTTAGGATCACGCCCGAAATTGAAGATTCGTCCTCCATTTATCTCTACCACAGGAATAATCCTTTTTTCGAGCTCTGGTAGAAGCAGATCATTCAGAAATTTGGGCTAGTACACATCGAACATTCAGATCGGTTAGAACTTTAGAACTAGTACACGTCTAGAATTGTAAAACCTTCGGTGTAATTAAAAGAAATACAGTACCGAATTTTTGAACTGCTTAAAACTTTGAATTTTGCGTACGCGAATATATTATTTTTATCGTTCCAAAGCGGAGCATTATTGCTTTCAACCAGCGGTAATTTCGACAGAACAACGGTCGAAACAATGTTAACTATACAGGTGCCGTAAATTTCAGAAGAAATCGAGTATCGTACACACGAGCCACAAGCGGTTGAAAGTAGTAAAGGTCGCAGTTTTCCACGACTTTAGATATGTTTCTGCTTAAAATCCGCAGATCCTTTTATTTCTCGACGCGTAACGTTTTCTTCTGTGTCAAACGATTTCGATGAAATTTTCAGCAGGCGTGCAACTAACGCAGATCTACCAAACACATTATTTAAATTTTCATTGCAGGCTCAAATAAAAAGAGCTCTATACATTATCGCTTTTATTGTTGTATACGGTTTCTACCAATTGTAACTAACTAAATATCCGTTTTGCTCGACTTTGCTTGGTAAATCAATGATTCTAATTGCTAGAAAAATTATCAAATCGTTTGGTGTTCGATTCCGAGAAAGGGTCCGCTTACCCTCCCGTCTCGCGCATTAAGAAATCTATAGTCTTGCGATATGTTCAATCTTTAGAAATCGTTAGTCTTTAGAATTCTTTAATCTTTAGAAAACGCGCAAAGAATACACGCAGGCCGACACGAGAATCGGCTACGATATTGCCCCCGAAAGGGTCCCTTTTCCGATTTTAAGCCTACTTCGTAATAATTGGAAGTAATGCTAATCAGCGAGTGCCTCATCAAAGGCATTCGATGGTTCGAGCACTGGCATTGGAAAATGGGCAATAAATTCATTTCGGGCGTTTCTCGACCAGGTACCGTTCGCGAGGTAAGGCGAGGGTCCGACGGAATTGGAATACGGGCAGGCCAGGTCGGCATACGCGGCGGCCCAGGCATCATTAGACCAGCCGAACGTGTCGACCATTCGAATCCTTTACAAAGGACACAATTACACCAAGTGCCTGCATAAGCGACGACCAAGGCAACGGACGCCTTGAGTCGGACGTGCCGGACACTTGGGGCCTTTCATACGCACACAGCAAATTGTAACCCTCTTGGGCCTTTGTCAGCGGACTCAGGCGCAAGGGTGCAATAAAACACGAACCCAGGCCACACGGGCCAAAAATTAATTGGCGAATTCTGGGAACTCGTCAACCCCTCGAATTACGGAAAGTTCCAACGGGAACTTTCAAGGTCGACTGGAAATGGAGACTTCCTCCTCCACCGACGAGGGTGGTGCGAGAAGATCCACCACCTCCAGTCAACCAACGAATGGGAATGATTTTTCCCCCAAAAACGCACCTCGCAGGCCTCATGCGCCAAGTATAAAGGTGACGGTCCCAGAAACGCGCTCGTCTTTACGTCTTTATTCGTCTTTATCTTTATCATATTCGAAACACGCACGTCTTGTTTTGTCATCACGTCTTATTATACGCACGCAGCGTCTTCACACATTTCGCATTAGTTACAAAGTCTCGTCTTTTATACGCGCATATATACGTCTTACTAACGTATCAACTTGCTACAAACGAGCATCAATCGTTATTATTGTACGCGACATAACGCATCGTTTCTTGTTAACCCGCACCGAGTTCACTCTTCCGAGATTATCTAATCAGTCGCCCAAAGTTAATTCGGCCGGCGACAAAGGTTGTTGTAAATATTAGAATTAAAGCACATCTTTCTTTCTACCCAACGAACGCGCATTCATCTACAACACCGTGAACTACGACATTTGGTTCAATTTGAAAAGAATTATTCTGATTTAAAGAACGTTCGAGTACTTTCGTGGCTTGACTCCTTGGCCTACAAGTCAGACTCATGATCAAGACTTCGAACTGAATCTTCTAAACATGTATTTCCTTACTTTTCATTAAACGGGAGTAACATTTTATTTAATTATTAATCGTACACGGTCATTGGAGAATAGCTAGACACCCATTAACTACAAATTTGTCTTTTCTATTTTGTCGTTCTGCGGACGACAAAGAAAACCTAGTCGCTGTTATTGTAAAATAAGTCATAGGTCAAAGGGTTAATTTATATTTGTAGTAACACGAACAATTTATTATTTATTTATGAGAAATAGAGAAATAGGTCTGAGTATAGAATAGTTACCATTTGCTAAATCACCCTAAACAATATCAATAATATTTAGATAGTCTGAGTGGATAGCCTACATCTACGAATTTTGTATGTTCCTAAATAAGAAAAACCTTTACAAAAATTTGTGGTGCGAATACTAACATTACTCTTCGTCGCTTGTATCGTGAATCGCATATTTATTTAATCGTTCCTCTGTTAATTCGATGTACAGTTGAAAAGAAAATTACATAGACACCATGTAACCACTAACAACAATTTCAAAATTGGTTTGAACGTCTTGATTTATTTTTATGTTACAACTGTTACTATACAACTGTCAAAGGTCTACAAGACGCGAATTTTATATTTTCATTAAGGGCTCAAATAAGAAAGTATTAAAAATTCGTTAATTCCTTCATATAACACTGTCCAACAAATCAAAACTTTTTTTCTGCCTTTTAATACCCACTAGGTGATCCTTGTAGAGCGTGACTTCCCAAACACGAATCCGAAAACCGAATTGCTGTATCACCCCCAGTTTTCGAAGAACACGAGGTTTTGTAAAGACGTGCGGTTTTGAGCAAAAACCGAGTATTACTCGGAAACTAAAAACGTGTAATCTTTCTAATCTCCACAACTATCGAATATATCGGTCGCCTCTTTTATTATATCTATTTTCTGTTAATGTAGTACTATATTGTAGAAAAGTTCGATGTCGGAATATATTCTCCTTTATTGTATCGTCAGATATGGTTTGAAATTTAGTTTTTAACTAATGTAAGTAAACATTCGTCCAAACTGCGTTGGACATGCTACAGGTAATTCTCAATTTAATATATGCTTCTGATTAATTGTCCTTCTGCATATTACTACTTGGTTGTAATGTTAAACTTTTAACGAAAGAACAACCTTTAATCGGTATTTATCCGATGTTCGTTGAAATTGATTAAAAAGTACTTCATAGTACTTCGTAGTTCGGAGATTAGTATGCACATGAATATAAAAAAAAAAGATAGAACAGTAAAATGTTATAAAAAAGATCAAATGTTACGCACACAGAATGGGTGCCCCATTAGACGCCTCTGTCGGCGTTGATCACGCATAGCTGCGGCACTGACGAGACCAGATAAGCGAGCAACAGACGAAGTGGCGGCAAATCGCTGTGCGCGTGTCGTCGACAGATATTTTCTCGATTTACACGATTTTAAAACCGCTTCGACACTTTTTCTCAATAGTTTCTTCTTCAGAAATGTCTACAGAATTACATGCCGTGGTCAGTTTTCGTGTCAGGTAAAAAACTTTTCATAAACATGCAAAAATGTTGCGTAGAAATCACGTACTTGGGCATTGTTTGAAACTTTGACAGCCATTTAACACTACTTAGAAGCATCAAATATTATAAATATCGATACTGATATGTTCAGGAATCCGTCCTCTATCTTTTAAGCCAAGATTGACCTATTTGACGTTTTTAGTTTCCGCGTAATACTCGGTTTTTGCTCAAAATCGCACGTCTTTACAAAACCTCGTGTTCTTCGAAAACTGGGGGTGATACAGCAATTCGGTTTTCGGATTCGTGTTTGGGAAGTCACGCTCTACAAGGATCACCTAGTGGGTATTAAAAGGCAAAAATCGTGTTGAACAGTGTAATTACTACCAATTGCAATCATCCCAAAATCCTTTTTTACGTCATCCAGTAAATAAATGCTTCTCTGATTGCTAAGAAAAAGGTCAAGTTGTTCGGTGTAATTTTGAAAATGTTATACCGACGGTAAAGGCCGTTCGAATACTTTTGCGGCTCACTGTACTTTAGCCTAAAGAGTTTCACTGCGTGAGTCGTCCGTGAGATCCTGTGACGACGTTCGTTACGTCGCATCGTCAGCGACGGTGCTCCGACGACTTTTCCTCGGAGGCGGAAACACACGGACGGTGTATATTACCTTCGTAAGTATAATGCTGCTTATTCATGCCTCCTTGGCATTCCTGAATCATGACGTTAGACCTGCGTATCGACCCACACATCGACGGCTGGCCCCGTGAATGCGGAAACGTGCTTGCTGGTCCTCCTCTTCATTCATGTATTCTCGAGTGTCGAGATCCTTATGTACACCGGGGAGCCTTTCATCGGAGGATTTAATTTAGATTCGCGACCGCGAACGCAAAGAACGAAAGGGAAATGAGAAACGAACGCCGACCGCGCCGGGGAGAAAGTAAATTAGGCTGCGGTCTAATGACAGGACAAACCATCGGCCTTTGAACGTTTATCGCCGCCACATGCTGCTCCGTCGATTCGCGTCGCGACGCCGGCTCTCACGCGCGGTTTTCGGCTATTCTGCGAGAAACACCTTTTTGTCGGTCGCCTGAAACCACGCTGGGTCCCGGTCTCTTCATTCCGCTGGTGTTTCCGTCTTGAAATCGCTTTTGGTGAACGCTAGCAGGTATTGTATAGAATTGCCTAGACATCGCGTCTGGGTCTGTGCTTCGATCAAGTGGTACACTGTCGTTTTTCAGATATTTATAGGCATGCTTAGCCGGAAGAATTATTTACGGACTTGGGTAGGACTGGAAGTTAAGCATTTTGTTTTTGAAATGGGAGACAGACCAGCCGTACTCCACTCAATGACAATCGACGCATCGCAGACTCACCCGCAGCGGAAAGGCGACACCAGTTTCAGGAAAAGTTCCTTGTACAAGGGATCACTGTGCAACGTTTTACGAGGCTTCGTGGGAAAACGAAATCACGAAGTCAGTAGACGTTGCAAAATTTTAGGATCACGCCCCAAACTAGTGATTCGTCCCACGTTTATCCCTATCAAAGGAAAAATCATAATAAATAATAAATACAGCATAAGAAACTTAATTAAGTGTTGTGTATTTTTCGTAGAGAAAGTCAGAGAGATGTAATTTTTCAGTATTATACACAGAAACACAACATTTATTATTAGCGAATAATATACACAATAAAGATGTAATAAAAAATACATAATATACGTACAATATACATTTATACCTTAAGAATTTTAAAAGATGATAAAAATACACGTAATAGAAATATGGTCAGTAAAGTGTGGGTACACAGATATTTGCGAAATATAATTTTTTAATTTATATTCTCTCGGATCTCCCGTCAGTGTAACAATTTCCCGCAGCCTTGTTTGCATCAAAAATACTAATTTTTTAATTAAATTAAACTGAATACTCTCCTACCTCAATAATATTTTGGATTTTTAATATTCTTGGTTTCTAATGTTTTGTTCCTTGAATTTTACTTTTGTATATATGAAATCATTTCAAGAAAATAGTATCCTATATCGCGTAATTCGTACTGATATTCGTCATCGCATAACAAGATTAAAAATACATTATGCCATTTTGAGAAATATCGATGACTTTGCAAATTTCATTTCATTTATGAGCATTTTCTTTATTCTATTCATACCAATAGAGAAATTCAAGTGTTTTGTTGTTCGTGATTCATTATGCACATAGAATGGTATATCTGTTACTATATAAACATTTTTTTTTAAATATCACTAAATTAATTGTTAAACATTTATATGTGTCTCTATTTCGTAGGTTTAATATGGGCACAAATAACTCGTTTGACAATCATGTTTATGAATCTGACACAATATTTTCTGGCACAGTAGTGAAGTTCGTTTTTCAAAAGAATGGACCTGAGATGCACCAACTGTTCCAATAGCTGTCCACTCCCCTGTAACTCATATGGCGTGAGTCTAGAACTATTGAAGGGAGGTGGACAGCTATTGTGACCAAACCATGCACTTTATACTTCTTTCGAAAAACTATTAACTATATCGATAAGTCGTCTACAAAATATGGTTTCGAATAAACGATAGTAAATAAAATATCTCTTTGTGTGTTTTACGTGTAACTTTGACAATAATATACCCATTTCAATGTTATTCTGGTCCGCCGGCCAGGCGCGCGATCAGAAATGAAAAAACAAGTCAGAGAGCGCAAACTTTCCGAATTTTTTTTACTACGCGATGACAATAATTTTAAGAAAAACGCTGTTCATTCTTATCTCAGAATGTCTAAAGAATAATTACTAATTTTTCGGACCGGAAATAATAAACAATTTAGCCGTATCAGTCGTCTTAATCTTCTGGTATGCATAACATCTCACGCGTACCACATGAAATTTTTATTCGGTACGCAATGTAAAGATAAACAATAAGTAACCCCGTCGACATACTTAAACGATATTTTAATTTAAATAATTCTGTGTCCGAACAGAATTTACGAATGATTCGCCAAACTAATTTAATAATAAATAATCGCGTTAAAGAACATGCAGGATATGTGTGTTTAAGAATTGTTAAAGAGTGTCATTAACAGTAAACTCACCTATTCAGTTGTAAATCCACTGCATGGTTGTCAATGCGGACAGCAGGACAGTGCGTTGACCCCTTATAGTGTATGCTGAACCGATCAGCTGATTTGCTGATTGAAGGCAAAAATTTACCTCGTCACTTTATCGTTTCTATAAACCGATGCAGAGCTAACCATTATCATTCAGGTAGTTCTCTTGCTCGTATTGGCTTTATTGATAATCCTATGTGTAAATGCGGCTTTGAGAGTGAAACCCTAAATCATGTTATTTGGCAGTGAAAAAACTTTTGAAAAAACTCTACAAATTAAGATTTCAGTTGCCTCTGGATGTTTCTATTGGGTTGTTCGGAAAGTAATTACTTTTTTTTTGTGAAAATGAAAGACAATTATCGTATAATGAACAAATGTTTTATTAAATTATATATTGGCCATTCTGGTCCAATACCTTTTGCCATCTTTCTGGTAGTAGCATGATTGCACGCTCATAAAATGTTTGGTCTTTGCTGGCAAAAAACTGATCGAGGAGGTTTTTGACCTCCTCATTTGAAGTGAAGGTTTTACCGTCTAAAAAATTTTGCAGTGACAGGAACAAATAATAATCCGAAGGTATCAGATCTGGAGAATATGGTGGGTGTGGTGTTGTATCCCATTCATGCTGTAAAAGGTTTTTGCGAGTGAACAAATTTGTACGAGGTTTCGCATTATCTTGGTGTAACACTACACCTTTTATGTTGATTAATTCTGGCCTTTTCTGTTGAATTGCATCATTCAGTTTGTCCAGCCGATGACAGTAGACTTCCGAATTAAGTGTTGTGTTATCCGGTAAAAGCTCAAAAAAAACAATTCCTGTAAAATCCCACCAAACAGACAGCATCACCTTTTTTTGATGGATATTGGCTTTGGAAATGCTTTGAGCCGGTTCATCTTTTTTGCTCTATGATCTCTTGCGTTTGACATCGTTATATATAACCCATTTTTCGTCCCCAGTAATAATGCGCTTCAAAAATGGATCATTTTCGTGACATTTGAGAAGTGAATCACAGGCGTCAACGCGACGACACAAATTTCTCTCCGTCAGAACATGGGGAACCCATATATCGAACTTCGAGATTAAACCCAGGCCTTTCAAGTGGTCATAAACAGTTGAATGTGATAAATTTAACCTCTCACCGATCTCATGTGTTGTTATTCGCCGGTTTGCATCAATTAATGCCTTTATCGTGTCGTTATCAGCTTCAACCGGCCTTCCAAAACGTGGTGCATCTTCGACATCAAAATTGCCGGATCGAAATTTTGCTAACCTGTTCTGGCACTGGCATACTGTCAACACATCTTCTCCATACACATCGGTTAATTTCTTTCTGGCTTGAACGTCATTTTTCCTTTTCTATAGTAAAAAAGTAAAATATAACGAAAATGCCGCTTATTGCTCTCCATATTTAAAACGGCACCAACCAAAAACTACTGCGTAGAATCAATTGGACTTTTCCACACACAAGCCTTGCTATATCAGCTCTCAAAACATACAATGATTATGCGGCTTAAGTGTGAAGTTAGGTGCACAAAAATACAATTAAATCCTCTATCGGGAAGAAACGAAATTACTTTCCGAACAATCCAATATAATGCACAAAGATCATTACTTTTGAAAAAACTCATCAAATTAAGATTTCAGTTGCCTCTGGATGTTTCTATATTTCTGACTGGGCGTGTCATCATATTAATCCTCTTTTAAACAACTATAATTTGCGTGTTTAGGCGTCATCTAAAAGGAAAATGATAATTTGTTCACCTTTACGTTTATGTCGATAATACTTCTCGCTATGTATATTTTTGTTTGTATATTATTACCTAATGTTGTAATAAATCTTTTCTAAGATTTAAAAAAAAAAATTATAGGATTCTCCGCAGAAACACCCCTATAAAGTCTTCTCCTTTTACAAAGGTGCGAGGGAAGATCATCGTTACGTCATCAGCAGCTCGCGCGCGGTGTTTATATTAAGCGATTCTATCGATGAAAGTGATTATAAATAAAGTTCACGTAGAGACGCCTTGTTCGTGTCACGATAGGAGTTTAATCATGGTTGAGGTAATAGGCCGTCAACGGGCAGCGAACGCCGCTGTTTGGCGTTATTAAATCAATTCGGAGCCCAGAAAACGCGGAATACCGGGGCGCAGGATTGCATTACGAAGAAAATATATTTTCCTCCGCAGCGTCACTGCGCCAACCTATCAGGGTCGCGAGGCGGCGCAAGGTGGTAATTGCCAATTAACTGTAATTAATTCATTGAGCCAAGTGGCAGTGATCAAGCCAGCCACATCTCCGTCCCCAGGAACTGGTCCTAACGATCCGCCGGAAATACGATTCGGCAATTTCAAGGAAACCAAATCAATTTACATATTATTGCCGAGACCGTTTAACCGTTTATGTCAATAACTGGGTACACGGGTGGTGCCCACTTGCAATTTACATTTATAATTCTTTACATACTTTTCGTTGATGGTCGCGAAACTGTACCGGCGGCTGCAGCCGGAAATTCCGAATGTTTTAAGCACGAATATTTCCATGGCATTGAACACCATCGTTTTTATTGTCCGCGCGAGAGTCAGCGTACTCATCGACCAACCCTAGGTAATTTACAGTGAATTATGTAATGTTTATGCGCTGAAGCTTTTCGTTGAAATGTTACGTCCAAACGTAGCGTGCTAACGCAAGCTAGAGTTTTATATACGTTATTATTAGACCGCGGATCTTTATGCAAAATAAACCGTTGTCTCCATTGATTATACTATACGGAACTAAAATATTTATTTATTTATTTTTAAAATAGAAATATGTAGTTTGAAATAATTAAAATATTGACACTAAACACAACACAGCACATTTTTATTTTGGAATTATTGAAGATATAAAATTGCCATTACAGAAATTTATTCAATAGATCTCTCTGTCCAATTACACTTTATAATAAAAATCGCATATAATCCGAATATATTAAATTTTGGCATTTTAATACGACAGTATGCACCAGTCAATTTTAATGCTTGGTAGGTTTAATGTTAAAAGAATATTAAGAGTAACAATACATTTCGTACAACTGCAGGAAATCATTTAAGAAATTGATGAATTTATATTTGATTCATCTGTCTTGCCAATGAATACAAATGATTGGCTATTTTGTATATAAATTCACAATTCGGTGATGAGAATAAATCGATAGTTTCGAAGTCTCGTAATTGTTCTACTGTTTCATATTTCACCTATTCGTTATTATTGCGAGTACACGCAATCTGCGGTCTAATTATAAGTATATCTGAGCTATAAGATGGAAGTGTTTATTCAGTGATAAACAAGTTCTAAGTGGAATAAGATCGTCTCGTGTCAGACAGGTGGAGTAGAATTACTAAAGGTCATTGAAACAGTTTGATACGTCCGTTGATCACAAAAGCGGAATAGGATCGCTTCAGGTCAGTCAAGTAGAATAAAATCGGTTCATTCCGTTCAACCAGAATAGAATTGATTTAGGTCAGATAAGTAGAAGAGGACCTTTCTCTCTGACAAGTACTTCTAAATATAGTGCAATTCGAAGCTCGATGTTTTGAAAGTTCACAGAATTTATACGTCGACGAATTTGAGATTCATTATAGTTCGACCAAGACACTTTTCAACTAGCTTTATTTCAACTAACCTTTAACAAGATTCCTTATTTTAATACTCTGCGTACTTGCATGCATATAGCCACTTCCTTTTCATGTGCTTCCATGTGTAACACTACATCCACCACATTGGGTCAAATGACTATATTCGACTTTTTTATTTTACAATTATTGAAGTTATAAAATTCCCTTCATAGGAATTGATTCAATAGGTCTTGTTCAGTTAGACTTCGTGATCAAAATTGTAAATAATTCATATAAATTAAATCTCGGCATTTTTATAAGACAATATAGACCAGCCAATTTTAATGTTGGGTAGATGTAGCATTAAATAAGCGATAAAAATGAATTCGCAAAATTAAATGCAAGACCATTTTATTTAAATTAAATTGAAGTATTAATGTTTACGTTACTAAGTAAAATATTCTTTAACTCTTAAATTACATAGAATAACGTATAAACTATATAGTATAGGGATAATTCATTCAGATTATTTCTGTTGGTTTTTATTTAATAAAAATAACGATATTATGAATTTCCAAGCACGTCTCTTCGTCAACTACGATTATGAGCCGTTTATTTTGAAAATGGCTTAAATTCATTTATGCTCGAATCGAGATATTGAAGGGTTTGCGTTGGATTAAATTTAAAAATATGGGTAACAGATAACATAATAGAATAACGTTTTTGGGTTTCTAAAAGTGTCAAATTTATCATCCCAATTAGCATAATTAACATTATTGAAGAAATAATATGTTTTTGATGGCTATGAATGGCCTTATGCCATTTTCAAAATCAATGAAACGACGTTTTCAATTCTTAAGAAAGCACAAGTCCATGGGAAAAGAAAATTTCCATTGAAATTAAAATAAATGTACATACTTTTATGGTATAAAATCAAAAAAATATTCAATTTTCATTCTCTGTTAAATAATCATTACATTCAAATTAATATAGTTTTATTAATTATTATTCAGTGTTCTCCAGTTTGTATACGCGGGTGGGATATAAAATAACTGGTGTGCAGGTGGTATATAATGTAATAAATCCATTAAGTCCTTATAGTTTAGGTTTCTGAGTGGTATCGGTTTTTTGTATAGTGATGTCAACTGGACATTATTCAAGTTTTTTGGTCTTCCCCGTTACGGTAGTAAATTCAATGTTTTAAATGGTACATCCTCGTTCATTGTCGTTTCGTAGAATAACTTATATGAATCGCTCCTCAAAAATCTCATGCAACATACTTTAAACCAATTTACTCTTTCAACGTCAGTATTTTTTAGCCTTTTAAAAAGCGCATTTTCTGTGGACAAGCACTGTTCCGTTGTTTAAAACAAATTCATTGCACATTGATAATTCAACTGTTACTTTGATAATTAAACAGAAAGCTGGGATCTCATACAATTTTATTGCATAATTATTTTCCATATCTATTTCCAACTCTTACACTGGGACTTACGCCACTTTCAAAATAAACTTTTTCATTGCTTCATCAACCAGCAAATTTTTGTGTTACAAAATCTTAACGATTTTAAATATATTAGTAACAAGTTGCCTCAGAATGAAAAGATCTTGTAAAAATGTAACTATTATGGTAGCTGACTCGAATTTTTAAAAAATGGACTTACGGCACTTTCAAAACAACGAGGAAAACTATTATCGGTCGAATTAAAACAACTAGCGTCTAATTCGATTAGCCCGCGCGTTCAAAACGTTTGGCGGATGAATTACCCCTACAACAGTGTATTGTATAAACTATAGTGTATAGTGAACGTATATGAATTATGCATAAAATAAGTTTTGAATTGTTCTATTAATTAGCTTTGAAAACGCAATCGTATGTTTTTATTAGTTTTAAACAACGCGTATTTAAAATTCATGCAATTTCTGCAGACAAAATACAAGATGATGGTCATAATTACGTGACACAATAGCGAACGTATCCATCAATCAAATTATGTTGTAACGAAGCTGTTACATTGTTTCGTGTAACGGAGTGATTATATTACATAGCGTACGTGTATGAACGAGCGAATCTGATTGCATTACAACGGATAAGACACAAATAAATAAATAGATATGCAGAACAGGATCGTATTTGATCGGACAAGTGGAACAGGGTTATGTTTGTCCATTCAAGTAGAATAAGATTGTGCCAAGCCAGACGAACAGAATTAAATGGAGCTGATCTGACGAGTGGAATAAGATTGAATTTTGAATACACGGAATATCATTTGATGTTTATGAAAGAAAAATGGACTCGAATCGTTTCGGTACCGCGAAGTAGAGTAGCGTTTACTTAAAGCAAACAAAATATGACCAATTTTATTATATAGGGTTCACGTGCTGAGAAATAAAAATTGAAATAGAAAAGTTTCTTACAATAATCAAATTACACTTGTGCAACAAAAAAATAATAGAAAATTCAATTCGTATTTACAATAGATATTCTGTTTCATAATAAATTTAATTTTTTGTACAACGTAGACATTCAAACTATTTTAAATTCTAATTTTAGTATCTTTACAGCAGTGAGCACTTTCTCACGACAAGCTTCCATTATCCATTAAAGTTTCTCGTGGTGTAATGTCTAAATGTTGACTGAAATTTACAGTAACAGCAGATGTCTAGTTTACTCATATTAAAACTTTGTAATTGTTGTAACTAATTTAAGATATCACTCGTGATAGTACTGTTCAACGAACAGTACAACCAACGGTACTATAATGTACTAACGGTTTACGAAGCAATAAAACTGGTTACTTTACATTATTTTATAAATAACCATTTTGAATTATAATATAATTTAAATATAATTTTTAATTATAAACATTAGTTTATAATTAACCATTTTTAATCCTTAGCGGCCGAGAGTTTTTTCTATAATACTAACACATAAACGAAAAACGTGGAAGGTCGCCGGGGAAGTTTGAAGACAGCGAATTGCAAGAATTGTTGGATGAGGATGACGGTCAAACGAGAACCCGTCTCCATACCTTTGAAAGCCATGGAAAACATAAGTACGACTCATTATAATATGATAAATAATAAAAAAGGTATTGTTTAAAATTTTTTAATCATTAGTACCTAAACATTTGCATATGTTAATATACTCCACGATGCATAGGAGATTAAAGAAAATGATTCGCTGCTTTTACACAATTTCATTTACATCGAAAATAAACATACACATTTTCTGGGGAAAAATGAAATGAAGAATAAATAATCCCCCCCCCCCCCCCAAGAATGAACATATATTCCACCGCGCGCTTATGCCACGAATTCAGAAGCACTCTGTATGCAAGTATGCAAGTATGCACGCGTTATTTTTGAAAACGGAAGATTCTAATCCATTTCAGCGAGTGTTTGAATGCTTCCGAACGACAGTGTACGTGGCTGAGAGTACGAGTGCACCGAGCCTCGAATTCTTCTTTTCAGTATAAATTCGTAAGAGAACGCTTCTCGCCGATCAATCACTCGGGTCGCACCTATTGTTCGGCTAGAAAAATGGTTGCTCCGTTCCCAAACGATCACCGACTATATTTAACGAGGCGCGAGGATCGGGAGCACGCGAATAAGAAGACGTTTTGCGCGAGAACGACTCAAAGTATCGTTAGGGTACGGCGCGGAAGATTGAAGTTGCAGACCGGTTTTCTTGCCCGTTTTTGCCCGGGCACAATAGAACACGCCAGGAAATACGATCTGCGTGTCTCGTAACCCAGTTTCTGCGAATCAGTTTCCTTTTACCCGGAAAGCAGTCGATCGTTTCTCTCTCTCTCTCTCTCTCTCTCTCTCTCTCTGTCTCTCTCTTTCTCTCTTACCCAGTGTGTGTATGTGTGTACGTGTCTCTCCCGCGAAGAACCCGGCCGCGTTTCGGCCCGGCCTCTTTTTGATCCGCGTTGCCGAACTATAATCGAATTCGCGGGCCCGCTAATACGTTTGATCATCGTATAATCGTTCCTTTGGCCGACACAACGAATAATCGGATTACCAGGAACGTACTTATTCTCTTGCATATTCCATTTGACACTTGGTTTCTAATTGGAACGGCGAATATACGGTCGCGAAGCATCGGAAGCAGCTTTGTCCGACGCGACCGTCCCAACGGGACGCGAGCGCGCATCACGAAGAAAAGGTATGATAAGAAGAAATGGGATGTGCGGGACTAACCCTACCGGTTATCCCCATCTGTCCCGCTACCCTGCCTCGCATGCTTTTCATCGTTTTTCTGCTCGCTTTTCTCGCCGTGCTCTCCCTAACCGGCTTAATTTTCACGGTTCGATTGTCTTTTCTTCGCGGCGATTGTCGGTCGTTTTGTCGGTCGATACGAGAGAGAATGAGACTCTGGAAAGAAGCGAATTACCGTTGATCCAACGTGAACTTTCAAAATTGAACGCAAATATTTTGAAAAAAGGGCCAGGGGGGAAATGAACAGGGCAGGGATGAGAAGAAAGGAAAACAGTCGCCGCGCGAACGCGCTCGCCGAGACGGTGCAAGAGACGCGCACTTCGACTTCCGGCGTTTTGCAAAGCGTTCCTGAAACCCTCAGATGTTGAAATACGGTATTCCTCGTTATTTCCACCCGGTTTCAGATGTTTTTCTTTCATTCATTTTTTTCAGTGACGCGGCCCCGCGCTATTCCTTTATCTTCGGGGATGAAATGCGCCGGATGCGGCATTGTAACCGCGCCGCATACCGAATAATCATTCCGCCTCCCGAGTGCCGATTATTTTTGCAGCGTTCACCTGGAAACATCTTGATCCTAATTAACCCGGGAAAAAGCCGGACGGCGAGTAATTCTTAAAAACGAGACGTGCCAGCAATGCTCTTTTTCCTCCCCCGCTCTCTTCTTCTTCCTCTTCTCTCTCTCTCTCTCTCTCTCTCTCTCTCTCTCTCTCTCTCTCTGTCTGTCTGTCTGTCTGTCTCTCTCTCTTTCCCCTCACTGTATAGCTCTTTCGTTTTCTTCCGCTCCTTCTCTCTGTTTCTCGCTTTATCTCTATCCACAATTCTCCCGTGCTTCGTATTCCCACGTGGACCCGTTTCTTTGTGAACAGATTTTCATCGGAGGAACGTGACAATTATAAGAGAGAAATGAGAGGAACTTATGTTTTTTTCAGCAGTTTCCCATTGAAAGCTGCTACATGAATATGTGTTTAAATCGCGACGGAAAGTAATGCGATTGTCGGAATTCAGGTAACAGGTCAGCTCCGTTTCCGAATACATTAGACTCTTTTTGGCAGACAAGATAAAATGTTCAGGTTATTTTCACATCGATTTTCATATTTATGTATTTCTTTGTATATCGTGTGATTATTTAAACGTTCGAGAAACGAAAGGATATTATGCTGAAGACAATAATTTTGTCAAATAACAACTTTTATTAAACAATCACTGACTTCTACGGGTCGATTTACAAGTAACAAGTCACATCTTTTATTTTTGGTAGAAATTATATTAAAATATTGTGATTCTATATGATGTAAATGATTCAGAGTAGAGTACATATTTATGGTCGTACAACTTCAGTATAGATACACTTGTTTATTAATTTTCAATTACTTGTGCTTCTTGCTTCTTGCTTCGTGCTTCTTGCTCTACAGTGCTTGGAAACACTTCAGGAATTTCCTATTTCAAATTTCCTTGTACTACAGCGGACACCTTGTATAATTAATTAATTTTGATTCTATTGAAAATTTTTCTTTCTTTAACTACTGTCACAATATCGTACAAAGTATATGCAGTGTAGGATGTTACCTTAATGTTTCTTGGATACTTTTTACAGTATGTTTTTACGTCATCTTGGCTCTCAATTTATTACCTAGTGAATAAACTAATATTTTTACAGATCAGTGATACTTTCCGTCAATTTATTCAGCGATATCGTTTCCCTGGTCGCCTGAATGTTCTTCGGCAAGTTCGACTATATTTATATCACATTATATCAAACTCGTATTGTATGCGATTTTCATGGCATGGTCGTAAATGATAAATACGCTCCATGGAAATTCTCTTGCAAAAAATGTTCAATGTATACACTTGTGATATCATCATGATCCCCTTTAAAACCTTATTGTATGGAAGGTCTTTTGTTCCATTTAGAAAAGGGAATTTTTCACTCTTTCTGGGAGCACGAGCGGGAGTGGATCTTAGGAATCCTAAATGGAATTGTTGATGAACGTATACGTATACCTAAAATTTTTATAAATCTCTGTAACTTTGCTTGAGAAAAAAAATTCGACGATACTATAAATACACGAACCGTTATGTCATGTACCGTTGAAAAATCAATTATGCAGTGTTTTAATAATATTTAATAATTATTCAAGTTTATATTTAATTAGAACCATTCTGCATAGAACAAATCACGACAATATTTAGTAAATGTATTATTTTTAATTTGTTCTTAAATTTTATATTCATACAATTAAAATTAAATTTTATTAAATTTCATTAATTTAATAAAATAATAATAAATAATAATAATAATAATAATAAAATTAATTTCATTCAATACAATAAATTATAAATTTTATATTTATACATTAAAATTTATACAATTTGTATTTTATTATTATATTTTTTTAATTCATTGCGTTTAATTATAGGCATACAGTATAAGATGAATAACAATCTCTGTTACCCATTTTGTATACAGAATATTGTTCTAACTTTTTCAGTTAATGAAAACTAAAAGATCGCGAAATAAAATGTTCGTTAACGTGGACGCAGAATATTATATGTAACTGAGCCACTTGCTTTGCTAGAATATTGGATGCAAGTCTTTTTACATAATTTTTCCAACTTTCAGTAATGAATTTTAATGTAGAAATATGGATTTATGGAAATGAGTGTGGTGCGCGTAAGAAAACTTGGATAATTGGATCTCACTTATTCGTTCCACTTCTGAAAAACTGTTCTGACTGGTTTACTTCGCTTTTATTATCAGCTTCTATTAAGAGTTGAAATTATTTACAACACACAATTATAAATAAATAAAAAATCTGTTATCTTCGTAACCAATTTATTATCTTTTCCAATAGCATATCAGGACGACAGAAAAATATTCACGGTAATTGGAATGTTTTTACATAGGTAAGAATATTTACTTAATTTTGTACTCAATTTTACTCTGTAATAATTACTGCAATTTCTTTTTATCGTCAAATGACTATGTTTTCGCGACTACACAAATTTTATATTCTGTCTTTCTTTGTGTTAAAAGTCTCGTCAACGTATTCTCTCATTCTAAACTTTATTTCAGCGATCCTAGTTTATTATTTTGCGAGAGTACAATTTTTCCGGTCGAAGTTGTATAATTTTTTTTACATTTTGAACATAATTTAATTTAAGTAAACTTTTTACTCGCTCAAACACTTTCATTTGCATATTCCTAAAAAAAAGACAATGATACCTAACTCACACCCGAGAGGTACGTGAGACGTTTCCAGAAAACTGCGTGCCCACTGCATACAAAAGCTGCAGGTCAAATGGAATTTATTTTTCGAAAAAGTAGGATGGTATAGACTAATATTTTCTCATGTATATATTTATTTATTCCTTAACTATTTCCTGTTCAAATTAAAAAAGGAAATGTTGCCTTCGAAACAGGTTTAATAAAAAAAAAAAACAGATCATGTTTACACGTTTTATTTCTACAGGATAATTTCTCGTAGTAAACTGAAAAATCTATCGAATTCGTGTTCAGCGCATAAAAATGCCTCGTCAAATAAAGACGAAATAAAATAAACATTGTATAGTATTTGGTATCATTATTAGGAGAAAAAGAAGTAAGAATGTGTTGGTAAAATTTATATGAAAAAATCCTACAAAAACTGTTTTGTTATTGCATTAGTATTGTCCCATCGATATAAATTGACCTGTGTCACATTACATGTCTTGTCCAAAACGAGCAGTCAAGCTTCGAAGCCCTTTTGGGATATATCCCATAAGGGGAGGGATAATTTTATCGCACTTATCGTGAACATATTTTTACTTGTTACCACGATATTGCTGTGCATTCAATTTCTACTATAGGCACCGATAACAAAGTTAAAAATCGTGTATTGGTTCCTGGACGTATCTTAACCTGACTGATGTGACATTCCTTGGCCAAGTCGAGTAGTCCAGTTTCGCAGCCCTTTTTAGAATATGCCATCAATTGTATGGATAGTTTTGTCGCACTTATCGTGAATAGACTTGTACTTGTTACCGAAATGGTACTTTAATTTTTATTTCAATCGTAGGCGCCGATAACGAAGTTAAAAATCGTGAATTGGTTTCTGGATGTACCTTGACCTGACTAATGTGACATTCCTTCGCCAAGTCGAGTAGTCCAGTTTCGCAGCCCTTTCTAGAATATACCAAACAATTGTAGGAACAGTTTTGTCGCACTTATCGTGGATAGACTTGTACCTGTTATCGCGCCTGTGCTTCCATTTTCAACTATAGACACAGATAAAAAAGTGAAAATCGTTACTTCCTCACAATTTTGAGTGATTTCAACATCTTTTCTTTATATATTACCCGATTATTTAATCCGTTTAACCTCTATCTAAGAAACGACTCTAGTCGTTTGAGGATTGTAGCTTATAACGTTGACAATGTCAATAGTTTCTAAAGAAAATGCGCGTAATTTTGTCTGGACTGCAGTCGTAACTCTTAACCCCTGCAGCTTTTCGGTGTTGTTAACAACAATCATGGTCCTCGGCGCCACAGTGTCGTAAATCGGGCATCATCATCGATTAAATACATTTACTCTCGTGTGTTTTCATTCCGTGCTCTGCCTCTCCCACCATGTCGCCCTTTCACAATCGAATGAGCCGAATGCGGAGAATCGTACGTACGTACGTAAGTAGGGATCTCTGCCATGAAGAGCGACCGGGTCGAGTTGGCCAGGATGGCAGCCATGTAAATAGGCCAGCGGCATAATTTATACCCGTCATGCCTAGGAACGGGAGAGAGAGGGAGCGAAAGAGTGGGCGAGAGAGAGAGAGAGAGAGAGAGCTGGCGCGGGTCTGCTGGGATCCAAACTGCCGACCGAAAAGCGGCGGCGGAACACGCACGGCTTGTCGGATCACGGCTAACACGCTCTTGGTACTTTTTATTCCATCCCCTTCCGCCCCCCAATCCTCGGAGCCACCAGCAGAAGCCCGAGAGTGCCCGTGTCGGGAATTCGTCTGTGACTCTTCGTGTGTCTCTGCGTTTTATTATTTTCCCGGTATGGGTTTTTATTATCCTCGTCCCGCGCGCTTTCCGCTGCTTCATCAACCGGAGAAGAATTTTTTTCAAGGAGAATGTATGATCCGCCTGAGAATCCAGTTTTTTGCCCCCGGACACTTTATACGGCACAGCAGTGGCCATGCAGAAAAAAAAGAGAATGTACAACGTGTCACACCGGCGACGGTCGTTCGAAAATTCTATTTACTCCTGCGCATTTGTTCGGAAGAGCTTCTGCGGTTATTACCTGAAACCGCTCGACACTTTAACCTCGACCGACGAAGTACTTTTTCCGAATTCAAAATTCAGAGACTGCGACACTGTCAAATCTGTGTTTGATAAAACGGAAGCTTCACGATAGGTCTCAGAACGTGAAAGACCGCGGATCTCTACGATTTTCATTGCTTGTGAACGTTTTCTACATGTTAGTAGAATGGTACGTACGATGCCAGACAGAAATGTATGATGCTGTACAGTGGCTTACGAAGGATTCGGATACTATTCGGATTGAAATAACTTTTTGAAAATTGTATGAGACGACTTGACTTTTGTGGAGCAACTGGAACCATTGATTTACTAAATGGTATGCAGACATTATTTCGGAATAATTGCAACTGGTAGAAACTATATGAAAAGATAAAAGTTATTTTTTAAAACATTTTCAACTTCGACTTAGTAATGAAAATTTTCAATGTGCGTTTTGCAGGCCTGTGTTAGTTACACGTATGCTGAAAATTTCGTCGAAATCGATTGGCCCAGACAAAAGATGTAAGAATTTGTGGAGCTTAAGCAGAAATTGATCAAGAATCGTAAAAAAATTGCAATTTTCGTCATTTACGATGGCATGTAGCTCCTGTGTATCGATTTCAATTAATTTTTGTGCATGCGTATAACAATCATAGATCTTGAAGATGCGTCTTTAAAGGTGTAAATATGTGGCTCGAATAACAAATATTTAAAAAGACGCAGGAGTGACAAAAATGCCTTCTTTATGCAGGAGTGACAAAAATGAATCGGTAAAATGTACCTTGAAATAGTACACATCGAAATTCTAGATTTTGCTTGTCAGATCATTCCGAACCTTGAAATAATGCATATCTAGCATTCAGATAAGCCACAATTTTAGAACCATGCATATTAAGTTTTAGAACAAACCAGTACACAGTGAATATTCAGAACGCATACAACTGTAGAATTATCAGTAAAATTAGAAGACGGACGTGCATCGAGATTTAACCTATTCCGAACCCTAAATGTAGTATGGGAATGCGACCAACATTATTTTTATACTTTCAATTATTGCATTATAGCTTTGAACCTGCGGCAATTTGAACGGAACAACGCTCGAAACGCTGTTTATTGTGCTTTCGATGAAACTTTCCATTCAACCTGATACGAGTATCATGTTTGTCAATTTTTATGTAAATGCAATTTTATCCAACTAAAGATATGAGCCTTTTTCTTTAGTAGGGTCAGATCATTTCCAAGCTTGAAGTAGTACACATTTAGCTTCAGATCAGTCATAATTTTAAAACCTGTGCATATTGTGCTTTAGAACAGACTAATACACAGTGAATATTCAGAATGTATAGAACTATAGAACCTTCGGTACAATTAAAACGCGAGCGTGTACCGAACTTTTTAACTATTCGAAACATTGAATTTTGCGAAAGCACTGTACATTATTTTTACTGTTTTAAAGTGGAGCGTTATTGCCTTGAAGCAGCAGCAATTTGGAGAGAACAACGCCCGAAACAATGTTAGTTATACGCGTGCTGTAAATTTCAGAAGAAATCGATTACCGCACACACGAGCTACAAGCGGTCGAAAGTATAATAGTAATGGTCGCAGTTTTCCACGAGTTTGGGTATGTTTTTGTTTAAAATCCGCAGATCCTTTTATCTCTCGATGCGTAACATTTTCTTCCGTGCTATACGTCTTCGATGAAATTTGCAGCAGGCCTGCAACTAACACAGGTCTATAAAACATATTTGTTTAATTTCGATTGCTGGCTCAAATAAAAAGAACTCTATAAACTGTCTGTTTTATTGTTTTATGCGATTTCCACCAATTGCAATTCACTAAAAATTCTTTTTGCTCTACATTTGGCAAACCAATGCTTCTAATTACTATAAAAAACATGTCAAATCATTTGGTTCATTTTCAAAAGAGTTATTCCGATTTAATCATCCAGAAATTCATACGGAAGTGTGAATTTTACGAATGCGAAATACGTGAAATAAACTAGAACGTTATTGCCTTGAACCAGTGGCCATTTTGACGGAACAACGCTCGAAACAATAAAGAAATATGCATTTTAAACGTCCTATATGTTATAAACTATCTCGTGAATTAGCGTACATAAATATATGTTTTCAGAACGCATAACGTAGAAGTGAAATGAATCGATTTAATTAAAGTTAAATTAAGTAAAGATTATTCATCATGAGTTGAACAAAAGTATATGATCGTGTTTATTGTCCAATCTTACGATGTCTGTCGGTAGCTACTTGTCTGTGTATTATTTTCCATAGAAATTGATATATACGGTGTTCCATCTTCGGTAGCACAACTGTGAATCTGATTCTACATAAGAGAATAGAAACTAACATTTTTTCGACTTGATCAATTATATGGTATTTTATACAGACCACCTAAATAAAAATATTCAGCTCCGAAAATAAAGACAAGGATCGACTATGAAGTCTAGCAAGCACGGTCATTTAAAGAAGACTCTTGTTCACCATATAAACTGTCTCCCCTGAAACAGAATAAGTTTTATTTGAATTATGGTTCACAACGAGCTACAATTTGCGAAATAATTAAATGGGACACCCTGTATACTATATCGGGGTACAAAGCTGACCTTTTTGGTCCCTTCTTCATTATTCATTTAGATATTCAATTTTTCTTTTAACGCGACCACTACCTCGCGAATGCTCATAACGGTTAAATATACTGGAAATGGCTTACTCAACAGTAGACGAATAAAAACGATAAGGTTTGTAGTAGCAATTGTATTTGTAACGTTTGTACGGGATACTCGCGTTGAAATGAAACAGAATATAATGCAAATAAAATCAATTTGATAATGTAAAAGCTTTTGTCATAATTTTTTAGGTAAACGATCGAGTCTCAATCGATATATTGTTTCATAAGTTTTACGTTGCACTTATTATCCTAGTGATCAGTAGAATTCGATGCAATAATTAAAAAAATTTTTAACGTTAGAGATTTAACCTTGAAATTTAAGGTCAATGTTAATTTTGAGGAACCTTTGTTGAATCGACATACACAAACCAAAACATGCAGATTCACACTATGATACAACTAACTAAATCGTCAGTAATTTAGATACTTTGGGATGATTGATTCAAGCAAGTATGACACATTCTATATGATCAAATAAATATAAAAGAAAAAGGATTAACGTGTTTTCCGTTGACGATTCGTTTTCGAGAATATCGAGTTTGAAAATTCGTTGGCTGCGCGTGCCTAGCATTTACGAGAACTAGAATTGGTTAGCCATGATTAGACGCGACAGACGATTTTTATTCAACGCCGCACGTAATCGTGAAATTTCTAAACTGGATTTCCTGAAAAATCTGAAGCGTCATCCAAAGGAAAGATTATTCGTTTACAGTTTACTTAGTTTTGCTGATAGTTACCTGACGCTCACTTGTACCACCGTCCTGAAATTCCCTCTATCATAAAACACTGCGGGTGCAATAAACCATTTAAATCGGATTCAAAGGGGCCGACCATTTTACAAGCACCGTACGCGGACAATTTTTCCCCGACAGATGTACCCAACGAAACGACCTACAAACAACCAACAATAAATCATGATATTACTTCATTTAGTTTCTCATTCCTTCAGGTGTACGGTCTGCAAATATGAAACCTGAATTTGGCCATATGGTGGTGCAGGCTGTTCATGTACACCATTTTCTTGTTTTGACATCTGATAAAGATTTTCAACTCACAACCATACAAGTTTCATGCAATAACATAGTTCTTAACACTTTAATTTCCCAACCGACGACCTCAAAAATCCCACAAAATCAAAGTAATTTATTTAACGAAGCAACAATTGAAAACCTAAAACGTACGACACAAAGATATGTTTCAACCTTCTTCTACTCTCCAGACCTCAATTAAATTTAGTGCAACGAATATATTAATGTAGAAATTTATTTTTAAGCATGGACAAATAATCCTGTCACCCATATATGGGTGACATGGCAGTCAAAGTGTTAATAACGTTGAACATGTCGAATTTTGTCTCTGGGAACTACGATTTGCGGATAGCAGTGATTTTCTATCATCATGTGAAGAAAACTGCTGCAAAATCGCATCGAATGCTTGTCGAAGCTTACGGTGAGCATGCTCTTGGTAAATCACAGTGCTTTGAGTGGTTTAAAAAATTAAAAAGTGGGGATTTTGACGTGAAAGACGAAGATCGTGGATGACCACCGGAAAAGGTTGAAGACCGCGAATTGCAACTATTGTTGGATGAAGATGAGGCTCAAACGCAACGACAATTCGTGAATCATTTAAATGTGACACAAGGAGCTGTCTCCATACGTTTGAAAGCCATGGGAAAGATCCAGAAGATAGGAAAATGGGATTAAAAGGCAACGTAAAATGATTTTGCTTATCAATAATACGGCATCATCGCACACAGCAAAATCGCTCAAGGAAACGATTGAGGCGTTTTGTTGAGAAATACTTTTGCATGCGGCGTACTCACTAGACTTAGCTCTATTCGATTAATACTTATTTGCATCGATGGGACACACACTTTCTGAACAGCGCTTCACATTTTACGAAAATATACGAACATGGCTCGATGACTGGTTGATCTCGAAAGAGGAACAGTTTTTTTGGCGTGGCATCCACAATTTGGCAGAGAGATGGGAAAAATGTGTAGCTACCGATGGGCAGTACTTACAATAACATATTTTGTATCATTTTCATACAATAAACGTGTATTTTCTACACAGAAAATCCGGTTTCATATTCATGTACGTGGTAGAAGTGATAATATGACGGCTCTACTTCTTACGTTCGCCAACAGATGGACAGATGGTTAATTGGATGCCTTTTTTCGCTCCTGTTTGATCTGTCACTGATTCATATACCCTCTATGCCAAAAATGTTCGAGTTCCTTGAATGACGAAATTCCTGGAGTTATTCTGACATTTTTCCCTGTATAAAAATTTGTCCAAATGATTTTACACTAGCTTTACGGTACAATAAAAGCGACTGTTTTACATTAATTTATGAAAATAACAAGAATGCGTTTATTCGAATTTTTAGTGAATTTTCTTGTTATATGCACCTCAAGAAATATACTTGTTCACTCATTTCTCATGGATGCACCTTTGCAATCTCAGTAATTGTAAATAAATAATAATAGAATGCTTCGAATAAAATATTTTGTATCATTTTCGTACAATAAACGTGTATTTTCTATAGAAAAATTCCGGTTTCACATGCCATGGAACTGGTTAAGCATAGACAGATAAACTTTCAAAAAATGTATAACAAGTTCGTGTAGATAATCTGTTAAGGATAGCGTTGCTTAAAACAAGCGAAACCCGAATCTTCCGTCATACTGAATTTGTGCAGGCAGCTATAGGCACGAAGCGGTAGCACGTGGTCGCCGAAACGACCTATTGTAGCAAAAGGTTCACCGCAGACCAAAAATATCTTCAGCGTATGCTCCGCACAGCAAATTGATTCGACTGGATTGACGGTCACGGTTACCATACCTGTGCTGCAACGGAGAAGAAACGCGAATTCCGTTCGCCCGGGATAGGTGTTAGGATTATACGAATTTAATCAATGTTGACACTACGGACGCGATTACTGTGATACTTTTGAGAAAATGTTTTTCCTCCGTGCACCAAATTCTTTGTCACTTTATTTTGGTGCCAGGAGGAAAGACTGTGTTTTCTTCTATGCCTCAATATCATCAATGTAGCTGATACTGAATTAAGGCATTTAGAGGTCCTCAAAGCATCTCAAAGCTTTTGAGGCGTCCTCATACAGACAGAGTCAATTAGGCATTTTCTGTAATTTAACCGGGTCAATGTTTGTAACAAAAATTAAAGTTTTGCTTGCAGCTAACTTTTATCTTCTTATTGCAAAATATTAATACTATGTGAATGCGGAAAATTTTTACGCTGTCTTCATTCTCCTGATGTTCTACGCACCAGCTTGGTTTGCTTATTGGTTAATTCAGCACTGAATTCAGTTACTTCAGCATTATGCAAATTAAAACTGTTCTGTATGTGGCAAAAGTGGGAAAGGCAAAAAATTAGTAAATTTGTTAAACAAAATTATTTAAGTTTTTCCATATGTTATATACAGCAATGGAATCGTAAATAAATGAAATTCATTCACTTCGGCGATCTAGTGCGTAAATACATAATATTAACACTTTGCTGACAGGCAATGTTACACAGAAACCATGCCATGTCACCGGCTACTATTTTGTAATTGAATATGGAAGTAAAGTAAAACATTCTAAATAAACTCCAAGAAGTTTTATTTATACTGAATGAAATGAATTTAAACTTTGGACATATTTCTTATACAACTTTTAAAATATTGCGCAAACCTTTTGCTATATCACCCTGGGTTTCATAAATTGAAATAGATAATGCATCGGTCAACAACGTTTGGGCATGAAAATACGAGTTAACTCTCTATGGGCCCGTGTAACTTTCAGCTCACATTTTAATTTATCGACATTTTACCAAATAATTATAGCTTCTTTCATGAGATGGCGCATAAATCTTATTTCTATAACGTTGCCAAGACCACCAATAATAATATTAATGGCCGTTGCTAGCCTCATCAACCTGAAATAACAAAATAAATGCTGTGCAAACTGTCTGCAGTGAAAATAAGCGAAACCATTTCATCCAATTGATATTGTTTGTACTTTTGTCAGTGATTACCAAACTAAAAATAGTGCATATAATAGCTCTGGGTTCGTATATCAATAACAACCTATTTGTTTGCATTTCAATTTTCAATTTGTTACTGTTTTTTTATGATACAGTTTTCGTACTTTGAGGTTACAGTGGGCTATTATGGCAGATTTCGGTACATTTAGGATAAAGCTTGTGCTTTCTCCTGTTTTCAAATTTATACATCATATACCAAAAATATGAATACAAAATCAGATAGAAATAACAGAGGAATTAGAATTAGACGCATTTAGAGGTAATAGACAATAGAGAATTCTGGTGAATTTCAGTAGAATTTCGGTGCATTCTAGTAGATTCTGGTATATTCTGGTACATTGTGGTACATTCTAGTATATTATATTATATTCTAGTACGTTTTACTGAATTCTAGTATATTCTGGTACATTCTAGTACATTTTTGTATATTCTGGTATATTGTGATACATTCTAGTACATTCTACAGTATTATGGTATATTTCGTATATTAAGGTATACTATGTTGAATTCTTGTACATTCTTGTATTTTCTTTTATATTCTGGTATATTATAGTATTTACTAGTACATTCTAATGAATTCCAGTATATTCTGGTGCATTCTAGTAGATTTTGGTATATTCTGGTACATTGTGGTACATTCTAGTATATTATATTATATTCTAGTACGTTTTAGTGAATTCTGGTATATTCTGGTACATTCTACTATATTCTGGTATATATTGGCATATTGTGGGTGTGCATCGTTTTTGCCTTTTTAGAAACCAACGGGACCATCTTGTGCAATTTACATTATATGTGTTTCTATCTATGCTATTATATTCTATCTATTAAACAAAACGAAGCGTACATAATAGCTTTGGATTTGCATATCAATAACAACTTATTTGTTTGCAATTTCAATAATCATTTTGTCACTACTTGTATATAACACAGTTTTGTGACTTTCAGGTTACAGTAGGTTATTATGATAGAGTTTGGTATATTTAGGACAATACTTGTGCTTTCTTCTATTTTCAGAGTTGTATATCATATACCCTAAATATGAATACAAAATCAGATAGAAATATCAGAGGAATTAGAATTAGACGCAATAGCGGTAATAGATCCGATGATTCCTTATTAGATTCCGAGTCCGGTGAAGATGTAACAGTATTTCCCCGACAATGGATAAATGTCATTGACAGTGTCGAAGAATTTCTTCGTTCTGCTTCAAATGAGGTAGATAAACAATTGAAAAAAAGAAGAAAAAAGAGACCAAATACAACACTACCTGTACAAAACGTGCGAAAAGATGAAGTGGCACATTGGCCAATTTTTTCCGGCAACAGAGGACGCTGCAAAAAGCCCGGATATAAAGGAGTTCCGAAAATTGAATGTTCCAAATGTATTGTACATTTATGTTTAACGCCAAATGCAAACTGTTTTGTGGAATTCCACGCTTAAGTTTTTATACATAGAAGTGTAAACATTATAGGCCGTTGTTACCCGAAAGTCACACAGTTAATATATTGCAATAAAATTGTTTAAACGTAAAAATGTTTTTTCATTTGCATATATAGGTTTATAATTTCGGTTAAAAATTCGGCACATAGAGGGTTAACTCGTCACCGGTCACCAATGCGTTAACAGAGAAAACCGAAACTGTTGGCTCCATCAGCCCGGTAACCGAGAAAGTACAAGGGGTTTATCACGGTAGGTGCAACGGGCAATGGTGCACGGGGGTGCATGGGTCGTGATGAAACTAACGACGAGTAATTAGAATCGACGGGTAGACCGTGAATCGCAGTTGGAACAGTTTGTAATGGAGATTAATCGATTTCGGGGCAGCCGGTGTGCGGTGTCATTTCCGTGACACCCTCGGAAAGCCGCGTCCCGTCCGAGATGCTCCATATTCGGTCAAAATTATCCTTACCCTCTGCTCCGACTCCGTGCGGTGGGTGGGACGAAGAGTGTACGGGGCGAAGGGGGCTGGCGGCGGGAGGGGGAGGGGTTGAAGCAAATCTAGTAAAGGCGAAGAGATAAGAGAGCAACGCGTCGAACCGCGGCGTAGCGCTAAGTAAAGCGTGCCAAAAAGAAAAAAAAAAGCGCGAGTCAAAGCGAAACACAGCGAAGATGGTGGTACACGAGGGCAAGTGGGGTAGGGTGGTGTACAGGAGGGTTTTGGGGAAAACGGTGGCGATGGTGGCGGGAGGTGTACGAGATGGAAGAGCAGGACGGAGGCTGTGCTCTGGGTAGTGGGGAATAAGGTGTATCAGGGCGAGGCAACAAACGGGCCTTGCTGAGGTGGTGAAAGAGAGGGCGCCTGCGGGTAGTTCGAGGGGGGTTGTAGCGAGCTATGACGTCACTAGGAACGTCATACAGCCACCCCTTCCACCCTCGATCAATGACGCGACCTTGCTGCCCTTCTGCACCCTCCACCGTCCTCGGCGACCCACGATTCTCCACGTTACCCCTCCGGGCTGAACCAACCCGACCCAGTACTCAAAGGGGCGGCGGCTGTTTCTGCAACCTGGCAACCCTGTCTATATTTAGCATCCATTCCCATTCCCCACCAGGGGATCACCTCGTCTCTTTTCTCCCTGGTCTACTATTTTCCCACGTAGAATTTTCACCCCCCTCCTCCTTGCCCCAACCCCTAGTCACCGTTTCTCTCACGGTCTTTCGTCTTTGTCACTTCATCGTTATCCGTGTTCCTCTATCTCCGTTATCGTTCCGGTATCCTCATCTTTCATACTTTTACCTTACTCTCTCTCTCTCTCTCTCTCTCTCTCTCTCTCTCTCTCTCTCTCTTTCTTCCCTCGAACGGCCTATGCTTCCATGCTCCGTCACTCTTTGTTATTCCACGTTTCCACCGTTTCGGCCGTGTCTTCTCCGTCCCGTCTGCGTGTTTTATCCCGTCTCTATCCTCCGTTCCGACAACCTAGGTGTCCGTTTCTCTCGCGGGACGATATAAACAAGGGTTTTGAGCATGCGTCGGCCCCGAGAGGTAGCGGCTCGAACGACGCCCGATCAACAGACACGAGGAAAGAGAGGCTCGGGTCGCGCGCGTTCCATGGTCCTCCAACGCATGGATCCCGGAGGTCCTGATGATTTTCACCGGGGATGCCTTTCACCCCCACCCCCCCCGCCAGCAATGCTGAGGCTGCTGCTACTGCTACTGTTGCTGCTACTGCTGCTGATGCTGCTGTTGCTGCTGCTGCTGCCGCTGCTGCTGCTGCTGCTGCTGTGCTACCGCTGCCAACACGGATGATCGAACCGTGACGACGGACCGTCTTTTGTTTATGGTTCCATCGGGACGGACACCTAGATTTTACGACCAAGCCTCCATCGAGATGTAAATAAAACGACCAACGATTGATCTCGAACGGCTGGGTACACCAGTGTGATAATTCCCGGTTGGTTGTGTTCGATTGACGATCAGATTTTCAGGAATTCTACTGGGTGTCCAGGGTTTCGACGACCGACCTTTGTCGGCTTATTCTATCGTTTTACGCGAGAAGAAAAATGTTATTTAAACGTAGGTCGTTTAAAGCTGCAATTCAAAGTTAGGACGAAAATAGGAATTACGTGGAGAATAATAGCGGACATCAGCCTGATGTTAAGGTATTGCGATACAATGGAGGATCGCAACTGGGCGAAATTTTGGGGACAAAGTATTGTAAATGGTGTGTTAAATACGCGTTGTTCCATAATTAAAATAAAATAGTATTATAAATACATAGGGGGATTTTTGGAGATATTTTTCCATTAATGCTCGAAAACATAAAACACTATATTTGAATGCTTAGTTAAATGGTATTTGAAAAGTTTATTTAAAAATGGAAGATATAACATTTCCGAAATCGATTCTCTTGAAGGCAAGCTGGAATCTAATCAAATAAAATTTCATATTAATTTGCGAATACGAGTTTGGAAACTTTTTGTAACAACTAAAATATTTAATTTCTGCAGGTGCACGTATAATTATAAATAAAATAGATTACTTAGCATTAAAGTACGAAAGGTGAACAATTTGTATTTCTTTTAAAGAACAACACGCTTGCCAAAACATTAAACTACAATATTATTTTCGTAGAAAACGTCGAAATAAATAATTGTGCCTAGTAATTTATTTTATAGACGAGGAACGTCTTTACAATCTCAATAAATGAAAAGGAATGAATTTGAAATCTGTTGTTTCAACGAATCTGGTTGTCCAGTGCTAAAAAAATGTACAATAAATTGTACGGTCAAGTATGGCCGACGCGATACTGGAAGTGTTAATATAAATAGCGAATAATTTAATCTGATGGCCCAAAAAATTAGAATTTCGAGAAATCGTATAGAGTACTCGACTCTGAACCATTTAGAAGTTAAGAAAATATTTGATCCGATGTAACTTTTGTAGGAAGAGAGGTTACCCGCCGGAAATTTTTCGAAATGTTTTTTTTACGGATCGGCCAGTTTAGAGTAGTATAACAAAAAATAGGATATAACATCAAAATACTATGTCAAGAATACAATAATTCATTGCTTAATTCGATACAACCAGTGGCAAAAAAAGTAATCGATTGCATTTGAATTGTATGATTATCTTAACATTGACCCAAATGAGTTGAAATTTTTTAACATTTGAGAAGAATTGGTTCACTAAATAAGAGGCAAACAAAATTTTCGAACAATTACTTTTAAATTGCAAAGAAAGTCCTAAGAGTCAGATTTCCAACTTCTTTTATCTAAGTTTCTGATGGAACCTTAATTAATTCCTTTTGTAGATTCATGGCAATTATAGGAACGCTAAAATTTTTATCGAAATCGATTGATATTCTTTTGAATTACAAACTTGGAAAAATTGCTATTGGTCAGAATTGTAAAGAAAGACGTAAAATTCAGTTTTTTTTCAACTTTTTTTATCCAAGTTTCTAATGAAGCTATAATTTATGCCTATTGTGGATCTATGTTAATTATAGACGCATCGAAATCGATTAATATTCTTGGAAGTTACAAAAATTTCACGATGAAAGCACTAGGGTGAAAATCGCAAATTTTAGGCGTTCCCAAAGTATCCTACACCTGTATGATCACTTTAAAATGTTTTTAAATCGTAAGAATGTTAACCGGGTTTAATGAAATTTTCATCCACAAAACGCGCTGGTTAAAGTTTCATTACAAGCTCAGATGCACTTTCGCTACATCTGTTGCAATCTTAAGGAAATTATGCTTAATATTTTTTGCTAAGGATCGCAGATTCTTTGAAATTATGTAGCACAAAAAGTTTAATCTACCAGCACAATACTGGAACTTTTAAACTCCAAGGTTATAAACTTGTCCAGATAAGAATCTACGACGATCTGTAATCTACGATTGATCTGACGATACCGTGATACTCCACATTACCCTACTATAATAAAGTATAAAAATTACTACCTCTCAATGCTGTTGATTCAAATAAATGCCATGATTTTGGTTTTACAGTGTACTTATTCTATCGGGGGAGCAACAAGCTGATTAAGTTTCGAAAATATGTGGAATCTTTATAAATGAAAACCATAGATTAAAATTTATAAGTTTGCTATAATAACGATAATATAGGTAACATAAATTTTATATGTTACAATACATTGACATATGTTGTATAAATAAATAATCTGTTCGTTGCATCCTTTGTAATTGGTTGTAACTTAATATTAATTCTCGTGAGTGTAGCTACCATATTATTATTTCATTGGACATTAATTATCAGAAGCATATTGTATGTTCTTTGTAAGTGCATATGCACATCCCAAATATTAATATAAATTGTGTAGCTAGTGTAGCAGTTCGAAAGTCGTTGTTATTAACAATTTAAAGCTTCTTACACTTTCATACGTACAATGGTGTACATAATATATATATATTCTATAATAATCACAAAACTAATTTGATAATGTCGAAAATTCAATAAATATCGAAACAGCATCACTTCACTTTATAATAAAATATTATATTATATCTAATGCAACGAGTGCATATTTTAAAATATTAATACAATCTATGGACGTTTAATTATTTAAATATAATCGATTTTCACTTAAACAATTCACATTTTCCCTATTGACGAATCTAAAACTGTGCATATAGCGAATGAACATACGATTAATTAAAGTTAATGCTATAAAACGATACCATTGGTACATACACAAATTTAATTTTTCAAACGGTGTACTTGTAACTTCATTCAATTAATGAAACGCGCATTATTGGAAATGCAATTCAGACGCGTCAACATCGTTTAAATATCCTTTTAATCGGAAAAAGCTCGTTTATGCGTTACTGGTACGAATTCTTCGAAAAAATAATGAAACGAATAGTACTGTGACTTTATTTACACGTTATGGATTAGGTTTTTTTACTCTCCTGTCGATAAATGTACATGGTGCAGCACGTTTCGGAGCCCCAGAAATTCTAAAAATGGATACATTAATAAGTCAGATTGTGTTATGAAATATGAATAAGTTTGTTGCTGTGACATTTCCACTTTAAATATATATATAAAGAGTACGTAGATCCAACATTTCCATTTCATATTAACATTTCCATTTCCATGCCGTGTAATTTTTAAAGGTATCGATATTATATATAATTCTTTTTCATGAATAACAAAATTCTTTTTCTTTTTTGTCCACTTGAACCTTGCATCGATTAATATCTTATAATGTTAATTAACAAACAGTTAATAATAAATGACATGCTTGCGGCTCGACGTAAATGGCTTTTCCTTTGAAGAACACATTTGACCACAAGGGAATCTCATATGTTAACATAATATTACAGTTTTAATAAATAATGAAGACAAATGATTTTTACATTATAGTACATATTTCAGGAAAGATTTAAAATTCAATGTAAAATTATTAATTAATACTAATAGCAAGAATTTTCACATTTGACAACGCCACTTCGAAATGTTTCGAAAGAACATATCACATAAACGTTAATTTGAAATATAAATAATTCGAAACATAAAATATCTATTTTACAATGTTATATAAGTACACTGGAAAAATGGTAAAACGTTGTTTACAAAACGACAGTGCATCAAAAATATTTAATTCAATGTAGTGAAACTTTTTCTTAGATATCTTTAACCCTTTTAAAATTTGATAAATACCATAAATATTAACAACGTGTTTATTCTTTATTATAAGGTAGTCACTTTCACGAACTATAATATTTAACGAAAATTATATAATATATAATTATAGTGATACATTTTTGTGAAACTATAATTAATATTCGTGGACTGGATAAAGATACCTTATTTTATAATTTATTTGTCGATGAATTACAATTTATTTTGTAATATATCAATGTTTTACATACATGCGACAGAATTGGATTATGACATATTTTCTCTGCGTGGATTCAATGTCTTGTAAATAATGTGAAGCGATTAGAGCCATTAATATAAAAATTACGTACAGTGAAAGCTCAAAATTTTCCACCCTTTCACCCTCTTTTATTGTTTAGTGCACAATGAATTGTTAAACCGAAAGTTAGGTCAAAGCGCCGAAATATTCAGTAACATTTAAGTAAGACTACGCTTTCTTAGGACCTAACAAATAATATGAATATTTCAGTTGCCTGAGCAACCTACAGTTTCGCTACATTTTAACGTCTTCTTTGATTATTTACTGCACAATAAATAGTTGAAACGAAACGAGTAGGCTTACACTTTCATGGAAACCAAAGAATAACGTTTCCCTAATATTTTAGCTACCTGATCGACCCAAAGTTTTCCTACTTCCTTACAACGTCCTCTGTTGTTGAGTGTACAATCAATTGTAGAACTAACATGGTATCGAAATGCAGAAATATGAAGTAAAATTCTAGAAAGTTTAAACATTCTTCCAAGCTGAAGATATAGCACATTATAAATATTTTATGTATCTGCACGACCTACAATTTGGCTTCTTTTTAATTTCTTTCTATGACGTTTACAATACAATAAATTATAGAACCTAAATGTCGTCGAAATACCGAAATAGTCGATAACATTTAGGAGAGTTTGTGCATTCTTCCAAGTTGAAGATATAACACATTATAAATACTTTATGTACCTGGACGACCTACAATTTGGCCTCTTTTCAATTTCCTTCTATGACGATTACAGTACAATAAATTATTGAACCTAAATGTCGTCGAAATACCGAAATATTCCATAACATTTAGGAGAGTTTGTACATTCTTCGAATCTAAAGCTATGCTTTATAAACATTTTCGATGCCTAGGCGAGCTATCATTTAGTTACTTTTTAACATCCACCAATGTTGTTTCTGTGCAATAAAATAGTGCACCAAAATACCGTCGAAATGCCGAAACACTCGGTAAAATTCGAGCAATTCGAGTGACAAGCTCCAGTCGCGGCAGCCACATGGGTCTGCCAGGTATCCGAGGATCGATACGCGGTCTCCGGCTTCCGTAGGAAGTTCGTTTAAATTATCATGATTAATGTTTATCGACAAGCTCATCATAGCCGATGTATATAATACATCTGGAGTGGCGTCCCGTCCCGTGATTGGTCCGCATCGATCGACGGGGCGCTCGTCGTTAGCATGTGAATGAGGCTGAAGCGACTCGTTCGAATGCAGCTCGGCTACCGGCAGGATAGCAGGGGCCCACCAAGATCCATCGATCACCGGCCATTTCGCTGAAATAATTCGAATGCAAATGCCGGCGAATAGACGACGTCGCGGATACCTTTACGACTCCGAGTCCCGCGATGGTCATCGTCCAAGATCCGCGGGATTAGTTCGGTCGTATATATCTAGTTATGCCAGACCTATCCCGAACCTATTCCTTTCGTTTAATTCCGATCTCCTCGAGGGTTCGAAGAACTCGGAGCCACTCGTCTCAGTGTCACGAGCGACGAATCTAAACTTGGCTCGATCTTTCATACCAACAGGACACGCCAACTCATCGTTACAATGTCGAACCTCTCCACAAATCTTCGTACTTTTGTTTAAGTCACATTGAAACAACAGTTTCAACCGGAGACATTATAAAATCAGGGATCATTAGCATTTCAGTGGCCCCACTAAAATTTGTCATAATATTATTCGAAATAACTATACATCACTACATTCGCCAACTCATTATTAAAGTGTCGAACCTGTTCACAAATCTTCATAGTTTTGTTTAAGTCACACCGAAACAATAGTCTCAACCATGAACAGTATAAAATCGGGGATTCAATAGGTTAAGGGATTATTTACACTGTAACGTTCTAATGGTGCCTCTGGGGCGCCACTAGAAATTGCCATAGTATTATTCAAAATAACTTTACATCACTACATTCGCCAATTCATTATTACAGTGTCGAACCTGTTCACAAATCTTCGTACTTTTGATTAACTCATATTAAAACAACAGTTTCATCTGGGGATAGTATAAAATTTGAGATCCAAGAAGTTAGGGGATTATTTAACCTGTAACATTTCAATGGCGTCTCAGGGGCGCCACTAGAAATTGCCATAGTATTATTCAAAATAACTTTACATCACTACATTCGCCAACTCATTATTACAGTGTCGAACCCCTTCACAAATCTTCATACTTTTGTTTAAGTCACACCGAAACAATAGTCTCAACCATGAACAGTATAAAATCGGGGATTCAATAGGTTAAGGGATTGTTTAACACTTATCATTCCAACGGTGCCTCTCGGGCACCACTGAAAGTTACCATACTATTATTCAAAGTAATTTTACACCACTAAGTTTGTCAACTAATCGTTACAATGTGTAACCTGTCCACAGTTTTTCATGCTTTTGTTTGGAGGAATATAGTATTTTTGGGTTGGTTGTAGAAGTGATGAAAGGGGTACACTTGAAAGAGTGAGAAACTGTCAACGAAGTAATATTGGGATTTATTGCTGGTTATTTGTTTGTCGTTTCGTTGGGTACGTCGCACGTGGTGTCCGTCTGTCGGAGTGAAATTGTCCGCGTATGGTGCTTGTAAAATAGTCGAGCCCTTCGGAATCGATTTAAATGGTTTATTGCATCCTTTCCGGATACACTAACTAATTTGTTTATAACAACTATATAACTATTTACAACGTTCGCGATTTCTGATGATTTTTGCGATTTTTAAATGAATATATGCTCCCACTATATTATGATGCAATTCCTGAATGTTCGCGATTTCAGTGATATTGGATTTCGAATTGTTCGCGATTTAGCGATACTCGATTTCTAGATTGTTCGCGATTTCTGAGATGTGTGATTTCTAATTGTTCGCGTTTTAGTATACATATGTTCGGTTTCTGTCTGAGTCTTCTTGTCTTTTGTTCGTCGTCATCTCGATTTGGTTGTGGTTGGTTAACACGTTGAATGCCACGCGAATTTTGCATGCTTCGAACAAGTTTCATTTGTTTCATTTATAGAAATGGTCAGCGTTATGGAACAAAATTGTTAGTTACTAAAAATTAAACTTTTCACCTCGTACTGTAATCTGGTTAATTTTGGCTGTACTGCGTTAATGTTCAATGCTGTTAATTTATTGATAACCGTTCTTAAACGATGTTACGGTGCCGGTCACCGGTGACCCCCGTGGCATTCAACGTGTTAAGGGTAGTTTGAGGCGGAGGAAAATAGCCTTTTTGAATTGGTTGTAGGAGTGATGGAAGAAGTATACTAGAAAGAGTAGGAAACTGTTAATGCTTACTACGAAACTTGACTTAGTAAAAGATATTTATTTCATTCTAATAGTTTTCGAAAAATATTCTTCCGTGAAGATGTTCCTTCGAATCGTTTCGAACGTATTTCAATATTTAGAAATATGTTAAAGGGAAAGCTTGAAGCCCACGAGGCGGTACCATGGTGTTCGACTATTTTTAGACGAGTCCCTGTTAACAATACCGCTCGTCGGAGTCTCCCCTTTAAGAATAATTACGGAGTTAAAGGGTTAGGCGTAATATTTATACAACGCCGTAAAAATATTTACATTCTTATCCCTGTTTCTTTGGGACTGCCGTACAATGCATTGGCCTAGAGGCCAAAAATAAAATAATACATTTTTTATGTACACTTTGTTACATGAATATATATAAAAAAAACACCGTTTGTTGTTAAACACGCGATTAAATTTTAACTTCCGACACTCTCGTAATAATACAAATCGATGACATTACAAACGACATGCCATCTTTGCATGTTCATATCTCTATAATTGTTTATGCAACAATAATGTGTTCGCAGTTCTTTGAAAATGTCTTTATGTCACCTGCAAGAATACGATAACACGGGATGTAGATTTGCATATAAAATTTGAAAAGCGATGTTATTACCATTCGTCAAACCAACACAATCGTCATATACTTTTCTCTATACCTTTCAACTGTTGTCCAAAGCATTATTCGTGCCACCTATAATTTTTAGGATATGGAATTTTATTCAGAAAAGAGGCTCTCTGATGCATTATGCGTCGTTTTATTGATGCATACGTTGTAAAATGCTCTTTTCAAAGCTCGTTCTAAAATTTTATGTAGAGGACAGTTTCATTCCCTTTGGCGAAATGTTACTAAATAATATTTTAGAGACAGATTTCACTTTTATAACTTTTTTACTGGTGTTTCACCTGACCGCTCGAAAATGCCGCATTGAAATTATATTTGTGGTCCTTCTGCAATTACAATTCAATGCAAGCTGCACTGTGACTAATTTATTCATTAGTTAAAAATGAAGAAAAATATGTATCTCGACTTATGAAAATTTGTTTAACATTCAACACAAGAATATTCTTCTTTCATTCGATCCTGACTTTGTTTAGTTGAAATTATGTAACGTACATGTAAAGTGAGGTAATAACTTTGTTCATCTTGAATATTTTCATTATATGTTATAAGAGAAATATTTAATGTTTTAAAGGCTTTCTATTCTTCATTATTAATTGGAAACGAAGTCTTTGCCGCAACTTCATCACTTTTCATTTTCATTTCACTCTATCACGGATAATTATCCTTTAAGGGGGAAACGTTGTTTTCCTTTTAATGGAAAATCAAATTTTCAGTATTTCTTGTAGAAAACCAAGTGCAACAATTAATCTAAAATATTTTATACGTTTGGACTGTACCTTTATCACGTTACTAAATATTTTTAGTTTCATTTATTGCAAAACAGAGAGTTTACAGGCTGTGGATTAGAACGCTTTGTGAAATTGCTTCCTCGACGAATGGCGTGATATCTGCCCGCTAGTTTATCTGCCATCAAACATTCCAATTAGGTTTTACTTTATGCTCCTACAGCTATCGTTAGACCTACAATCTACCATAACAAATCGTTCCCAGAGAAATAGTAATTACTCAAATCAAAATAGTCAAGATTACTTAAAAAGTTCTATTACTTTCGGTTATTATATTCACTATCCCAGTATTCAATCTCGAGCATACAAATCAAAATGGTTTTTTTAGCAATTAACCCTTTGCACGGCGTACCATTTCTACGACTATATAATCGACGATGTTTATAATTGTGCCCATAATTATGAAAGTGGTCTAAGTCAAAATTAAAAAAAAAGAGTTTATCAGTTATTTCACACCACATTATTTTAAACTAAATTTATTCAATGTAATTTTTACGATATCGTCAAAAATGAACCATTAGATAGTGGTTGTAATTTCAACATTATATGGAATTCATTTAGTGTTAAGTATGAAAGTGGTCTAAGTAAAAAATTTAAAGAAATTATATAAACATAACTTGAAAATGGTGCGTGGCCCTCTGTGACGCGTTTCTGGACTACATAATAAGCCGATAAATGACAATCAAATAATAACAGAAACGACAATTCATTCCGGTTTACCTAACGATATAATTCAGTCGGGCTCTTCGGAACTAATTATTGGCGGCAAATAATTTATATATTTTCCACTATGTCAACAGATAGCGGTTCAGGTTAGTTAATGACAACGTACTTATTATGTGAATATGTTAATTATTATTCGGATGTGATGTGATCTGCAGATATTATACGACCACGTAATACTTCCAAAAAATGGAAAAGAGTAAGACAATTATCATCTTCAGATGAATTATATCAAGACTTCACTGTAAATTGAGAAACCCCAGAAATGGTGCAAGGTAAAACAATAGAAATGGTGCAGATAGAAAAAGATAAGAAAAGAAAACGAGCATGAAATGAAGGTAGTTACGCACAAAATATCAGAAAAATTAAGAGAAATAATGGCGAAGAATACACGACAAAAAAATCAAAACTTAAATTAAATTAAATTACTTCCATTATACACCACCATTAAATCAATAACGGAAGAAAAACATAAAGATATTATGTGTTTACTTAGTAAAGATAAAATATTTACTAAAGATATTAAGTGACTTAGACCAGTTTCATAATTATGGGCACAATTATTTATTACTCCGTTTCTCAATTCTCTTAAACACAATTTTAAAAGTAGTTCAACTGTTCTGTTCAACTGTTAGTTTCACTGTTCATTCAACTGGTTTGCCAAAAACTGGAAGATCGAATGACGCTTTCAATATTACGGGTCGAAATAGACCATGGCACCGCCCTTGGAAATTTAATAGGTAATATGAAAAAGTTTGCGTAAGTCCTCAAGTTTTCCAAAACTCTTTGTATGTATTGGCTTCTCCGGAAATTTCGTGCCGATTTTGACGGAGGATTAAAACGCAATGCATTTAAGTTTTGGTATGCATTTATTTAACAATAAAAATAAATCGACACCAACTATTCGGACAACATAATATATAATGTGCCTGGTCAATTTAGTTTACCTGCTTGCCTACATTGATCAAATACTAATTTACTCTAATTTTCTCATGCATGATTGTTATTCTTCAAGCTTACTGTCATTGCTACTTATTTTATAAGAAGAAATTTTGATTAATAATGTTTTTTTTCGTATTTCCAGAAACAACGGAGATACAGAACTGATAGTTATCGCATCACCCTGTATAATTTTAATATCGTCCAAGGGAAATATGTGAACAATCGTTGATTGTATCTCATCCGCGTGAAGTTTATACGATTAAAATCTATAAACACACTGGTTATTTAACTGCGGGAGAATAATCTAATACAAAACCAGCATTTATCTTCGTGTATCGCGGACAATGTGTACGTAATTCACAACACAAATTACAAAAGTACGCCAGGATTTCTGACAAGTCCCTGCATAAATCATTACATTCGGTTCCGCACTGCGGTTGGACGATTTCTAATAGGCAGACACATCACTGTTGGTTGATAATAGATTTGATTATCGTGAGCAGTTTGTACAAACAATGTATCTGCCTTCCCCGGCTTTGTGAATGGAATAACAAATTAGTAAAATGAATTATAAATAGATTGATACGGTTTAATGATGGTTGAGTCTTCAGATGGAGAGATTCTTCTAAAATGGAGGAGTTCATAAAGATTTATGGATAGGCAACATGACAGTTGTATCAAAGAAGAACTTTTACACATTGCAAAATGTAATAGCCATTGTATTATTAAATGATATTGTTTATGATTAGTTATATAACACGTTGTAAAAGATTTTGAAGATTCTATACTTGCACGTAGATATTAACAGTAGACATTTTTTTTATTAACTTAACCTTATGTCGATTAAAATGCCTTGCCTCACTTAAAAAATTAACAATGGCTTTGATATCTTGAAAAATATAACCATGAGAGGTAACTTTTCTATTGCAATCGTTGTCCGTTTAATCCAAACGTTTTATTTCTTTTATAGCTTCCCGTATGAATGAAAGCAACGGACATATTTTAAGTGAAATTGTTTAATTATATGTTAAAAAACTTTACAAAGGAAGTTATAGGAATTACAGAAAGTGTGTAGCAATCGTAAACTTCTTTAAAAGACTACAAACTATGTGATAAAAGTTTCAAAGTGTAAGTTACAAAGTTGTAGACTTACCTGTAGATCGTCTTAGCCCTTCCTAAGTGAATTTTGCAGTTAAAGTAATAATCTTTTCATATGTGTAGCACGCAATATCATAATTCTCCATATTTAGATTAGACTCCTTTGCGGTATTAAGGTAAAGGAGGATGGATAAGTGGAACAAAAACTAATCCCATTTTTAAAACAGTAGAACTATTCTGTAAAAGTTACTTCATTCCGTGCATAAACTGTTATTACTGACTCGTTTCACATGGTTAAAAAATCGTATATACTTATTACAATATCCACCTTGTAAGCTAACACGCTTAGTATCCTTCCTAACAAAACTTTATGCAAAATTCCCACTTTCATGCATTCTATTATAAATTTTAGAATATATGAGAACTGTACTTTCTAAGTCAAACGTTTGAGATGATTGTTGAACACAATCTTTTATAACTTCTCTTTTAAATTTAAAATGTAGTTCTTATAATTTAAAACTTATATTTTTCACAAACTTTTATAAATTCTTTTTTAAATTTAAAATATAGCTATTATAATTAAAATTTTTTATTTTTCTTAATCTCTTATAATATAAATCTATGTATATCTTATCAATCATATATTCAGTATTTACAATACGTTTATTGGAAACACGCACCAGGCATGGATAACAAAAGTATTCGAACGCCACAAATATTGTTACACTGTCATGTATTACTATTTTGTATGATCACCATTGGCATTGATTACTTTTCTTAAACGACGTTCCATATTATGTACTAGTTTTTTGTGAAACTGATTTCAATAGAATTCCATATTTCAGTTATATTATCCATTAACATTTGTTTTGACGTAGTATGATATTTATTTAGTCTTTTTCCGATTTCTGCCCACAGGTGCTCGATTGGATCCAGATCTGGGCTTCGTGGGGGAGTTCTTAACGTGCGTGATGTATTAGAAATGATCCATTCTTTCACGATCCAACCTGTGTGCTTGCAATCGTTATCTTGTTGGAAGTAAAAGTCTTCTAGTAATCCCAGTTTTCTGGCACTATCTTCTAATTATTTTTGAAAATATTTACGTATTTATATTTATCGAGTGTACCATCGATGAACACTAATTTTCCAGTCCCATTAACTACCATGCAGTCCCATACCATGATATTGCCACCTTCATGTTTGACTGTATGTTTTAAATGTTTTGCTTGCAATTCTGTATTTGATTCTCGCCATACATAATTCTGACCATCTGAATCGAAGATATCAAATTTCGATTCTTCTGAGAACATGACTTTGTTCCAGAAGCAATTATTTTTATTATTTCTTTCGTTGATGTACTTTATTAATGTAAGGCTTTTTCTTGAAACTCTGCCGTGATAATTATTGTTCCACTGTAATCGTCGACACAATCGAGGATGAACCTGTTTATCAAACATTTCTTCAACCATATTTGCCAATTTGGGAGTAGAAGTTGCAGGATCTCTTTTTATTTCGCGAATTATAGTTTTCTCTTCTATGTTTTTCAATTTTTTCGGACGACCTGAACGAGCTTTATTATATAGTTCACTGTAGATTTACTCCTGTTTACAATTTTTGCAATCTCGTTATAAGATTTTCCATCTCTACGCAGTTTTAATATTATTTCTCGTTCATAGTTTTATGTTTCTGACTTTTTCCTATTCATATTCGTTAATACACTGCACAACTGTACTTTATTCTTAATCAAACGATATTGTATGATCAACTAAGTATTCCTTCGTTACATAAGTAGAAACACCAATAACTTTGAAGCGTTCGAATACATTTGTTACCCATTCCTGGTGGGTGTATTAAGTAAATATGTTATAAATATTGTATATATTAGGTCAATCGGAAAGTTCTGTCCATCTAGCGTCGAGTAGCCGTAGCTCGAACTGTGGTTAACTATAACCTCTAAAGTAAGGCTAACTTTTTAGTTTGAACATCTGTTAATAAAACTCAGTACACAACAATTTACGCTTGCATCAATAACTTCGTTTTTTTCTACATTGAAGATGTCGGAATTTGAGCCGAATAAGCGTCATTTGCGCGAAGTGTTAGTCTTTTGTTTCAATTGGAAGAAAACGGCGGCTGAAGCTCATCGAATGATTGTAGACGTTTATGGCGATAATGCTGTTTCCGATAAAACATGTAGAGAGTGGTTTCGACGTTTTAAAAATGGTGATTTTTCTTTGGAGGACAAAGAGCGTTCTGGACGGCCACGAGTATTCGAAGACGAAGAATTGCAGACATTGGTGGATGAAGATCCATGTCAAACGCAAAAACAAATTGCAAAAGCGTTAAATTGTGCTCAATCTGTCATTTCCGACCGTTTAAAAGCCTTAGGGAAGGTCTACAAGGAAGGAAAGTGGGTCCCATATGAACTCAAGCCAAGAGACATTGAAAGGCGGAAAACCATCTGCGAAATTTTGCTTGCTAGGCAACAAAGAAAGGGGTTTCTCCATCGTCTCATCACTGGGGATGAAAAATGGATTTATTTTGACAATCCTAAACGTCGAAAAACCATTTGTGATCCTGGCCAACCCTCAACATCGACGCCAAAGCGGAATATCCACGGAAACAAGGCTTTACTCTGCATTTGGTGGGATCGGGAAGGTGTGGTATACTATGAACTGCTAAAAACTGGTCAAACAGTCACAGGAGATCTCTACCGACAACAAATTATCCGTTTGAGTCGAGTATTGCACGAAAAACGACCACAATATGAAACGAGACAGCGTAAGATGATTTTGCTGCATGACAATGCTCGACCTCACGTCTCAAAAATTGTCAAGGAAACGATAGAAGCACTTCGCTGGGAAGTGCTACCACATGCGGCTTATTCACCAGACTGTGCCCCATCTGACTATCACTTGTTTCGGTCAATGGCACACGCACTTGCTGAAGAACGATTTAATTCGTACGAAGATCTCGAAAAATGGATCTCCGCCTGGATAACCTCCAAAGATGAATCATTCTTTCGACGCGGAATTCGCTTGCTGCCCGAAAGATGGGAAAAAGTCATCACTAACGATGGACAATATTTTGATTAACGTACTTTTTCATTTTCTTTCATGAATAAAGCTTTACTTTTTGTAAAAAAACGGACGGAACTTTCCGATTTACCTAATATGATTGGATTATTTTCCAATTTTATTAACATAATCTTTGGACTTCTCTCTTGCTATAGACACTAAATTGTTTTAAACATTTCGGTTTAACATACATATTTCATGTGCTAAACATAAGAAATCTGACCGTTCGAATGCTTTCGTTATCCGCTGTAGATCTGTTAGTAAAGTATTTTGCGATATAATTTTTGTAGAAGTTGGCACGAAGGTTTGGCTTACCAGGTTCCTAATGAGTGAATGAGGAAAAAATCAATGGCCGAGGAAGCACGACAATGTACATTCAAATAAACGATCCTGTATTGTGACAAATTTGATTGGTATACAACGGTTTACAAGGGAATTGATCGTATCGTGTCACGGAATGGTACGAGAGATGACGGTGGATACTCGAATCGAAGGTAGAAGCATAACTTTTAATATAACGATGAGCGAAAGCGCAATCTGAAAGACGGCATATTGTTTCTCTCGTTCGTTCTCGTCATTACTTCTGTTCGATGAATTCACAGTCTTCGCGTTATCTCGTTCGTATGCTTGCTACTTTTTACTCGGGTGAGTATTGGTATTTTCACAAACATGATAGCATTTGTTAACCCTTCTACAGACGTTCCCGGGTTTATTTCCACTGAGAGTATGAACGTCGTGAATCACTTACTGAATTCCTATGAATCTTAAAACTAGATCTACCACAGCGGATCAAATATCCCTTTTCTTTTATAATTTAAAATTACTGAAATTATAAGATTGCCTTCACAGGAATCGATACAATAGATCTCTTTGATCAATTATACTTTGTAATGAAAATCGCAAATAATCCAAGTAAATCAAGTCGTGCTATTTTTACAAGACAATATACAACAGTCAATTTTAATGCTCGGTAGGTTTAGTACAACAAATATCTTCGGAAATATGTTTTCAAAAGTTGATATATGAAGCTGTAAATGGCGTTCAACAACGTCAAATTTATTATTGTGAAAACGGACCGTTGTACGAAGATTAAAGTATCTTGGCGTTTTGTCTGACTTATGGAGGAGACACTCCACTGAAATTCTATAAATACTCCTCAATCTGTGTGTTATAAGTTATAACACTTTGCCATATGATATGATTGTCTGGTAAGTGATAGATTAACCTTTCAAATAAAATGTAGGTTCGGCAAATATAAACAATGTAACTATTGCATTATAGCAACATTAAAAACTGCATTATTTTTTAGACATCCTGCAGTCATCATCCGATCGTCGAATTTTATGCATTTGTGTAACTGTACTGATGAAATGCAAACCAATAAAAGCATTCGAAGAATTTAGAAATACAGATGTACTAATCAACGGATTATAATTATTAAGAAAAGAAATCAATCTCTATGTATTGGATGATTGCAAAGGTTTGTGCCTAATTTTGAGTGTCCTTGAGACCTTTGTTAATGAAAAACCATGCAGATTGTACGAAAATTGAATCAATCAATGTATAAAACGTTAGCAAATAATTATAATACATAGTGTATATTAATAAAACTGTTTCGGGAACGAACTTCTGTCATCGTCCAATAATTTCTTGGTATATCATTCAATTGACGTGAAAAATTTCCGTTTTGCATAACAATCCGCAATGTAATTGTTCATAATAAAGTAATCTTCGTATGTCAAGTCTCGAAGCAAATCATAAGACAAAATGATAGTAATCCTCGAGTATTCTCGACACATTGAACCTACAATGGTGGTAAGGAAAAACCTAAAGCAATGAAATACGGTTACCTAGACTGTGGATGCAGAAATCGGACGTTCTCCGTGACAGTTATCGGCAGGTTCCAAATGAAATGAAAACCACGTTAAACTTTATTAAACTTTTTACTGTAATATGCTTTAGACAATCATATATACCATGAATACATAAAATCCGCAGTCCAGCGTTAATGAAAACAGTTACAGCTTAAATACAGACAAAGTACATGTTTAATGAATCGTAATAATGTAAATCGCATAAAAGGATGGACACACGGGGTAGTACGTGATACAGAAATACAAACATTAAAAAATAGTTCCAGACGAATAGGTTTCGTTACGATTAGCCTGTGAACGTTTATGCACCTTGTCGTCTTCGCAGACTATCTTACACCAAACCAGATTCAAAGGGAAAATTCATTCTACGGATTACAGAGTGTGTAGGAAGATCGGTTAAAAACGAAATTATCGTTAATGTTCGTTAAACGTTACGTTTCCAGTGCACAAAATCCACAGTATAGTGATAACTCTTTCCCATTTCAATGTCTTTATGTCTACACGAGAATTATTGTTGTATGCCATCATCGTCGCGAGAAAAAAAAAAAAGAAGAACATTGAGCTTATGCTGCGTCTTTACCAGATGTGTTCGAGTACAGTAACTATAATTTAATATGCGATAGACTGTCCGATGTAAAGAGAAGTATTAATCGTGTGAGTTTCATGCGACCACCACTGTAGTTTCACCGCAATTGTACTATTCGTTCGGATCAAATCTCTCACGGATGATCTTTTCCTTATTATACAAAATTAAAAAATCTCGATTGATATTATGAGTACGATCGCCGTAGTGCTGAAATCGTTCATGGAGAGTATTTACACGCATACGCTATATTATCGATTGCAACAACATCGCTCCTGTTTTCGACGAGTTTCCACATATATAAAAAACGAAGAATGCCTGGTTAATTCAGAACAGATGGAGAACGGGCGCAGTTTTCTGAACTGTGTTCGCAACGACGCCGGGACGGTATGCGCTAATTGTTACATCGTTCGTAAATATATATATTTTTTAGGTGCGTGCGATTATCTCGAACATCGAGTACCCGAGTCTCGGGTCGGGTCGAAATCTAGCCAATTCCTGAATTCTGGTATTCAAAGGTTTATAAAATTCGTGGACCCGAAAGTTTATGAAGTTTTGGCACCCCCCAAAATCAATAAACTTGGATTGTCCGAAAGTTTACAAATTTGGGTACCTAAGAATTTGCAAAATTCGGGTATCAGAAAGTTTATAAACTTCTGGTATCCCAAAAGTAATAAATTTAGGGTACCCGAAGGTGTACCAATTCGGGTAGCCGAAAGTTTACAAAATTCGGACACCCGAAAGTTTATAAAGGTTTAGTACCCCAAAATCAATAAACTTGGATTATCCGAAAGTTTACAAATTTGGGTACCTAAGAATTTGCAAAATTCAGGTATCAGAAAGTTAATAAAGTTCTGGTACCTCAAAGTAAATAAATTTGGAGTATCTGAAAGTTTATAAGTTCAGTTACCCAAAAGTTTACAAAATTCGGACACCCCAATGTTAATAAAGTTTTGGTACCCCAAAATCAGTAAACTTGGATTAACCGAAAGTTTACAAGTTCAGCTACCCAAAAAATTACAACATTTGGGTTCTTGAAAGCTTATGAAGTTCTGGTATTCCAAAGTAAATAAAGTTCAAGTATCCGAATGTTCACAAGTTCAAGTACCCAATAGTTTACAAAATTCAGGTATCCAAAAGTTGATAAAGTTCTGGTATCCGAATGTTTCTAAAGTTGGGATACCCGAAAACGTAAAACCTCGAGTACCCGAAAATTTGAAAGGCAATATTCGGTTGTATATGCGTGATTAAGAATTTTTGGTATCGTCAAATGACTCCACGTGACTACAGCTTCGGGAACCCGAAGATTACAAACATTCGAAATCCCGACCTAAGCTGACCCGATTGTAATTTCAAATACCGAAACTTAAACTTTCGGAATCCTAACCCTATCCCGAACAAATTTCCCGATCGGAATCCGAAATTTCGAGTATCTGCACGCTCCTAATATTTTTCTTTTCATTTTATTTATTTCAGACGTGAGCTGACTCGTTCGTCGATGGATAATTCGAGGATAGAAAAAAGTCACAACGAACATCAACATGGAAACGTTAACGACGACGACGGGGATGAGAGAACAAAGATGCCATCGCGTTTCAACGCTTTTAGCGTGAGAGTTGAACAAACATTTGGGCTTCGTCGCTTTGATCTCTGTTTCGTTCGAGATTGTTGAGTCTCTTTCGAATTTCTCGTTTCTCGGTCACGTGTAGAAGTTGTACGCGCCGTATATTAGACGTACCAATGAATAATCTATCTCTGTTTATTAAACTCATCGTTTGACACGAAGAAAATGAAACTATGCATGTACAACACTTATTCTTATTCTCCAATATTCTATATTTACCAAATAGAAATGACAAAACATTTTCAATTCACACGATGTATATGAATCGTTTATTGTGAAAGCAGTGTAAATTCGTTTCTTGTATCATTTAGTTCGTCCTAACGGTATTAGTAAGTTAATAACAATTTTTCATTTGTACAGAATTGCATCGAATCTACATTTACCAGTAGACTGAAGATTTAGTGTCTGCATACTGTCGAATAGATCAAAATGCAAAGTTCATTAACAATTTTATATATTTGTGATTCTATTTGAAGCCAAATAAAATATTCGATGATGAATATAAGTTACTAATGAATTTTAAACATTGAAAAGAATAAATTGTCACTAGACTGTAGATTTTTATGTAAAATAATGTTTGTCTCGTTTTATTACGTGAAACAAAAGTTACATATAAAATTTACTTCCATTTTGAATTATTTCAGTGAATTGAAAATGATACAACAATATTTAAAAATTCCCTAATTATTTCTGTCGGTCTACATTTCATCTATTCGTTTTTCTCATAAGTGCATAAAAGTCACAATCTTTCTATCATCAAATGAATGAAAGACGCTTCCAACATTTGAAAACACCTTTAACACCTGCGCATAAAAATAGATTAATAATTATAAATAAAACATATAAACCATGATGAAATTGTTGCTTACGTCTCCGAATCGTGTTTACTTCAAAACATATTTGAATAAAAATTTTAAAGAAAAATGAAAATAAAAACATGAAATAATTCAAATTTGACAGAGTTAAACAAAAATATTCTGTTCTTTCGTCTCTCGCTTATAAACAATACCGGGCTGATACATAATATAAAATGTAAGTTGTTAAAATTTTACAAAATTATGAGGAAATATTTTGTCCTTTTTGTTTTTACAAAAGTGATGTAAGTCAATGTATGTTTGTTCGATCTAACACGTACTCGAAATAATTCTAATATTACTTTAGCATGACTTACATAATGCAAACGTAATATACTTGTACGACTGTTTTGATTTGCACTTTTCTTTGTATTCGTGTAGAGAATCATTATAGAAAAAAATAACATTTTTAAACGTGGACCAAAACACTTGACTTCTTTTAAATATAAAAAGATTAGTTTACTAACTCACGTGTAAACTTTGAAAATTGCTAATGGTCGAAAATTATGAAGAAAAACGTAGACGTTACGATTTTTAAATCTTTCATCCTTGACTGCAATGAAAATTTAAAACGCATTCCTGCAAATGCAAGCAAGTTTAAATACATACAAATGTTTCGTTAAAATCGGTTGGCACATAAAAAAGCTACAGGCATTGTAAGATGTAAAAATCATTGAACGTGGTTTGGGATTCATTTGAATCTCAATTTCTTACAGTTTGTGCTATGTTCAATGAATTATATTTCGCAGCAACCATGATTGATTTCGATGAAACGTTATGCATGTATATGACTTCCTTAGATCTATAAAAAAACACCTTCCAAACTTTTCTCACAGACAGGTAAAACAACTAAAATATTGCAAAGTTTACTTTTCTCTTCTGAATTGGAACCATAAGCAATTTTCAATAAAAATTATTTACACATTGATTTCTATACTAATTCGAAATTCTCAAAAGAAAAGACATACCGTTAATCTTCAAATAGAAATGTTATTCGATTATAAGCTATAATAAATATTTGTTACACTGACTGTAAATAGTTATAATGAAAAATAAACGGTTCATATACCGCCAGTCAATCGAAATAACGAACAATCGATTACTCGTTGGTAGATCTAGTAATTTTCGGTGGATCTCACTTTGGGCGAACGTATTCGCGAGAACGTGCGATCCTTCGTTCAAGATAAATCGAGCTTCGGAGTATACAATTATGCACCATGCGTATTGTTTTACCACGTACTGTCTTCAACGATTTAATACCTGATAATACGCATTATCTATCGATAGTAACCGGTGATAGATAACAATTAGTTGTAATAAGAGAAATATGACGATATGATAGGTAGATCGTTCTCGTCGCTGCCACGTATAAAACTTCTATCGACTTGTTTCAATGAACCACATCTCCTCTTTTCACCCCTTCGTTATTATTCGATCGTTCGATCTACTATCGAAGTGAAATTTCAAAATTTCATATTCGACCAATGTGATCTGGATCCGCGAACGGAGAGATCGTGTGCAAAACTAAAGACAAGATATCCGCATTTTCTTTCGTCGAGTTGACTTTGATTTTTGTAATCGGCAGTGGCAGTTCTTCTTTCGGCAAACAAACGCGAACCGAGGTCTAATCAAACGACTATGTAGTATATCCCATAAAAATAGTTTTATACGTGAACAAACGCGAACCGAGGTCTAATCAAACGACTATGTAGTATATCCCATAAAAATAGTTTTATACGTCGCAACATGAAATTTGGCTCTGCGATTTCTTCTCTCATTGACGCGATCGATGCTACGCGACGATATCCGATTTTCAGTGACATTCAATCCGCTGTAGACGCCTGTCTGTGGTTCAAACATTGTGGTAGAATGTTTAAAACGTTTTTCTAGGGAGAAAAACGTTGACGGATCTTGCGTTGAGTGAATGTAGATTGTTGTTTAAATATTCAGACTGCACACTGATTATTTATGAGCATTAACCCCTTGCACTACGATTTCTTTTACGTTTGTACCGATTACTGCTGCTTTGCTGTTTAGCATTTCTTAGAAAGAGACGGAAATTTATATTTCTCATATGCAAATATGTTTTTCAATGGTTAGAGACTGCTGCTAATAATAAAATAGAATTTGATATTTGTTTAAAGGAAAATGATATATTTGTTAGACTCTTTTCAGAAGTTTGGTACAAAGGGTTAAATTAATATGGGATTTAATATGGGACTATGGTATTCGCAATCTAGATACGACTTCCTGATTCACTTTTTACTCATTATGAATTGAGTGGATTCGTGAATGAATAAATTCCTTATCATAATGCAAAATCCAATAGCATTTGTATTGACTAAAAAATTTTTTTTCAATAAATTTATTTAAATCCTTCTTCATTGGGATCTTACATATGATTTTAATTCATTGTTAGAAAAACTATTGAAACAATGTCTTGCCCTTTTATTGCAACTATGGCAATGTATCTAATTATTGATTCATAAGTTTCTTAATTTGGTTACAGTAAAATACAGTTGTCCAGTCCGCGAGATATTCTGTAGTTGATGGTATTCAGTAATTTTTAATTTACTTTTGGTCACGACATTTTTCTTTGACATTTTTTGAATTGTATATAATCCGTTTAATCGACATATTATTGTCTGGACAAGTGATATAGTGTAAATAATAGAATGATTACCCGATCTCATTTTGTCATGTATGATTTGGAAATTTACGTAGCTTATGATAGTTTTAAAATGAACAACTTTAAACATAGAAAAAACGCGTGTATAGGACACATGATGACCATCAAAATGTTTAAAACCATTTCGAAGCATGGAATTCTTATTATATTATAGGACAGTAAAGTTTCTAAAACATTTATCAGATCTTTTAGTTTATATTTGTCATCTTTTAGAAACAATACACATTTTCAAACGATGTATTCGACTATGGACACTGTAAATTTGTAATTTCAAGGAAATAAAACAAATATTGCATATTCAATATATCGTTAATTATAAAATTCGATCACTTAAAAGTGTGAGATCGTATGCACTATTTCATATTTCTTAACTGTCGAAGAAAAAGCTTATTGATTATTCATCATAATCTGAAATGTCTTCTTTGATGTTTGTAGACGAATGACAAAATAATTGAAAATAATAATGTATTTTCGGACGAAATAAACAAACTAAACTTGTTTTGCATTGTTCGCCGCAGATAGCATTTATAAATAATGAAAGTATAATCTTATGCGCATACCAATATTTCTCACTTTTGACTAAAAGATATGCGAAAACTCCTTAAAAGGAAGAAATGGGAATGACGACTCAAAATGACTCAAGAAATAATGTATTAAGAAGACATTATCGTACTTATTGTTAATATTATTATTCACTTGTCCCATCTTGTATATAAAAAATTGAACTAAAAAAATGTAAAGGTTATAACAAAATTATAGGTCCAAACTATTGTATCATAATTCTACGGAAAGAGAGGTGCTGCAAAATTAACCTTGACCTTGACATTTGAGGACAAAAAGTCGAGAATTGTTGTTACTTTATCGTATTCAATTCGTCACAAAGATAAAAAGTATAAATAAAAGCAAGTGTTAAAATCCAACCAGTTTCATACAAAATTGTGATAAAGCTATTTCATTGTCAAACTCGTTTTATTTATATTAAAAAAACAAGAGGACTGAAAATATAATGTAATGAAAACAATTTACCAGAATTATTTAATCATGTTTTGACACATGGTTCCTTTTGTACATTTTAGACTTGTGAGGAATAAATACATGCCGTAAAAAAAGCTTGTTGACCTTTAGACATCAAAATTCAAAATCAAGGTTAATTTTACAGCATTTTTGACAGTAATTTCTGCCAATCCGAGAACGTAGATTTACACTGTGATAGTCGCGACCTATAATTTCTTCACACCCTGTACGTAGGATTTTCTAAACACATGTTCCTTGTCTTCAAAAACTATTTAATATCTGGTCGATAAGCTTTTTAATAAATCATTTCTATTTGACTATAACCTTTCAGGACTATCAAATTTCGTCTTCTCCAAAAGAAGACGCATGAACGTTGCGAATGAAAATACAAGTGGCAATGGCGGTAAATAAGGAGTCTTGAATGAATATCACGTACACCCAGTTAGTTCTCGTGTTATATATTTATTAAAGACTTGCATATACTTTCCATACTCGACAGAATTTCCAATCTGCTTGATCTCGTCTCATCCGTTCGATGGCATGCGCGACTGATCGTCAAACTAACCCTTCGATAGGTCCTCGATATACAGGGTATCCCATTTAAACTGAACCAGATGAATATTTCCAAAATTGTTAATGACACTAACTGTTTCAGACTTTAAACGATGCCTCGGCGTATGCTGTCTGATATAGGTATCCTTCTTCTGTGTGGACACGTAAAGGTCACACGAAAGTCAATTTTGTTTGTTTGTTAAATAAATCTCAATAATAGTCAATGTTCCCTAAATAAAACGACATATATGGAGAAACATTATGCCACCAGTAGATGTTTTAATTTTAATATTGAGTTACAGAATTAGTACTGTACTTATTATTATATTATTACTATATTCGCATGTTCTTCTACCAAAATATAGAGATTCCAATAGCCCTTAAATTTACGATTTATACCTTTAACAATTTGACTGCCATGTCACCCATATATGGGTGACAGAATTATTTGTCCATGTTTAAAAATAAATTTGTACGTTAATACATTCGTTGCGTTCAATTTAGTTGATATCTGAAGAATACAAGAAGGTTGATAAATAACTATATGCCATACATTGAAAGTTTTCAAACGCTGCTTCGTTAAATGAATTAATTTGATTTTATAGAATTGTTGAGGTCATCAGGTGGGCAGTTAATGTGTTAAACAAATTTTTTAACAATTTTTGATTAACAGTAAACCTACAGAGCAGTAAAATTGTTTAATATATATGTATATAGTCTTAGCAAAATGACAAGATTTCATTTGTCTAAATTTTGTGCAATTTGTGCGATAATCGCTTTGCAATAAAGAAATCCATTCACTCGATTTTTTTCATAGACAATTTCATAATCTGAATAAATGCAAACTAGAGAATCTGAAAAATGTCATTCGACCCTATGTGGTATGTTTAGTATTAGTATTATCCGATACAGACTGTACCATTTATCAATGTCAGCTAAAAAGATTCGTGTAAATTCCGGAAAGTATAATTAACCGTTTGAGTGCCATGTGTCTTTGCTGTTTTCCCGTCCAAAATTGCCAAGCGGCGCGATAACGCTTGTCTTATTCCCTCTCCAAAATTGCCAAGCGGCGCGATATCGCTTGTCTTATTATTTTTGTACATTTTAATGATATTTGCATCCAAATGTTCAACTGAAATTAAAATTCGTTCTTTTACCAGCTATCTCATTCTTTTACTTTTACCTAAAATGGAATGGTAACCGTAAAGTCGCGCATCGACGGAAACCGAACGTGTCGCGGTTATCGGTTTCGCAGCGCTGTTCGAGTGACACAAAAAAAAAAGCGCAAAATCGCTCTTTGGCACTCAAACGGTTAAATTACGTTATGTTTCAAGCTAATTCATAATAATAGTTTAACAATACATAATCGACATCTTTCGATCGAAGAACAGCAATTCCCAACTTTTGTCTGAAACCTTTCTCAGTACCATCAACAGTTTCGAAGATATTCGACTAGATCGATATAAACGAGACACCCTGTACGTTTGTATATCCAAAGTGTAAAAAAAACCGTTCGCCCGTTACTTTTTCGAATATCGTGGTAGCTTAATCTTGTTCGCCACAAAGGCGACGCAAACATCGGACGTGACGTAGCATCGGATGTCATCATCAAGAGAGAAAGAGAGAGAGAAAGAGAAAGAGAGATATCGTCTTTTGGCACGAAGAACTTTGGCCGTGAACCTCGTTCATCGAGCCAGATCACGGCGATCCGACGACGCATAAGGGAGACCCATAGAACAGCAAAGTGTAAAAAGTGTGTCGTACTATAATAACAGAGAAAACGGAGTTCCTTCGCCTTCTCTCGGTTTCGGATAATCGGATCGGCGCGAACTGGCAGTGATAGGTACTTAATTAATACGTTTACACGGTTAATCTATACTCACGTGTCCTTCAAACATCCAGCACTCAACTTTCACATCGTACATCTTTCAATAAACGTCTATACGTATGTATATTTATATTTATATTTCGTCTATATACATACATATATATATGTATTCATTCATTTATATAATAACATATATATATATATGTCTGTATATACATATATATCTTATTTATCACACACGCAGCACTCTCGCATAGATGTGATTACACACCATTATCAGTTAAAAAACGTATCGCGGTTCCAGTGTGCAAAGGTTACCATTTTCTCACCTCTCGCGCGACGAGGTTTCATTTTTACGAGATCGACAAAATAATTGCACCGGTGTACAACGATCATAATAACCAACCGTGATTCCATAATATAACCTAGTAGTAATAGTAATCAGAATAATGGTAATCGTTAATAGTAGTGGTAGCGTCACAGCCGACCATTTCCCTTCGACTCGAGCGAATATCCACGATCGGTGCACATCAGTGTTGGGCAAAAATTTCATCAACGATCGAAACCACCCATTTCGATCTTTCACTGCAACTAACGATTAAATTCTTATTTTAATCGTTCGATCATTGTTAACAGCGATACACCGTTTAACACTAGAACTATCGAGCAATAAACGCGACTGATGTGTATTGTCTGGTAATAATGACAAGACTGCATCTATTCAGACATTGTCCCATTTTTATTAAAATGTCTACTTCAATGAAGAAATTCGTTCGAAGTTTTCCAATGAAGAGACTTTTCTAATTTCTGGAATAGTGAAAGGAAAGGAAAGCCGTATCGACTGGTTTCCGGTAGTTTTAGTGTTAATCATTGACGACTCGATGTGTTTAAACTGTAGCCGTCAATTTGATAATTGATTTACGATTAACCGGTAAAATCACTTTTCTTACAGCAAAGTGAAACGAGCATGTTACGTGCGTCATTTTGAAAAGTGCTTTTGATTTCGCTCATAGTCAACGGTCGAGGTGATCGACGATAATATTATAACAATGACCGTGAATCAAATGATAATTTTCTTGAATCGAAGAGTCAACGACAAATTGAATTACTCCTCCCGTCGATTCGACCCTTTGATCGACGATTCGCAATTTCATGAGTCAATCAAATCGTTCGCCAATCGTTTAATCGTAACGATCAATCGACCAAACTAAAAGCTCGAATTAATTAGTGCCCAACTCTGGTGTACAGAGTGTAAAAAAGTTATATGTCGCGATTCTTATATTGTCATACTACACCCTCGGATCAGTGGAAGTCACTATAAGAAAACTGCAGTAAGATTAACTTTGACATTGAATTTCAAGGTCAAAAGATCACCAATTTATTTTTATTCTTACAACTCGATTGTTCTCGGCAAAAAGTTACGATAATACTGATTTTTTTAAATTACATTTTCATGTCTTAGTCAGATCATGTTCATACAGCGTACCATCGACGAAACGGTTAGAAATTAGTTTTTTGGAACGTGAAACATTTCAAAAATTTAATACTTCACGTTTCAGCGAAAGGAGGTCGTCCTTATTTTTTAACATGGAAAATGTTTATAGCACAAATTTAATAAAATAGATTTAGAAATAAAATTGGAATTCTAATATCAACTAAGAAATATTTTCAAGAGAATAATTTGTGTTCAAAGTCACCTTAGAGGACCTTCTTCAGCTAGGGGCATTCTGCATAAATAAGGTCAGTCTGATGACAAATTTTGTCACATAATTACTTAACACTAATCCTACCGAGCATACAAATTGGCTGACATATATTATCTTATAAAAGTGCCAAGATTTTACTTATTTCGATCATTTGCCATTTTCGTTACAAACTGTAATTGAACAAATATATCTATTTAATTGATTCCCGTGGAGGCCATTTTATAACTTTAATAATTGTGAAATAAACAATCTGAAAAGGGTCATTTGACTCTCTGTGGTAGGTTTAGTGTTAAAAGAATGGTCGCCTTTTGTCCCCTGGTTTCTCTTGTACTGTTTCTCTTCGCAACGAGTAGAACATGATGCGATCTAATGACCTTTTAACCTTGAAATTCAAGACTCAGGTTAATTTCAAGACACCTATCTGCCATAAATGCCCGCCAAGCCGAGATTGTAGAATCGCATAACGATACTCGCGTATATATAATTCCTTCGCACTCTGCACATGTTCCCCAAATCAGCATCTCTTCGTCATTCCCAGTCTCTTCGTAGTTGCTTCTCTCAAATCGGTCGACGTGTATTTCCCTCGTTATGTATGTATACATATATATATGTACGTCTGTGTTTGTGTGTTCGTTTAGGTGCGTGTAATTGTTCCGTGTGTACGTGTGTTGTTGTTGTTAACGTGCCTCGCTGGTGCAGTACGGGTGAATTCGTTCTGACGGAAAATGGCAGTTATAGTATGTCGTTCGAGCTGCTGGTTGCACATGCACCTACCCCAGGACCATCGGATTCTACTATTGAATGTCGCGACCGGTTTGTTGCGGGCAGCCGGTTTCATCGTCTGTGTTGCTTTTGATTCGTCTCGTTTGATTACGATTATATACAATGTACAAATTCGAATGACAGCGAGGACCGTCGACCGTCTTACAGGGTGTAGCTACAACCAACGTCGCCGGATCGAGACTCGTCTTACATTCTACCTTACCCCTTTTATCACGCGTTTTACCCGGCAGCGAGCATCTCCGCGCTTTGAACCCGGAGCTGTCGCGCGACGCGACGCGCGCACTCAATTTGCCTCGAGTCTGTGTCCGCATCTGCGAATGCATCTGCGCCCTGACCAATCCGGTAACGGCAGAGAGAGAGAAAGAAAGAGAGAGAGAGAGAGAGGGTAACCGTATTCCCCTGAATTTCCCCTGTCCGGCGATACCGATTACAGCCGATATCAGACGCGATCCATAGATCGCACCGGGCCAAACACGGTCCTCGCTAATCAGCCGTGAAACGGTTTTCTCTGTCTCTATGTGTCCAAACGAATTCTCGGGCCTCCAGTTTCCGGAGATTACTCGTCAAATAACGTCAAAACAAACGCTCGATTATTTACGAAGTCGTGCTCGAGCCCGATATCTCATCGATGAGACGCTCTTTTTATTTCTCGCTAACGAGCACGACTCGAGCACGGAGGAACTTTTGCGAAATAACAGAATTCTCTTCTTCGATTTCTCCTCGTTTGATTCGGCTCTCGCTTCGCACGCTGCGGAAACATTCAAATTTCGAACTGCTCGAATCGTTTGGTAACGGGATTGTTAAATGGTCGAATTAGACGAAATATGGTTTACTGTTCGAATATTGTTCTTGCGGGGATCGCGCGTTGGTTTGTCTTTCAGCGTCTTCTGGGTTTCGAGAATGTTACACTGTTCTGATTTGATTATTTGAATTAGCTTAGCACGATTACGCTATCGGATGCGCGTGGTCCTGTTGCACGCAAGTTTTAGCAAGGACGTTTTTAAAATCGTTCGTGTTCATGACGGAAAATTAACAACCACGATGACCATGCACGAAACGTGATCGACGTGAATCAGCCTAATCTGTGATCAGCGCAGAGCTGGGAAAATTTTGAAATAAATAAATGTTGTTACACAATTCAAATGAAATACCATCTTAAATAAACAGTAATATTTCTGCATGCAAAATATGTTCATCTCGATAACCTATCAATAATAGTTTGCGCCTCAAGCGTAAATTGACGGCGATAAATTGACAAACGATTTGACGGTTGTCCGTAAAAATAAGTAAACAAAGACCCCCGTGAAACCGAGTGTCAACAAATCAAACAATGATTCTTAAATACCAATTTCGTACGACATGCAGATCAAACGTTCATTCATTAGACATGTCACCCTATTACCAATCATAATTATACTAATTTCGCGAACCGTAGTATGATTTCACAGTATCGTCGTTCTATTTCACCGGGTCCTCTCGGTAGGACCGCTTCGCGAGCAAAACCCGCTCTGTCGGAAGAAGTTTGAGAAAATGCTGATTATTCTTAACGATACTCGAACAGTTTCGATATATTAAGTCTGGTCCGAAGTCGGAGCGAGGAGTCCGCTTTCGAATGTTATGTACAGCCCTCGAGAAGCACCGGAAGCCCTCGAGAAAACGGCAAGTCGCGGAGATTCGACTATCGGCAAACGCGTTGTTCAGGGTTGTGGATCAAGGATAGCCGGTTGCTCGTGGAGAGAGGAGCAACTCTCTCGGCGAACTCCACCGGAACGGAGGTTGCTATGGTTTCGTGCGGTGATCATTTTATATTACGTATTCCGGCTTGTCGTCGCCGATACGGCCGGTCCAGACCCGAGGTGACGCCGGTGTCCATGGCACCGCGATGTCAAGCATCATGTTGCTCGGCCGACGTTGGAACGGCGAGAACTTGATCTTCTTCGGGCTCTTCGGCGGCGATTCCGCAAAAGTGACGCTCCTTCGCGGTCTTCTGGGTGGCGGTGGCGGCGGCGGCAATGCTGCCATCGCAGGCGGCGGCGGCGGTGTGGGGAGGGAGATGGCAGGCGAGTCGCCTGGCGAATCCAGGTAATTTACACCTGGGTATGCGTATTGCTGTGTACCTGGTCGCCCTCGGTATTGCCAATCGCGTTTGCCGGAGCGTAGTACTGGAAATTCAACGGTGGTTGCGGTTAGCCGCTGTGACTCTGCTTGATCTGATCAACGCGACCAACGATGCCACGGGTAACGACAAAATTGTCGCTTAGGGACCGGCAGTACAGCCGATATTTCGACCGTTCACTTTGAATGTTCGAACCGCATGATTCATCCACGGTGAAAAGTGTATACAGTTATTCGGTAAATTGAACGTGCATCGATTGTCAACGATCACGATTGGCGGGGAAATCAACGAATATAGACATTTCAAAACGCATCTCGTTTGTATATAACTATTTATCCATAGGTTCGAAATTATTTACTGTGAAATACTGGATTTAGTTTTGTCGAATTCGCTGTCTGATCTGCTACACAGTGCAAACTATATTTTTATATTTTTTTTAGGGGTTGTGGACACCATGGCGGGCTCCATGTGGGGCAGCAGCCGTAGCAATATATGCTTCGTTTGAATATTTTAACAGGTAATCCCTAAAACAGATTATTAATCAAATGTACTCTTCGTTTAAGAAGGATATCGAAAGGATACGTACGAATCTCTTGACCCAACGCTGTACCTGCATGACAATAAATTCCGTAGTTACGTGAAGCAAACAAGATACGTCAAATGTTTAAGTGATCCATCTGGCTACGAGAATCCGTTGTTTTTCATCGAATCAAGGAATGACCATAATCAGTAGGAGTCTATCGTCGTGTTTTCGGCAAAACTTTTATTACTCATACTTTACCCAAGCCGAGATATCTTTTCACGACTTATTACCTGCAACTGTGAGCCCTGGAGACACGTGAATTCCTCGCAGGTATGTATCGTACCTGCAATTGGCTGTTACTTTGAGACGGTTATATTTTCCTTTTTTCGCAATTTCTTAAAACAATCCATTTTAAGAGAAATTTTCGAATAGAGATATTAGGATTTTGTTGGAAGCCATGGTGCAAATTTCTACTAATAAACAATTAAAAATGACGATTACTTATACAGTACAACAAACTCCATATCGTCATAATAAATAACAAGTTTTAGAAAGTGCTATCTTCAACTACTCAATTATCCGTCCGCTCGATTTCGCGACGATGAAATAAAATAAAACAAAGCTACTTATACGTTTGGTGTTGTACATAGATAAATGGTTCACTGTACTTAAAAATTGTTTAAATTAGTTATTTGTTAAAATATTCAAACGGAGTATACATTTAATTTTGATTTCTAAAGATGTCCATTTTTGTTTATCTTCCCGCCCATCGCAATTGCAAAAGTTACGTGCACGCTCAATCTTGCGAGCAACCATTGATTATTCTCATCCACATTTCATCCAAAGTAATTATACCATTTTCAACGAGAGGAGTCTAAGAACGCAAACATAACGACTGCAGCTACTGGTTTTTCAATGTCGAACATTGGGTTAAATTGCAACGATCCCTTGCCAATTTGGTTTTATCAATTTATTTTATTCTCGGTTTTCATTTAACGTTTTTAGAATTCAGACCATGAACGGAGTAATATTAAAATGTCTCCGATTAAACAACGTATTGAACGTATTGTTCGGAAAAAAGTAACTACCTATTACCTAATATTAGGGAATCCGAAACCTATAAGCCGGCACTGTCCTAATCACGTGCGTACATTTACAATATTCGACTCGTCTCCTTAAAAATATAATGAACGAATTAGTTTCTACTTTTGATGGATCCATTCGATGATTCACTAAGTTTCTAAACCTGTCCAAACGAATGAATGTTCATCTTCTTCGTTCACTTTCAATGCTCAGCTGTGCTCTAAATGCGTGCATAACGTTCGTTAATAGTTTCACATAATTCAGGAAAAATTCAAAATATCTTTTCCGTGGAGAATGATCTTTGGAAATATATCGAAATTGAGTGCCATCGGAACCATAAATATGAAAATTACTTGAAACCAAATAATCGTGATAATGCATACCAGTCTGTGCATATAGAGAATTAGATTTACTTGAGTTAAGTGCAAACGATGCAAAAGTCATAAATAAAAACAGTTCGCACTCGCAGTAGTTTAGAGTTAGGGCAGATGAGAAAATTTGAAAAGAGTGGTGCCGGAAGTAAAGATCTGCACGTTCCCCGATTTGGTGATTAGTAATCAATATAAATTAGTGATCAATATAAATACTCCAGTTTTCATCGTTCGCTTTCATTGTGAACGTTCTCACTGTACATCCAAAGTGAAACAGTGTAAACTCCCCTTGATGTATCTCAAAGGGAACAGGCTTATACCATGATGTCTCTATGTATGTCAAAGATGTGCACGATATTTGTGAAAATTGATCCCTATTACCACAAAATCCATTGCACAGATCCATAAGTTTGCGAGCGTCTACAAACTGAACGAGAACGAGTAGATTAGAATATTTTTCCTGATTCATTTCAGCTAGTCACCTTTCCAATAGGTAATTCCATTCGTCTCGGAATACTCTATCAGAATGTAAATAAAAGAACATATCGTACCATTTACAAAACCAGAGATGACCTTCGTATCTCCTTGAAGCCTCCATCTATCAGAAACTAATAACGTCGGGTGATCAGCCCCTCGAAACCAAATAATTTGGGCCTGACGCATATTTTTCTATCACCAATAGCAGCCAAGTTATTCAGGCCATCGTTTTCAAGTGTGTCACCCTGTATATACTTTCTTTTATACCACACGTAAGTTGTAACACATATACAGTGGCTAACGAAAGTATGCGAACGGTCAGATTTCTTACCTTTAGCATATGAAATATGTATGTTAATCCAAAATGTTTAAAACATTTTATTGTCTATAGCAAGAGAGAAGTCCCAAGATTATGTTAGTAAAAGTAGAAAATAATTCAATCATATATTCAGTATTTACAATACGTTTATTGGAAACACGCACCAGGCACGGATAACAAAAGTATTCGAACGCCACAAATATTGTTACACTGTCATGTATTACTATTTTGTACGACCACCATTGGCATTGATTACTTTTCTTAAACGACGTTCCATATTATGTACTAGTTTTTTGTGAAACTGATTTCAATAGAATTCCATATTTCAGTTATATTAACATTAACATTTGTTTTGACGTAGTATGATATTTATTTAGTCTTTTTCCGATTTCTGCCCACAGGTGCTCGATTGGATCCAGATCTGGGCTTCGTGGGGGAATTCTTAACATGCGTGGTGTATTAGAAATGATCCATTCTTTCACGATCCAACCTGTCTGCTTGCAATCGTTATCTTGTTGGAAGTAAAAGTCTTCTAGTAATCCCAGTTTTCTGGCACTATCTTCTAATTATTTTTGAAAATATTTACGTATTTATATTTATCGAGTGTACCATCGATGAACACTAATTTTCCAGTCCCATTAACTACCATGCAGTCCCATACCATGATATTGCCACCTTCATGTTTGACTGTATGTTTTAAATGTTTTGCTTGCAATTCTGTATTTGATTCTCGCCATACATAATTCTGACCATCTGAATCGAAGATATCAAATTTCGATTCTTCTGAGAATATGACTTTGTTCCAGAAGCAATTATTTTTATTATTTCTTTCGTTGATGTACTTTATTAATGTAAGGCTTTTTCTTGAAACTCTGCCGTGATAATTATTGTTCCACTGTAATCGTCGACACAATCGAGGATGAACCTGTTTATCAAACATTTCTTCAACCATATTTGCCAATTTGGAAGTAGAAGTTGCAGGATCTCTTTTTATTTCACGAATTATAGTTTTCTCTTCTATGTTTTTCAATTTTTTCGGACGACCTGAACGAGCTTTATTATATAGTGCACTATAGATTTACTCCTGTTTACAATTTTTGCAATCTCGTTATAAGATTTTCCATTTCTACGCAGTTTTAATATTATTTCTCGTTCACAGTTTTATGTTTCTGACTTTTTCCTATTCATATTCGTTAATACACTGCACAACTGTACTTTATTCTTAATCAAACGATATTGTATGATCAACTAAGTATTCCTTCGTTACATTTGATACTAATGTTTGCATTCAGCGTTGCGATATACATAAGTAGAAACACCAATAACTTTGAAGCGTTCAAATACATTTGTTACCTATTCCTGGTGGGTGTATTAAGTAAATATGTTATAAATATTGTATATATGATTGGTTTATTTTCCAGTTTTATTAACATAATCTTAGAACTTGTCTCTTGCTATGGACACTAAATTGTTTTAAACATTTCGGATTAACATACATATTTCATGTGCTAAAGATAAGAAATCTGACCGTTCGAATACTTTTGTTAGCCACTGTATATGGTCGCCATTTAGTGTACATTGCGTAAAATCATACTTATACGTCTTCGCCATTTCACGAGCAGAAAAAGGAAAAACGTACTCTTTGTCTCTAGAACGGTAATATGGGTTGTTCGGAAAGTTCGTACCGATTTATTTTTATTTGTAACCCTTTGGCCTACGACTTATTTTACTATAACAGTGACTAGACTTTCTTTGTTCTCCGCAGAACAACAAAACGAAAAGACAAATTTGTAGTTACTGCGTTATTTCTATTATTAAATGTTATTTCCGTTTAAAGAAAATTAAGGAAATACATGTTTCGAAGATTCAGTTCGAAATCTTGATCATGAGTCTGACTCGTTGTTGTAGGGCAACGGGGTTAATAAATACATACTCAAAACTTAAATGCGTTGCGTTTCAATCTTCCGTCTAAATCGGCACGAACTTTCCGGACAATCCAATCTGTTAATGCTCCACCACTCGAGTGTTAAACAAGTCAGTATCATCTAAACCGTCTCACGTTTGGTATAATTTCAATCTGAAAGGTGTTAGAAATATGTTGGTAGAAGTTTCATAAAAGAATTACTTCGGAATCAAAATTTTCACATATATCGAGACATGATACCCCGTCCAACAAATCAAGTCAATAACGATAAACAAACACACGTGGTTATAACATTTACGCTCGAGTACGACAAAGTTTAAATTTTTCAAACAGTAAAGTACGCTGGTGTTTAGTTTAATTTAGTTTCGAACTAGTTTTATTGGATGGATTATAGAGAACTATAGTTGGGCGTTGTAGTAAGATCATTGCCGCCATGTCTTTTGATATAACGTATATGGGCGAGATAATTTTTTGTACTGCCGGACCCTATGTGGGATTGTTACTGGTATCTCTGTTGAAAATTTGGTTTTTGTGGAAAATAGGACCCAATCAGTGTGCGATTAATTTTGATGTGAGTGACGGTTCGATGGATATTTTTCAACAGTTGCAGTGCTAATGAGATAGGAGATCCACCTAATGAACATTCTTATATAAATTGGAATTAGAAAATAGTTTCTACTATTACGGTCCATTTTGTTGAAAGAAGACACTTCAACTACACTGACAATCCAGAATAAATAATTGTTACGGTGTACATTTGCTGGATTGGATAGTTACTATAATCAGCAGTGTAGATTAGGTCCCTTCTTTCGGAAAATAGGTTATAGTAGATCAAAGATGAATATGTAGACATTAGTTTTGTGAATACCTAATTTCTTGTTACAGGGGAAAGGTTTCAATACACTTTATGTTAAAACTGTTATTGTACAATCCTGTTTAAGACGCATACGTTTTTATTATATTTAAGAAGAGTCACTTTATTTTAGGAAAAAACCGTTTGTTATTTAATATTTTGGACTTTACAAATGTGGTGTAAGATTTCCATTTATGTTATGCTACGGATCATTGTAGGGAATCACTATATAATTTTTTAATTCTCGGGAGTGTATTTACTACAGAGTTTCTGTAAACGGCAATTCAATTAATCGTATAGTTTACTTCAAATTTTATAAAACTAATATTTAGAAAAATTTGATCTTATTGTAAACTCTGAAATGTATATCTCAAATTAATATGAATATTTTTAAAAAATATTGTTTTTCTATGTGTTAATTTCGTTAGTTATTAAAACAAAATAGACATAACTTATTAAGTTTTATAAACTGTTTCTTCGTATGGGTTTCGTAAGTGATTAAAAGTTTTATTTTCGAATGTTTACCCATGAAGGTATTTCAATTTTTCTTAATAGTTGTTTATGCGTTAGTAATCTCTTGCATGAATATTCGTTAATTGACAGTTTAATTTTCGATGTGGTAGTCGTTGCTGTGTTTTGAATACAGTATGCAACAATGAAAGAATTTAAGAACATCGTCTTACATATTATAGAAGAAGAGATTAAAAAGTAGTCGTGCCTCTATGCGCCTTTCATAAATTTTTAATTAATGTAAGTATCGTTAATTTAGTCTCCTGTTGACAAGTATGACCGAACGATTAGAAATCGAAATTATGGCCGTAAACTTAATGACAGTGGTGCATAAAATACTTGATATCAATTTCTGAAGACAAAAGAGACGAATGAGAAGCCATTAGTTAAGTCTTTCGTTAAAGAAGAATACAGTGAAATTAATTTTGTTTTGCATTCTGTAATATACAAGCACTATTTTTAAAAGCGACATGCGACTCCACGTACCATACTTCGGTTATGTGGACCGCTAAAATGTCTAAAGCCATGCTCGTTCTTCTAGCCAAGGCTCATTGCTCTAAGAAGCTTGTCTCTCTGAGTAATTACATTTCAATGTGACAGAAGGATGAAAGAATAGGAAGGATAAGTGGATGATGATCAGTATACACATTGATTTGTGAAAAGAAAACGTAGCTGGGTAAAATACTATTTCAAATAGTAAATAATAAATAGTTTTTTTCTAAATCATACGTATATTTTAAAAATAAAATATTTTATTTAGTAGGGAAAGCTTTTAAGTACTTAAAGTAGTATTTCGCTTGAAGGATTCTCGAAATGCTGTGAGTTTTATTTCAAATGATAATTTTACATGAGTAAATAAATCGAACATTTCGAATATACTTTTTTATTTTACGAATTATTAGTTCAATGTATATTCATCGTAAAGAAATATTTTAAATATCGTTTAACACAAAATTCAAATATTTTAAATATTATTTATCACAAAATTCACATATCTTAAGTTTTAGCATACTAAACTTAAAATATTTTATTTAAAGCTTTAGGTTATCGAAATAAAAATGTTTAATTTACAGAAATTTTACTATTTATCTAAAATAATACTTTATTGAAATAGTGGAACTACGACTATTTCAAATAATGTTTGAAATATTGTTTCTCTAAAATTTTACCCAGCTTTGATAGGAAGAAATACTTTTCAACTACTGTAACACCTTCTCTTTTATTTGCTTTCAAATTGAATCATTTGAATAAATTAGTCATCTTCGTTGACAGAAAATGAATAACGCTAATTTTTGACAACATTCTTCAGAGAACATGAAATAGTAGAAATGTCGAAAATTAATGAACTATGACCGTGAAGAAGTGTAAAGCGGAAAGCTTTTTCTGATTTTATGAATCATATAATGATTCTTTTATATATTTACAATGATTTAGAAATACTTTCTAACATTGCTGTTTATTCCTAGTGCAATTCTACTGACACAACATAGCTGCAAATTCAACACGATGTAGCAACACCATTTAGACCATAAAATATCTTTCAATTAACACTTTAGCAAATTCTCTAATTAATATAAATCTTCTTATCCTGTACACTCTGTAAAAACACAATCTTTATTTACATATACAGTATAAACTTATCTTGATTCAGACAAATATAAAATAATTCCATCGAAAGTAAACAAATTAAATAAATTTCAGTTTTACTTTCAGGAGTACGAGTCGACGATAAATCGTTCATATAACAAAGACAGTTCGAAATGAATCAAGTTTAAGTCGCATGGAACTTACCACACATCCGATCAGCATTTCTTTTTTATTTTTTTATACAGGTTGCCCCAAAAGTATCTGAATACCTTAAGAGGGGTGATTACCGCAAAAAACTTCCTCCTTGGAAAAATATCATACACTTTGTTTGTTTTCGAATTACTAACAAATAACACGGGCTAACTAGAGTACAGTGATATATTGGCAAATGAACAAATTTCATACAATAACCCCAGGAATCACCCCTTTCCAGGCATTGAAACAATGTCTAGAATCCCTATGTAATTTTAAAAAATTACGATGTCATATTTCAACTAATTTCAATTTGTACAAAACTAGTATACTCATTTATTACAAGGCGCAAACAACAAATGTAACCAATACGAAACCAATATGCCTGGTATTAATCATTTGGTCTTCGATGATCGACGGTGAAACGACTAATACTATAGTCACGTGATCGGATATGTGATAATCGATCGTGGGCTTCCTAAAAAGCCTATCTCATACAGAAATGTCACAAATGGTATTGTCAGAAAAAGACAACCAATCGATGTCCTTCCGCTTTCGTAGACACCTAGGAAGAAGTTCTGGTGCACGCGCGCGCGTATGTGTGTGTGTGTCTGTGTACGTGTCCATGTATGTATGATGCGTAGGAACGCTACTTTAAGCCATGTACACAAGAAGCGAGGGAATAAAGAATCATACCGAACGAATAAATACAGAAAGTGGGAATTAAAATTAAGGACGAGAGTACTCACATATGGTCCCGGGAAAGGCGCATGCATCCTCCGTCTAACTCTGCAGTCCGTACCACTAGAGACAAAAATAAAAGTAGAAAAAAACCGCGCAAACGAGCAAATACGTCTCCTGCATCCATCGAGTACAAAGAGATAGTTAGATAGATAGATTCAGAGAGAGAGAGAGAGATAGAGAGACAGAGAGAAATATATAGAAGAGGTAGATAGATGGAAAATAGCGCAACACATCCAGCCAGCCGCACATCGCACGCATTTATGTATATATGTATATCTATCGTAAATAAACATATACAGGGTAGTTCACGCAATTGTTTCAGGTTATGTCTCAGTTACTGGTGCAGTAATGAAAGCATGTCAAAAGAAAACGATGAAGAATACTTTAAAAATTCGAACGTTCGAAGAATACTATGCTCGTAGGACAATGTTTCGTTTAAAAGTACAGTGGCAGAATTGGATTGCTTCGATCATTCTACGCAGAATATTGGAAAACAATAGTAAACAATTTATTAGTTATTGAGATAGTTTCAGATAATATCGACAGAGTCGGGCATTTTCAACAGGTCACCTGAATAACTCGCTTGTTTTAGACGATAGGAGAAAATGCATTAGACCAAACTTACTTGGTCATCGGGGGGCTCATAATCTGGTATTACTAATTTTTCCAAATTGATTATTGATTGATAAAAGGAAGCTTCCTGGATTTCCCTGCAATGCTAGCCCCGATATTCAGTAATATATTTAAAGAGGAAGGTTTGGGGAAGATTTTAGCGTTTGAACCATGTCGATAGCGCTGATAGTTTGGTCGGGGCATGAATTCAAAGATTGTCAAATATTGCCAAATATTGAAGGGACGAACGAAAGTTACAAAAGAATCGAAGATGTAATTTTGTCTACACCTTTCTAGACGCGCGGGCAGAGTTTATGGAAAATTTCAGTTCGATCGGAATGGAATTACGGAAGATATTGCACATCGGCGAAATCCGCCAAGCCCCAAACCATCCCTTTCTGAGAAGGTAAAATTTCGGTCGAAAAACTTAGTTTCTCCGATTCTTTCCTAAGTCCGGCTACAAGTAATTGGACTTGTAGAAAAAGTGTATTTCAAACCTCAACTAGATCGGAAGCAAATTGCGGCCGTGGCGCGAATTTGAAATTTTGGGACCGCTCGAAATCGCGAAAATGGGCAAAATGGGGTTGATAAAAGGAAGCTTCCTGGATTTTCCTGCAATGCTATCCCCGATATTGAGTAATATATTTAAAGAGGAAGGTTTGGGGAAGATTTTATCGTTTGAACCATGTCGATAGCACTGACAGTTTGGTCATTGTATTCGCCTTGAAATACTCTATCAGAATGTAATTAAAAAAATATACTGTTCCATTTAAAAAAACAGAGTTGACCTTCATATCTCCTTGACGCCTCCACCTACAGAATAATTGGTAATACCAGATTATGAGCCCCCCGATACCAAGTAAGTTTAGTCTAATGCATTTTCTCCTATCTTCAAAAACAAGCGAGTTATTCAGGTGACCCGTTTAAAATGCCCTACCCTGTATATTGAAGAAGGCGCTTGAAAACTTTTCTATTAGAATGTATGAGTGTTGGATAAAATATTTTTGGACAGTGTTTGCAGACAATAAGTAAATCTTCGATAACGATATTTTCTCGAAATATGTCGGTAACTAATAACTTGTTGAGCATTGGATTTCAGTATATTTTTATATAGAATAGCAAGAAAAATCCAAGTACGTAAAGAGAAATATGCATTTTTGTTGAGAGAAATAATGCAATTGTTGAATGCACGTGCAACATTGGACTTAAGAGAAACATGATTCCCGGAATTTAATACTCTTCGAATACGTTGTCTTTTTTCTTTGATAGTTTTCTGTAATTGCACCGGAAACGGGGTTACAATTTAAAACAATTGAGTAGATCATCCTGTCGAGTGTCAGCAATCCGGGGCCACTTGCACAATAAAGTACGAAATATTTAGTGGAATTTTTTCATTTTATGAATTTCTATTTCATTAGATTTACTTCGTAAATCTAACTCATTGACATCAGGCGAATTCGTATTTCATTGTGAACAGGAGGCTTTTGTCAGTGCAACTCGAAAACGAATGAATCTGCATGAAACAAATTAGTCAAACGTGGAACGGTACATTTTTGTGTCATATTTTCGTTTTCACGATAATCGAATATTAATATTTATTAGACATATGTAGCACTTAAATTTGAATTCTACAAATACTAATTATTTTATTTAAAGTAATTTTCATGTGAATTATAATTTTGATGAAAAGTGAAATGAAACAATCAGTGACGAGTCATTTTAGAGGATCATTTTGACACTTCTGGTAGTTCTAGTGGTTAATTAATAAACACCTTTCTAATTTAAAAAGATCTTGTCAAGGTTGATTTTGAAAATATCAATTATACAGCTATTTCAACTTAACCCCTTGCACTATTTTCACCAGTCTGACTCGTGATGAAAATTGTAGGCCAAACTTGAATATCACGGGTCAGACTCGTTGTTTTATTTAATGCCAAACGTGGATATCACGAGTCTGACTCGTGATCGACATTTTGGGCCAAACTTGAATATCACGAGTCTGACTCGTGGTCTTAATCTCAGGCCAAGTATGAATATCTCGAATGGGATCGTGTATCTCCATGCAGAATTAAAATTTGAAAGTATTTTTCAATTTAATAGTTTGTTGATATTTAATTGTTTATTTATATATCGCCTTTCATTTTGTAGTCTAGTGATAGTGACATAATCTGAAAATTTATTTCAGTTCAAATATTACTGCCGTGGATTTGATTTCACTTATTTGTATTCCGCTATTAATTAATCATATTATTATTACTTATACAGAACTTGTTCTAATCATATGTAATAATTAAAATATTTTTTAAAAATTTTTTATTTAAATTCATTTGAATTTCACAAGAGCTCCATCGCGTGAAGTAAGTACGGGCGCGACTATCTTACATTGAGTCGTACGATTTTGTTTCAAATTCCGACACTCGGACTCCGGCGTTCGGCTCCTTCCTCGATCATTCGGGTGCACGAATTTGGCCTGGCTTTTTCTGAGGTTCAGCGTAGTGCAAGGGGTTAAACGTACAAGTTTTTGTTTGAACTTTCAACTTCATCTGTTTATAGAAAAAGGGAACAATTTATCAATAATCTGCCTCGACCATGACTAGACAACAGTCTTAAGAATGTTATTGCAATATTATATGCAAATTGATCGAGTAATCTTATTTTAACAATAATTTAGAATTATCGTAATTTGAAAAATGATTTTGTGATAAGGTAAGCAACTGATCTATTTATTGATCCAATGAGTTCAGTCAATCACTGTCATTGTTAAATATTTCTAGTATTTAAGCAATATCTCAAAGTAAATCATCTTAGTTTTCAAGTAGAATTTGTCTAAAATTACACGTTTTGGGTTTGCACCAACCCGCTCGTTGACACACTGTGCACAGAGTGAGTCACCGAACATTTAAAACTAAAATATCTTCATTGTTTCTTTTAGTTACGAGAAAATGGTTTAGGTAAAAAGTGACTGAAACCGAGGTACAATTGCTTACAGGAAAAGATTTTTTTGTAATTTCAAGGTTACCGACATTGTTTCTAAATCTTAAAGCAGTTCTTTGTTTAACAATCTTACTTCAATACTAAACAGCTTAAAACTGGAACTATTACTGTTTTCTCAATAAACATTTTACTTTAAGATCAAAAGTTTTGAGAAATGACACGATAATGTTACTATTGCGAAACACATTTATCCTAGCAATACTTTTTCCAAACAGCACTATAAATAATAAAATAACCAACATAAAGACAAATTCAATCGTGTACAGTAGACTACCCTTCAAATCATCTTTCAAGAAGACACACAGAATTGCAATGCTTATTTACTTCACATTATTAAATATTCAAAAATATATTCTTCGAAAGTCGAGTAACCATGTTATTCTAATAACAATGCATTCTTCTAAAAGTTATGAAAAACCTGACAATGAATAAAGAAAACCTTCTCCATTTCAACAACTGCCCTTTAAAAGAAAATATTTTGTTCACTGAAACAATTTCTCGTACCATTAAACCTGCAGTGGTCGCATGTACGACAACCGTTATCTACCGAGCATTCTTCAACAAAATTGCTAGTCTTTACACTTTTCCGAATCGGAAAGTTACAGTGAGTAAAAGGATCCGACAAGCTTTAACTTGTCGTTTTTAATTCGAAGCTCGTTAGTTTCGCAAGACAACGATGATCGTTCACGAGACAGCAACAGGATCAAAGACAACTAAGACGATTAAGGTATAAACGTCAGTTGACTCATCCCATATATGTTTGTATACTCTCTGTATTCGTATCTATGCACACACGATCTATGGACAACAATCGATGATCGTTCCTCGATTGATCGTGCCATCGAGAACCCCATCCTAGCACGAAATTCTCGATCGTCTTCCATTTACAATGTATGTCGACTGCTTACACTTTGCTAACTGCATGCTATACGTACTCTATCGTATGCTTCTATGTATACGTATATTTATTGTATATACATCTATATTTGTATGTATAGGCTCTGTATTACACGGTATGTATAATGCACCCTTGGTCTCCGTTTACGGTTCTATGTTACACGATACATCGAGATCGTTGGCTACGGAGAGGCGAACGGTTTAAATTGTTGGGGTAGGGCCGTTTATGCGTTTCCGGTCGCGGATGAACAGATACCACGTCGGAGCACACGAATGTATGTTTCAACGGTTTTATCGATTCAGTGAAACGGAATACTTTATTCCACCACCGTCGCTCATCCGTCGTCAACCTGATTCTACAGACTCGCACTCTAGACGCGGCGTTCGCGTGCGTTCTCAACAAGTTTCAACGAAACTCTACCGATCCGCGTCACTTACCCGGCCATTGTCGAAATCTCGACCACCACCGATCGTCAGTCGGGCTTTCGCCTTCATCGCATCTGACAAAGGTATCTGGAAGACCGAATGTTTATTGCTGCGGCAGAAAGAATATTACGCGGATCGATGTTTGATACTTTGCGTACCGGCAATTGTCCAATTCACGTTTTCAAATCGAATATGAATCGTTGAAAATTCATTGAAGTATTAGTTGAACACTTATACTAAAACACAATAAGTTAACAAATTTTTTAAACATGAAAAAATGTTGTAACAATTTATTTGGAAATTATCATTTGAAAGAGAATTATGGGGATCAAGCTTGCGGTACGTAAAGTTTTAATAAGGATATTAGATATTCCGATATACAGGGGCACACAAAAGTATTCGGACACTCTTCAAACTTCAATAACTTTTTTAAGATTGCACCAAACGTCTTGACTTTTCTTGAGCAATTAGATGCATTGATTTAATAAATGAATATGCAAAATGAATTTTGTAAATATTGGAATTGGTATGAATTACATGACCAATAAAAAAAGAACCTTTTAAATATTTTTTATTTGAGCCACGTACTAAAAATTTTAAAGACGCATCTGGTAGATCTATGATAGTTATATACATGCAGAAAAATTCATTGAAATCGATCAACATACACACGGGCTACATGCCATCGAAAATGGTGAAAATCGCAATTTTTCACGATTCTTGGTCAGTTTCTGCTTAAACTCCACAAATTCTTACACCATTCTACGCGTGTCATTTTTCCTGCGTCAATCGATTTCGATGAAATTTTCAGCATGTGTATAACTAACACAGCCCTGAAAAGCGCATATTTTAAATTTTCATTACGAGTTGAAATAAAAATGTTCTAAAAAATGTCTTTTCTACTTTCCGACGTAATTTCTACGAATAAGAATTATTTCAAAATTATTTTTGCATATCATTTAATAAATCAATGCTTCTATTTGCTCCAGAAAAGTCAAGTCGTTTGGCTCAAGTTTGAAAAAGTTATTTAGATTTGAAGAGTGTCCGAATACTTTCGTCAGCCACTGTACATATTAGATACAGTGAATCACTTTAATATTCGGACACTATACAATTTTCACTTTGACGTATTGTAATTTTTTTCACAATGAAGACAAAAAAATTAATTCTAAATTACATTACTGTACAGAGTCTAGTTAATAAAAGCATAATTATCATTTATATAATTACTAACGTTTACTAAATATTCTATTTTAAACAAAACAATGTCTAGTTTTAACGTGACAACAATATTCGGACACCTTGGAATGTAACAATTTGCGTGAGCTAGTGTGATAGTTAATGCGATTGTGATGTATGGTTACAAACATTACAGTCTGTGTAAGCTGTCTCGAGCCTCACAAAATCAGTTCTGTTTAGATATTCACTAAGTTCGCTGGTAATAATCGGACGTAAGAGGAACACTTCATACAACGTAAGCCAATTTGCCATTTTTCACAATGCAAAAGGTGAATCGTAAAGGAAAATTGCAGCAATTCTTAAAATTAGTAAAAGTACAGTGTGAGATATTATTAAAAGATTTAAGTACGAAGACCGAATACAATTCATTCCGCAAAGAGGCCAACCAAAAATTTTGGACACGCCAAATAAAAGAAAAATTATAAGAAAAATAAAGAAAGATCCTACATTAAGTGCACCAAAATTAGCTGCCGAATTATTAGAAGAGACTGAAAAGAAAGTGCACCCGCAAACAATACGCAGAGCATTAAAAGAATGTGGTTATAATGGATGAGTTCCTCGGAAAAAATCGTATGTGAATGAAACTAATAGAAAGAGCAGATTAAACTTTGCGAGAGAATTTGTTGTAAAAGAAAATACGTGGTACAATGACGATATTTTTATTGACGAGAGTAAATTCAACATTTTGAATCGGATGGGCGAAGAATGTTGTGGCGAAAGAAAATGGAAGAATTTAAAATTAAAAATACGAAGCCGACTATAAAGCACGGATGTGGAAATGTACTTGTATGGGGATGTATCTCAACATTTGGAACGGATGAATTAATTTTTATTGATAACATAATGGACAAAAATGTATACCTGAACATTTTCAACAATAATTTACGTAAAATTGCAATAAATAAAGGGAATCAGAATACATTTAAGTATCATCAAGATAATGACCCCAAGCATAAGGCACGTATCGTACAGGAATATTTGCTGTATAATTATTCAAAATTATTACAACCGCCACCTCAGTCACCAGATTTGAATCCTATAGAGAATTTATGGGATGAACTATACCGACGAATTAGAACAACTGCAATAACATCTAAAGAAATGTTAAAAGAACCACTGAAAGAGGAATGGAATAATACTGGTACATATTTAAAAAAAAAATAATTTGCAATATGCCTGAACTATTAAAAGAGGTCATTCGTCAAGAAGGATATGCTACACGATATTGAATTACTTTTCGGTTGTAAAAATTAGTACAAAAACTAGCAGTTTTTAAAAGTGTCCGAATATTATTGTAACGTTGACACCAGACATTGTTTTGTTTAAAAACGAATATTTAATAAACGCTAGTAATTATATAAATAAAATTTATATTTTTATTAACTAGACATTGTGTAGGAATATAATTTAAAATTAATTTTTTTTCCTTCATTGTGAACAAAATTGCAGTGCGACAAAGTAAAAATTTTATAGTGTCCGGATATTGGTATATTAGTATTTCGTCTTTAAATATTTTTCAATTTCACTGTAACTTTTAAATTAAATAAGGAATATATAAAATATTTATTATTCACGTGCATATGTATACCTAATGATATTATTATGCCGAAATCTATTTTCACTATAGGAAAATGAATATCGACAACAATTACGATGATTGGTAAAATTGAGACCGAATAAGTGGGTGTCTACTATATTCAAATACATATCAACGAAAGAATTCGAACATCCTTTAATTTAAAAAAATGTTCTGAACTTGGATCAAACAATTGACCCTTTGCACTCGAATGAGGACTCCAGGTCACCGCTAGAAATGATCACAGTATTTCTAACAATATTTCCATCGCTATGTTAGCGTCCAAAAAAATTGATCAAACCCAAAGCGTTGTCGGTACTACAATGGTAGTGATAACCTTCGTATGCATACGAGAAAATGAATCACGTATCGTACAATGGACATATTCTCCAGAAGAAATGTCTTGATTTTAAAGTTAAAACATCTTCGAGTGCAAAGGGTTAAGTAAATTGACCATTTTAATTGTTAAAAATAATATCAAGTCATTTTGTCCAATTTGAAAAATGTTAATACGACTTACTTGCTATTGGATACTTTCGTGGCTTATAGCCCTAACTGTATGCTTCATACCTTCGCTCTGGTAGCTTCTGTGTGAGATTTGTAGCAGAACTCGAGTAAAGCAACGGCCAATGCTAAGAGAAGGCCTCCAATGAGAATGTAGAATATCCCTGCCACATTGCTCAAGGACAATTCGTTTCTGGAGGCATCTTGTTTGTCGCCATGCCTGCATTCTGTTCTGTCGTACCACCATCGGTTCACCAGCTTCGTTAATTCACCGTTTTCCTTCAGCGATAACACAGCTAGGTTTATTGGGTCTCTGTAAAATTGCAAACGCTAATTAATTCCAGTAAACACTTTGAATCTTGCGAAATAATATAAAAGTTCGGAAATACGTTAATAATGTAAACCGTATATTACGCGTAATAACCTAGACGTTAAAACAATTAATATATTTTTAACTATTTTCACGTTACTGTGACACGTCTTATAAAAAGAGAATCGTACATTAAACGAAAATAATAATAATAATAATAATAATACGCAGACGGTATTCACAAATTGTAAAGAACCCTATTCATTACAACCGTAACATACGTTTTCTTTGCAGGAAGGTAGAATATACATGGATAAATAATTTTAATTGATAGAACATTATTTCCTCGATATGAACATATATATAAATAATTGAAATAATGATTTCGTAATATCAACTTATAATCTTATAAGTATAATCTTAAACCTATATTCAGTAGTAATACTGAGTTCAGAAATTCGGTATGACGTGGTATTGTCACAACGACCTACAAAAATTGTGATACCGATAGAATGTCTAATATAAAATATATGTCTTTTGAATTCTTATTATTGTCATTTCAGTATGGTTTATATTACGAACAGGATATATTATGAACGTCAACGCATGTTTACAATAAGGTATGAAACTGTATAACATAATTTCTTTGTCATTAAATCTGATTAAAACAGAAAAAAACATTTGTTATTTGCTTACAGAAACCATGCAGAAGGGATTAATATTTCGCATAGGTACATAATATGTATGCATATTAATTCGATATTATTGAATGTGAACATGAATCACTGCGTAAGTAGAACGAGTCAACGATGCGGCTGTCGTTCTGCTATGGATGACCGTGTGTAATGACGTGCAGCATTTAAAAGCGTAGGAGAGCGATCGAAAGCACTGAAGCTTCAAGTGTTTCTGCGTGAAAAATATGGAAAAAAAACGATTTGCCTTCTCTTAATAACTGTGAAAGTACGAGCAAGTACAAAATACAACCAGTTTCGGGAGAAAGAACCTTGAACAAGTTATCTTTGTGCAACGTCCTACGACGCTTCATGGGAATATGAAATCAAGAAGTCGGTAGGCGTTGCAGAATTTTAGGATTACCAAGGATTACAAAGAAGAATCATTTTCCGACTTTTAGTAGGGACAAAGTACGAAGAGGTTCTGCGAATCCTTGAACTTGAGAACAGAGCTTTGAATTTTTTCCTAATTTTTATATACAACTAAATAGACAAAATTCGGTCGAAACATATTAAACAAACTTTACCCTACAAACCTACTAACCAGAATTTATCCTATAACTTCATCCGTGGTCATTATAAAGGGTTAAAATTGTTCACGAAGCGGTTTCCAGTTATACCTTATCGAATAGCATAGGAGCCGTTTAAATAGGTTGAAAGGCATTTTGACCATTCTACCTTGTTATACCCTTAGAACACGAACATATACCGCCCTTGGGTATATATAGGACTCTGAATTTTGTGAATGCGAAATGTTCCGTCGGAACAACATTATATATAAGCGTAAATGAGTTTTGTAACACTGTACAAGTTGAGCACCCGGTATATTCCTACAAGTCTGCGTATGGGAAATCCCCAGCAATACACCACCCCTACGTCCAACATCTTGCGACCAGGCGCAACGGCAAACCAAGCGTTTACTTGCGATCGCGCTGCAGCGACAAACTGTCATCGACTTTGATTGGTGCGCTTGCATGAACCTTTTTCTGTATAAATACTGCACACTTTTCGTACTCTAAGCGATTCACATTTCAAACGTCACTGAAACAACTTCAACTCAACTAAACCGCTCGTTTGTAAATTCGTATTATTTTCGTAACATAAACCAGTACGTCGGAATTATTAAACTCAGTTCTGCGTGCTAACAAGTCCTGTGTCTTTTAATATTATTTGCACCATCCCTAAATATCAAACCTTCTAAAGTAAGCGCTCGAAGCGCAAGGATAAATATATATAAACGTTCTTACAAAACGATTTGTTATTCGTGCTCTTATAACACGAAATATACTATTTTTACTATGTTGAACTAAAGTGTCATTGCCTTGAACCAGCAGGAATTTTGGCAGAAGAACGGTCGAAACAGACACGACCAGAGTGTAGGGTTCTATGTACCACCTAGAACGCTGACGTGTTGATCAGAAGATGCCCTCCTTCGAACAGGACATTTTTCGAGCAATCGATTAGTTTCGTATGTTGCAGAATTTGGGAGAAAACTCGATAAAAACTCTATAAGAATCATCCTGTATAAATACAGTCCGCGACAATAGAATAGCACACCTTCTAAATTTCGTAGTATTTTAAAAATAGAACAGAAATGAGAGCGTTCAATCCATATGCTTCTTGAGTTACTTCTTATATATCCATATTAGTGACTTTAACACGTAAACACTGCCCCTAAATTCTTAGAATCGTTGTTTTGGTAGATTTCATGGAAACGTAATCCGACAAAATAATAGCACACATTCTACACTCTCACTTCTCAGTTCAACACGAGCAAAGGAAGGTGACAAACGAAGTAAACAAACGTCAGAAATGTGCAACGTGTCCTGCAAAGATCTAAGTACCTGCAGCGAAGGAAGCTTAAAAAAACCGCCTCTAACCGAAGCGCATAAGAAGGCAAGGCTGCAGTTGACAGAGCAACATGCTCACTGGAAGAAGAAGTGGAGAAAAGTCATGTTCACCGACGAAAAGAAGTTTAATCTCGATGGACCTGACGGGTGGAGTTATTATTAAAACGACTTACGTAAAGAAAAAATGTTTTTGATCCGTCGCCAGATGGGTGGCGGAAGAGTCATGGTGTGGGCCGGTATCGGCTACCATGGAAAGACGGATATTAATTTTA
>CM052094.1:9806426-9819138 GCA_028453745.1 Agapostemon virescens
GATGTTCTTTGCTTTTATTTTAGTTAATTTATTAAAATTAATTAATTAAAAAAACTTTATTTTAGTCAATGTGCTACGTCAGTATGTATACATTAAGTGATCAAAATAGAGATGTACACATGCGCCAAATAAACATGTGCTTACGCGTCGAGGCTTGTTGCGATACAAACGGACAGAACTTTCTTGTAGACCTAATATATAAATACTGATTTATGCCCGTTTTGCATTGAACGACTCAATTATTGAAATCACGTAACTTTCGTGAAGCATGATTAAAGAAAGTTACTTATTTAACCATATATTATACGAAAAATTACACAAAATTTGAATAAATTGAGTGCTGGCATTTTCCGAAAGCAGTAGCTACCAGTTGCTTTCAATGCACATCGGGTTCAATGCTAACGATTAACCAATGTTAACGAAACAATGTTCATAAGTTTCTACATCTTGTTCTTAGGTATCACTCACGCGAAAAAAGTCCCAAGTAGATCCGTGAGACAACGTGCCATATTGTACTTCCGTCTGCGATGCCAGATCTTCCGGTGAATTAATTGGCGCTACCATCCTTTCCACAGTTAAAAACGCAGCCAAGTTTGCGGTGTACGAAGAGATCAGTATGAGAGTAAAGAACCACCAGACGCTGCCCACTATTCGTCCTGATATTGATCTATAAAATATAGTGATTACAGATGTTATTGAAAATGTATAAGACGATGGTAGACAAGGAATCATAGTAGTTGAAAATACTTAAACATTTGCACTCCAAGCAATTTTAGTTCCAAAATCGAGACACTTCTTGATCTAGAATAATTACCATTCGAGATGGTTCACTTCTTTTCGTGCATACAAAGTCAATTGCTATTACTCGTACATGAAACACTTCGATTTTCAACAATTTCTTAGATACAAACGTAATGATGTAAAAATTGTTTTAAATAATAGTGTGACAATTTTTAGTACTGCCTCAGAGGCGCCATTGGAGTGCTCAGGGTTAAAACACATTTGAGGGTATTAAGTTTGCGTGTTGCGACTATTATAACGTGATTCTGGACTCTCCGTTTACATTATAGCACCTCTTTGGATTTGTCTTAGTGCCAGTTTTTACTATATGAAGAAAAAAATATAGCATTCCATTTAAGAAAATTATATTGACCTTCAGATCTCCTCTACTACTCCACCAACAAAAAACAATTATTACTACATGATGTACCCAGTCCTACCAAACAACTTTTGTACGAACATATTTTTAATAACTACAATTCCTTCCGAGATATCCTGCTGTACTCACTTAACCGGGACATCCTATATATTCTGGCATGTTATGTCATATATTGGTATATTGTACTCTATTCTCATATGTCTTGCTAGATTCTAGTATATTTTGGCATATCCTGGAATATTATCGTGTACACTAGTTCATTCTAATCAATTCTTGTATATCCTGGTGCATTTAATATATTATTCTATATCCTGGTACATCCTAATATATTCTTGTATATTCTGGCATGTTATGTCATATGTTGGTATATTCTACTCTATTCTCATATATTTTGGGCCATTCTAGTATATTTTGGTATATTCTGGAATATTATCGTGTACAGTAGTTCATTCTAATCAATTCTTGTATATCCTGGAGCATTCTAATAAAATTCTTGTTCATTATGGTATATTCTAGTATATTCTTGTATATTCTGGTATGTTATATGATATGTTGGTATATTCTGCTTTATTCTATTATATTCCGGTATATTCTAGTATATTCTTGTATTATCAGGTATCATATGATGTATTCTAGTACATTCTAAACTCCATATATTCTTCGATCTTTCTACAAGTGTCGTATTTTTTTCTTTTCTGCGTAAATCAATTTCGATGAAATTTCCAGTACGCGTATAACCAACGCAATTTTGCGAAACGCATATTTTAAATGTTCGACATCTAGGATTTCTTAAAATGTTAGGACAATTAGTTCCCTACACGATGGGGAAAAAGGTTATGAAATTGTAGTTGCTCAATTATACATATTCTAAACGTTGGAATGAACTACAGCTGTTCAAAGATGGCGAAGATTGCAGACTGCTGCGATTTCGACCTGTAATTATAATAAATCTAAGGATTCTTATATTTTTTTAATGCGTGTCACTTTTTTCCTCTTCAATCGGTTTTGATAAAATTTTTAGTATATGCATAACTGACATAGATCTACAAAATGTAATTTTTAAATTTTCAATATAAACCCATATAAGAAAGTTGTAAAATACAACTTATAGTACAATTAACACTAGAACTACCGAACCAGTCATTTTGATTGGTCCCCAGTTGTCTCTTTTGCAATTATTGAAATTATAAAAATGTTTTCAGTGAAAACATTTTCGGATGTATTTCTTTAATGACATACATGTTGCAATAAGAATTGTATGAAGTTTTAATAGATGTAATTATTATTACAAAGCAATGTATATCGTTAGATTTATTGTTCGGTAGTTCTACTGTTAATAGGTCTGAATAGTAAAAATGTTATCATTTTTTTAAAAGTGTCCTAGTGCCACTTATCGTTAAAGAGTACAATCAACATTAAATTTTTTAGATTTAATTAAATAAAAATGTACAAACTGAAGAGCAACAAAATATTCGAATTGTCGCGGGCGTTATGTGGTCTTGAATGGCTTGGAACTGGGGCTCAATTAATTTACATTTCGCCGTATCCGCCATACCATCCCATCGCGGTAGTCTCCTTGATTAATGGTTTAAATATTCGAGGTGCGGCGATATGAATTGTAAATTTCGTAGAACCTTCTGTCCCCAACGTCCACCGTTTCTCCTCGCCACCATTTTGCTTACTGGACTCGCTGTCCTACGGTTCCTTACTGATAGGACCGCCTAAAGTTTCGTTATTAAATATAGCCAGACGTATCGAACGTTCCTCGCATAATTCGGTTAGAAGCTTGTCAGAGCGAAAGATAAAACTAAATCAACATCGCAGTAGATAATACAAAGAATAAGAAACTGTTATAATTTAACCTTGTTCCAAGCGGAAGGTTTTCTCTAATGAAAACAAATCGAAGTCAGAGCTCGGTGAAATTTTGGAGAACAAGTATTTCAAATACTATTTTAAATAGTCGTTGTTCCATAACGAAAAGGAAACATTACTTTAACCAAATAGTATATTTCATTTCTGCAAATAAAATAGTTTCATTTTGGTAATCTAAAACACGAAGAAAAAAAATATTATTTCGTTGGAATTATAAAACGTGAAACAAGATATTTTTTATTTTGTAATGCGAAACATGAAATAAAATATTTTTATTACCGTATCCTAAAACACCAAAAAAAATATTGAAATTTTGTACTTAATAGTGTTCAAAATATTCCTTTACGCTGAATATAGATTTCTCGTGTAAAATCACTCCCTCGAATAAAATTTACAATATCTTTAGAATCCTTGAAATAAAATACTACCTTGGAAACGTTTGCTAATAAATGGAAATTTTATTCTTATAATAATTATTATTATAATTATTACATATAATTATTACAACATACTTTAAACCAATTTACTCTTTCACCGTCAGTATTTTTTAGCCTTTTAAAAATCGCATTTTCTGTGGACAGGCACTGTTCCGTTGTTTAAAACGAATTCATTGCACATTGATAATTCAACTGTTACTTTCATAATTAAACATAAAGCTGGGATCTCATAAAATTTTATTGCATGATTATTTTCCATATCTATTTGAAACTCTCATAATGGGACTTACGCCGCTTTCAAAATAAACCTTTTCATCGCTTCATCAACCAGCAAATTTTCGTGTTACAAAATCTTAACGATTTTAAATATATTAGTAACAAGTTGCCTCAGAATAAAATGATCTTGTAAAAACATAACTATTATTGTTGCTGATTCGATTTTTTTAAAAATGAACTTGCGCCACATTCAAAACAAACGGCTCATATCATCAGGCACCTGAATCTCGGTGTGCGAAATAGTTCGGATGCGAGATAGGTGACTTGCCGGCGCAGGATTTCTTTCGACGAATGCGAAACGGTTGGCGAAAAAGGAAGAGTAGAGACACCGCGACGACGCTCGATATTGACGTTTATGCAAAGAAGGCCGAGAACTCGCATTAAGAGCGTCGTGGATCGGTTTTATTCCGTGATCCTAGTTGCTGATCGATACTCGATGCGTGGGAAGATATATATAAAAGCGGAGGAACGACTCAGGGAAAAAACAGAATCGACCGGAGCAGGAAACGTAAGGGCCTAGGTCGTGGCGCATGTCGCTAATGGAATTTTCGCCGTGGCTTGAACGACACGCTCATTCAAATGAGCCGCCCTCAAATAGCCAGCGGCCTAATCGCGTCGCCGATTACGTAGACCCCTTTAAATTACATCCAGCACGAGACTACAGAACGTAATCCGATTATATTGTGATAATTCTGGCCCCGCGGTTATAATCGCCATTTACCGGCCACGCAGTTGTAATTTGCTCCAAGGAATTTGCAACAGTAATTAATGTGTAACTTAATTCCTTGGACGAACCGTGCTTCGTAAATCACGCGTTTAAAGGTTATCATTGTTCCACTATCTAACTGTACAGGCTATACGGGTTGCAACGACAATCGTGCATCGAGAGACACTTCCAAAGGGTTTAGGGCGGATATTTAATTTCCTCTGGTTAGGGTTGTTTGTTCGAGCTGGCAGAAATGAACCTTAACTGTTTGCGAGCAATTTTAATTTTAAAATCGAGAACGATATAATTGCGATCATATGTACAAATTTCATTGATGATAACTAGTCTCGAACAAGATAATATATTAGCAACAAAGACAGCGATTGAGAACGAAACAATAAATGCCAATTATAAAACTTTTTTCACTTTTTATTTGTTCGAAACTTTTGCCAACATATCTGCGACATTTCTTTGATTAAAATGAAATCAAACATGATGGTTGAATACATATTCGCCTGTATTTTGTTCTTTGTACATTGAAAACTTATTGTAGTGTTTTAGTATATTTGTTTGTATTTTAAAAACTCCTTATCGTCAGTTAAACGAGCATGCATGATTTAAATTACATTGTTTGTGGTATAATTTTGAATCAGCTAAGTGTCATAAATGTTTATATGTGTTTCATGGAAAACTAAAAAGAAAAACGAGTTTTGCCCCGTATTAGTATTGGCGAAGGTAGGATTATTTATTCACTATAAGTACACTATATTGGATCTGTCATGTTGTTTCTCGAATTTTTAGGTTCAGATTTGTAATAAACGATTATGATAAACTTTGCATATAAATTTTCAATTAAATCTTCAATGTTAACCATGATTTCGAGCAACGATACCATTGTGCATTCTGACAAGTATGTTAAGCAATTGATTTAAGTTTAATAACTAATATTATACAATTATGTAGTCAAGTACAACATATAATATATACAACAAAAATATAGAATTTAATTTCTGTGGTTGTATTCTCTGCAAAATCAATTTAATGTCAGCAATAATAGAAAACAAACAACAATCACAATTTTAAATTTTTAGGTCTTACGTTGTTTTACCTAATACGTGTGAATTGAACATTAGACTCCAGATAAATTGCATTATTTTGTCGATCCTATCGAATTTCTGTTCGTGACCTTTTCTTCTGGTAAATACAGTGATTCTTTTTAGTATACGGACATTGTGCTATTCAAAAAATTGTTGCTAGTTTCGATCGCTTGCAATAGTAAATTTGTAGTCATTGTTTTATAATATAACAGAACATTCATTGTAGTTTGTAATAATGTTGCGGTCTGTGATGGATTTTTCAATCCGTCAGACTTTGGCTGTTTGCACGTGGTGTGCCGACTAAATTTTAATGATTAACTAAACTTCTCGAAGGACCACCTTCCCTGTTTAGGAAGGACTATATATAACAATGTTCACGAGGTTCGAAGTACTGACTGAGGCTATCGTGATGTACAAGTACGATGTATAACACGAAACGTGACAAGATCGCGTCTCTCTAAGTATCTATGTATCTAAATGTGTTTGTATTCAACTATATCGAGACAGCCACGAGTTCGCCTTGATAAAGGCTTGTTCCTACTCTTTCCGTTGATCATCCCTTCTTTCAGAAGAAGTCGATGGACCAACGGAAGTCTATGAATATTTTCTGGGCCTTACGATTCGCTGGGAGGGCTGTACAAGTGACAACAATCGAGGGTAGATAGTGGGGATACTGGAGGCATTTTCAGGGGTGACCAAATTTGCCGAACAGGAAGTGCACCCACATCTGCAAGTAATTTAAAAAAGGTGGTGGAACCACCCGATCGTGTCGAAAGCGTAACTAAAATGGTCACTTGTACAGCGTTCGACCTTCTATTGTCTAAGGGGTTCGTCGAGTCGAAGGAGGTGTAGCCCCTATGCCTTGGGTCGGCCGGCAATGATTGCCAGATGTGGCGGTGACAGGCCCACACCGTAGCCTTAAGAATCTAAAATCAAAGAACCAAGGCCCAGGGTAACAATAGTGACTTCCTGTCATAAAAGTTCGCCCAGCGCTAACCGTCCAAATAACATAAATTTTATTTGTTTGTTGCACATACTTTTCTTAATACGTAACAGTGAATTAAATTATGTCGAAATTTATCGTCGCAAAAATATTCGGACACATAACTTATTATCACATTTCTTGCGAATAACGACACACCTTTACCGGTTGTGTACAAACATAATGTCGAGCAAGATGAAGTATACGCTTCACGATATCAGTTACTATTCGAAAGCTGTTAGGATCAGTTAGAAATACTAAGTATGGGACGAAAAAGTAAAAATACTTCATTTGACGTACGACAATTAGTAATTTTTTACAGAGAAAAAGAGAAAACGTATCGGGAAATCGGTAATCTTCTAAAATTAAGTAAGTGTACCGTAGCTGATATTATACGGAGATATAATGAAGAAAATCGAATTGAATCAATTCTTCGGAAAGGCCGACCACAGAAGGTTGGCGACCGAGAGAAACGTATTATTTTGAGAAAAGTAAAAGTGAATCCTGGTTTAAGTGCTCCAACATTAAGTGCTGAATTATTTCAAGAGATAGGAAAGAATGTTCATCCAGATACAATACGTCAGGTGTTGAAAACAGATGAATATAATGGTATAGTAACGCGTAAGAAACCGTATATAAACGAGGCGGATCGCAGAAAAAAGATTAGCTTTTGCAAAACAATATGTTCATGAAGACAAATCTTGCTAGAATAATGTAATATTCGCTGATGAAAGTAAGTTTAATCTGTTTAACACTGATGGACGAAAATTAGCATGGTGTAAACGAAATCAAGAGCTTAACCGAATAAATTTAAATCCAACAATAAAGCACGGTGGTGGAAGTATTATGATGTGGGGGTGTATTTCATCTAAAGGAGTTGGAGAACTGGTTTTTATAGAAGTAATTTTAGATAAATTTAGGTATCTAAATATTTTAAAACAAAATCTTAAGAAAAGTGCGATCACAATGGATATAGAAGACACATTTAAATATTACGAAGATAATGATCCTAAACGTAAAGCCAGAATAATTCAAGAATACCTTTTACATAATTGCCCAAAAGTATTACACCCGCCACCATAATCACCAGACTTGAATCCCATTGAAAATGTTTGGGATTTTTTGGACAGTAAAATTCGAGCAACACCGATAAGCTCGAAGGAAGAATTTTTAAAAACGATTAATTGAAGAATGTAGACGTATACCGCTAAGTTCCTTACAGAAAGTTATAGACAATGTGTCTAAGCGGTTACGACACGTAATTAAAGCTAAATGCTATCCAACGAAATATTAATTATTGCTTATGTTAATAATATTCACGTTTAAATGTTATAGTTTGTCAAGCGTCCGAATATTTTTGCGACGATTAATTTCGACATAATTTAGTTCACTGTTTGGTATTAAGAAAAGTATGTGCAACAAACAAATAAAATTTATGTTATTACAAGCTACAATGAATGTTCTGCTATATTATAAAACAATAACTCTAAATTTACTATTGCAAACGATCAAAACTAGCAACAATTTTTTTAATAGCACAGTGTCCGAATATTAATAAGGGTCACAGTATGTCAATCCTGTATCCCGTAGCTGAATTAACGCATCAACTGAAATTTGTTAAAATCGTGACATGCAACCATTTTCCATTGCAGCCATAGAATTATACACAGGAGTAGCCTTTACAAAACGGTGCAGCGCGATCTACCGACGTCGAAGAACTGCGAAACGTTTATTACACAAGAGACTTTAAGCGTCGAAAGCGAACCTCTTGAATCTTACCCAATTCATCCTATTAACAGGCTGTACGGTTGACCTGCCTTGAGGCAAAGGGAACCATTCACTCCGAAGCCTTTATGCGCTTTATTCCCTTTACTTCTACCACGGAAACGAAAACGGCAGCGAGAGGGCGACAGGACAAGCGAATGGCTATAATTAGCCGGAAAGATGGTTGAATACACAACACTTTTTGTCGCGTACATATACAGACAACTCGAAGCACAATGCGACTCTTAACCGGTCCGCTGATGATCGTTACCTAGTACAGGCAAATTCAATGTTTCTATTTCGACTTTCGCAGTCAACGAAATCACCGGTTCACCGACGGTAATGCTCAGAATTGTATAAAAAATGGCAGACTGCATTTATTTCGAATTCGAAAATACAGCGATTAACTCTAGAATAATTGGATTTTACCTTCTGGACGCACTAAAATTATCTTTCAAACGTCTTCGTAGAATTCTTGCAGGATGCACCCTTGCAACACTACAAGATCGTCTGCAGATGTGCAGCTATGATTTGTCTTTTAATTTTTACTCTAGACCTTTCTTCCGAAGAGTAAAGTCCAATTTACGTGTTCTTATATTTTTTATGTACAGTTTTTTAGATTGTAAAAATACATCCATAAGGAACTATACAAAATTTGTTTCAGAGAATCGCATTGAATTTTAAAATCTTTATGCTTTGGTAATTTTGCGGAGAATTGTACACGTCGCCGATTTTGATAAATTTTACATACGGTGTAAAACTCGTCATTCTAAACAACTGTTTTCAATTGATGCAATCGAACATAGTTTCTGAGATATTCGCGAACAACTTAAACCACTGCCGCATTGAATTTGGTTGAAACGTGCAGATTTGTGGTGTGCATACGCGTCAACATAGTGCGACTACTCGTTAAATGTTCTTACAGATTCGATTGATAATATTCTATTTTTACAGAATATTATAATTCTAATCGCTTTCTCGGACTGCTTTTCAGTATTCAATGAATTACATTTTATAGGAATAATGATCCATTTTCACGAAACTTTGAATATGCATAGGATGTCCCAGAAATGTTTGAGTTCCTCGAAAGTGGTGACTTCTGAAGTTAATTTAAGAAACTTCTTCTTTTGCGAAAATAATTTACAAGACTTCGCGTTTTCGAATTACTAATCAAACCATGAACCAATTAGATCACAACTGCAGTTGACGGTTTTCAGCTCGGTACAAGGCGACGGATGATTCTACTGAGCGGTAGCGTTGTCAACATGTCGCGCTCGAATCGCGAGTAAAAGAAGCAGCAGTGAATGCATTACGGCTTCGAATTCTTTCATGCTGCAATAGTCTGAATAATTTTCATCTAACATAGAATAATAATTTTACACATGCTTACCTCAGCTGCAACCGTTCTCATATTAAATAATTCGATTATAAATACAGTTGATTCACTCACTAATTACTTCACGTCTATCAGCTTCCTGTTTTTTTACCTATATATCGCTGTTTTGTATTTCGGACATCTTCAGATTGCTTTTTTTAAAATAAAGATTACATATGTATGCACTAACAATAATTATTGATCAGTATTATATAGAAATAATTTGCAGTTGCCGTAGAAGAAGATTCGAAACGGTAAATGCATCAAAAACTGGATTCGCAAGCTTTATTTAAATTAATTGCTGCAACTCAGTTGTTCACGATTCGCGCACAGCGCGACAACAATACTATCGCTCAGTAGAATCGACCATCCGAGGCGAAATCGGTCAGCCGTAACTACGATTTCATTGGCCCGTGTCTTTCCTCTATAATTTGAAAACAAATCCGCGTATGACATTTTCACAAAGAAAAATGTTTTTTAGAATAATTTCAGGAATTGTTACTGTTCTTCCAACTTCTTCAGAAAGATAAACATTTCCTCTTTATATAATTTACATAAATCTACAAATGACACCTTCTAAATATTTGTTACAAACACAGATGTAGAACTTCACCTTTACTTTCTTTGCAGCTACGATCAATAACAATTTTAAAATAAACTTATTTATCAATTACAAAGTAAACTAATCCTTCTAACATCTCTGAGAAGTTCAAGCCATTTAATCGAATTTTAAAATAGTTACTCGTTTTTAAGGGGTGTACAAGTATTTTTATACTGACTGTAAATACAAATGTAACCACAACAATACATGTTCGCAGTCATTAACATTCCACTGTAGTTCCATAAAAGTTCCGTGTGCAAAATACTTCAGTAGGTCGTAAATGATAAAGAAAATGTGCCGCGGGTATAAAAGCCTTGATAATTCAGTTCGAGATTTCATCTGAACAATTAACTTCTACAGCAATCTTCATTGAGATAGCTAGATGAGGTTACCGAGTATCGCGGCCAAACACATGGAAATGAATCATTACCTGGGAGATATGTCGCAACCTTGCTGCATGAACGCGGCCAATGCGAACCACAGGCTGTTGATGATGCTGAAATCGTTCGCCATGCTGGAAGTTGGTATGTGTGGCGATCCTTGTGACCCATGGGGATGCTGTAACGACGGATCGTTTCTCGCTGACATTGAGGAATCGCCGCCAGTGCTGAGAGTCAACACCCTCCACTCGTATGGAGAAAACCTGTGCAGCAAACAATAACAAATAAAGAACTGACTTTAAAATAATGAATGACAATAAATATAAATTTCATTTATGATTCAATTGAATTCATGACGCGATCTAAAGAAAAATTTCATTCTGTCACTGATAATTGTGATATGCAAGGAATAAAATATCGATATTCAGACATTCTTTCGATCTTTTTACCTTTTTGGATATCGTCTACCCTGTTTGGCCACAAATGCATAAAATCGATAGTATGGTAATAAAAATTGTATTCCATTAAAAGACGAATATTACATCGTTTTCTGAAAAAAGTCATCAAATTCTTTGCAATTTGGTTTTCTCACAATGTGATACAGGGTGGTCCAATCAATATTTTATTATTTCCAGTACTTCATTATTTCTACTATTTTTGAAATATGAAAAACTGTTAATAATGGTTTTTTCTCTTAGGTGAATGAGTATCAATGATTTAAAGGTCACCATTGTTTTTTTAAACAGAAATATATATATATATATTTATGTACACTATTCGGTGTAGCTTTTCTATACGAAAAAGTGTAACTTGTGTGTGTAGAAAAATTAACAATTTATGAGATATTTGAACTTTAGTTTTGTTAAAATTTCTAAATCTTATCTACCACATTTTCGAGTTCATCAGCTGATAGTATTTTCATACTATCTTGTAGACAATGACGACCTGCGTCGAACCGTGCATAGAAAAATGTTTTTGTTTAAAAGGACTTTGCAATCACCGAAATTCATTCACCCACGAAAAATATCTTTATACTGGAAACAGTTTATATATTTTTAGAAATACCAAAGCTAATGAAATGCTATTATTTATTGAATCACCTTGTATATTAGGTGTACAAATTAATCCACTGTCCCTTCTTCGTACGTTCGTTTCGTGTTTCGTATCAGCTTTCACGCATATACTGCATCTTTATGTATAATTGAAAAATATAATATATATACTTTTTTATAATAGAGACCAACTATTAATCGTCTATTTCATTAATCTTTCTTCATTATTGTTTATACGTAACTTAGATTTATTATTCATACATTTGTCAACTGCGACAACTATTAAATTTACATTACAGCATATTATCAAATAGAGTTTGTACATAATATATTGGAATCATTAACGTGATTTTACCTCGGTAGATAAAACAAATATTATATTCTATAAAACGACGTAACTCCATGAACTTGTAAGAGATACACAGACTCTATAAAGAATTTTCAAGCATAATTAAAAAGATCTTTTCTTATCTTCTTTATTATCTAAGAATCTAAGAATCAGAATCGTGTCTTGTATTTCCCGAATCCTTTCTTATGATTGAAGTTAAGCTGATGATGTTAAAAAAATTCAAACGTCAAGAAATATTAAAATTAACGCAGGATTACGAATCAGATGAAAGCATCGGACAATGTCATCGGACGCCTGTTATTGGGATGTTCGGAAAGTAATTGTATTTTTTTGCACCCAACTTTACACTTAAGCCGCATAATCATTATATTTGAGAGCTGATATAGCAAGGTTTGTGTGTAAAAAAGTCCAATTGATTCTACAGTAGTATTTGGTTGGTGCCTTTTTAAATATGGAGAGCAATAAGCAGCATTTTCGTCATATTTTACATTTTTACTATAGACAAGGTAAAAATGCTGTTCAAGCCAGAAAGAGATTAACCGATGTGTATGGAGAAGATGTGTTGACAGTACGCCAGTGCCAAAACTGGTTTGCAAAATTTCGATCCGGCAATTTTGATGTCGAAGATGCACCACGTTTTGGAAGGCCGGTTGAAGCTGATA
>CM052094.1:9824138-9862599 GCA_028453745.1 Agapostemon virescens
CTTTTACAAGTTTCGGTCGTCGTGATCGCAGTAAGTAGAATAGGAGAACATTAAACAGACACATTAGCTGAAGTTTATTTGCTTATCATTAAAATAAAAAATCAAACAAAAACCCTTAATTCTATATTTCTGATCTAGTTTTATTCTAAAAATTCCTTTTCCCTTATTAGTTCGTTTACATTGTATAAAAAATATTTTTATTAAATTTCAATAGTACACCTGCATACCACGCGCAACGTAATGACTATTAAATACATAGATAGATATTATATTTCGCTTTTTTATTTAAGATATTATTTGAATGAAAAATTCACTAATGTTATATCGGTACTATTAATTATAAAACTTTGACTGTCACAACGGTCACACAGAGACGATGAGTGTATAGATTTTATGCATTCCTGTCAAAATTGAGTAGATGACATTTAAACCAGTATGCCGACTAAAAGAATTTGAAGTTTCTTATCCGTGCCTATATTGACGATTTAACACGAATCATTTGAAAATCTAAATAAGTTATATACATATGCAAAGTTTCATCAAAATCGATTAAAAAAGCTGTACACCTTGGAAAAATGAACCACTCTAAATGTAGAAGTTTTGATTTATTAATTTCACAATTTCTTACGATTTCTGTTATTTTAAATTATTGAATTGTCGTTTCTGTTATTATTTGATTGTCATTTATCGGCTTATTATGTAGTTCAGAAACGCGTCACAGAGGGCCACGCGCCATTTTCAAGTTGTTTATATAATTTCTTTAAATTTTTTAGTTAGACCACTTATAATTTTGAAATGACAGCCACTATCTAATGGTTCATTTTTTACGATATCGTAAAAATTACATTGAATAAATTTAGTTTAAAATAATGCCGTGTGAAATAACTGATAAACTCATTTTTTTTTATTTTTGACTTGGACCACTTTTATAATTATGGGCACATATACATTGTGTAAACGTAAAGCCGTAAATTCGAAATATATCCGATATGTGTAACCGAAATCCAGAACTGAAAAATAACGGTTATAGTCAGGAATCGATATATAACAATTTGAAAGGATTATTCTCGAAACCGTTCCAATCTCTGATTCAAGTCGTTATAGTCAGAAACTTCTTTCTATTCGATTACTGTCTCTTGTAATTTGATACAGAAAGTTTGTATTTTCCACAAGATTCCGCAATCTGCGGATGATACAGTTGTTTCTTCTTGTTCAAACATTAATTTTCAGCATAGCAATTCGTACCTGCTTGAGGAGAACAAATATTTCGGTAAATACATTGTGCAATGAGTTCATTTCATTTTGACGTTGTCGATCGTCGACACGCGTTTCATTACATATCGGCTGGAACAAGTCGATCGGTTATCGAGAGAAGTGACTTTCTGAAAATAACTTACCTGGATACGGTAAATAGAACGATGGACACTCCGATATACGAGAAGATTACGCACACCCAGATTTCCTTGCTTAAAGGGTTCAAGAAGCTGAACACACCAGGCTTTTGTTTCATTGGTTTCTTGATCATAATGCTAATACCCAACGACATGAACGGTTTGCTGAAGTCGATCACTCGTTCGCGTTCCGATGTAATTGTCATAGGAGCTATGGCAATGTCTGCTTCCTGCAAAAACCGTTGTATTAATCAATTATCAATTTCAAAAGACATTTAGTTTTTCGAAATTGCCATGGTGTCTTTCAAGCATAGAGTCCTAATCAAGCGGTCTGAAAATACGTAGCAGTATATATTTACTTTTCTACAAAAAAATTATTGTGAAATTTCCTTCTCACGGCCCGCCATTTGAAAATATTCGTTCGATTTTCTACTAGTTTTAAAAAATTATCAGAACTGCTTTAGTTTATCATTTTTCGAGGGTTGCCCGCCAGATGTAGTTCAAAGTACTGCGAATAAGGAGAAAGAGCTTGTAAGCTCGAGGCATCTAGTGGACAGCAATCGAACTTTATAGGGAGGATAAAACAGCTCGTTGAACATCTGTTTTAGTCGGAACCCAACGATCAATAGCTGAATCTTTCGTTGGTCTACGAAATCGTTGGGAACCGGACCCGCGTGTTCATTTCCGGCGAGTTACACATTCGGAAAAAAGGACATTGGAAAGGGAGGATCACTTCAATGAGTATTCAAACATACTTTGCGGATCAGTTCGCCGACCATTCCATCCCAGCCGCCTGGAACTTCAGCATTTTCCATACCATACTTGCCATCTTTAACGATTCGTAGCTCGTCTGAAAAATTAACAAAAGTACAGACGTTATTTTGTTGTCTCAGCGATCGCCTGGTCGGTCGTTGTTCTTTAACTACTTGCTATTTAATCGTAATCATTAATTCTTAATTTGAGAGAAGGGTATTCGTATTCGTGAATTGCTAAGGGCGGGGGCGGACCTAACCCTGACTAAATCGTGAACCTGCGCACGTTTCCATCTCGCTATTGTTTTGATGTACGAGGGTCAGTGAAAAAGTTAGGGTAAATATGTATTTAGAGAATATGACTACAATTTTAATGAGCTTGAAATATACTATCAAGGTCATCGTTCTGAACAACGTTTCTCGGTACACGTTAACGCCGCTTGGACTTCGTTTTCCGTCATACTTACAAGTAACTACAGACACCCATTACTGCGAATTCTGCCCTTCTCAACCGTTTGCGGTCGTATTAAGTTTACATACAGATCTCATGTTGATCGGAATCAATTTATTAATTCTTTTTCAAACTTTAGATATATTTAACACATCAGTATGTTTAAATTTTGTATAAAAACTATATTTTATGGGTCTCCATCGTGTGGTATCTTTCAAAGCAGTCTCCAAAATCATTTATACCACTATTCTCATTTCCATAATTTTCTTCTACTTTACTATCTATTTACTGCTACTTCTAATTTTCTTCTACTTCTCTATCTATTGATATATTTTTTAAGAAGTTAGTCTTAATTAATATGTATTTTTACATTTTTATTGATCGCAATCGCGATGAAAGAGAGTCGAGTTTATAAATTTTCAATTTGTTATGTGCCTCTGCAAATCAAATTTAAAATACGTCATTTGTAAATCCAAGTTACATAGAAGTAGACAGTTTCATAAAAAAAGGTGGATGTATAAAAAAGCGATAGGCATAATAAGATGTAAAATGTATATACGATGTAATTATATTTGGTTTTGATTGATTTTTACGAAACCACATTTTCATTACAAGCACAGATATGAAACTTAAAAGTCGTGACTTTCACTTTCTTCTTCGCAATGTCGACCGATAGTCGAATATTTAATAAAACGTGAAACGATTCTTTTAACCCTCTATGGGCCGAATTATTGTTTTTAATAAAAAAAAAAAATTGGGGGAACGAAAAATCAGAAATTATAAACCTATATATACAAGTGAAAAAAAAATTTTCCGTTTAAACAATTTTATTGCAATATATTCACTATGTGACTTTTAGAAGTTAAGCTTAAAAGCTTAAGCGAGAAATTCCATAAAACAATTTGCACTTGACGTTAAACATTTTATTTTTGAAATCTCTTTGTTGGATCACATTGCAGTGCATACATATTGGTATAGTCAACTATATTGCTTATAATTTCCTTGTCAAATAATTTTCGAAAATAAGTCGCAGGAGAATAGGTGCTTCGGGGACATTAGGGCAATCTCCTTTCCAAGGACAATAAGAACTATTATTATTCGTCTAGGATAGTGGTTGCCCAACAATTCTTTGTGGTCCTGCATCTTCCTCATCTGACGAGGATTGAGTACTAAATTCTTCGTCACTGTCAATGACATTTATCCGTCGTCGGGGAAATACTATAACATCTTCATCGGACTCGGAATCTAATAAGGAATCATCGAATCTATTACTGCTAATGCGTCTAATTCTAATTTCTCTGTTATTTCTATCTGATTTTGTATTCATATTTTGGATATATGATGTATAAATCTGAAAACAGGAGAAAGCACGAGCTTTATCCTAAATGTACCGAAATCTGCCATAATAGCCTACTGTAACCTCAAAGTTACAAAACTGTATCATAATAAAACAGTAACAAATTGAAAATTGAAATGCAAACAAATAGGTTGTTATTGATATACGAACCCAGAGCTATTATGTTCACTATTTTTAGTATGGTAATCACTGACAAAAGCACAAATAATATCAATTGGATCAAATGGTTTTGCTTATTTTTACTGCAGACAGTTTGCACAGCATTTATTTTGTTATTTCAGGTTGATGAGCCTAGCAACGGTCATAAATATTAATATTGGTTGTCTTGGCAACGTTATAGAATTAAGATTTATGCGCAATCTCATGAAAAAAGCTATAATTATTTAGTAAAATGTCGATAAATTAAAATGTGACCTGAAAGTTACACAGGCCCATAGAGGATTAATATTTAAAATAATTCAAACCTTTTGCAGGTTTAATTTTAAAAATGATGTTCGTTTTTAAAGCTCGTATGAATACTGTTTATACTGACTGTATTTATAGACATGAGAAATATTTATTTTCGGGACTGGACAATCACATGTAAAGCAGAACGATCGGGATGTCCCTGTAAACGCAAGTGATCCTGAAAATGGAACACATATATAATTATACTTTTTTCAATACGCATTCGTCGTTTCTTTATTTGAATGTTACAGTTACATTTTGAATTTGTATGTATCTGTAACAAATACGAACGTGAGAAACACAGAGAATACACAATGTAATTATTGGTTTCGTTTTAATGCTAACATGTTCTAAACTTCGATTCAACCACAGTTCTTTTGTTACTTGAATATTTAATTTTCTAACGAGATCACCAATTCAGATATAATATTTACAATCTTGTTTCCAAACTGTATGAACGTGTACAATTTTTTTTTTTTGACGATGCAAGCACTAAACGTTTCGTAATTGATGATATAAATGGACGAGTAGCGTTTTGCATGAACAAATAAGCCGAATGTGTAAAATAAAAGTTTCTCGAATGCACTTTGTTCTGAAAATAATGGAGTTCGAGTTTTACCAGAGCACGATATCGAAGAGTATTTGGGTAACATGTCTGGTTATTACTGACTGTTACCACTTGCTGTAATCCTGAATACAGAATTTACGAGTGCGAAATAAACATTCAGACTTCACTTTTCCACAACGGTACATTGTTTACAGAAAACTTGTTCTACATTCCGGATGTGCTTTTTACCAAAAAATTTATTTTCGTAATTGTCAACGTTTCCTTTTCACGTTTGTGGTTTTCTTTATTCGTAAATCTTTTAAAACACAAATATCTATTTTAAATGTGGATCCGAACGGTATGGTTTTGTGAAAAATGCTAGAAAGATTAATAAGGTTAATCAATTAAGACTTGTAAATAATATTTTTTAAATCGGTGTTGTGTACGATTTTCACGAGAAAAGTGGAGATCACGATTTTGTAAGTTCTCAATACCGTTCTATAAATGAAAATATAAAACGTACCTTTTGTAAATGTAGCAATAATTAATACCGTAACATTAAGGGATTAAATGGATATAATGAAAGGATTACAAGAAATAATACTGAAAACACTTACATGTTATTCCCAGCTTTTTCGCGATCAAATCAGCCAGATCTTTGCAATAACCTTCGTAACTGTCGTTGCCAACTAGCACTTCGCCTGTTTCCGATTTCTTTTTCATGATATATGGTTCTTCCTGTATCACAGAATTAGAAAGCTCGTTAATCCACGTTTAGTAGCAATTAACTGTAACAACGTGTTACGAAGAAATGTCTTACCACGATCGTAGTGACAATGTAGGTCTTGTTTTTCTCTATTTCCGTGTGTGGTCGAAGACGGATGTATTTCGCCGCGATCGCTTGAAACCCGGCTTCGTCAGTCCATTCTGCAACCTAGAAGATAGAACATGGCGAATTACGAATTGAGACAATCTTGTAAATTGTTCGAGATTTTCGAATCATCAATTTTAAAGGAAATACATCTGGATGTGAATTTAACTAGACATATACACAGGATTTTACAGATTATAACAGGCATGTTATAACCAACATAATTCTGCACTCACTCATGCTAAACACATGATTTTCAAGGGACTCTGCAAAATTAAAAAATTTGTAATTGTAATTACAATTTAAAAATTTCCAAAATTTGTTTAACGTTGTTCGCGTACAATCTTAATACAATCGGGCTGTGTTTGAAAACTTCTGCGAGTAGCCAGGACATTTTAATGTTTTCGACTCTGTTTCATCACTTTACAAACATTGATACAACTTTTAAAATATTAAATAGTTTTCCATAAAAATTTGAGAGAAGGCTTTTTATTAAAATATTAATTTCATTAAAAATATATACCGGCATAAACTCATTATAAAATATATTCTTTTAGCGCATTAAACAAATATGGCGCTGGTGGTACACATGACATGGCACGTGTCAATGCACATTGTATAAAACCCGATTTGCACATCTGCGGTAATTCACGAGCAAAGAAACATATATTTTTATGTTTCCGGGCGGTAATGTGTTTAACACTAAACCTACACAGCATTAAAATCGACTGGTGTATATTAACTTATAAAAATGCCAAGATTTAACTTATTTCGATTACTTGCGATTTTCGTTACAAATTAGAATCGAATAAAGATACCTATTGAATCGATTCCTAATAAAGCAATTTTATAACTTCGAAAATTGCAAAATAAAAATTCTAAAAAAGGTCTTTTGACCCTTTGTGGTAGGTTTAGTGCTAAAGGTTATCGTGACTGAGCTTCAAAATCGTGACGAACATCCACTCTATAATAACGAACAAATTCTAGACTCCGAGGATATTTTGAAATCATATATTCCTGTACTCGGATGAATGCATAATAATGTTGAAAATATCATACAGGGGGACAATACTTCATCAATGGTTTGTTTGCGTATCATAGTTCATGGTATTGTTTTATTATTGCCTCTGATCATTTGGGAATACGAATACTGGTGTGACATGTATTTGAAATACAAAATAGTACGCAGAACGGGTTATAGGAACAAAGAACTGTGGGGAAAAATATTTACTTTGACCATGGCACTGTTGACCGTCATCTCAACCACATGAAGGGTGTAATTGTGGCGGCGACCATCATCATTGAAGCGGATTTCTCCTGTCAATCCTTCCAGTTCGACCTATCAATTACATACGCAGCAGCGTTAGTTTGAAATAAATCGAAATTCATAGCTAGACTTTGAATGTTATATTGGGTTGTCCGGAATGTTCGTGTCGATTTACTTATCGGGAATCGATTATTTATCGATTCGTTTTGGTATACATTCATTAAAAATAAAAATTAATCGGCACGAACTTTCCGGACAACCCAATATATTTAGAACAAAAGTAAGTAGATGAAATATAAAAAAATGTAATAAAAATTTCGAAACACTATTCTATTGATTTCATCCCAGTATATCCATTAAACTATACCAATATACACTGCTTTATAATAATGACAATGTTGCAATTATTCAAAGTTCGTCTAACTTCTATGTTAATATATGTTTTAATAAAAATGTTCATGTATAAAGTTTTCGTGGGAATATTCTAATAATACTATATAAAATGAGTTGATTTCAAATGAAGTATTCGTCGATCGAACACTCGATGCTAGCCCTCGTTTGGTTATAAGTATTTAGCCTGTTTGCATCCGTAAGCGGAATATTCCGCGCATGACGTTCGTCTTCTATCACCGCTCGCGGGATATTCCGCGTGTGAAACAATTTACGTTTGTTTACAGTATATAAATTATGTATAACATATTAATTTGTAAAGTTGATACCGTCAGTCCCCAGGGACTGACATAACGTTCAACGTGTTAAATATCAGCACGATTATATTTCTGCAAACTGAATTTCTAAAGAATTAGAAGATACTTCGTCCTCTGAAAAATTATATTCCTACAAGAGAAAGTTTTTTATTAGGGGAAGAGTATTTTTCGAACCGCTGACAGTTTCATGATATCGACAGGTTTTCGCGTTTGATTCGGTCAGGCAACAAACTGTCAAAGAGTCGGTGGGGTTTCGAGGACTTCCGGTGTAACTCTGCTATACATATGTATATAGAGAGGCGAACGATCAGACGTAGAGGCAGGAATTCCGTTAGAATCGGAATAACCGCCAATTACTGTCAGGAGCAGAGAATCGTTGGGAAGAGTCTCTGGCAATTTCGGTTGCCACGGGAATTCGAAACATATTGAGTATTTCAACGTTTCTGTCCGCGTTCAAGAATTTCAGAATGAGTTACAGGCCTCCCTTTGCAACTGTCATTACGGTTGACGTTCGGTGATAGAGAATATAGATCGATAAGTGATATACGCGATCCACAACTTATCGATTCGTGGCCAATCAATTGTTAAGTATAGACGACGTATCAAGCGTCGTTTGTTTTTCTGTCGACTTCCTTGTGCAGTGCTGTTCTCAAACGCGCGATCATGCGATAGATACATCTTTATTATGATATCTGACATACTTAACACAAGACTTAATGTTATATATTTGAGAGTACTGAGATGTAAAGATGCATGCAAGAGGAATGATATTCAATGTACTTAATACTGAACATAATGTTTTATATTTGAGATCACTGAGATTGTAAAGAAACATGCATGGGAAGTGGTCAATAGATTCATTTCTTTAAATATATATTACTTAAAAAATTGCTAAAATTTTGAATGGACAAATTTGTTTTAATTTTTAAATTAATACAAAATAGTCGCTTCTGGTGCGTAAACCTAGTGAAAAATATAGTGTACGAATAATACATATGGTGTGAATATTCCACATCTCTTGACATCCGAACAGAATGCTTATTTTAATCGCAATATAAATCATTGCTCCGGTAGCAAGACGATAATAATAAATGCTATTCAACACAGTGCAACCCACATAAATTTCATTTTAATAACACAATTTGTTTTTTATATGAAAAAATTAATTATGACGCTGTACGAACACGATAACGAAATCAAATTTTACTACGTTCCTTGAGAATCAAGATTCCTTTCGCTGAATGTAATGAAACGTTGCTAATTGGGAAAATGTTATCTAACTTACATCCAAACTTAATCTAAATGAAGACTAGTTTGAAAAGTTTGTAAAATTCTTTGGAAGAAATGAAACTATTTATAATATTAACGTAACAATCTATGCATAAGCCAGAATATTCTCGTTCGTAAAGTCAGCATTAGGCTGTGTATAAAGTTATAATTTTTATAATACTCTCAGAATATTGTAAATTGTGAATTTAAATTTGTGAATTGTAAATTGTAAATTTCGTGAATTGTGAATTGTATTTTAAAGATAAATAATTTTTTAACAACAATCTAATGACCCTTTAATTTTCTGTTATCTATGGACTAATTCTGACCTTTTGTAAGTTTCTTTTTCACGTCGTATAGTACGCTGACTATTTTAACATCTCAAAAAAAAAATGTAAATCGTACGATCCCTGATTAGAGTAATTATTCTCTTTTAAAGCTTGTTGGAATACGAATGTCAATGATTGTAGTTGAAATGAATAGTTTCAATGTTTCATCAACGATAGAGAATATTCAGTGACGCGCGTGTACGTTTTTTTAGCAGTTGATTGGATTGGTTTGCTCACCTTTCTCAGCAATCTCGAAATTTTTTCGCCGTATTCGAACGCAGTCACCCAACCACGACTATTATTGCAGTCCAGTGCCCTGGTGTCGTTCGTAATCTGACTGCTACCCGGGATTCCAGTTCGTCTAACATTGCTTTTGTCCTGCTTCCTTTTGAGAAACTTGTTGAACGCCTCAACGAGGACAAATACGGCGTCGTACATCAGCGCTGCTTGTGCCTAATGCGAAAAATATTACTGGATGAGTATTCGAATCGTACCAGGCTAAATGACCCAATTATGGATGACGTCGCTATTATGAAGGCTTAATTGTCTTTTTTCTGAGTTCAAAACACAACACGAGAAATAATTCTTCTTTAAGCCATTGCGAACGAGGATTTTTAGAAATGTTAGAACTCTCCTCTCGAGAAAGCTAATCTTCTATTAAAATTTTCAGTTCTGGGAAAAAATAAGAACATATATAGATCTTTTGTAACTAAAATAATGCAATTACATTTTTGCAACGTTAAGGACAGAATATATACACGAAATTCGTCCTGCGAGGGTTAATCGAATTCAATTACTATTTTTCTGGGGAAATTAATACACTTGTACCTGAAGCTATTTTAGTTATTAAATTTCGTATTTTCATTCGGACTACCAATACGCGATTCTTCGAAGAATCTAAGCGTACGTTCAACGTTTAGACGCGCCTGTACATAAGAGTAGAGATAAATAATATATTTTTATGAAATAAAATAACAATTGTATTTTAAGTATATAATAATCTTATATAATATAATATAATAATTATCTTCTTACGAATACTAAGAATTATCTTAAGTATCTTAAGTAAGTATACTTCATGAATAATCACGTAAGTACATAATTTGTAAAAATACAATTTCTACATTTTTATTTGCTTCAGATAAATTGTGAAAAATAATTTAATTTAATAATGTATTCAACCTCTACAAGTATTTGCATTATTACCATTATATTAAAAACGTAAATAAAAGTGAATATCATGACTAGTTGAGGCTTCATCCTGGGACAAACCATCCGTAATTAGGGCACCGTAATTAGGGTTCCGTAATAGGTGCAAAAACTTATTCGTTGTTTGTTCGTCGATTGACGGGATAATTAGTATAAAAAGAAATCAACTGAAGGATAATATAATGAATAAAACATTATTATTAAATAATATTAATAAATAAATTTGTTCTTGCTATTTTTCTCTACATATTTGTCGGAATCTCACTTTCAATTACTACTTATTTGCATCGATGGAACACGCACTTGCTGAAGCAGCGCTTCGCATCCTACGAAAATGTACGGAAATGGCTCGACGACTGGTTTGCCTCAAAAGAGAAACGGCTTTTTGACGTGGCATCCTCAAATTTTCAGAGAGATGCGAAAAATGTATAGCTACCGACGGGCGATACTTTGAATCAAATATTTTTTATTCATTTTCATCCAATAAATGTGTACCTTCTATACAATAATTCCGATTTCATATTTACATATCTAATATTGAGTTGACAACTAAATGATTGTGGATTTTAAGTACGAATGAAAATTCTAAATTTTTGCTTAAAAATATAACTTTATTCAATTAGGTACTGTCCGTTTTTGTCGATGACGTTTTGCCGTAGTTCAGGCAGTGTCATAATTTCAGGTTTATAAAATTTCTGATCTTTGCTATCAAAAAACTGAATTAACCAGTTAACTGTGGCGACCTCTTGTCAAAGCGCGCACCTAGGTGTGTCGCGAAGATCAAGAGTTCCAGCCAGAGCATACGGAGATGCATGAATCCATCTGAAATTATTTATATTTTTTATTTGTTCGTTTTATTTCATCTTGATCACCAAATATTCTAGACATATTGAAACTTACGAATACATTTTAGTCTTCGCTAAAATTACAATTTAAATAGCTAATGGTAACGAAATTGTACGCATGACGAGTATATTCGTCGAAACACAAAATACTTCCAATTCTCCATGACGAGTATACTCGTCAAACACAGCTAACTGGTTAAGTGTGATTTGACATCACTAACGTCATTAAAAATTTTACCATTTAACACGTTAAGCGCCACGCCGAATTTCTGTGCCGTTCCGTTCAAGCCACGGTTAGCCGTCAGGCGGGTCTTGCCGGGCCGCTCGCCGATAGACGAATCAGAGTATAAACAGTCGGGTAACGTCACGCGCGCCGCGATAGCAGAACGAAAAATCTGTCGCCGGTCCGTAGGAACCGACGAGGCCTGAACGGAAAGTCCAGCGCCGGTCCCTAGGGACCCTGCGTGGCGCTTAACGTGTTAAGGAGTTTTGCATGGAACGAAATAAAAGGTAGTCTGAAGGCACAAGGTCGGAGCTATATGGCGGATGTGACAATACATCCCAACCCAGATCCAATAAATTTTGGCGAGTGACCAAAGATGTGTGGGGCATTGCATTATCATGATGGAAAACAACACCCTTACTATTTACCACTTCTGGCCGCTTTGCATGAAATGAATCATAGCCAAGCTTTTTTAATTTTTCTTCAATGCATGTATGCGATACATTGAGCTTCTCTGCAATGCCACGTGTTGTGCTATGACGATCTGAATCGATAATGGCCTTGATATGAGCCTCATCGACTTCAACTGGACGGCCAGATCGTTGAGCATTTTTCAATGAAAAATCACCAGAACGAAATCTGGCAAACCAATTTTGATGTTGCCTTTCTTTCAAGGCTTCATTCCCATATACGACATATAACTTCTTGCGTGCTTGCGATGCGTTTTTGCCTTTTCGGAAATAATACAATAAAATATGTTTGAAGTGCACGTCTTGTTCTTCCATATTTAAATTGGGGTAAAAACGAAACTAAAGAACCAATCGATATAATTTTTTTACTAAATGAAAGGTAGAAGTCCAAAGAATAAGAACAAAATATAGGTTAGGTTCTTTGAACACGTTAACGAAACAAAAGAAAGTGTAAAGTCCATCTGTCAACAAAATCCGCAATCACTTAGTTGCCAACCCAATATATCGACCGTACATAAGATATCTTTGTGCAATTCGGATTTATTTCGTCGAATGCGATATTAGAAAAGCATAACAATTATCGTACTGCGTCGATTGATCGCAAAGTGATCGAACGATTGTCAGAGCATCGATCCATCCTGAAGCAACACAAAACGGAATCAATTACGGGGCGGGATGTGCGGTTCCGTTTAATCGAATCGAGTTCTCGAGCGTCGACAGCCGCTTCATCGAGTAACAGAGCAGAAGTTGCAGGCCGGAACGGCCGTGTCCCCACAAAAACCGCGTCTGCGGAAGTTCACGGTATAGGAAGCGACTCTGAGCGCGTCCGTAATCGTTGTAACAATCGAAATTATACGGCTTTCAGGGAGGGGTGAGGGGGGGGGGGGCAACGCGAGCCTGCAACGGGAACACAAGCGAAGTTTCTACGGGTACGTTTCTGCACGAGCACGAGGCGGTTAAACCGACTTGCACGGAGAAACCGAGAAAACCATTTATCGTTTCGCTTCGGGACGTACGCAGATTCACGGTTATGGAGGATACGTCGGGCACGTGGCCAAAGTTCGAGGAACCGCACACGGAAATTGCGCGATCGATCGATGGATCAAAGTGGTTGATGCGTCGGAACATCGCGCAGTTTGATCTTTTGACTTCGCAGCGAGACTGCCTCTGGATGTCAAATTCACTAGCAGGATCAGTCAGGGTGTTGTCGCTCGGAATCTGAACAGAATTCGGTTGCTTCCACTATCGTGTAGACACGGCCGCGATTCTGCTCTTCGAATTGTGGGCGTTCCTCGAGATACAGTACGCGAAATTACCATAGTTCCATGTTTGATTTCGTCGTATCTTTACTTCAATTGTAAAACGATTTAATTATTCTTCTTGTACTAACTGTTTTCGCACTCAAAGCAATTCCATTCGAAAATCGAAACAGTATTTTTACCTAGTGTAGTAAAAATTGTAGAAAAATCGATCGACTACCGCAATCTGATCCAGTCCAGCCCTCCTCCGTCTTTACTAATTTTTAATGACGTCTATTTGGTACTGGGAGTTTTGATACCATATATTCGACCCTCCTCTGAATGAAATTCGTTCTCGAATGTCCGATACACTATCGTAATCGTTTTTTTTGCGTTGTGTCCTCAGCGCCATCGACACACATCGTCTTCAACTACATCTTTGTCCTCAACTATTTCATATTTGTCATCAACTTCAACTTTATCTTCAGCGCCACCATGCGGAAATCGTTGGACACTTGTAGAAAGATTTAAGAATTTGTGGAGTTTAAACAGAAAGTAATCGAGAATCGAGAAAAATTGGGATTTTCACCATTTTTTATGGCACGTTGCTTGTGCGGATGTCGATCGATTTCAATGAATTGTTTCTGCATGCGTATAACTATCGTAGGTCTACTAGATGTGTCTTTAAAATTTTTAATACATTATTCGAATAATAAAATATTTAAAAAGATCCTTTTTTATTTGTCATGTAATTCATACTAATTGCAACGTTTTTAATATTCTTTTCGCCAAGCATTTGGTAAATCGATGCATCTAATTGTTCAAGGAAAGTAAAGACGTTTGGTCAATCTTAAAACAGTTACGTAGATTCGAAGAGTATCGGAATACTTTCGCGCGGCCATTGTACACCTTGCAAAGCAAAGATACACCGACGAAGGAAATACTTGTTACTCAAGATTTTAAATAATGCAAATACTAAAGAAAGTTTTAAATATACTAAATGTTCAGCGGAAAGGAACAGAATCGGTTTTCGTCGGCAGGGTTTATGACAAGGATACGATGAAAAGGTTTTTCCCCGGATGAAGACGTTTTCCGTATTTAACGAGCCTTTGGCGTTCAATTTTCTTTTCCGCTTTCCTCGATAGCCATGCCGTGTCATAAACTAAGAATTTCGCGAAGGGTCATCTCAAACCGAGCGAGCAACGGTATTCGAAGCGACCTAGGGTTGACCTGGAGGAATCCCCGCGACGCCATTGAAGTCCACAGAGACTCCGCCAGTCGTGCAGGTAACTCTGCCACCCTCTCTAAGAGAAGGCACCCTCAAAATATAACCGGAAGGATATGGACCGAAGGTTAAATATACGTTGTATAGAGAGACACAATATTCAGTCAAAATTAATTAGTACATTTTGTATAGGAAGGACTACAGTGAGTAACTTTAATATTCGGACACTATAAAATTTTTACTTTGTCACATTGTCATTTTGTTTACGATGAAGGAAAAAAAAAATTAATTCTAAATTACATTCCTACATAATGTCTAGTTAATAAAAGTATAAATTTTATTTATATAATTACTAGCGTTTATTAAACACTCTATTTTAAACAAAACAATGTCTGATTTTAACGTTAGAATAATAATCGGACACTTTAAAAAACTGCTACTTTTTGTACTAATTTTTACAAACGAAAAGTAATTCAATATCGTGTAGGATATCCTTCTTGATGAATGACCTCTTTTAATACTTGAGGCATATTGCAAATTATTTTTTTCAAGTATTCTGCACTAGTATTATTCCATTCCTCTTTCAGTCGTTCTTTTAACATTTCTTTAGATGTTATTGCAGTTGTTCCAATTCGTCAGTCTAGTTCATCCCATAAATTCTCTATATGATTCAGATCTTGGGACTAAGGTGGCGGTTGTAATAATTTTGGACAATTATACAGCAAGTATTCCTGTACGATACGCGCCTTATGCTTGGGGTCATTATCTTGATAATACTTAAATGTATTCTGAATCTCTATTTTGGTTGCACTTTTACGTAAATTATTTTTTAAATTGTTCAGGTATACATTTTTGTCCAATAATGTTATCAATAAAAATTAATTCACCCATTCCAAATGTTGAAATACATCCTCATACAAGTACATTTCCACCTCCGTACTTTATAGCCGGCTTCGCATTTTTAATTTTGAATTCTTCAATTTTCTTTCGCCACACCATTCTTCGCCCATCCGATCCAAAAATGTTGAATTTACTCTCGTCACTAAAAATAACATCATTCCACCACGTCTCTTCTTTTAAAACAAATTCTCTGGCAAAGTTTAATCTTTTCTTTCTATTAGTTTCATTCACATACGTTTTTTTCGAACAACTCATCCATTATAACCACATTCTTTTAATACTCTGCGTATTGTTTCGAGATGCACTTTCTTTTCAGTCTCTTCTAATAATTCGGCAGCTAATTTTGGTGCACTTAATGTCGGATGTTTCTTTATTTTTCTTATAATTTTTCTTTTATCTCGCGTGTCCAAAATTTTTGTTGGCCTCTTTGCGGAATAGATTGTATTCGGTCTTCATACTTAAATCTTTTAATAATATCTCCCACTGCACTTTTACTAATTTTATGCATTGCTGCAATTTTCCTTTACGATTCACCTTTTGCATTGTAACAAATGACAAGTTGACGTAAGTTGTATGAAGTGTTTGTCTTACGTCCGATTATTACCAGTGAACTTAGCGAATATCTAAGCACAACTGATTTTCTGAGGCTCGAGGCAGTTTACAGACTGTAATGTTCGTTAACATACATCACAATCGTATTAAATATCACAGTAGCTCACGCAAATTGTTACATTCCGATGTGTCTGAATATTATTATCACGTTAAAGCTATACATTGTTTCGTTTAAAATAAAATACTTAGTAAACGTTAGTAATTATATAAATAAAATGTTTGCTTGTATTAACTAGACCCTATACAGTAACGTAATTTAGAATTAATTTTGTTTTTCTTCATCGTGAACAAAAATTACAATGCGGCAAAGTGAAAATTGTATAGTGTTCGAATATTAAAGTGATTCACTGTACATACAATTTAGAATGATTAGAGAATGGATCTCTGTACAATTTTCTAATTTCGAATATTAGTCTTTAAACATTGAATTCGGGTAAAAGTTGCTTGGCCTGAGTGACAAATGCTATTAATGTTTCACAATACAAACGCTCTTCCGTGTTTCGTTAGGATTATCATCGAGACCATTAAAGGTTCGATTAAAACAAATTAACTTAAAATTTATTAAAATTAAGTTAAAATTAAATTAAATTGAAACATTATACTTCATTATATGATTGAATGTTAAGTACTACGTGGCTGTAGCAATCGGATCTTGATTGCCTGTTTTTCCATTTCTTCTGTCGTTTTGTTTGTACAGTTTTCAGGACCGTACATATAAATATAATACGTATAAATATAATTAAAATCCACAATTAAATAATTATAATATTAATACGTCTACTACTACCACCTGTTTCGCTGCAAGTTTTCAGTATTAAAGTAGAATACTTAGTGAATGTTAGTAATTATATAAATAAAAATTATGCTTTTATCAACTAGACCATACACAAAATTACAATGCGGCAAAGTGAAAATTGTATAGTGTCCGAATATTAAAGTGATTCACTATACGTTGTATAGACAGATACAACGTTCAGTCAAAATTAATTAGTACATTTTTTCTGCATGGAATTGAAAGTTTTCGACGAACTTCTAAAAATAAGGATCGCTTGTATGTCGCAATAGATGTTTAGGTGCTCGACAAACATCCTGCGACGTGACGGTCAAGCTTTGAACAGCCATGTGGACCATACTGTATACCGTCGATTGTCCGAGAACAGCTAACGTTCGAGACGTATTACGTACACGCGCAACTACCGATCCATCTTTGATCCGATTGCCCAATATTAGTTCGGCGGCCAATAAGTCGACTATACGGGAATCGATACGCGTTCGCGAACAGTAGAATCGGAGCTTTACAACCTCGGGTGTATTAATTGTACGAGTGAATACTTTATTAATCGTTCGTTGAATACATAATACATGAAACATCGTCGAGTGCGTTTGTAAGATGCCAGATGGATGTGATTCTTAACACGTTAAACATTGTGGCAGCTCCTTGGGACTGCCGGTATCAAGTTCACCACAATACTTTGTTAGATGACTGAAGAGATATTTACAACGAACATAACATTGTATGCACAGACATGCTCCGAGTTATCGGTAAAGGAAAATATGTATCTTAATCAGCTTTTAACACAAAATATGGGAAAATACAAGGTGTTCTATCATTTTGTCCCGGAGTGTATAATTCGTATAATATTAAAATAATACTCACACTGCTTCAATAGATTTAATTGAAGCGGAAGAATACGAATAGGGTAAGCAAGCCTTTCGTTTATGCACAGTTGCAACTTTTCATTTAAAGTTTAATAAAAAGCGACGTGAAAAGTGTAACGAGCCAGGGTTGCAAGCAGCGTGAGTGGCCAGCGGGAGAGTTATTACTCTAGGAATACAGTTTCAATTTGTTAGTTATATGCGAGGACGAATCCAATGGTACGAAATTGGTTAACTTGGTTAATGGAATTGATACATACTTCATAAATTTTTATCGTAGGATATTATGAACTCTGTCTGACAATGGGTATCACGTCATAACTAAATTTCGACTGCACTCGCTCGCGGGCTCGTTCGAACCCTTTGTATCTCTGAAAATTCATGTAAAAATGTGCAAAATGTTGGATTTCTCTAAACTGCTGCACTCCGTGAGTGAGTCGCTTTTTTAGTATACAAACGAATCTCCCTCGAGCAGCATGTGGTTTCAAAAAGAGAGTAAAAACCACGTAGGAAAGGTCTCCCTACGTATACATGCATTACTCGGGCTTCGGTTACTAAAATCGAACCGAAATGTTCTTATTTGTGGTTTACAGAACTTTGAATCGAAAGACAGGCATTTCACGAGGAATGCCTTTTCCGTTGAACTTGCTTTGTACCTAACAATATGTGAATAATGACGTTGTACTATTAGTAACTAGTAGCATATATGTATAAGATATTCCTTATTGGAAGATTATAAAATTGCGACGATAGGAAGAAATATAACGAGGAACGTTCATAATCTAAATAATTCATCAATTACAAGTAAGACTGGTAATCTTTATGAAAAAGTAAAAATTGTGTGCAACTATCGTACAACACAAGAGCCATATAGGAATGCCTTTTTTTTGTCAATAATTTAAAAATTTTCAAACTTACATATCCGTACACTAATTATTTAATCTTTCTACTGTCTTAAATTTCTATTCACCACTCTTTCAAAGTTTCAATCAATTATTACCATTATGCAATACGACTATACTTCTCCATTTATAAATTCGGCAGTTTCACGAATTCCCAAAAATAACTTCGGGAAACTATATCGAAAGTAACGTAATAACAGAATGCATTACTTTGACAAAATCGATTTCTTTAAGTGTTAGCATAGCCATCTAATCCATTTATCAATCTACAAGAATCTATACACAAGAACAACGCCTGCTAGGAGGAAATTACAAACTGCTTCTCACAGCGTGTATCCCGTCATAACTAAATTTCGACTGTACCCACTCGTGGCGGATGTCTCCCAAAAACTTATCTAAAAATGATGGTAGAGTGCGCGTAAATCTGAGTGCATGGTATTGGATTTTTCCAGACTACTGCACCACCGTAGAAGAGTTAAGTTTGTGGATGTACAAACGGATCTCTCCGGAGCAGCATGTAGCTTCAAGAAGGAAGTAAAAATCACTTAAGAAAACTCTCCGCGTGTAACAATATTTCTGTTTCTTTTTCATTTAGTGTTTTCATCGCGCCCGAAACTTATTGTCACCGATTAAGTATAATTATGTTATAATTATGAAAGTGGTCTAAGTCAAAATTAAAAAAAAATGAGTTTATCAGTCATTTTACATCACATTATTTTAAACTAAATTTATTCAATGTAATTTTTACGATATCGTCAAAAATTTACCATTAGATAGTGGTTGTAATTTCAACATTATATGGAATTCATTTAGTGTTAATTACGAAAGTAGTCTAAGTAAAAAATTTAATGAAATTATATAAACATAACTTGAAAATGGTGCGTGGCCCACTGTGACGCGTTTCTGAACTACATAATAAGCCGATAAATGACAATAAAATAATAACAGAAACGACAATTCATTCCGGTTTATCTAACGATATAATTCAGTCGGGCTCTTCGGAACTAATTATTGGCGGCAAATAATTTATATATTGTATTTTACCACTATGTTAACAGATAGCGGTTCAGGTAAGTTAATGACAACGTACTTATTATGTGAATATGTTAATTACGATTCGGATGTGATGTGATCTGCAAATATTATACGACCACATAATACTTCCAAAAAATGGAAAAGAGTAAAACAATTATCATCTTCAGATGAATCATACCAAGACTTCACTGTAAATTTAGAAACCCTAGAAATGGTGCAAATAGAAAAAGATAAGAAAAGAAAACGGGCAAGAAATGAAGGTAGTTACGCACAAAATATCAGAAAAATTAAGAGAAACAGTGGCGAAGAATACACGACAAAAAAATCAAAACTTAAATTAAATTAAATTACTTCCATTATACACCACCACTAGTTCAGTAACGGAAGAAAAACATAAAGATATTATGTGTTTACTACTATACATCCCTACAGTTTTTCAGGAACATTTTAAGAATCTTAAAAGCTCGAAATGTTAAAAATGGATTACTTTTTAAAAATAATTAATAAATGTTCATGAATTGTTTCATTAAAGTTATTGTTTCAAATAAAACTCATAGTTCTTTATTGCTTTAAGTAATTTATAGAACATTCAGTTAATTTTGCAAATGGTCTAAGTCAGTTCAAACTTTAAAAACAACGTTTTCGTATGAAATTCACACAAAATTTCGTATTCATAATAAATTTCCATTGATCAAGACTAATAAAATTATAAATTTAAATGTCGCATAATGTAAAAATATTTTTTAATGTATTCAAATGCAATTCATTAAATATCTCGAAACAAGAAATATATGACTTAGACCACTCTCATAATTATGGGCACAATTATAGCCTTAAAAACGTCACGAATGGCTTGGTAAAATTGTTACGAGAATAAAATAAGAAGCAAAAGAGTTTTGTCGTTGAATTTGTATTGACCAATCGATACACAGTAACGAACATAACTGAACCAATCACCACTAGCTTCGTGTAAATCACTATTTATTGCTAGGAATATAGAAGAATAACAAAACGTCACCGTTATAATCATTTTTATCATTCAGCAGTCTATGGTTTAATCGAAAGTATAGATCCATCTCTACGAACGTATTATAAAGTTGCCGTAGTTACATTACCCGAAGTGCACTTATCACTTAAGTATGAAGCCCCCTCATCTATCTTGAACGACAACGATAAAAGTTTACTTAACATGGCACTGTAAAAATGGGTTCAATGGGATTTCAATACCCCAACTTTGAGGGCTGTTTTCACCCCTTCAAAGTGGATGGTTGCCGATAAAAAAAACACGTATCAAATATTTTTCAATGAACTATAAACTCCCATATGTTTCATCAAAATCAGATTTTCGCATCTGAATATGTTCCCGTGTAAGTAAAAATGAAAACAGAGCAACAAAATTAGAAGTACCTTCGAAATGTTCGCAAAAACGAAGATGGCAATATGAAAATTTAGAGGAGTATAGGTGTTTCCACGGTGATGTGATTGTACAAGGTGACAGACACTAACCGAGGCAAAGAAAAGTTATTGGAAGGAGAGTAGTAGGGACGAGGACGAAGAGAGGGTGGGAGATATCTTGCCGAGAAGTTTCGAAGAGAAAAGGAGGTGATTCTGTCGGCGAAGTTCGCAGGAAAATGGTGTGGTAGGGGAGACAATTTTGCGGAGGAAAATTTTACGAAGGGAAGGGAAAGGCGGTTTCTGTGGGAAAATTTCGTGGGGGGAAAAAGGTAGCGAACGAAGAGCATACGTACCGAAATAGATTCGCGGCCAGCTCCTTGAGATATCGCCGAGTCGCGACGATGCCAAGCGGCCAAGAAATCTTTGACATACGGTCGAGTGGTGTCCACGATGCGAAAACCAGTGATGTTGATGGCCCCGTACTCGATCACCTCGCTCTCCCATCGGTCGTCCATTATCTGATTACACGAAAACAGCGTGCTTGTACTGTCACGGAAAAGGCTAAGAAAGCATAGTCGGTAGTTCTGGCGCGTTCGAGTGCTTCCACTCGGACACCTACAGAAACAAAAGAGCCGGTGGTAGTTTACAGGCGCCACAATGCGTTTACGAGTGCCAGAACCATTCCCTTATCGATGCTTTATAGGGGATTAGACGATTTGTCCCGATCTCGATCAGTGAACCAAGCAACTTTCTCACAATCGTTCCTGGTCGTATGCTTGTTCTTCGATAGCAGCGTTTATTGACGACAAACGGTGTTTCAGGCGCACGAATAATAAATCATTTCTAAGAACGTTTTTACATTTATCCTTGCGCTTCAACCGCTTAACTTAACAAGGCTCGATATTTAGGAGTGGTGCAAATAATATTATAAACACACGACTTGTTAGTACGCAGAACTGAGTTTAATAATTCCGACGTACTGGTTTTTCTTACGAAAGTAATACGGATTTACAGACGAGCGTTTTAGTCGCGTTGAAGTTGTTTCAGTGACATTTGAAATTTTAATCGCTAGAGTGCGAAATTTGTGCAGTATTTATACAAATAATGGTTCATGTAAGCCCACAAATTAGAGTCGATGATGGTTTGGTCAAGCGGCGCGATCGCAGGTACAGTGAGTCACGAAAGTATTTGAACGCTCTCAAATGAAAAGTTTGATGCGTAAAAAATGCAAGTCACGTTAACAATTACGAAATATATTTATTCGTGTAATTATATACGGGTAGCACGGTTACATGTATATGTTAAATTGGAAGTGTCTTCGGTAACATTAATAATAGTTGTGAAAGATTTGTTGCCAATATCGGCTGAACAGACGCCACAAAATTATTCGAACGATTAAACGAGTAGTGTATTGTTAACATAAAAGTATGGTTTTAACCCTTTGCGGACGCGTGGCGGATATATCCGCCCAAGCCGTTTTACCGTTGCGGACGACTGTCGGATATATCCGCCCAATTCTCGCGCTGCGGCTGGCGTATGTCTGTCGTCGTAAACGATAAGATACGCATGCAAGATCGCAATGCAAACGTGCGACGTGAATATTTTCTTTACTGCGCGATCCGATACCTGACGTCCGCAAAGGGTTAATTTTTTTGTCGGTCTACCATGAGCACTTATTATAGCTTGCAAACGTCGTTGCATGCTGTCAACCAAATTTTCAATAATTTCTCTTTCTATATTATTCCAAACATCTACAATTTTGGTTTTAACCCTTCCTTGGAATTAATATTATATTTACTAAGTTGTCTGCCAATGTCTTCCCATAAATATTCAATGGGGTTGATATCCGGACTTTGTAGACATGTTTCTAAAATGTGGGATACATTATAAATGATTCATCGTTTAACAATATGTGCGGTTTGTTTAGGATCATTGTCCTGCTAAAAATGAAAATTACCCACTAGTTTTAATTTTTCCGCACTTTGCATTAAATTATCTTTTAATATCTGCATATATTTATATTTATCTGATATTCCATCAATAATGACAAGGTTTCCAATACTGCCGGCCGCCATACACATGTGCCGCCATCTGGATGTTTCACGGTTGGACGTAGATTTTTAAGGTCCATCTCTCTGTTTAGTTTGCTCTAAATTTCATGACATCTTATGACAATTTTAAGAAATTTTATGACTTTAGTTAAAAAAAAATGATGCGTTTCCAAAAGCCCCTGTCCTTGCTCGCATACTTTTTAGCGCAATTTAGTCTCTTCTGTTCGTTGATTTTGCTAATAAATGGTTTCTTCCGGCGAATAAGACAATGAAAATTGTTTTCACGGAGGATTTTTCGACAAAGTTCGGAATGAACTTGTTTCCCAAAGCTATTAGCGACTAGTCTAGCAAGATTTGGGGCTGAAATTGTTGGGGCCCTTTTTTGTTTTATGCACAATTACATTCTCTTCTCTTTTCGTTAATTTCTTGGATCGACCAGAACGGACTTCATTTTGAAGAACTTGAGTTGTTTTTAACTTGTTCACCGTGTAGTGAATAGTAAATTTACTTTTTCCTAATAACTTTACTATTTCGCCATAGCTCTTGCCTTCATTGTGTCACTTTGTCTATCAGTTTTCTATTGATGATGCTAGTTTCGGACATTTTTGCAGACATTATTAACACAAATTTACACTCTTGTTGTACTGCTTGCTGTACCGAACAGGGGAAGTGTGTAATATCATCGGAAGGGACCAACGTTTACAATTTGTCGAATTCAAGGATTATTCATTCATACGTATTATTTATGTTGTCAACGACACATCCAATTTAACACGTATAACCGTGATGGTTGTATACTACTACACGAATAAATATATTTCGCAATTGTTAATGGACCTCACAATTGTATGCGTCAAACTTTTTATTTGAGAGCGTTCGAATACTTTCGTGTCTCACTGTAAACGTTCGGTTTGCTCGTTGCGCCTGGTCGCAAGACGTTGGATGTAGGGGTGGTTTATTGCTGGGGATTTCCAAAACGCCGGCTTGTAGGAATATACCGGGTGCTCAACTTGTACAGTGTCGCAAAATTCATATGCGCTTATATATAATGTTGTTACGACGTAACAAACCGTATTGAACATTTGAGAGATAGTTGAGATATACAGTGGTGTGTAAAATTAAAAGATCGTCATATTCTCGTCAAAAATGTTGTCGACGTTCAAAGCAACGTAACTTCATGAAGAGAACGTCGTCGAGTGTTTGGCCTCGTCTCATTTTACAGCTTGAATCTTGTACTTTCCAAGTACATCGAAAAATAACGAAATTTCTACGCTATGGAACAGGATAAGAATGTGTACGTACTTTTCGTTTCGGAAATTTTGGAAATTAAGTCGTTTGTACAGACGTTGAACAATTTTGTTATAGGATGGAACTAACATTGATTTAAAGATTGGTGTTTCATATTGAAAATGACTCCACGATGATCGCTGTACGAATTGTTTTGGTGGAGCTTTTGAACTTTGAACGGAAAGAACGATATGTATTAAACTATAAACACGATAATTGAAAGTAGATTATTGTAATTAAGAGGAAAAGTCGTTTTACAAAGTATTAAATGAAAGTTTCGAAGAAAGCTACTGTTTTAATATTGTTTTATGAATTCATCAGATATTTGGACTTATGTACATGTACTCACAGCGAAACGAAATGATTTACTGTATACAATCAAGAAAGAACTTGGCTTAAATACTTTATTCTGAACTTCTGAAATATAATTGTCTTTAAGAAATCGTTTGAACTTGTAATTATAAATGCTCACAGCATTCTAGAAACTGTTTTTGAAAAAAGTAATGACAATTTGCGAAAGAATATCCAGCGTTGAGACTATAATTATTATAATTGATTAATTAAGAAGAAATTTATATACGATGGTATTGGTGTCTCCAACAATTTACTAACAATCAAATTTACAGTTGCTACAACCAAACACTTCTTCTTATTGCCCAAATTGTCTTTCTTATTTATGAATATACTCGCTATTTGTTACTGTCGCGTAATGGTTGTCCAACTAAAGTTTTATTGGGCGCAGTCTTACAGTTTCTTTATTTCTTCAAGTTTTTCCATTTTATAAGGGGAAGGCACGGATGTTGCACTCGCTTTTGAAACGACAGTATATGAAAGTTGTAGTGTTCATGCAGTATAACAAAACCCTTTTGGGTTTCTTCAAAGAAGTTTTCTTTTTTCTACGGAGAAGCTTTTCTCAAGAAGTCTCTGCAGGTACTACAGTAGTGTATCAGTAATATCTACACAACAGACCAGACTATATCCGAGTCTTTAATCTTACATTTCCATTTTACTTTATTTGATAAGCTATGATTGGTTCGGGTTTCTCGTTAGTATGAGAGTTAGTTGTCGTTCAAATAACAATTATTTTAATTTATTTTAATATTAATTTATTTCATCAAACTTTTTCACTTTGATAATAAAATTTTGATTTTCTCGCCTTTATTTGCATCTTTATAAGTGGTGACGATCGAAAAGTCGCCCAGTCAAAAGATTAATATATTTATAGTTCAATGATATTTATATACAACAATGTAAACGAAACAACTTTTCGTTAGAGACAAAAAAGGAAATAGTAAATGTGGCAATCAGAATATTGAAGATTTCAATTTTAATAGTGCCAATGTTACTTATGCGTTATTTCAGTTGAATTTTACTGTTTGCTCTCCGTAATTATAATTCATTAATGAAATGCTTTTGCAGTTAAACAAAAACTTTTGACGAAAGCTGCGCCCATAAATTCTGGGTTTTCGACTTCAATGTAAATCACCAATATATTACAAAGAAATTGGAAAGCTAATATTAACGGTGAATTTAATCAATCTGAATATTAGACACAGAATACTGTGTATAACTAAATGAACGATTTGATTTGATTGTAATATAGATATTATTACCAGTGATTATTGATTTTAAAGAGTGGTTTATCCCAACAGTCACATTTTTAGAAATCTCTGTTTACACACTACCAATCAGATGACTATTTCATAATTTTTGAGAGACTATAGTTCACGATTGAAAACCTTTCAATGGATTTTTCAACAGTGACGGCAATTTTTATCGTGAACAAGTCATCCTCAATATCTTTATTTAATAATTTTGTTTACGATTACATTGTAAAAAACGATTTCTAAATTTATTCATTTATTAAGAATACTATTAATAGGATCTCGGTCGGTAAAATATTAACATTAAATCATGTAAACTAGATGACGTTACGAATATAAATATACTTATACTGGTCACGAGTTCGGGACGTTATAATTTGCAATTATTATCGTGAAACAGGGAGTATGACAAATGTATTGCGTTTAGTAATGATAATGCTTCTATTAAGGTTGCTTTCGAATATTAGGAATGTTAGTTTCTACACGTAGAATCCAAGCATCCATAAATGACTAATACAGAATAGTTTTAAAAACTGATTTTCCATAAAATTAATACTACATTTGTCAAAATATATTACTCAGCTGTACAGTGCTACTTACAATTTAATCTTTACTTGTTTGCTTTAATTCTTCACTAAAGTTTTTGCATTTAATTTCGCACTCGTCATTCAACTAAATTGACCGATTAAAATTATATTTACCAAGTTTATAGTCGAATTATTATCAATATACAAAATTCTGTAGTATATAGAAATTTCGATTTAATAAGCATGGGACTCGAATTTTGTGAATCGATTTTATTAAAAGAATATAAAAGATATGAGTTTTATGGTACGTGTAACTGTTTATTAATACGAATATCGGTTGACTATAACCTTGTAATAAGTATATATTGAAATATTTACATAAACACGTATATTAGGTACTGCTCGTATATATTTCTTGAAGTATACTCGATAGATTTTAATTGTCCTTAACATTCTTGGATCACTCAACAAAAGTCAAATATGTCGTCGATAGTGATCGAGTCAAGAATTTCATTCACTTTAAGTGCACTTACCAGACCACTCAGCAAATAGTGATACGTTCGTTTTCCCAGCGTGACGTCCCTCACATGGTTTACTACGATATCTTTCGCCATGTCGGTAGGACAGTCGAGTACCACGTACTTGTTACTCCACCTACAAGGAATAAAAATCGATTTCTCAGAATATATTTACTAAACCACTCATTTTTCGACATAAAGAACTTACTATTACTTTGTAGGAGACAGTTGCATCGACTAACATTAAACCTACCGAGTATTAAACTTGGCTACTGTGTATTGTCTTATAAAAATGCCAAGATTCAATTCATTTGGATTATTTGCGATTTTCATTGCAATGATTGAATAAAGAGACCTATTCAGTCGATTATTATTAAAGCAATTTTATAACTTCAATAACTGTAAAATAAAAAATTTCGAAAGGATCATGTGACCCGCTATGGTAGATATAGTGTTAACACTAGAACTACCGAATAATACATCCAACGATATACACTGCTTTGTGATAACAAGACTGTATCTATTTAATCTTCGTTCAATTTTTATTGTAACATGTGGTACATCGGTAAAGTACACCGGAGAATTACTAATGAAAACACTTTTAAAACTTCAGTAATTGCGAAAGAAATAAGTAGGGACCAGTCATTTTGACTGGTTTGCCAGTTCTAGTGTTAATAAATAATCACTGCTTTTGTCTATTCGAGAAAATGCTTGCAGTAACACCAAGTCGATCACTATTCCTGTATTACTTCAATTCCATAATTTTGTTATAACTTTTTAATAAAGCTCTATGTATATCTCACTTTCACTACCGTCTGTCATTTACTTTGCATCAACCAATTTTGATGAAATTTTGGGAATACGATAGTAAAGTCGCGTTAAATGCCGCTACCTAGGGTCCGAAACGTTGAATAGTCAAATCGTCTTATCTGCTCGGATAACTACTGGATAACTGCCACATTATTATCCCCATTACTGTAGGGTATGCCCGTCGAGGGACTACTAATTTTGGCTCTTATCTATACATGATAAGTACAAGGTTTTGGACCAGAGGTAATTGAATTGACTGCATGAACTGCACGTATAAGTGGCACTTTAGGAAACATATATTTAAACTTTTTAGTATATGTCCACATAGAAAATCTTGTAAACTACAACTCTGGCTAATTACAATGTTTTCAACTGTTTTAACTTCTCAAAGAAATCTAAAGTTGGGGTTGAATGTTATAACACCTATCTTATAATCATTTATAGTCTTTCCGAAAATGTTCGAATATTATTGTGAGTCACTGTATATACTTGACGTCCAGAATCTAGACGTTTAATTAAAGATAGTAAAATTAATTTGATTCACTTCGTTGTTTCAAGACATGATAAATAGACAGTATAGTATCCGGAGAGTTCATAATTCTTTCGTCTACTAAATCATTCCAATATTTCATAAAGGTGGTAGTTCGCAATTAGTAATATATTTTAACACTGAAAACTTGCAGCGAAACAGGCGGTGGTAGCAGACGTATTAATATTATAATTATTTTATTGTGGATTTTAATTATATTTATACGTATTATATTTACATGTACGGTACTGAAAACTGTAAAAACAAAACGACAGAAGAAATGGAAAAACAGGCAATCAAGATCCGATTGCTACAGCCACGTAGTACTTAACATTCAATCATATAATGAAGTATAATGTTTGAATTTAATTTAATTTTAACTTAATTTTAATAAATTGAAGTGTCCGAATATTATTGTAACGTTAAAATCAGACATTGGTTTGTTTAAAATAGAATATTTAATAAACGCTAGTAATTATATAAATAAAATTTATATTTTTATTAATTAGACATTATGTAGGAATGTAATTTAGAATTAATTTCTTTTTCCTTCATCGTGAACAAAATTACAATGCGACAAAGTAAAAATTTTATAGTGTCCGAATATTAAAGTTACTCACTGTACTTGAAAGGCAAAAGTAATGTAGCATCTGATAAAAATGCAATTCTTTACTGCTACTTTGAAATTGCCGGTGTTCGTCGAAATAAAAATACCAATCAACCGTTGTAAGATATTTTAGTCATGAACATACGCGCTTGTATGACGTTTTCGCCAGAACAGGACTTGCGGCGACAATTCGCAATGGTTACATTTTGTTTTCGGTAACTACAATGTTCATTCTATTCGAGCTCATTGTCAGTACTGGTTGTTGATTACCTGGGTCGTGGAAACGCGTAGCCGGCGGTAAATTGCAGCCGAGATATGCGGTGACCACTCGTGTTCCCACAAAAGCGTGATCCGTCAGACTATACGAATGCCGACAGAACTCGCCAGCCGAAAAAGAATCGCTATACTATGGTGTCGAAGTAGATCGGAGACGCTTTCGCGCAAACGTTCCGTTGAAACGTTGAAAAAATAAACCGACCACTTCAATAATAATGTATACACATTTCTCTCGTTTCGTTTTTGTCGAATTTTCATCCGTCAGGAACCGTGCACGACGATGAGACAAATAGTTTTGATATTCAACGCTAAGATAGATATATGTTTATTAATTATACAACGACGGCTAGCTACTTAAGTACTCATACTTTTTAAAAGCGAATAACTATTTTAAATGTGCACCAAATGGTTTGCACTTTCGTGACATGTTCGAAAGATTAGTTCACTAGATAATGTGCGAATAATTTCTTTCTAATTGCTACTGGTTGCAATTGCAAAGAAAAATATGAAGATTATGGTTTTTATCTCTGTATATAACGATCTCATAACTTTATTTCAAGAGTACCACATCTTAAAAAACAAAATTTTTGAGTTCTAGGTATGAAAATATCATAGAGGTATTTCTTGACCTATTATGAGAGTCTAATTTATTTGTTTATGGAATTTATAATAGCAGAGGGTAGTTGTTCACACTCTTCCCTAAATTATGGTACTATGCTGTGTGCTACAGATGTATGATATCGTTAATTGTGTCCTGACTCGGATCGTTGTATAGAATTAAAATATATAAATAAATAAATAAATGCACTTGAATTTGTTTTGTAAGAGTCACTCTTTTTGTTCACAATTTTCTATAATATAAGGCTGACCAATTATGTTGACAAACAGTTTTCCGCATCCTCTGAAGAACACACTTTGTTGAACTGAGTCGTTTTTGCTACTACAGTGCGATACGTTGGGTTGGCGGAAAAATAATTACAGTTTTGAAACATGAACTTTATAACAACACAACTGAGAGTACGCATTAAAAGAAATAATTCCCATTTTTATGCACTAAATACAATCACTTGAACTTGCTTTATTCATTTTTACTTCAACAGTGTCAAATGTAAGCTCCACGGTAGTATAACACGCGAACAAATACAAACAATAATTTACTTTAAAACAGCCGCCAAATGAAAAAGCGACGGAAACTGCAATTATTTTTGCTCCGACGCGACGTGACCTAATATTTTTAACTGGGTACATATTGTTCCCATAGCAGCTGCACCGTATTTTACAACCATGTAATTGTTTTTCAAATAATCTCTAGGCATTTTTACTAATTCAAACCTTCTATAATTAGGACTGTACACTTTATATAAAATTATTGGAAGATAAAATTATTTAAAATCTGGGTTACAATTTTAATTTTTGTAACGAAACTATACACCGGGCGAATACAATGAACTGAGAAACATATTAACTTTAACAATAATGTTGAGTACAATAATGAAACTTCTTATATACAGGCTGAGACACTAATTATTGCCACCTGGAATAATTTCTAAAATGTGATAGTAGCAGTACGAAATTCGGTTGCTTTCACACTGCGCTGTTATTTGCAGTTATTAGTATAATATTTTTGTCCTCCCTTTGGGAAATAATTCAAACATATGTAAGTGTGAATAATTTCGTCATACAATGTTGTCCGTTATAATACTTGTCTAATTTATATGTAGCAATGATTCTCATTTTTTATATAAACCCAAAAACTCTTTTAACATTTATCTTCACGGTTTTGATCGAATACTTTCTATCAAGTGTATTTCACTTCACTTTTACTTTAATACACACAATATACAATTATTAAACAGAATACTTATCCCGGATAAATATCAACGAAACAATGCCTTAACACTCCGAGTATGATATCGGAATCCATTTTGATCCAGAGTATTAAGATCGTCATTTACTTTCACAGATTTCAACGATTAAATTCAACTAATAGTTGTTTAATGAGAATCGGCGAAAAGGTTAATGTATCTACAAGAGACACTACCAAAAATGTATTTTAAAGATTCATAAATAGACCAACGAATAATTCTAAACGTTGTCGATTAGAAGATAATAAAAATGCTTCGTTTTTCGAGAGTTAATCTTCAATTTCTCTTATACTTTCCAATGTTTAATGATTTCAAAGGAATGTAAAATATCATTTTTAATTTTCTTATATCGAAAATATAGACTTGTTTTATTGTCCGTTATTACAGAAAATTTGAATAAATCAGCAATTTCAGAGGCCACAAAGACTAGAAAATTACGTGCGAAGAAATAAAAATTATTCGACATAAAGGGTGTTCCAAAATTAACGCAAGATATGAATTTGTCGCCATTTTTGCAGTAAATTGTTGGCAACCCCAAAAAAAGAACAATTTGACAGCTGAGAGTTTAGGGTTAGTAAAAATGAGTTTTAAATGACGTAAAAATGTAATTGTCGAACAACAAATGCACCCATAACGTGTCACTGTTTGGTGCGGATTTTGGGTTGGAGGCATCATTGGACCATACTTTTTTTGAAAATGAGACTGGTCAAGCAGTAACTGTTACTGGTGCTCGATATCTCGACATGATAATACAGTTCTTTCTGTCGAAATTGGATGCTATTGATGTGGCCAATATGTGGTTTCAACAAGACGGTGCCACATGCCATATAGCCAGTGAAACAATTCAATTACTGAATGAAACATTTCCTGGTCGTTTACTCTCTCGTTTTGGTGATCAGAATTGGCCCCCTAGATCGTGTGGTTTAACGCCATTAGATTTCTTCTTATGGGGTTATTTGAAGTCAAAGGTCTATGTCAACAAGCCCACAACCACCCGTGCATCACAAGAGGAAATTAAACGCTGCATCAACGAAATTCAGCCACAATTATGCAGAAAGATCGTTAAAAATTTCGACAAAAGAGTGCGTATGTGCCAGCAAAGCCGTGGACGCCATTTACCCGATGTGTTATTCTATAACTAACCCTATCCTATGTACTTTATGATTCAATGAAAAAATAACAATCTAAAGACTAAAAATTGTGTTTTCTATTTAGTTCAAACCTTGCGTTAATTTTGGGACACCCTTCATAAAATCCTGAAGTGATTCTTGACAGTTAACCAAGGATAAACGAACTAATTGTTTTGACTTACCGATTAAGTTCTTCCAAGCTACGCAAAAAATCGATTGCCTCGGACATATTCTGTATTCGTTTGACGGTTTCCACCTGAAACGACTCGTTCCCTGGTTTCAGTCCTTGGTAGATCTGCTGTAGCCTGAGCAGCCCTGCAACAAAAACGAAAATTCCTGTGAACGTGTCGCATCCGGTATTCGAAAATTCCCGATACCCGTGGACGCAATCACGCGGTTCACCGCCCGCCATTATGTATGTACGTATTATAGAATTTACACATTCTGGAATCTACACACGCAGGATTGTGCTGGCCAGCGGCCGCACTTCGTTGGCAGAGTATGTTTGAGCTGCGGTTCTCTCAATGAGACTGAAACATCACGCGGTAGTAGTAGTGGATTCTTCTTCTAGTTTCAACAATGTGAATTATTCATCACTCAAATCTAGTGTTGCAAACCATTTAACATGCACGTAGACAATGCGTCGTTCGGTCGTGCGGCGATCGTTAATTATTCCAAATGAGAATATTATTATATTCGCTCAATATCCTGAAATGCAAAATACTAATTGTATTGTTTTAAAGTCTCCTCATGAATCGTGGCGACCTAGGATAATTGGTCGACTGAAAAACAAATTTCAGGTACCAGTAAGACAAGTTTACGATACACCCCTGCATAATGTGAACAAGGCTCGGCAGTGGTTAGTGAGCTTCAGTTTTGTTACTTCTTATTAGACTTCTTCTTAACAGACTATCTTAGTCTGTTCACACGTCTCGCTGTACTTTTGACTCCCAACTTTGAGGGCTGTTTTCACCCCTTTAAAGTGGATAGTTGCCGATAGAAAAAAATACGTGTCAAATATTTTTCAAAGAACTATAAGCTCCCATAAGCTTCATCAAAATTGGATTTTCGCATCTGAATATGTTCCCTTATCTGTTCTGCGTACTAACAAGTCGTATGTCTTTACAATATTATTTGCACCACCCCTAAGTATCACGCCTTGTTAAGTTAAACGCTCGAAGCGCAAGGATAAATATAAAACGTTTTTACAAAGCGATCTACTATTCTTGCGCTGAAAACACTAAATATCCCCGAAGAATATTCACACCGTCCCGTGGAATACCATATCGCATTGTGCATCACCATTCGCTACAGTCCTTACTCCTTTTACCGCGGCACTCGATCGTCTTTTCAATTCCGATCAATTCTCCGCCGTTTGTCGTCAAGTACAATGGACACGATATTAAACGCTTTCCTGTTTGTCTATCGAAACGCTCCGTCTAGCCGGACAATTGCGAATTCGGGATCGAAGGATTGACGGATTTGCAGCCGCGTGTGCGAAAAACGTAATGCAAAAGGGTATAAATTGAAAAGTCAGGAATGAAAGGACGGACAACGGTGGCAGGATCGGTGGTGGAAAAAAGAACAGGAGGTGGAGGGGTGAGGGATGAGGGGTGGAAGAGAAGGGGTTGGAAGGGTTCTATGGCGTTGGGGAAAGTCAACAGCGTGGGAGTTGGGTACGTTTGGTGCTGTCGTCATGCTTTTTTGCGGCGCCATGCGTGAAACTGATGGCCGAGTTAACGAGCGGCGCGCACGTGTAAGCCCAGTGGCGCGTCATAAAAGAGCTTGCATTTCAACGAGCGTTACCACAGCTTTTCGTGAACATCAACCGCGCCACGGGGTATTCTTTCTGGCTGTTTCTTGTGGCAACAACGCCTCGCTTCAACATCCACTCGACCGATCCCGGGAACGTTGTGAACCCTTCACCCCGTTATTCCGACAAGTTCCCGTGCATTACCGTCGCCGCCTGGTTTTGTCCGAACGCAGCTGACTGTCGGCGAGTGTTCATGATTAGTTTTCTATAGTTTCGCATAACGCGCCCGGCTCACGTAATTTTCCACGCGACGAGCACGACGAAGAAAAGGGCCTACCTCTTCTGAATAACCGCGGATATCACGGCAAGAGTCGATGAACGAAGAAGTCAATGAACTGGCTGGTGTACTCGAACGAGGGATGAATCTAATGTCGAAGAACATTTTGTTGTGGCATCGTCGAATGATTTTTATTCAATGACGTTTGAAAGAATACGTGCTACATGATTTTTTAAATATACAGGGTGGGGCATTTTAAACAGGTCACCTGAATAACTCGCTTGTTTTTGAAGATAGGAGGAAATGCATTAGACCAAACTTACTTGGTATCGGAGGGCTCATAATCAGGTATTACCAATTTTTCTGTAGGTGGAAGCGTCAAGGAGATATGAAGGTCAACTATGTTTTTTTAAATGGAATAATATATCTTTTTACTTACATTCCGATAGAGTGTTTGAAGGCGAATACAATGACCTATTATTAAGGTCATTCAAGGTCACTCAAGGTCAACTGCAAGAGAAAACTGATTATCTCAAAGCACACTTCGAATACTTGGCTATTGGATACTGCTACTACAAGTGATCAAAATAGCGACCTTGAACGTGCATACATAGTCTAAATCGTTGCAATACTGATAACACTGCCTGGCAAATTTCATTTGTATCTATTACAGAGCAAGCTCTTCTTATACGTTGTTGCATGTCAAGTTTGGTAGTTGGTTTTTCGCGGTACACTTCTGCCTTTAATTTTCCCCACAAATAAAAATCGAGAGGTGTCAGGTCTGTGGATCGTGCCGGCCATTTGTTACATCCTGATCGACCTATCCAACAATCTCCAAATTTTAGATTTAGAAATTCTGTAACATTGCGTGCTGAATGAGCAGGACATCCATCTTGCTGGAACCACATGGATTGTCGTTCTTTTAACAATTCTAGTAAAACGTCTTCTAAGATTCTCAGGTATTTACTACTATTTAGCGTGCCATCAATAAAATATATCAATATCGTACGTATATATCAATATATCACGAAATATAAAAAATATCAATAAAATAAAATATGGACCAACTATTTTATCATGAAGAAGGCAGCACCAGACGTTTACAGACCAAGGTCTCTGTTTGTCAACTTCTCTCAACCATCGTGGATTATCTACTGACCAGTAGTGCATGTTGTGACGGTTAACTGCTCCATGGTTTGTAAATGTGGCCTTATCGGTAAATAACATTTTATTCAAGAACATTTCATCGTCTTGTAGTTTTCGTAAGCCCTATTCACAAAATTGTAAACGTTTTGTATAATCATTTTCAGTTTATTGTTGATGGAGTGACATGTGGAACGGGTGAAATTTGTTAATATGAAATATTCGTAAAGTACTTCGTCGACTGATCCCACTTTCGCGTTCCAGTTGTCTTGTACTAACATGTGGATCTCGTATTACAGCTGCTACAATATTTATCGAGTTTCCATCATCGGTTGCTCGTTTGGCAAGGTTACGTGTTTTGTTATCCACAGTTCCAGTTTCTTGGAACTTTTTTATAATGTTTGTAAAGACAGAAAGTGAAGGTCTATTATTACGATCGGGAAATCTTTCACCATACACACGTACCGCTTCCCTCATAATTCTATGACATTCACCATAAATAAGAACCATTTCTACTTTATCTGATATCGTGTAACGCATTTTAGAAAACTGAACACATAGACTGGATAAATATTACGAAGCTGTACTCTAGTCGGTGACTTTGAATGACCTTCATAATAGGTCATTGTATTCGCCTTGACACACTCTATCAGAATATAAGTAAAAAAATATACTGTTCCATTTAAAAAAAAACAGAGTTGACCTTCATATCTCCTTGACGCCTCCACCTACAGAAAAATTGGTAATACCAGATTATGAGCCCTCCGATACTAAGTAAGTTTGGTCTAATTCATTTTCTCCTATCATCAAAAACAAGCGAGTTACTTAGGTGACCTGTTTAAAATGCCCCACCCTGTATAGTGCGAAACAAAACTGTTTAGAACGATTGATTGTTCGTATAAGGTAACTGTTCAAGAGAAATGAGAAGAAGATCAATTTTTGTTAACAGCGTGCGGCCTAATAATACCGAATACCATTGGCTACTTAAAAGGTAGAAATTGATAATATAACTTTGTTGAATTTGTCTCGGATAAGAAATCTATGGTTTCATTTCGAAAAATTAGTTTGACTTTGAAATTCCCATGATTCTAATCTTTAAAAAATAACACCATATTATTGACCTCGTCACAGCGAACAAATTTCCTAAACAAATATTTTTCATAACTTCAGTACGCCATGAAATATTTCAATTTCCAAATAAAGGAAATACGCTGTATATTGTTGAAAGTCAGTGCAGAAATTATTGCTGTGATAAAATATCACCAATCCTCAAATCAGCTCGCCCAATATTAATTTATCGTGTGAGCACGCGTCACATCGTAAATATAATAATTTTTACGACTTCAGCGACGACGCAAAAATAACTATTATTATTATTGTTATTAATGTTATTTCTATTACTTCTACTATCGTTATTATTATTAATACTATTTTCAGGACATTCAAGAGACATTTGAACATTCAAAATTTTGTCTTCAGAACATTCGTAAGAAATACAAGAGGGTGAGTGTTCCAAGAATTTCCAAAATTTAAGTTCGGAAAAATTTAGGATAAGCAAATTATAAGAACATTGACACGATACAGTTAATTAGCTCATTCTATATGTTAAGTCAAAGACGTTTGAAATGAGTTTATGGCACGGTCGGCCATTTGTGTTTTTCAACAATTTCTTCCATCATCCAGCTGTTGCCACTTTTTGGCAGACCAGCCAGCAGCCAACATGTATCACGTAGAAATGAAGTAATTCCGAAAGTTGGCAAGTTTCATGTTGCCATTTTAGTGTCTGAAGTCAAAGAATCAGAACCATAAAGCCCCTAGGCAGAAGTAACGAAGAATCAACCCTCATGTCTCAGCCCCTATTAGCCTGGTCAGCCGCAATTTTTCATTCTGTTTTTATTACCGATTTTTAATATACCAAAATTTTTTATTGCAGCTATTCGCTATAGCTTATGGCTGTACGCCTTATATAGAAAATTGATCATTAAAAAATATGTTTGCATCAGATTAACGCGAGGACTTGATAAATCGTGAAAAGCGTTACGTGGAACAGCCTGTATACGTGAAACATTTTTCATTAGAAGCGAATAGCAACAATCACATAAATTAAAGTGATATCTGGTAAACTCTGTACTCGTCGAGAACTCAGAAATCAGAGTCGGGCGGATTAAAGGCGAGTTGTCTAAGTGTACTTGAACGAAACGTCCGGGAATTATCCGGTTAAAAAATGGCGCGTGCGAAGTAGCGACGCGTCGGGCGCATTAGGATCACGTAGATAGGGGCTCGTTACGACTCTGTATACCACATTTCGTGTATGCGATACACGGATCCTCATCAGCCCTTCATCCCAGTATCAAGCTGCGAGCATGATCGCGACGAGTTGACTTTGAAGCGTCGACCGTTCGTTGGTAAAACAACGCGACGATATCCGCAGTTCAGGAGTCGTTTAATCGATCAACCGAAATGTTTTTATTTGGATATCGTTTGGAAATGTCACTTTGAAAACCGGGGCCTTTCATGAGGAATGGTGTTGATCGTGATGTAATCTACGGTCACACTCATTAATATTTATAAGAGTAATTTATTCTACGAAACGACACGCCATTTCATACCGAATTGAAAAAATACGAACAATTCTTTTTTAATATTGACATTTGTGCATATATATATATAGGTCGACAGCATTTAGTGCACATTATGTAAAACCTTATTTAAACGTCTTCGGCATTTCGCGAGCAGTCAAGGAAAAACATATTTTTATATCTTTCTAATTTTGCTGCAAAATTTTGTTTATTATTTACATTTAATATTCGGAAAAAGTAGAATCCGCTTTTAGTCTCGTTTAAAATGTACTTTTTTAAATTCTTTAGTTTAATTGCTCTGATAAGTTTTCCATCGGAAAGCGATATCATAAATGTGCCCATAATTATGAAAGTGGTCTAAGTCAAAATGAAACAAAAAATGAGTTTATCAGTTATTTCACACCACA
>CM052094.1:9862999-9889997 GCA_028453745.1 Agapostemon virescens
AATTCATTCCGGTTTATCTAACGATATAATTCAGTTGGGCTCTTCGGAACTAATTATTGGCGGCAAATAATTTATATATTTTCCACTATGTCAACAGATAGCGGTTCAGGTAAGTTAATGACAACATACGTATTATGTGAATATGTTAATTACTATTCGGATGTGATGTGATCTGCAGATATTATACGACACGTAATACTTCCAAGAAATGGAAAAGAGTAAGACAATTATCATATTCAGATGAATTATACCAAGACTTCACTGTAAATTTAGAAACCCCAGAAATGGTGCAAGGTAAAACAATACAAATGGTGCAGATAGAAAAAGATAAGAACAGAAACCGGGCAGGAAATGAAGGTAGTTACGCATAAAATATCAGAAAAATTAAGAGAAACAATGGCGAAGAATACACGACAAAAAAATCAGAACTTAAATTAAATTAAATTACTTCCATTATACACCACCACTAGATCAGTAACGAATGAAAAACATAAAGATATTATGTGTTTACTACTATACATCCCTCCAGTTTTTCAGGAACATTTTAAGAATCTTAAAAGCTCGAAATGATAAAAATGGATTACTTTTTAAAAATAATTAATAAATGTTCATGAATTATTTCATTAAAGTTATTGTTTCAAATAAAACTCATAGTTCTTTATTGCTTTAAGTCATTTATAGGACATTAGTCTAAGTCAGTTCAAACTTTAAAAACAACATTTTCGTATGAAATTCACACAAAATTTCATATTCATAATAAATTTCCATTGATCAAGACTAATAAAATTATAAATTAAAATGTCGCATAATGTAAAAATATTTTTAATTTATTCAAATGCAATTCATTAAATATCTCGACACAAGAAATATATGACTTAGACCACTTCCATAATTATGGGCACAAATGATTTCAATCCCGTGGAATTTCTGCACGTAGCGGTGGCATATCGTATGATCTGACCTGTCCTAGAGACGATGATGGTAACGCTGGAGTATCAGTAAACGTGGTAAACGGACGGTTGTAATTTAGTCGCAGGGAAGCCGATTAAAACGTTCGGCGTAGAATGTTTTAGCGAGAGAGTTTCTTTCTAGAACAGTGTCTGTGAAATCGGCGGTTGTCACTTCGGTGTGCTCCCTACAAGTCTGCCCATGTTGAATAATTGATCCTTTATAGCCGAGGCTGGAATTGGTTTCACGACGGATCGCTTCGCCGCGTTTTATTTCACGGGCCTCGACTGTGTGGATTTGAAGGTTTAAAGGATTTCATCGGGCGAGCACCAGTTTGTTGTACTGAAATGTATTATACGTAGATTGTTGATTAAAATAAAAGGGAGGGGGCTGCGGCAACGTTAATTTCGTTCGATCGTGTGGGAATGAGGCTGGAGTAGTCTGCCGGAGATTGAATTAAAAAGAGGGCTGATCCCATTCTCGAAACTCGGGCTTTTGTAAATATTCGCGGCCGAGAGTAAATCTGCCGAGTTGTTTTGTGGGGACGCGTGTACCGGCGCAATGAATGGGATAGAGATTTATTGAATGTCTGGAACCGGGTTCTGCTGTGCGAAAATTTTCTGTACATTGAGTGGAATTTAAATAATATTGATATAGTGCTGGCACGTACAGGGATTTAATTTTTACAAAAATTTTCAGGCGCGATCAAGTAGATGCAAGTAATACTCAATATTTTACTGCGGATCTTTCCGCAGAATACAAATCTGCTACCATAATTGGAAGGAACTATGGGCTACTTTGAAATTTCATTCTTCCGTTGTTAACCGCAATACGTTAGAAGCGATTCATCGATATTCTTAATTAATTTTTGTGTTGCTACTCCTTTCAACTGAACCCACTCACACGTGTAACAAGCACATAAAATCTGCGGTCTAATCATAAGAAATTAATCCATCTATTTCCTACGGACGAGTATTTTCAAAAATGTTAGGAACACTTTCCTCCGGAAGCTGAACAAACAAATTATATATGAAAATATGAAAATCTTTGGAAAAATAAATATACATTTATATAATTTATTTAACTATTTGGCCATTCATACATATAATCTGAAACAGAATTAAGTGGACGTCATGTAAGAAGCAATAATTTTTTTTCATTGGACTAAACGACTCGTGCTATTTTAAAAATATTAGAAGTATTAGTTTAGTACTTTATAAAAGAAATGAATGAAACACTTCATGGCAATGTTAAAGTTAATGATGTTCTACTAAACTAACCATATGTTAATTATAGATAGATAAATAAATAACATTCTCGGTACTTCTACAAATAATCAACTCTTTCAATTATAATATGAAAATTAAACGAAGTGACTAGATGTTAATTCTCGTATATTTTGTTTGAAATAAAGTAAATAAGTGGAAATTAATGCCCCTATATTGTCAAACATGATATGACATTATCCTTTTCCTAAAATAATCAATTGTAAGATTAACATGATATGTACATATAAAACTAGTGCAGCATTGTTAATACACTTTTCGGATTGATATTCTTTAATCCGAAGCTAGGTTCGATAAAACTTAATACCATGTAATGTCAATGTATACACACGCAGTTCACTTTATTATTTAATTGCTCATCTTAACTCCACGTTTCAGATAATCCGGATAATCTTCAGATCTAATAATTTTGAACTACTGCCTAGCTCGTTAGTAGTTGAAAACTAATTAAACGTGAGATTGTTTTATTGAGAATGAGGTTTCAGTGAAAATCATAGAATAAAAGAAAATCTATAGAATGAATGTACAGCATGCGAGGAGAGAGAGAGAGAGAGAGAGTAGAGAGAGAGAGAGAGAGAGAGAGAGAGAGTCTTTTATAGAATGAATGTAGCATGTGATGAGAGAAAGCCTTGCGGATGAAGAAAATGGTTGAATGTAAAATATTATTGATTTTGATGTCGTTGACCAGTGTATTGAGAGTTAGTTCGATCATTACGTTTTATTAAACATCTATTAAATAATTAATAGATACACACATTAAATAATTCATGTTTTAATGTGTATTAATTATTAATAACTTAATTCCATTCGGACCTAAATATAATTTTACTTCGTAGTTCAATAAGTATAAACTTCCTTCTCGTAAGAAATTATGAATATGAAAGAATGTAATGCAAGGGATTAAACGATACCAAAAGATGATATTTGGACTTGCACGATCTAAAATCAAGCTGCAAGTAATTGATTATTTTTGGATTACTGTGGACAGAACCGATATAAAAATTAGCGCAAACATAATTGATTAAACAAGTTTCGTGAAAAATGTTAGCAGCATTTTATTTTCTTCCAGGAAAATGCAAACGGACTTTATCGCAGAACCCAATAATTTTTTCCCCGTCTACTATATTTTCATCGTGTCCATAAATCCGTAGAGCGAATCCGACATGATTCATGCGGGAACCTCAACAAGAATTCTGCGGACGCCGGCGGTGGTCGGTGTGTCGTGAAACTCAGGATTGATCGTTCCAATGATTACGAACTGGCTAATTAGCGGCGCGTTGTCAGGGTGGCCGTCAACGCGGGACATAGAAAGTCGAGCGACGTCAATTCTGAATGTTCACAGGCTTTATTGACATCACCGACTAAGCCGGTGAAATCACACGGCAACGCCTCCTGCCCGGAAACGTCGATATAATGTCACGGATCGTGTTCCGTTCGCCTTTGGCAAAAGGTATACCGTTTATTAACTATTTGGTACTTTGAAAGACAAAAGAATTCGCCTTGGTCATCAATGACCCGTTCCTGACCATATGGTATCGCACCATACACGTTCAGTATACAGAGCGGCGAACCGAACTCTAATAACCACTTCAAATAATTTCTAAATTATAAATTGTACAAAAATTTATCTGCATAAAGTTCACACGTGTGGAAAGAGATCATGTGGTGCACATAGCTTTTATATACAGTGGCTAACGAAAGTATTCGAAATATTCGCAAGATTTCTTATCTTTAGCACATGAAATATGTATGCTAATCCGAAATGTTTAAAACAATTTAGCATCTATAACAAGAGAGAAGTCCCAAGATTATATGAATAAAATTGGAAAATAATCCAATCAAATATATAATATTTACAACATATTTACTTAATAGACGCACCAGGATTAGGTAACAAAAGTATTCGAACGCTTCAAAGTTATTAGTATTGCTACTTATGTATATCGCAACGCTAAATGTAAACATTAGTATCAAATGTAAACAAAGGAACACTTAGTTGATCATACAATATCGTTTGATTAAGAACAAAGTACAATTGTGCAGTGTATTAACGAATATGAATAGGAAAAAGTCAGAAACATAAAACTGTGAACGAGAAATAATATTAAAACTACGTAGAGATGGAAAATCTTGTAACGGAATTGCAAAAATTGTAAACAGGAGTAAATTTACAGTGCACTATATAATAAAGAAGTTTGAAAGTCGAAAAACTGTTGCTAATAAAACTCATTCATGTCGTCCGAAAAAATTGACATACAGAGAAGAGAAAACTATAATTCGCGAAATAAAAAGAGATTCTGCAACTTCTGCTCCCAACTTGGCAAATATGGTTGAAGAAATGTTTGATAAATAGGTTTATCCTCGATTGTGTCGACGATTACTGTGGGACAATAATTATCACGGCAGAGTTTCAAGAAAGAAGCCTTACATTAATAAAGTAAATCAACGAAAGAGGTTGAAGTTTGCAAAAAATTATATTACCAAAAAGAATTGCTTCTGCAACAAAGTCATATTCTCAGACGAATTGAAATTTAATATCTTCCGTTCAGATGGTCGGCATTATGTATGGCGAGAACCAAATACAGTCAAACATTAAGGTGGCAATATCATGGTATGGGACTGCATGACAGCTAATGGGACTGGAAAATTAGTGTTCATCGATGGTACACTCGAGAAATATAAATACCTAAATATTTTGAAAAATAATTAGAAGATAGTCCCAGAAAACTGGGATTACTAGAAGACTTTTGCTTCCAACAAGGTAACGATGCCAAGCAAACAGCTTGGATCATGAAAGAATGGATCATTTATAATACATCACGCATGTTAAGTACTCCCCCACGAAGCCCACATCTCGATCCGATCGAGCACCTGTGGGCAGAAATCGGAAAAAGACTAAATAAATATCATACTACGTCAAAACAAATGTTAATGGATAAATTAACTGAAATATGGAAGTTTATTGAAACCAGTTTCACAAAAACGCTAGTACATAGTATGGAACGTCGTTTAAGAAAAGTGATCAATGCCAATGGTGGTCCTATTAAATATTAACACATGAAAGTGAAACAATATTTGTAGCGTTCGAATACATTTGTTATCCATGCCTGGTGCGTGTTTCGAATAAACATATTGTAAATATTGTATACATGATTGAATTATTTTTTACTTTTACTAACATAATCTTGGGACTTCTCTCTTGCTATAGACACTAAATTGTTTTAAACATTTCGAATTAACATACATATTTCATGTGCTAAAGATAAGAGATCTGATCGTTCGAATACTTTCGTTAGCCACTGTATATGTGTTACAACATACGTGTGGTATAAGAGGAAGTATATACAGGGTGACACACTTGAAACCGATGGCCTGAATAACTTGGCTGCTATTGGTGATAGAAAAAAATGCGTCTGGCCAAAATTATTTGGTTTTGAGGGGCTGATCACCCGACGTTACTAGTTTCTGATAGATGGAGGCTTCAAGGAGATACGAAGGTCATCTCTGATTCTGTAAATGGTACAATATGTTCTTTTATTTACATTCTGATAGAGTATTCCAAGACGAATTGAATGACCTATTGGAAAGGTGACTAGCTGAAATGGATCAGGAGAAATATTCTAATCTACTCGCTCTCGTTCAGCTTGTAAACGCTCGTCAACTTATGGCTTCTGTACAATGGATTTTGTGGTAATGGGAATCAATTTTCACAAATATCGTGCACATCTTTGACATGCATAGAGACATCATGGTATGAGCCTGTTCCCTTTGAGACTGTTATAGACGTTAAATTGTTTTAAACATTTCGAATTAACGAAATGTTTAAAAATACGGCTTGTCTGTTTCCCATTTCGAAAACAAAATTTTTCCGGCAAAGCATGCCCATAAATATCCCTAAAACGACATTTTACCACTTGATCACAGTACAGACCCAGTCGCGATGTCTACAGTGGCACACAAAAGTATTCGTTTTTAATTTTATTATTGTTACGTTTTTAAGATTGCATCAAATGTCTTGACATTTCTTGAGCAATTAGTTGCATTGATTTAATAAATCAATATACAAAATGAATTTTGTAAATATTGGAATTGGTATGAATTACATGACCAATAAAAAAAGAACCTTTTAAATATTTTTTGTTTGAGTCACGTACTAAAAATTTTAAAGACGCATCTGGTAGACCTATGATAGTTATACACATGCAGAAAAATTCATTGAAATCGATCGACATACACACGAGCTACATGCCATCGAAAATGGTGAAAATCGCAATTTTTAACGATTCTTGGTCAGTTTCCGCTTAAACTCCACAAATTCTTACACCTTTCTACGCGTGTCATTTTTTCCCGCGTCAATCGATTTCGATGAAATTTTCAGCATGTGTATAACTGACACAATTCTGAAAAACCCATATTTTAAATTTTCATTACGAGTTGATATAAAAATGTTTTAAAAAATGTCTTTTCTACTTTCTCACGTAATTTCTACCAATTAGAATTATTTCAAAATTATTTTTGTATATCATTTAGTAAATCAATGCTGCTAGTTGCTCCAGAAAAGTCAAGTCGTTTGGTTCAATTTTGAAAAAGTTATTTAGGTTTGAAGAGTGTCCGAATACTTTCGTCAGCCACTGTAGATAATTCTAGACAAACAGTATTTACCCAAGTATGTCGAAAGTGCTACGGATCAAGTGGAACACTCGTTATTTTTACATACGTGAGCGTGCTTGGCCCTAAGAAGTCGTTAAGGATATAGATACGCCTGAAAGTTAAGTATTTTGTTTTGAAACGAGAAACAGACCAGCCGCACTCCACTCGATGACAATTACAACATCGCAGACCTACCCGCAACGGTAAAGCGACACCAATTTCGGGAAAAGGATCTTTGGTCAAGGCATTTCTGTGCAATGTCCTACGAGACCAAGTTGGAAAAATGAAATAACGAAGTCAGTAGACGTTGCACAATTCTAGGATTCATCTCCCTTTTATCCCTACCAAGGTAGAATCCTTTTCCGAATCTTGCTTGAGACAGACCATTCCGAACCTTGGAGTAGTACACATTGTATTACGTCCTAACAACATTTAGATATACAAACGAATACACACATTTTCTGTAAATTTAATTTAGCCACCCGGTATATCTTAAGCATTTCTATTGTAATAAACGGTCGAACCTCCACCATATCCAACATCCTTCGACCAGACGCGACGGGAACCTACAGCAACTATCTGCAACCGCGCCGCTCGACTATGTCACCGGCAACGCTGATTGATGCGTTATCCTGAACCACATTTTGTATAAATTCCTAAATTTCGTATTACTAAACATAACGAAATTATTCAAATTGGTTAAAGTAATTGGATCGATCTGTATTTCGAGAACAGCGCGTAATTGACGAAACGTCGTCAAGATTAAAGACATAAGCAATTGCAAAGCCAGCAGTGAGCTCCCGGAACCGCGTTCTTTCGTTTACGTAATTGCTGATAAATTTTCAAGAGTTCCGTGAAATTCAAACTTCTCCCTCGCAGCTAATAAATTTACTACTAAGAAATTAAACTCTTCATTAATTGGCCAAGTGTTCCCTCTCGTCCAGCAAATCCGTTCAGTCCGAAGACGTCGCTTCCATTCGCTTGATATAAGTACGTTTTCTCCAGGCTCGATCTAATTCTATTTTTCGTTCAATTATTAGAGGACGACGCTGAAAGCGTATTACGTTAAAAGAAGACATTTGTCGGGCGCACGTGTTTGCCGGGACCAGCGACGACGCAATAATAGACAAATTAGCCGAAGGAAGTATCTGCTGTGGAATTTCATTTTACGGCAACCATTGAAATCCCGCCCCGTTTCCAATTTGAAAATACTTGTTGGATCGAATACACATTGTCCTCCTTCTTCTCTGTCTCTATCTTTCTTTCTGTCTGTTGCTAGCTTACTTTCTCCAGCGAAGTTATTTCGTTAAAGGAAAGTCATCCCTTTGCAGCCCATTCTGTAGATGGTGCGTCGTTGCAATTGAAGTGTTACAAGGTACAAAGGCGTTTCCGGTAAAATTGTGCTTTCAAATATTCGATCTCAAAGTTTTATTTCATTAATGAAACTGCGATACGTGTGCGATGAGTATTAAAATAATACTCTTTAAAAACAGTGATGAATAATATGACGATAAAATGTGTATTAATTTTAGTCTGCGCTCAAAATGACGTAAGAATAAAAAATTTATACTGGACGCGTTTCTCTTGTTTCCTCTTGAAAGAACGTATCGAAAATAGGTATTTCTCCGTAATGATATATTTTAATAAGAATTTTGGATTATTTTAGAACAACTTATATCTTGTAGCGACGAATTATAAGAAATTCTGTTAATGTGATGTATACAAAAAGATTATAAAAATATCGTATAAATGTATTTTAGCTTTTATCCACGGCAATCTGTAATTATTATTCTCAATAAATCTTTGCAATTTTGCGGAATATTTTTGTCTGTACATTTTAAAAGGCTTTCGATATTTTACATTTTTCACTTTTAAAGGGTAAGACAAGATTTGTTTATTAACGTTCGTCAAAAACAGAAGATTCATTGGAAAATTCAATGATTTTAACACTAGAACTATCAGATTGATCAAAATGACTTGCGAATAGGAATGTTTCCGCGAAAACTTTTTACATAAACGTTTTCATTAAAGCATTAACGTAAAAATTGCATTAAATATCAATAAGTGCAACCCAGTCGTTATTATAGTGCAGTCTATAATTGTGTAGTTTATTACATGATAGTTTCAGTGTTAAATGAATCTTTTCAACTATAAATAGTGCCAAAAATAACAGATTTATGTCGACAGGTTTCGAACTTAGTTATAACGTTTATAGATAACTACGAGCAAAATGATGTTAGCAGTATTGGAGTACTTATTCTAACTACCACAGTCGCTGGAAGCACATTTTTCATGTTTAACAAGCAATTAAATGGAAAAGGGCGTTTCTATAGAAATGCTTATGGGTTAGTTACAGATAAGGTCTATAGGTTCTAAAAGTGCGATGGAAGGGAGAAAGGCATTTTTAGGGAAACGCCCATTTCATATTAATAATCACCATACTAATAAATACAATGGTACGAAATCTTCAATCCACACATTTCTATCATTTCTAACCTTCCATGACGTCGGAATTCATTACGTTACGTATGCGGGAAACAAGTCGTGACCTGCATTCTTATATGAGATTTAAAAACACGAAGCTTCCATTTAATAAACTGAAGATCACCTTCGTTTCTTGAAAAATAATGCAAATATAAAAAATTGGCATAACTTATCTTGCTGCAAGCGAGATATTTTCTAAATTCTCCTTGTTTCTTGTCTTCCTTTTAACACGTTGAATGCTATGTCCGTTCCTAAGGACTGACGGTATCAAATTTACAAATTAATATGTTATAGATAATTGATATAATATTAAGAAATATTCGCACTATTTCAATAGATTCGATTGAAACAGAAAAGCACAAATGGGCTAAGCGAGTCTTTTGCTTATGCACAGTTGCATTATTTCTGTTTAAAGGTAAATAAAATGTGACGCGAAAGCTAAGCAAAATGGCTCCCTATTCAACGTGTTAAAAAGGCTGCACGTATATTTTGACCGCAGGCCCAACGACTGCAGAAATTCACAAGCCAATTGTCTATAAAAGTTGGTACACTTACTCCGCCATAGTAATTAGCATCGCCTCACGCTGCTACCTGTGCCGCCTTCTTTAGCTATTAATAAAACAATAAACGATACATAACCCAGTGGTATTGTTTAAAATACTATACATGTTTATACTAAATGCTTATATTTCGATAAAACAAGCCAGAATTCTTTCCTACGCACGCCAGGTGCAAGACTATCTTCCATTATGTATAATTATTGTTAAATGGCAAAAAGAAAGAAAATCCTGAAACATGTATCCCCTATTTTGGATCAAAGATCACACACCCAAGTTTACATTAAAATAAACTAACAATAAATAAGAGAAATTGGAAAAAAAATTCAAATTTTTTCGACCCTCTGTATTCACCAACGTTAGGGCCACATGATAAATAAAAAAATTAAAAGAAATGAAAATTGATATATATATCGTACAAATTTCTTTAGAAACATTTTTCGTTCCGAATAATAATAGCGAGAAAACCATGTTGTCATAATTGTGAAAGACACCCTGCATGCCCATTTTAAATGGAAACAAATGATAAATTATAAATTAAAATTTTCAAAATATTTCTTCTCCCAAAATGGAGTCAGCTGAATACAATATTAATGACTTCATGTACAGGGTGTCCCACATAAATGGGAACACCTAAATATCTTTCGTATTTACAGTCCTATCAGAAAACTTCACAGGACAAAGTGACACTATTGCAGGGGGGCAATATAATGGTGAAGAAAAAAATTTTTTATGTCGTGTTTTTTAATGAAATTTCAAAGTCACCGATGTTTTTTTAAATGGAATAATATATTTTTCTTACGATAGCATGATAGACAATAAAAAACTGAATTTAGTGGATACCACCTTTTTGACCTTGAAATGACCTTGAGCAAGAATAATCATGCTGAAGCGGATGAAATGTGGAAGTTTAAAACTTACGTGTTTCGGCAAAGATTGCGCGTTGTTTACGTCGGGTTGACCTTTACATATTATAATAAATGTTCGAAATAGTTTTCATTGTAAACAGCGTATGTTTATGTTAGAGTATGTATCATTGAGATAGTTAACAGAAGGTTAATCGGTTAGAATAAGTACGTTGTTCCTTCTGCATTATTCGAGTTCGAAACGTGAAAGTGATAACAATGCTTTATACTATACAGAAACGAATCGATATGGTTTTCACTTATGGCGAAAGCCACCAATCTTTGAGGCAAGCAGTACGTTTGTATCGTGAAAAATTTGCGAATCGTATTTGTCCTTCGTTACACGCATTTTCCGTCGTGGTAAAACAATTTAAAAATACCGGTAGTGTAAACCCACAACGGCAAAGGATATGCGGCAAAGAATTACTGCAGCATGTGCTTCAATTACGTCTCAGGAAATCGACAATGCCTACAGATCATTTATTAAAAGATTGCAACATTGCATAAATGAGGATGGTCAACATTTCGAACATTTATTATGATATGTAAAGGTCAACCCTTTACTAATAAATAAGAGAAACTGCAAAAAAATCAAATTCTTAATGTATTGTTTAAACAAAAAACTTTTGTTAAAATTCTCTTGCTCGGCTATTTTTCCCATTGAAAAACACAGAATTTAAAAAAGAATTCAAATTTTTCGACCTCTGGTTTCCGAGATATCTCGAAAAATATGGTTTTGACCCCCAACTTTGAGGGCTGTTTTCACCCCTTCAAAGTGGATGGTTGCCGATAAAAAAATATATGTGTCAAATATTTTTCGAAGAACTATAAGCTCCCATAAGTTTCATCAAAATCGGATTTTTACATTTGAATATGTTCCCTTGCAAATCAAGGGATAAACCGAATGAAGCGTGGGGTGTTTGTTGAAATAGAGACACTCTTCGAAAGTTAATTTGATCAACGTTAAACCGAATTTTTAATATTATACAACAAAATGGAGGTCGCACGAATTATTAATTAGTTACTCTTTACACAAAAACACTGGTTCTATTTACCGCAAACATATTCTTTAGTAAACCTGTAGACTGCAATACTGATTCATAAGCTTCGTAACGTTTGTACTCTACAATTCAACATTTCATATGTATATTTCACTGACATATGCAGTCAACACTACGGATTGTAATGATGCGATGAAAGGCAATGGAGCGTGATTTGAGAAACGCTTACATTTTCCGAAACCTTTCAATTACTAAACTGATATGATGAAAACAAGTATCTCGAGCACCTGTCTTGGATCGCTGATCAGCACGGTTTACGAGGCAACGTCTGGAAAATCGCTCGGGGATCCAGAACGAATGTTTAAGCGAAACTTCGGCCACAAATGGAAAGCCACACGCTCTGTTGCCTCTCCGGTCTCTCGTTAATCATGCTCGGCTTGGTCTTTGTTTATGCCCGAAGTAGTGGAAGCTGATTAGGAAGGCAGCTTTTTGCGATTCGTTTTTCTGAATTTGCGTGCGATCCACCGTCGCGACGTTGATACAAATTATGATCGAATCGATGGCATACGACGCGTCGTTCGAGATTTCGTTTCCTTATCTGACGGTATTAGGTTAAGCGAGAAACAAACTATTCCCCTTCTGTTCTCGTGAAATGCTTTTGATGTGACAATATATTGAGAAAAAATGCATCGTTGTTACGACGGGATTTCCTTATTGTTAGTCCTTCCTGCGTTCGGAAATATGTAGAATAGTACATTGAAATCATGTAGAATAGTACATTGATGAATAATTGAATGTCTCTCGAAAATAATGTCAGAATTTTTTCGTCAACAGCATCGCACGCTCACTCACGCGCACACGCAAGCACACCTTTTTCGCGAGTGGGACATTCGCTGTCGCGACGGTCCATTTTTATTTTTATCGTCGACGAGACAATTGTGTGTAACAAGTACAGCGAACGCTCTCCGGCGTGTGAATTCAACGATCAACGATCCACGTGGATGGCTCGAGGGATCGTATATGGCACGTCAGTTCCTGTATGCGAACAATCCTGTCTGCCGCCTCATACGGTAGGCCTGCGGTTTCTCGTAGCGTGTACTTTGAGACGGAAATGCCATCGCGACTGCCGGAAACTACCACCGAAATAGATGACGGTGCCGAGCACCGCGTGATAGTCCCTGCCATCGACTGCCGTCTGATTCTATCTGCGGTAAGCCTTGTTGATACGGTTTAAAGGGGAAGACGTCGTGTCAAGCCAGACAGTGCTCGACCGTGAAAGTGGCCACTGAGGATGCAAAGTAGTCAACTGTACCTCGATAGACTGTGCATTTTCACGCAAAATAAAAATTATCTACATACAGGGTGGGCCGATAACTAAGTCCACCTTGAATATTGCCGTTATTTGTAATAATATGAAAAAAATGTCATATATGAAACTTGCACGGTGCAAAGAAGGGAACATTATGATACATACAGTCGGTGTGGAAAATATTCGTACAACGACCAATTTCAAATAAAACTGTGTGCGTAAACTTCAGTTATAAACTTTAAGCTAAAAACATGATTAATAAATATTCTTGGGTATTTTTTTAAAAGATTTCGTGAAAACCAAATTTTATTTTCTTCGAGTTTAACAAATATATACATCCAGTGTAGATAAACGTAAGAAATAGAAGCACGGAAAGTATTCGTACAGTTGTAATGAAAAATAAACTATAAAAATACAATATATTTTTTATATTTTAATTATTTGTGAGATTGCCTTTGGATTTTATAATAGCTTCGAGTGTCCTTGACATGGAATTTACTAAGTTAGATGGTCCAGCCGGTGTTATTTTGTTCCACTCCTCTAATAAAGCGATTTTTAAACTTTCTTTCGATGAAACATTATGATTACGTATTTTTTGTCCAAGATAATCCCATAGATGTTCAATGATGTTGCCATGATGTCCCATACATGTTGCAATGTATATTGCAAGAAACACTATACAGCTAATGCAAGATCCAGTTACTTAAATAGCTTAAATAAAAACTATTATGCGGAATTAGGTATCAAGTCTTGTTAAGTACACCGTTTCACAATAAACCTACCACAATGGGTCAAGCGAACCTTTTCAGAATTTTTATTTTGCAATTGTCGAAGTTATAAAATTAGGAAACGATTCAATAGATGTCTTTGTTCAATCCTACATTGTAACGAAAGTCGCAAGTGTTGTACGAAGGTGTCACGTCGATGATATAATAGTTTCTTCTCAGAGTACAAGGAATGTCGCTGAGCACCTGAGTGGCGTAATAACTACACGATTATAGTGGTTGCGATTTTCTTTATTTTCAACTTCGGAATGTTTGCGATTTTTGTGGTATAACTTCTATGTTTCTATCAGTTCGCGTTCTAATACGTGTTCGATTGTCGGTTTGCGATTTCTAGGTTTCGAGTTCTGTTATGTTCGCGATTTCTGATTTAGTTTGATGTTCGTTTCTTCGCGATTTCTATTTTGTCTGCTGTTCGTGTCCTTCGCGATTTCTAGATTCGTCTGCCTGAGTCTTGTTGCGTTCTGTCCGTCGTCACCTCGGTTTTGTCGTGATTAGTTGAGGGATTATCGTGATTTATTGTAGGGTTGTTTGGTTTCCGTTTCTTCGAATGCGTCGCACGTGGTGTCTGTTCGTCGGGGTAAGACTGTCTGCGTGTTCGGATCCTGTCTGTTCGGAGCAGAATTTCGTAATTTCTTGCCTGCTTTTCGTTTGTGAGTTATACATTATCGTAGACATGGTTAGGCATGTACAACCTTCGGTGTCGCCGTCACAACAGCATATAATCCAAATAAATTAAATCTTGGCATTATATATAAATTCATATACACCAGTCAATTTTAATAGTCAGTAGGTTTAGTGATAAAAAGGAATAACTTTTCTGAAATTGTTATAGGTCGGAGCTGTGAAGAGAAACGTGAAGGTCATGATTTTGTATTGTTTTTATCGTTGCCCATAATGAAAATATAAAACATCCCTTTTCAAAATCGAAGCCTAATTTGTAGGGTAACCCATATCACTATTTGAACTTCATTGATCGACAAATTCGCTCTTTCGATGCCTCGAACTCGTAAACTCTTCATCAATTATTGGTTTCCGCAGTTATTTTTGTTCCGTTGTTAATAGCGGGGCACTCGGAAACTTTCGCAACGTGTACTTTCGCTGGCGCAGTTCAATTTTCTGTTTAGACTCTGCTGTGTGTTTATTAGACTACAGAACGTAGGAAATTTTAATCGTTTGGAGTGTCTTGTTTATTAAAACTCTGCAGGCAACTCTGAGACTGCACTGTATCGATTTTAGTTCCTGTAATGTACCAATGTTGTTCTCAGATAAAATGAGATTAATTCTGTGTTTAAAGTGTTCGCGTAAATCATGACTACTTTGCATTCTCAGTAGGCGATTGGTTCTCGTGCTCATTATCTCCAAAACGAAGCGAAGGCTACCGGTTCCATTAAAGGCTGGCGTAGGTCTAATACAATTCTAAATAAGAATTAGTTATACACATAATGTAAACTTCAGGGGATACTTTCGCCACACGAATATAAATAAGGGCCGTCTTACATCTTAGCATTCCTCCTGAATTCTACTTACACGGGAACATATTCGGATCTGAAAATCCGATTTTGATGAAACTTATGGGGGCTTAAAAAAAAATTCGTCCTTCGAAAAATATTTGACACGAGTTTTTTTTATCGACAACCATCTACTTTGAAGGGGTGAAAACAGCCCTCAAAGTTGAGGTATTTTTGAGATATCTCGGTAACCAGAGGTCAAAAATTTGAATTTTTTTTTAAATTGTGTGCTTTTTAATGAGAAATGTAGTCACGCAACAAAATTTTAACAAAAGTTTTTTGTTTAAACAATAAAGCTATAAGCTCCCACAAGTTTCATAAAAATCGGATTTTCGCATCCGAATATGTTCTCTTGTTAGATTTATTCATACTATTATTAACACTAAACCTACCATAGGGGATGAAATGACCCTTTCCAGATTTTCTATTTTACAATTACTGACGTTATAAAATTGTCTTAGCAGAAATCGATTCGATGAATTTTTCTATTTCAACATACATTGTAATAAATAAATAAGTAAATAAATAATAAACAAATAAATTAATTATTGTCGCTTTTCTAGGACAATATATTGGGTTGTTCGGAAAGTAATTTCGTTTTTTCCCGACAGAGGATATAATTGTATTTTTTGCACTCAACTTCACACTCAAGCCGCATAATGATTATATGTTTTGAGAGCTAATATAGCAAGGCTTGTATGTGAAAAAGTCCAATTGATTCTACGCAGTAGTCTTTGGCTGGTGCCCTTTTAAATATGCAGAGCAATAAGAAGCATTTTCGTCATATTTTACTTTTTTACTATGGAAAAGGTAAAATGCTGTTCAAGCCAGAAAGAAATTAACCGATGTATATGGAGAAGATGTGTTGACAGTACGCCAGTGCCAAAACTGGTTTGCAAAATTTCGATCCGACAATTTTGATGTCGAAGTTGCGCCAGGTTTTGGAAGGCCGATTGAAGCTGATAAAGACACGATAAAGGCATTAGTTGATGCAAACCGGCGAATAACAACACGTGTGGTCGGTGAGAGGTTAAATTTATCAAATTCAACTGTTTATGACCACTTGAAAGGCCTGGGTTTAACCTCGAAGCTCGATATATGGGTTCCCCATGTTCTCACGGAGAGAAATTTGTGTCGTCGCGTTGACGTCTGTGATTCGCTTCTCAAACGTCACGAAAATGATCCATTTTTAAAGCGCATCATTACTGGGGACGAAAAATGGGTTGTATATAACAATGTCAAACGCAAGAGATCATAGAGCAAAAAAGATGAACGGGCTTGAAGCATTTCCAAGGCCAATATCCATCGCAAAAAGGTGATGCTGTCTATTTGGTGGGATTTTAAAGGAATCGTTTTTTTTTTTGAGCTTTTACAGGATAACACAACAATTAATTCGGAAGTCTACTGTCATCAGCTGGACAAACTGAATGATGCACTTCAACAGAAAACGCCAGAATTAATGAACAGAAAAGGTGTAGTGTTCCACCAAGATAATGCGAGACCTCATACAAGTTTGGTCACTCGCCAAAAGCTTTTACAGTTTGAATGGAATACAATGCCACACCCACCATATTCTCCTAATCTGGCACCTGCGGATTATTATTTGTTCCGGTCACTGCAACATTTTTTAGACTGTAAAACCTTCACTTCAAGTGAGGAGGTCAAAAACCACCTCGATCAGTTTTTTGCCAGCAAAGACCAAAAATGTATGAGCATGGAACCATGCTACTACCAGAAAGATGACAAAAGGTATTGGATCAAAATAGCCAATATATAATATAATAGAATATTTGATCATTATACGAAAATTGTCTTTCATTTTCATAAAAAAAAATGAAATTACTTTCCGAACAACCCAATACATTAGCCAAGTTTACTGCTCGGTAGGTTTAGTGTTAATAATATCATTGCCATTATCATTTTGGAGGAATGTGTAAAGGTTAAAATCGTTGTATTGCTAAATCCTGTAAAAATGCAATAAATTCGCACAAAACCGCAGTGTAGTCGTTAGCGTAGTCATTACAAAACAAAAGACGCCGGCAGTTCGTCGACCGTATTAAAAGCAACCGAAGCGGAGCGGTGGTCTCGCGCGTAACGCTACACTTTGAAACTCGTCGGCGAGGGATCCAGGACTCATCCTGACCGGAATGGGAACAATGAAGAACATCCAATCTGCTTTGAAAGTTCCAAGAAAACGCATCCGACGTCTTTTTACCAGCGTACCACCGTTCCAGCGAGGGGGAAAAAAGGGAAGAAACCGGTCACGGCAAGAGGGGGTTGGCCGGTTAAACAAAGATTTGTAACAAAAAAATTCTAAGGACCTCTCGGTCCGTTGTTTCTCCTCTAATATCTAGCCATAAGACGCCATCGCCCAAGGATCACGAAAAGTAGAGGTCGCCGGAGGACGATTACTAACTAAGATAACGGCTTTCAGAGCTAATCAGTCCTTCTCCCGCGTTATTACCGCTCATCCTCAGGTGTTAGTCTAGAGATATGCAAGGATTCGAAAGTATTGAGTGCCCGATGGTTGGGAAGAGTAGTAACTAGTGTCACTACATCGAGATTGTTGTTGCGTGCACGTTTTCTATTACTTGATATAGTTAAACCCGCTCTTCAAAGATTAAGAGTGGACTGTATTTCTAATGATTGCTGACCGGATGTTGAGGTGTTAGAGTATACTTTATTTAATTCGAGTGTAGAAATCTTATCTGATATACAGGGTGGGGCATTTTAAACAGGTCACCTGAATAACTCGCTTGTTTTTGAAGATAGGAGAAAATGCATTAGACCTAACTTACTTGGTATCGGGGGGCTCATAATCTGGTATTACCAATTTTTCTGGTGGTGGAGGTAGGTGGAGGTGTCAAGGAGATATAAAGGTAAACTCTGTTTCTTTAAATAGAACAGAATATTTTTTTACTTACATTCTGATAGAGTATTTCGAAGCGAATACAATGACCTATTGTTAAGGTAATTCAAAGTCACTCAAGGTGAGTGTGTTTGACAGACAGTGTGTTTGAAGCCACGTATGCGATTGGGAATGAATGGTGTGGTGTGTATGATTTTAGAGTATAAGGAGGTCTCGAGGAGACCTCATTGTTATTCGACTTATTCGGTTTTCATTCGGCATTCGTATCTTTTTTAGTTGGAATAAAACAGACGCAGTATTCTATTTGTTTATTTATTTATGAAAAACCTTAAGTATTCGGTTCTAGAGAACTTCCCTCTACGAGTATTTCTAGTTTCAAAATTGATCAGTTATCGGCAGAAATTTATTCATGCACTCAATATACTCGGACGTCCCCAAAATTCCCGGATATCCCGAAACTCTTGAAAACCCGTCTCAATCTTGTAGAAAATTCTGGACTCGTCCCTACCCAACGTTTTCGTTTTCTTGTACATGCCACTCTATTCGAGTCGTTTTCGGATGCTCGGGACCGGTTCGGAACCGGCTGCCGACACCGGCACGTGATACAACTGCTTAATACGAAGTTCCAAATTATCGCCGCCATAGTTAACTGACGGCATTAATTCACCGAACAGCATCGTCGTTAGTGCGCAATGTCGATTATCGACACTGTTACTAATGCCATTATTGGCCTCTTACCTCCCGAGCATCCACCGGGGACAAGCTCTCGCAGGGTCGCGACCGTGCTCGAATCGGTCCCGCGACAACCTCGTCAAACCCATTGACAGTGTAATCAATAACCTGTGGTACGGTATTAACAGGTAATTTAACCCCTTGGTTACGGCAGACTTTCAGACGCACCGGCCGTACCATACAGTAAGAATTCAGTTGCAACATACGCCGAAAAGTGCAAAATTTTAGGTAGGGACGCATTTTTATCAACACATATTTCAATAATCAACCAACGATTTACGAAAAATACGATGATCGGTGGAATCCGGCAACTCCCGAAGTTACGAAACTGAAATGGCAATTTGCGACCCCAACTCCCGAAACGGTAAAAAAATTTAGTTTCCTTGATTCTTTTCTAACTTTGGCTACAAGTAACTGGACGCATGGGTAGTGTGTATACCAAATTTCAGTTCGATGGGAATAAAATTACAGCCGTGGCGTGACTTTGAAATTTTTGGGGTGTTCAAAATGGCGAAAATAGTCAAAATGGGGTTGATGAAATGTACGTTGCTGGGGTCCCCTGAAACAGTGGCCGCAATGTGAGGGGGATTTCTTAAAGAGGAAGGTTTGGGGAAGATTTTAACGTTTGAACCATGTCGATAGTGCTGATAGAACGGCCGGGGCACGACTTCAAAGATTGCCAAATATTGCCAAATATTGCTATGGTAGGCCTGTAACGTGACCGGGACTCTAGGTTTACCGGCCAGCGTGGAGTGATCGAGAAAATCGCAAAAACGTCGACGAAACTCAATTTTGAAAGAAGATCATAGTAAAAGTGCCTCCAAACCAAATTCGACTTGGTGTAGTTCACCTGACAGTTCTGCCAAGTTATACCCCCTCTTCCCAGTATTTACATGGTATCATTACCATTAGTATACTTATTGGGTGAAACATAATTTACAATGTAAGCTTCGTTTCTCTTGGTACACTGTATAGAAAATTATTTGAAAGTCAGCGAGTTTCTATGACATTGAATGTACATCTATGATTTTTTTCAGAATTTTGTTATGTAAATCCGAATTTTAAATAATTAATAAATTTTAAGTATGTCAGTTTCACATCGTTATGATGAAGGTACTAATATTTCTGCTATTTATAGTTTAAGCTTCGTTTCTTTTGTTCCGTTGAATAGAAAATTATTATAAAAATCAGGAATTTTCTGCAGTACTGAATATACATCTACGAATTTTTTTAAAATTTTTTATGTAGAAACGAATTTTTAAAAGTTAAAAAACTTTAAAAATGTTAATTTCATTGCGTAATGATGAAGGTACTAATATTTATACAATTTGAATGCATTCTTATGATTATAATGTACAACTTTTTCAGACTTTTTGGAAAGGGGCACAGCTAAAAACATTAAAAAGCGATGTTTACCACCTTTCCACGCGGACAAACATAAGTTGACTTTACAGGGATAGGATAGCTTTCAGGACTTAGGTTGGTTAAACGCATTTTTCTTCTCATGGTGAGTACTATGAAGTCTATCCTTCTTTTTTAATCATTCTGTATATGGAATACGTATCTGGGTTAACGTAGGGATTATTTATAATCGGTTCAAATGATCAAGATTTTACTAAATTATCAATTGAATACGCAAGGACTCAATTATATTACAGAAAATTATAATTTCAGTTTAAAAACATTACAGATTAATATTCACAAAAGGTACAATTTTACAAGTTGTTAATTAATTCTCCAGGAAATCGAGTTCCACGGTCGGTATAGAATATTTTGTGCACGAGCATTGCGCGCTTAATTGGTTTTATCATTTACGGAGCCTGTTTTATTTTGCCTCTGTTGCTTTAATTCCGTTTGTTCTATTAAAAATGATTTCTTTTTTAACGCACAGCCAATCGTGCGAGTGGCGCGAAACAATTAATGGCATTACATTGGATTTATTAAAGCAGTATGTCCGCTTTTTCACAGGACAATCCTTTCAGTTAAAAAGTACCGGTTGAAAATCTGATGGAGGAATTATTACTCGCTGCTCAACAAGAAGAGCTCCACACAGCAATGTGAAACGAAAAACCTTTCGTATGTTTTCCCTCTGGTAGAGCGGGATTAGACAGGCCATCCTTGAAAACCGGTAGTTTTTCAGCGAGGGCGGAAATGCGAGTTACGTAATGAAAATACGTTTCACAACAAAACTAACCGGGGACGTATAAATTTAATCCCTCGCAGCACGCCGCCCGCTTAAGACAATGTTCCCTGCTTTTCCCGCGTTAATTTTCTGCGTTCTATTTACCAAGGGAGTTCGGTGAATCCTTCTCGAAAACATGCTACGTTATCACAGAAACTCTGCCCAAACCATTCTATTGATCGAATCTTTCAGGGGATGTCCCAACATATTTTTTCTCTAAGTCCAGAAGGAAAACTCTACATAGAAATTTCCTTAACCCGTAGCACACCAGTAACGTCTCTCGTGTACTCTCATATGCTACTATTTAACCCCTTGCCACATTATTTCGAGCCAGACTCGTGATGAAGATTTTGATCGAAATCTGTCAAATATAGTCACTGCCATTAATATTCGGAAAATTAAAAAAATAATTATATATTATTTTGTTATTACAGTATTAATTATATATAACTTGGTAACCCTTTCGTATGTCTGGACAAAAGATCTCGCGACTCGGTAAATAAATAACTCGCTGTTTAACGCATTTGTTGAAATATTCTCTCAGTACTTTGAACAAGTTGCAAATATTACAGCGACACTTATAAATTCTTCATGTTTTCAATGATTTGTGTTCGATTCACCTTTTCTTATCACAGATACATAAAATCTACGATTTAATCATTTCCTAAAGTATATAAAATTAGACATTCCATATTAATATCGTTTATTGTACAAGTTACATTTACTATGTCCGTTTTCGTTAAAGAAAGTTATATATTATTTGGGGGAAAGTTGTTTTGACCGAAATTTCTCTCCGTTATGAGGATACGATCGATCCGGTTGATTCAATTGGTCGACAAGGAAGACGAGCGAAGGTAGCAGGTGTCGCATACCATTCACCTGTACACCATGAAACAGCCGTTGCACAGATAACTAAACTTATTATACAGGCAAACTAAGTAAATGTTCTATATTTTAATTTTGTACATTAATGTAGATAAAATGAAGATTACACTATGATAAAAATAATTGATTTTACATATTTAACCCTTACCACTTGAATGGGTCTCCGAGGCACCACTCAACATTGCCACACTATTATTTAAAACCATTTTTACATCGCTATGTTTGTGTCTAAGAAATTACTAGATATCTAACTGTTTTAAGGCCATTTCCGTACACATAAAAAGAAATAAATCACGTCTAACGAAAATATTCTAGATCAGAAAAAATGTCTTGGTACTTGAGTGAAAACAGCTTCACGTTGTAAAAGGTTAAATATACATATATCATAAGCCTTGTTATCGCACAAAATAAGATCAGCACAAGAATTGAACGGTGTCACAGCTCCAAACAAATCTCAAATTCTATTGGATTGTCCGGAAAGTTCGTATCGATTTTCGATAGGTGGCATAAAGGCAAATCTGAATATATTAGGTAGTCGGAAAAGTATTGACAGATTTTTGCCATTTTTTTATTAAATGTTCCATTTATTCAAAATAAATTTTATTCAAGTATTTATTGGCCATTATTATCTATGTCCTTTTGCCATTTTTGGGATAGAACCATAATCCCATCGGAATAGAACTTCTATGGTTTATCGGCTAAAAACATGGGTAAGTGATTTTCACAGTCCTTTCTTCAATTCAACTTTTTGCCATCAAGGTAGTTTTGCAGAGATCGAAACAAACGATAATCTGATGGTGCAAGGTCTGGGATATACGGTGGATGCATCAAAATTTCCCAGCCAAGCTCTCTCAATTCTTGCAAAGTCATCAAATTTGTGTGTGGTCAATCAATTCTGGTTTGTTTTTTTTAAATCGATTGTCGTAATCTGGTTAATTATAGACAGTATTTCATAATGGACAATTTCCTTCCGATCCCATCAAACATTCGACATCACCTTTCTTGGCGTCAATCTCGATTTTATCACCGTTCGTGATGATTCACCGGCCTCTGTCCACGATCTTTTTCGCACATTGTTGTTGTATGTTATCCATTTTTCAACGCTCATTATCAATCTTTTAAAAAATGGTTCGATTTCACTATGTTTGAACAATGCTTCGCGGATGGAAACTCGATTCATTAAAATTTGTCTCTGTTAAATAATGAGGCACCTAAACATCGAGCTTCTTTTTGTACCCAGCCATTTGCAAATGATGCAAAATGGTTAAATGGTGGATGTTGAATTCCCTAGCAATCTCATGACTGCATATATGCCGATATTGCTCCACCATTTGCATTATTTCATCGACTTTTTCAGTGATTGATCGATCAGAGCGAAGTGCATTTTTAATATCGAAATTTCTAGAACGGAAGCGAGGAAACCATTTATGTAGTATTGCATTTGATAAAGCATCTTCACCGTAAACACCACAAAATTTTACTCGGGCTTGTGCAGCGTTTATGCCTTTTTCGTTGTAAAAAACATGTAAAATTTTTCAGAAATTTCACTAATTTTCATGCTAATATTACTTTTGACAGGATTGACGAAACACAAAACTGTCTGCATAAAAATTGTAGACTGAAATGTCACCACTCAAATGCGCGTTAGCATGGCGCAATAGTATTGCCCGATATATGACACCAAACAACATCTAGTGACAAAAGTCTCTCAATACTTTTTCGACTATCCAATATTATAGTTACTGAAAACAAATGACACGCGTTTTTGTTATGTGATGTTGCCTGAAACATGGAGAAAGGTTGTAGAACAGAATGGCAGTTATATATTTTAATAAATACAGTGAGTAACTTTAATATTCGGACAATATAAAATTTTTACTTTGTCGTATTGTAATTTTGTTTACGATGAAGGAAAAAAAATTGATTCTAAATTACATTCCTACATAATGTCTAATTAGTAAAAATATAAATTTTATTTATATAATTACTAGCATTTATTAAATATTCTATTATACAAAACAATGTCTGATTTTAAAGTTACAATAATATTTGGACACTTTAAAAAACTGATAAGTTTTGTACTAATTTCTACAAACAAAAAGTAATTCAATATAGTGTAGGATATCCTTCTTGACGAATGACCTCTTTTAATACTTGAGGCATATTGCAAATTATATTTTTCAAATATTCTGTACTAATATTATTCCATTCCTCTTTCAGTTGTTCTTTTAACATTTCTTGAGATGTTATTGCAGTTGTTCTAATAATCGGTCTAGTTTATCCCATAAATTTTCTATAGGATTCAGATCGGGGGACTGAGGTGGCGGTTGTAATAATTTTCGACAATTATACAGCAAATATTCCTGTACGATACGTGCCTTATGCTTGGGGTCATTATCTTGATAATAATTAAATGTATTCTGAATCTCCATTTTTATTGCACATTTACGTAAATTATTTTTAAAAATGTTCAGGTATACATTTTTGTCCATTATGTTATCAATAAAAATTAATTGACCCATTCCATATGTTGAGATACATCCCCATACAAGTACATTTTCATCTCCGTGCTTTATAGTCAGCTTCGTACTTTTAATTTTGAATTCTTCATTTTTCTTTCGCTACACCATTCTTCACCCATCCGATTCAAAAATGTTGAATTTACTCTCATCACTAAAAATAACGTCATTCTACTACGTCTCTTCTTTGAAAACAAATTCTCCCGCAAAGTTTAATCTTTTCTTTCTATTAGTTTCATTCGCATACAGTTTTTTCCTAGCAACTCGTCCATTATAACCACATTCTTTTAATGCTCTGCGTATTGTTTGGGGGTGTACTTTCTTTCCAGTCTCTTCTAATAATTCGGCAGCAAATTTTGGTGCACTTAATGTAGGATCTTTCTTTACTTTTCTTATAATTTTTCTTTTATCTCATGTGTCCAAAATTTTTGTTGGCCTCTTTGCGGAATAGATTGTATTCGGTCTTCATACTTATATCTTTGAATAATATCTCACACTATACTTTTACTAATTTTAACATTGTTGTAATTTTCCTTTACGATTCACCTTTTGCATTGTAAAAAATGACAAGTTGGTGTATGTTGTATGAAGTGTTTCTTTTACGTCCGATCATTACCAGTGTAATGACAGACTGTAATGTTTGTAAAACGTACATCACAATCGCATTAAATATTGCACTAGCTCACACAAATTGTTACATTCCGAGGTGTCCAAATATTATTGTCACGTTAACACTAGACATTGTTTCGTTTAAAATAAAATACTTAGTAAACGTTAGTAATTATATAAAACAAAATTAATTCTAAATTAAATTACTGTATAGGGTCTAGTTAATAAAAGCATAAATTTTGTTTTTCTTCATCGTGAACAAAATTACAATGCGGCAAAGTGAAAATTGTATAGTGTCCGAATATTAAAGTGATTCACTATATATACCACAACTTAAATGCGTTGCGTTTCGATCTTCCCTTCCGAATAACCCAATACATCAGAAAACAGGCAGATGAAAATCTCCGATTACTCGCAGACGGATTATGAAATCGAAGGGGATCAGTCGAAGTCTGAAGCATTCAATAATTTTCGCCTGTAAAGTCGGTCCTGCAGCCGCAGTACACATACTCGGAACCGATCTGTTTGTTATCCTATTGGAATTAGTGCTGGCGCAATGGAACAAGCAGCGGCCCTGCCGTTCGCGCATTCGAAATCGAAAGCTCAATTTTCAACCGCGACGATCTAGGCCAGCACAGAAGAGAACAGGATCGAAGAGGACGAGTCAAGCTGGGACAGGACAGGATACGGCAGAACAGGGCATGCGAGGAAACACAGCGTGACGCGATCGTATTCGCGCAGCGTTTAACCCCGGATCTCTCACGGTTATTTCCGGTTTCACGATTCCATCCGGGTTTTTGCGATTCCGCCGACGAACGATACAGCACGGCTCTTTGGGTTCAGGAGGGTGGACTAGTGTATACTAAAATTCGCGGCACGCTCGATCGGCCGCAAGAATCCTCGGACACGAACGCGAAAGCGGACGCATGGCAACCCTCACCCCGCGGGCGAATATCGGTAATCAGTTTCCCTTCCCCGTCCACGCTTCCGTACGCTTTAACACACGAACAATGGCTATTTAGGTGAATGGGAGGTTTGAATTACGCGGACCGTAATTAGGGCCGCTGAAAGCCGGCCTGTAATCAGAATGTATATGCGGCCAGTTACGCGGTGCACGACGGTTTTAGCAGAAAAATGCCGATGCACCCCGCGGGCTTGTTCTTTGTGGCGAATACTGTGTCTCCTCGATAACTAACCGTGCTGTGAGCTCTACAGGACGACTCTGTAAGAAATGGCTACTTATCGGAGGGACCCGCACACGAGACTGTGATAAATAGTCCAACTTTCGAAGTAAGGGAAAGATTAGAGTTAACAAGATATTTAGCGACGATTTGGAGGTTGTCTGTTGATTTGAATGTATTCTGTAACATATGTTGCATTATTTGTAATAAACGATTGATTACCACCTTACTTCTGCGTCACCATGTTTTTCTGAACGATTTGGTTAAAGATAAGAGTTAGAAGATATTCAGCAACGATTTGGAGGTTGCTTGTTGAGTTGAACGAATTCGGTAACATATGTTGCATTGTTTATAATAAACGATTGATTACCACGTTCTTTGTGCGTCCTCATGTTTTTCTGAACGATTTGGTTAAAGATTAGAGTTAACAAGATATTTAGCGACGATTTGGAGGTTGTCTGTTGATTTGAACGTATTCTGTAACATATGTTGCATTGTTTGTAGTAATCGATTGATTAACACCTTTCTTCTGCGCCATCACATTTTTCTGAACGATTTGGTTAAACAGTAACTGATTAAGTTGCTGTC
>CM052094.1:9890007-9911430 GCA_028453745.1 Agapostemon virescens
CGAAGTATTGGTCCTGTCTGTTCAAAGTTGGAAATCAATATTTCAAATGTTCCAAGTGTCTAATAATAAAGGGAAGAGATAATAATTGTATATGTTCACAATAATAATAGAAATTATTTAAAACGAATTACTAATATCCATTTGCATGGATGTGTTAGCACGATTATTATTTCAACGAGTTCGTGAATTGTCGGAATGTTTTATAACTTGTGGGTGCACAATCGATCGATTTCAATTAATTCTTCCGTATGCGTACAATTATTATAGGTCTACAAGAATCGTCTTCAAAATTTTTAGAGTGTGGCTCAAATAAAAAATATTTAAAAAATTCGATTTTTACTTATCATGTAATTCTTATCAATTGTAACTGTTTCAAAATCTTATTCGCATATCATTTAGTAACTCAAAGTACCTAATTGTTCAAGAAAAGTAAAGACGATTCGTCCAATCCTAGAATATTTATTTAGATTTAAAGAGTGTCCGAATACTTTTGTGAGTTACTGTATATTTATTACCGATTCAAAAATTGATCTTCATCAATTATCAGAAGAAAAATGGAGCTGTTCCAATCAGGGTCATTCCCGTATAAGAATGTGAAGTTAACCCTGCCCGCATAGGCAATACTGATGACCCGCAGATTCGTCCTTCACTCATTGTTTCCGCAAACAATTTTTTATACACGTAAATTGCCACTGATACCGAATCATTCGTTGAATTTTTTATATTCTCTTTCACGTAGTACATATAATGTCAACAAAACCGTACAGTATTCGCTACTTAAAATGCTCTTGAACTTTTATGCAAATATAATTTTAATCAAAATATCGAACGTAAATCTCGTATCTTTTTAAATTAGTCCAAGAAAATAATTAGAACACTTAACGTGTATGTAATATTATACAATGTTGTGAATATCCCAATTTCTCTGCCTATGAGAGTGATTTATTACAGATAATTACACGTAAATAAACATGTAAATTACATCACTATATCCACACTTAATGCACGAAATTTCTCTAAATTTCTCCGAATATAAAATGATTTATTACAGATAACTACACGTAAATAAACACGTAAATCACACCGGTGAATCTATTATTAAATGTATCTATTATTTTCAATTATTGTACAAAATTAAAGGTTACTAATTATCTTTGACAAATTGTCGACGTTGAAACTTCATTAAAAAAACGTTATAGAAGATTCTTGACTTATCTTGATAAAGTTTTCAACGCTATAGAACAAGCTGCGAAAGTTAACATACTTTTTCGTTTCGAAAATTTGATAAATACAGACGTTAAAAATGTTGTTAACACATGAAGCTAGCGCAGATTTAAAGATTAGATTTCTACAAATCGTACTAATTCGTCTAATACAATATTGGAAATAAAATTAATTCTTTAAAGAAGATGAAAGCCTGCCAATAATAACTTGAGGATATCTTTTAAATATAGGTTTATGTATTTGAAATTTTATGCAGCATTCACTAAAGCTGTATATTCCATTATGGTGCAGTTCAATTGTCTCATGCATAATGAAATCACCTCTTTTTCTTAAAAAGGAGTTGCAGTTTCTTTAAATTTGAAAAGACCCTTAAATCGCATTGGAATTATTTAGAAAGCCATAAGGCAACTCCTTTTATTCAGGACCTTATTCGGCCTCTTATAAAATGGAAATTTTAAAATAAAAGATTTAATTATTTTATACGTAAATATTATTGAAGAATTTTAATAAAAATTATAATGAATATTATACAGGATGCCACACCCGATATTGACATCTTGACTATCTCGTTAGTATTGGAATCTTCAATGACATATAAAGGTCAACTTTGTCTTTTTCAGACAGAATGAAGGAATTTTTAAACATATCAACGCATGTAACTTCACATTAATCATAAAAAGATATTAACCTGTTTATTTCGAAACATTAATAGTTCAAGAGACATTTAAGTTCAAATAATTCTGTCACTATTACTGTCGCATTTAGGTGTTGTCTTTGTATGTAGCAACGTAGCGGCCACATAATGACTTAAGTTTATGTTATAGCTCCAACTATAGTGGCTGATACGAAGCAACGTAATCTCACTAAATGTTGCAAAATATCGGCCCACATTAAGTAATGTAGAACAATCATTACTCCATCGACGTCAAAAGTTCCACGATGTAAACGGTTGATACGTTCAACCTATTCTGTAAGATAGAAAAGAAAACAACTTCGTATGACAATAATAGTTACTTAGAATTATTTTAATTTAAATATCAAGACTTTTTGGAGAGGGGCATAGTTAAAAAAATTAAAAAGCGATGTTTACCACCTTTCCACAAGGAGTACAAGAAGTTCATTTTACAGAGAAAGGATAGCTTTTAGGACTTTGGTTGGTTAAACTTGTTTTACTTCTCATTGTAAGTACTATTAAGCCTGAAAGTGTCTAACCTCCTTTTTTAATCATTCTGTATATGGAGCACTGTAAGAAAGAAAGGCAAATTAAATATCTCCTAACCCATTCGTTTGTCCATATAAGCAGGAGAGTGTTCTAACACATTCGTCGATCCATCGTTAACATATTAGAATCGACTGATTAACCACACCATTTGAGCAAATTGATGACACTCTACTTCACAACACTCGAAGCATAGTAGTCCGCCAATAGAATTGAGCATAATATGAAACGCTGCCATGCCTACACAACCACGGGAATCTCTGAATCGAAATTCAAGATCCCTGCAAAAACCATCGCGATACCAAACACGGATAATTGGAACTTCATCGGCCATGAGGGTGGGCCTCGGATATGCTTCAAACCAATCGTGGAAATGAAAATTCCGTTACGGTGCGCTGTTTTCACTGTTGAAGCTGAATTCAATAGTGAAAATGTAAAATACAAGAGCTGGTAACATTTGATTGGCCCTGCTTCTATGGAACGATATATGGTTCTCTATATCGACTCAACGTGCAAATAATTATTTCGTTATTGATAGTACTGCTCACTGATAATTGAACGTGCGTTATTATATTCCTCTGATTGTTCGCTCGAACAATGCAATCTCGAGATGTTCGTTCTATCTACCCTCTGTTTAAACGTGTATGCCTTTCTACATTTCGAATGCAAATGTTCACATTCATTGTTAAACATTATTTTAGGAATTGATACATAACGCTGCTCAAAAATACAATAATCGTACAATTCTATATTTTACACTGTACAACACATGTATAATATGTATATGTATAACACACAGTTATCCTTCAATCTTCTCGCATTCTCCAGACTTCAACGAAATTTAGTGTACCGAAGATATATTAATATACAAATTTATTTTTAAACCTATACAAACAATTTTTTTACCCACATGTAGATGACGTGGCAGTCAAACTGTTAAACTACAGAAAGCACTGTGATTTACCAAGAGAATGCTCACCAGAAACTTTGACAAGGATACGATGCGATTCTGCAGCAATTTCCAGGCACAAAATTCGACGTGTTCAACGCTATTAACACTAAACCTACTATACGCGGTCAAATGACCGTTTTTGAAATTTCGTTTAGAATTTCTCGTATACAACGTTACTGTATCACCATGTAGCTTATTGACTTTTCCTGTAATATACATACAACCCATTTTTCAATATTCACAACTTTCTTTATTGTTTACATTCCGAAAAAAATTTATAGCATATCTAGTCTACCACGAACGGTCATTTGACCATTTGAAAAATTCATGTTATTTACGATTATATTCTTCGGAAAGCGCACTCCTGAAATTGTTTTACGAGTCTACAATGTAATTGTGGATCTACAGTGTAGACAAACGTGCGATTGGAACAAATGCATAGCGTTCTTTGTACGACAGTACGGTCTTGCGATCCGAACAGAGAGCATCATAATTTCACAGTGTATAATAGAAATTATTACGTGGTACAAGTGATAGTTTCGACAAAGTCAAAAGAGCCAACAATATTTTGTGGTATGATTTATAATTGTTTTTTTTTATTTCTGGTCTCAATCTTTTTGCCCCGGTTGATTTATATTTTTATATTTTAGTTTTTACTTTATAATTTGTATATTCATCCCCAAAAATGTCAAGACATTCGAGGAATATAAATTTATTAGACAAAATAAATAATATCGACGAGGATTGTTCGGAAGATAACCAGGAAGTTTCCGATATTGATAATGATACAGCAGAGTAATAATTGTAACTTTGAAATTGGCAGAACCATATACGGGCCATGGGAGAAATATAACAGCTGGCAATTTTTTTACAAGCGCGTCATTAGCGAGTAAACTTCTAGCAAAAAAAACTACGCTTGTTGGAACTATCCGCAGAAATAAAAGAGAGCTACCAAAATTAGCGAGACAGGCAAAGGATAGTGTGACAAGCTTCTCAACAATATTATACAAATCGAATGATTTTATTCTTTCAATTTATAAAGCTAAACCCAATAAAAAAGTATTGATACTTAGTTCAATGCATTCATCCGTTGAAATTGAAAAAAGTGACAGCCGTTTACTAGAGACAATTAGATTTTACAATAGCACAAAATTCGGTGTAGATGTAACCGATCAAGTGGCCAGAAAATATAGTGTAAAATCTAAATGTCAAAGATGGCCTTTACAGGTATTTTTCAATATGTTAAATTTAACCGAGATAAATGCTTGGATTTTATATAAAGAAACGACGGGTGAAGAAATATCGAGGCAAGAATTTTTATTTCAATTGGCAGAAGAGCTTGGGACCGAATATCAGAAGGAAAGACAGCTAAGCAAAGAATGTTCATCAAAAACAATAATAAACACAGCTACAGATTCTTCTGGACAGAAATCTTGTCAAATAAGATATTGTAAAGTCAATAAGACTAACAAAAATTGGAAAATGTGCAATACAAAATGCTGTAATTTATAAAAAATGTGCTGAAAATGCATAAAGATAAATAAAACTTTCTAAATAGAAAAGCGGGAAACGGGTTTTTATTGCAGCACCAGAAAAATATTTGGTTTACTATCCTATTGGCTAAAATCTCGTTCTATATTAAGATACATATGTTTTTTTGAAGCGGTCATTTGACCGCTCATGGTAGGATTAGGTATACATGAAATGTCGGTAGGTTTAGTATTAAAAACTATGCTGTTATGTGAAACTTCTACGATCGCGAGTTTAAAATCTGTATTAGACGTTAAAGCAAGAAAATGGGGTGATTCATGCGGTTTGACGATAGCTACATTGACAACTAGTGCCACATTTGCGCAAATCTCAGTTTCATATTAACAGACCTGGTGTACCGAGAATTTCCGCTAGCGTCACATTGTAATCGATCGCGTTTTCAAATACCAAATTTCCTATCGAGTGAGATGAAATTTACCAGCAGAGAAAAATGGCGCAGCCCGGGTGAGCGACTTTGAGTTTCACGATGGGCATTATAACCAGACTTACGGCAAAACGACGTGGATTTTACGTCGAAACACTTCAGCCCTCGTTGCATTGTTGCCCCTTTCGGTGGAGTAGTGGGGCGAGCCGAGGGGTGGTTTAATGGTCACGTGCGAATTAATTGAAACAGTGGATCGACTTAGATACCTGTGCCAACCATTTTCAGGACCCACAGCTAAAGGGAGCTAGGGTTAAATCCCGTTAAGCCTGGGTTAAACACCATCGTAGTGTGCTGGTATTGTCTCTCGCTTAGTGTCGCTCATGAAGGTAAATAGAATATTCTCGTCTACCAAGTTGGGCTCATTCACCCTGAGAAATTAATTCTACTTTCAACAGAGTTTAAGGAGCCACAAAATCATCCACTGTCGATCAATCGACTACGAAAGAATGTTTAACCCTTAGCACACTAATGGTGCCTTTGCGGAGCATTTAACTCCTTGCCCTACAACAACGAGTCAGACTCGTGATCAAGATTTCCAACTGAATCTTCTAAACATGTATTTCCTTAATTTTCTATAAAGGAAAATAACATTTTATATAATTGTCGATCGTATACGGTCATTGGAGAATTAGCTAGGCACGCAGTAACTACAAATTTCCCTTTTCTTTTTGTTGTTCTGCGGAGGACAAAGAAAGTCTAGTCACTGCTATTGTAAAATAAGTCGTATGCCAAAGGGTTAATATAAATTTTACATCTCTGTGTTCGTAGTCAACCCTTTACGCTGCAAGCAATTTTAATTCCAAAATCGAGACAGTTTTTAACATAGAATTATTTCATTGTACATGGTTCATTTCCTTTCGTATATTATTTAAAGAGGAAGGTTTGGGGAAGTTTTTAGCGTTTGAACCATGTTGATAGCGCTAATAGTTTAGTCGGAGCACAACTTCAAAGATTGCCAAATATTGCCAAATACTGAAGGGACGTACCACCTCCTTTTAAAAATTGCGAAAAATTGGCGAAAAATCTTTAGGTCTCCGATTCCTTTGTAACTTTGACTACACGTTTCTAGACGCGCGGTCAGAGTCTATGACAATTTTCAGGTCGATCGAAATGGAATTACGGAAGATATGCAGATCGGGGAAATTCGCCAACCCCCAAACCATCCCTTTTTGAGAGGGCAAAATATCGGTCGAAAAATTAAGTTTCTCCGATTCTTTTCTAAGTCTGGCTACAAGTAACTGAACGCGTAGGAAGCGTGCATTGAAATTTTGGGACCGCTCGAAAGCGCGAAAATGGGCAAAATGGGGTTGATAAAAGGCAGCTTTCTGGATTTCCCTGAAATGTTAGCCTCGATATTGAGTAACATATTTAAAGAGGAAGGTTTGGGGAAGATTTTAGCGTTTGAACCATGTCGATAGCGCTGATAGTTTGGTCGGGTCACGCGTTTAAATGTCGACTAATGTTGAAGGGACCGTTTTCAGCGTAAGGCGTTGCCTGTAAGGGCTTTCAAACGACCCATCCGACCTATCCTTGAGACCCGGTCGCATGTAGCACGCACTCGGAACGAAGCTCAGTCGAGAACAATATATCGAAAGTTGAAATAAATAAGAAGACTGGCACGACGGTTTTGAAAATTTTGTTTTTATCCTAGAGGGTTTCAAGTGTTTTCTATCGAACGCTATACATTATTTGTCGACTAGGCTACATTTTGAGTGCGTGCCACAGGCGACGGGTTCTCAAGGATGGGTCATAATATGACAAAGTCTAGAATTTGGAGGCCGGTCGTTTGAATGCCCTCACAGGCGACGCCTTACACCGGAAACGGTTCTATTGAGAGCTATGTATTTTCCTTTTCTGTTTTTGAGGACAAGGAATTTCTCTTTAGATTAGAATTGCGGCCGTAGTGCGACTTTAAAGTTTCGCGTCGTCAAAGTCACGAAAATGGGCAAAACTGCCTTGCTATTTTGATTTATTCGGAATTCCCCTAGAGTGCTAGCCTATTGGCCGAGTGCTTGTCTTTTTAAGGAAGGATGAACGCAGAGTTTAGCGTTGGAATGGTGTCGATAGCGTTGATATTCTCGCCGTGGCAGCTCCGCGAAAATTGACAATTTTTGAAGGGGTACTCCTGAAGGAAGTCCGGCAAAAACGGCTATGTCACCGATTTGTTTGTAACTCTTTCTACTGGTACTTAGACGCGGGGGATGAGTGGATGCCAAATCCCAGGTCGATTAGAATTGCGGCCGTGGGGCGACTTTAAAATTTCGCGTCGTCTTAAATATTATTAAATAAATTATGGTATCAGTGTTTAGTGATAGTGCAATGAAAGTGATCATTGGGATAGCCTGCCTCCGTCTGCTACCTGCGTTCGTCTCTATCGAATAGGAATCAGCTGATCAGTTCATCATACACTGTAAGGAGTCAACGCACTGTCCTGCTGTCCACATTTACAATCATGCAGTAGATTTGCAAATGAATGGGTGAGTTTACTTTTAATGACATCCTTTAACAATTCTTAAACACACATATTCTGCATGTTCTTTAACGTGATTATTTATTATTAAATTAGTTTTGCTAATCGTTCGTAGAATTCTGTTCGGACACAGAATTGTTTAAATTAAAATATCGTTTACGTATTTCGACGGGGTTACTTATTGTTTATCTTCACCGTACGTAGCGTATAAAAATTTCATGTGGTACACGTGAGATGTCATGCACACCAGAAAATTAAAACGGCTAAATTCTTTATTATTTCGTATCTGTAAAATTAGTAATTATTCTTTATACATTCTGAAATAAGAATGAACAGCGTTATTCTGAAAATTATTATCGTCGCATAGTAAAAAAAATTCGCAAAGTTCGCACGCCTGACCGGCGGACAGTCGAACGGGCTCGACCAAGCACGTGCTAGTTCGCGCGCTTCTCTCTCATTGGCTAGTCATTTTTCGACCATAACTTGTTAACAAAGCCGCAAATTGAATTTTCGCAAAGGAAAAAGTTGCTTCAAATGACCTCAGGAACCTCTCATTTTCCGCTGTCACGATACTTTTGGGACACCCTGTATGCATATTATACATTTACTTATCACGCGTTGAATTATGAATGCACTCACACAGTTACAGTTGCGTCGTTAACGATAAATCCGACCATTTCCTGTTTTTCCCGATTGATCAAGCGCACGTCGCGTCTCTGCGTCGGCTTTTTACGATGCTAATTTTCAGCCTGTTATTTGCATTGCATTTCATAATGACTACGGTTATCGTTAGGTGATCATGGTGAATATCAATAATTCAATTCTCTCGATTTTTTTTGCTAATTAGTGTTCCTATACGATTAATTTTACTAATTATATGAAGAAACATTTTTTTAATATATCGATCGAATTAGTATCACTTAACCTTTTCACAATTTGCATCTTTTTATCATTTTGAACTCAATATACATATATATATATATATATATATATATATATGGTTTTTTAATTTTTATATATTTTACTTTTTTATTTTTTTATATAATTTCTACCAATTAGAATTATTTTGAAATTATTCTGCATATCATTTAGTAAATCAATGCACCTAATCGTTTAAGAAAAGTCAAGACGTTCAGTTCAATGTTAAAAATGTTATTTAGATTTAAATTGTGTCCGAATACTTTCGTGAGCCACTGTACATAGAAGGCGCAGAATAAATTGCCATGATATCTTGAGATACGACTGATGATACAATCAGAAATGTTCAGAAACGGAATATTTTCCAGGATAACGTTTTGTTTCTCAGCCGTCGAGTAGAAACGAGAATGAGAAACATGAAGTGCGAGTAAGACGCAGATTCGAGACACTAGACCGGGATAGTTTACCTCGAAAGCAATTTTCTTAAAAAGTAGCACAATGTAGCACTCAATTCTTTTCGTTTCTGAGAGATAAAGGCTCGCTTTGTTATATAGCATTCTAGAATAGGTTATTAAGGTACTGTGATACGCTTCTTTTGGGAAGGAAGGACAAATATATACTGATAAAATATAGACAAACACATTTTGCATGTATGTATGTTTTGCATTTTAAGTGACACACAATATCTGAATCACGTTACTACATAAAATACAAAAGATAAATAAATAATAATGACTATGAATTAAACTTAGAGAATCGTAAGACCTCTTGTTGACAGTTATGCTTTTCTGCTGACATTCATCATCGGTTACAAAAAAAAACGAAAATAAATATTTAAACTATTTACATACAATTTAAATTTATCACATTTTATTTAAGTAAAATTAATATTAATTATTCTTTGAAATTGCTTCAACTTTATTTCTATTTTACAATCTTGCAAAACTCAATTTTCGATCGCTCTCAAGTTGTTTTATCCTACTGTTCGGCGAAGCTATGAGTTTTTTCTCATGAGTGCGCACAAGTAGAAGATCATGTATGGAGGTGCGAGTGCAGAAAAATTTTTGCTGCGAGATGCCCTCTGGATGATGACTTTTCATCTGAACCCTTTGCATTTTCGCTCGATTACCGTGGGGCTCACTAACGAAACGGTTTACCAAATCCTCTTCTCTGGAGGTCAACGCCACGTTTAGGCGAATGCCAGTGGAGAAATCGCTAGGAAGAAGGCTAATTTTTCATAGCGGCGACCTCTTTATTATCTTCATCCCCACCTTTAGAGATCAGCTACTCTCGGAGAGGATGTCGCCGACCGTTAAAAAGCACCGTCGATTCGGTCCACGTTAAAAAAAAAAAGCTGGATTAATTAGCCGACATTAATATTCTTTTAATATTGCCGACCTTAAATTGTTCGGGGCGCACCGAGACTGATACGCCATTGTTGTGCACGAACTGAAATTTTACCAGGCGAAATTATGACGAATTCTTTGCGCGTTTGATTTATGCAACATAGAAGGAATTGTTTGTATTACGGTCAGTACTGTTTGCGAAATTATACGAATATTTTTATAGAACATTGAATACTGGGTACCTTTGTACAAAATTAAAACTGTGTTCACAAGTTAAATGAAAATTAAATGAAGATTGCTTATTTTAAATAGGAAAGAAAATTCAAAATTTTTACTTGAAAATATAACTTTATTAATTAGGTGAATTGTCCGTTTTTGTCGATGACCTTTCGCCATCTTGCACATTTGTCATTATCTAGCGCATTTTTTAGTGAAAAATCACCAGAACGACATTTGGTAAATCAAGTATAATACTGTCTTGCTTTCACGGCTTCAATGATCATTGATTCCTGCCTAACTTCTTGTATGCTTGCAATGCGTTCCTACCTTTTCTTTCCCTTTTAGCACTAAAACTACCGAACAATAAATCCAACGATATACATATATTGCTATGCAATAATAACGAAACTCTTCCTATTCGAACTTCATATAATATTTATCGTAGTACATGGTTGCATCAAAAAGAACATCCGAAAATTTCTGGTAAGAACATTTTTATAAACTCAAGAATTGCAAAAGAAAAAATTAGATACCAGTCATTTTCACTGGTTTGGTAGTTCTAGTACTAAATTGAGATGAAGACGAAACTAAATAACAGACAACAGAATTTTTTACTATTAACCCCTTGACCTACGACTTATTTTACAATAAGAATAACTAGATTTTCTTTGTCCTCCGCGGAAAGACAAAAGGAAAAGGGAAATTTGTAGTTACCGCGTGCTTAGCTATTCTCCAATGACTGTATACGATCAACAATTAAATGAAATGTTATTTCCGTTCAAAGAAAATTAAGGACCTACATGTTTACAAGATTCAGTACGAAATCTTGATCACGAGTCTGACTCGTTGTTATAGGGCAAGGGGTTAGTTAAATGTGGATGTCCAAACAACAAGAAAACAATATTGGTCGTAATCTATGGTTGTAAGTCCTTTTTTTTAAAAAATGAGATATGACGTAATTTATGTTTAATTTAGTGTAAACTTTTTGTTTGTAATTAGTTAGTATTTAATACCTTAAAAAATGCCTATGCTTTGTTCAATTTAAAATTGGCCGGTAAAAGAAATTGCGTAACCATTGATTATGAAAGTGGTGTAAGTCCAATTTCCATAGACAAAAAAAATAGCATTACGAAAAAAGAATTTCCTGTACACACCACAGGATTATTATGACGTTATAAACCAATGTAGACAACATAATAAATTTATTTTACACGAAATGAAACGAGAGAATTTAGTTTCAACAAAAAATCTACAAAACGCAATTAAAAACAGATAAGAAGCAACACTAATGGAGAAAAAGTAAATTGGTTGCAAATATGTTGGATGAGATTTTGCAAAAGTGCACCGTATACTATTTTATATAAAATAACAATGGAGGACACAGAATTTGAGACTCTAAATTTATCATCTACATGTCGGGGAAGTTATTACCTTATATACCTCCTGTGCGTCATGAATATTTCAAAACACTACCACATGAAGAGCATAAATAATTAATAATACCAATACCTTGTGTTAAGTTTAACAATATATAAATATAATTAACGTTCAAAATAAAAAATACTAATTCTATTTTATTTCTTGTTATTATTTATAAACAAAATTGGATTAATATGAAATATATTTTAAGTGTTATTTGTTACTTCAAAATTGAAATTAAATGATATTTACAATTGACTAATTATGAAAGTGGTGTAAGTCCATTTGCAGCCTGGAAATATATATTTTTTTAGTTAAATTCGCCTAAAAGAAATTTATATAATCAAATTACATATTGATAAATTAGTACAAACATTCCCAGACTTCATATAATTAAACTATATTTTTTAATTGCCAGATCTGCTAACATTTAATTTTCTCGAAACAGAAGAAAATTGACTTGTACCACTTTCAAAATGAACGGTCCATTTAGTTGCCAACCGAATAAACAAAAAGAATATGTTTAAAAACGCTAAAACATTAATTTTCAGCTAATGAAACTTAAAAAACTTCTGAGGATGGAGGTGCCTCCTACGATTTAATCGAAAATTGATTTCTGTCGCAATCCTTACCCGTAACAAAACAATGTTAAATCTATCTAGACTGGTCTGGCTTGTCTCTCCGTGCAAGGATGGTCGTCTGTTACAGGATACCAAGCCAATGAAAGTGCCTACCCTCTAGAGAACAAGAGAAAGAGCTACCAGAGTAGACGTAAGCCAGACAAAGATGGGCAGGGGAGTATTAAGATAATCCTTGAGTGTTGGAACGCTTCATCCCATCTTCGTCAAGGTTTCCTCACGTTATAAAACCTCTCCTTGTTTCCCTGGGCCTGCCTCACAAAAGGTGGTAGGCCACGCAATAAATTTAAATTTACTAATATATTTAATCGGGTTGGTCATAACGAAACTGAATTGACTATAACGTTAAAACGAATAGAATTTAATCATCCTAATCTGTATTCATAACAATAAATATTGTCCGAGATATTTCTATTTAATTATACATATTTGCATTTTTATTAACGGGCACAATTCACTGCGTAAGTGTAATTCGAGTTTCCACAGTAATTTCGCATACTTTTGTTATATAATTTCGACGAGTAAAAAAATTCATGCGCTTAGTGTAATAATTCATACGTGTCGAATGAAATGTTTAAAACTTATTCCTGTAATGTTAGAATTTTATTTTATAAAATAAACAAGTTTTTGCCAGATTTTATAATATCATGAAGTATATTATCAGTTTCAAGAATTTCAATAAAATATAAACGATAATTAATGAAGGGGAATGAAATGATATACATTAAATAGTAATGGTTAAAGGTGAAATGAAATAATTGATTATTTTATTAAGCTTCTTCTATTGTATTATAAATTTCTTTGGAATATTATTTTAATGAAATTCCCTTTTAAAGGTGCCATTTCCGTATTTTAAATGACAAGATCGATAGATTATGCGCAGGTATAAAATTGAATCACCGTATTTTAAAAATGTCATATTACGTAAATGTTCTTCATTACATGAAACGCTTAAATTCTCTTTGATATTCGACTTCCAAGCTTATCAATCAAGGAGCTTTTATATATAATTTTTATCATTTTTTTTAGAACCCTACTTCATTTCTGGTTTAACTCTTCTCATTACACAGATTTCACTAGATATTTCATCAAACATATGGGACATTAAGAATGAGTACTTTTGACATGTATACCTAATTTTTCATTAGACTGAAATTCACGTTTATTAGAAAATGTTTAATGACGTGTGATATAGAATTATTAAACTAACACTAATATATGTAAATAATAAAATAGAAAAGATGAATTCATATAACGTTATGTTTTATATAGATGTTATGATTTTGAAAGACTCAAAAATATTGAACTTTGTAACGGGAAAATTGAAGCGCCGTGTATCGTTAACGTACCCACACGGAAAAATAAATAATAGAACATATTTCACTGTGACGCGCAACAAACTGTTTCGAGAGAGAAATACATTGAGTAAATAAAAATCGACAGTGGCGAATATATATTATAAATAGAATAAAGCAACAAGAGGGAAAATAACTTTTTCTATTTAACTCGACAACTTTTCTTTCATTAACGAAGAGCTCGTTTATAAGTGAAACGACACGAACATGTCAATATGAATCCTTAAAAATTCTAAATAATCTTCAAAGTAACCTTTTATTGCAGTTTATTTGTCGATACAATGAAATGCTTCAGAATTTAAAAGTTTTGTAGAAATATAAATAATAGATATTCGAATATTAATATAAAATATATTAACTGCTTGGTTACATTGTTATTTACTGTTGCATCGTTCCGAATTGGCAATATTAGAGAGCAATATATGACAATATTAAAACCTCCTCAAATAAAGGTAAATCAACGACAACCGGTAACTGGTAAAAAGAATTTTAATAAAATCTCGTGTAAAGAAGGACATCGACAGACGCGTCCGTCGTGAAGTAAACACAATCATAGATGGACCAGTTCGTAAACGTCAACATCATTATCCAATTCAGAACGACCATTTCATATTAATAAACAAACTTTGGCCAATTCGTGGGCAGTTGCTGTTGGCACAATCGAGGAATTATGAGCGAAATCAAACCTTCATGTGTCCTCTGCGTACACTCGCATCAAGAAATCACATCAAATAACAACGTTCAAGAAGCCATTCAACTTCTGTCCGAAATATTTTTCACAATCATAATTTATGCAATAATCGAAGTCATTGAATTGCAGTAATCGATCCAACAGTACAAATTATTTTAAATAATATAAATATAATAAATAAATATTATGTCGATAAATTTCGATACAATTTATTTCACTGTTTGGTATATGCAACAAACAAATAAAATTTCTGTTATTACAAACTACAATGAATGTTCTGTTATATTATAAAGCAATAACTCCAAATTTACTATTGCAAACGATCGAAACAAGCAAACATTTTTTTAATAGCACAATGTCCGAATATTAATAAAGGTCACTGTATGCGTTTGCACGACGTATGCCGACTGAAGTAATGAATGCTCAAAAGACCAGATATAGTAAACTGTATTTAAACCTCTTCTACGGCGAAACTCCAACAATAATGTAACCAAACTAAGTACAACCAATTGTGCAATAACTAGAATGAGTAAACAATATCTAAGATGCCGTAGGTACAAACGAAACGTCACTTGTACAGCCTTCGACATTTTATCACTTAATGGGTTGCTGCGATTGTACTTGGGTCAGCCGGCAATGACTGCCAGATTTAGCAGTGACAGGCTCAAACTGTAGCCTAAGAGTTGAAGAACCGAGGCCCAGGGTAACAATAGCGAAATCCTGTCATAAAATGCCGTGCAATGTTGATCACTATAGTTAGTTTAACTTCCTGAAGTCCTTTTAGAGTGAAAAAGAAAATAAATCCTGCAGTAGACATCACGTTCAATCATGTTCAATGTACTTTTAACAGACCATTCTGTCGCAGTATTTACAATAATGCAGTATTTGAATTCTGGCTTGTTAATCGAAGAAATTAGGTGCACAAGATTTTGTAATTCATTAAAACGACACCACTGCACTGTCCACAGCGCCAAAATTCATCATTGATGTCCAATTAATTATTCTACGCTGATACACGACTACGAAATTAATAATCAATTCAATTTAATAATCGCTGGCGCGAATCTCTGATCAACTCCAGTTCACCGCGAGATTCGATCGATCGATCACCGTTACAATTCCTCGATACATGTAAAATTTCTCGGCGATGGTATCGTTACTCCTGCAGATAATGGGATGCAAAAACAATTTTCATGCAGCCAGTCGCGCGAGCGGCAACCTTTCGTGCAGCCAATCGTGGATACGATGGATTTGATGTCACGAAGTGCAATTATGGCGATGGTATTGCGAACAAAAGAACTACGATAAAATTGCCGATTTCAAAGCCCCATAACGAAACTGTACTCGAGTTTTTGTTTATTTCGTTATTTATCTATTGGGTTTTTCGGAAAGTAATTTCGTTTTTTTTTTAAATGAAAGAAAATTTTCGTATAATAAAGAAATATTTTATTAAATTATATATTGGCCATTTTGGTCCAATACCTTTTGCCATCTTTCTGGTAGTAGCATGATTCCACGCTCATAAAATTTTTGGTCTTTGCTGGCAAAAAACTGATCGAGGTGGTTTTTGACCTCCTCATTTGAAGTGAAGGTTTTACAGTCTAAAAAATTTTTCAGTGACCAGATACGTCTTCGATTGACCAAGGCGACAAATATCAACAAGCAAAATATACACTACCAATTAATACTCGGCAGGTGTAGCGTTAATCGATGTACCTTCGCTTCCTCTTTAAAAAAAAGTATTAGACCTCTTCGATTGAAAATGCATAAGATTAAAAGTTATTAATTTTCTACCGACTCCCAGACGAGTTCGAACACTGTGCGACATAACGAAGTCGATACGTCCTCGATTGACCAAGGGGACAAATATCAATAAACGAAACAAAAATTTCAATTTGCGTCATGCAGTACGTGACGGGCATCTGGAACGACGAAAAATTCCGTTTTCATCGTGGCCGACAAATTTTCGGACTTGCCGGAACTCGGGTTACAAGGAAACACCGAATTCCGTCTTTTCCTCAGTCTTACGAGCAAAACTACACCGACAATTCTTCGTGTTCCATTTTCACGTAACGCCCAGCAGCTGTTTTTATAAGTTCGCCGATGATCGAAGATGTCGTGCTCGATCGTCCTCACCGAATCGCATGCTTGATAAATTTCGGTAAGCTCCCCTCCACCGCGTTACCATTCCGTTGAAACGAACGAGGCAACTTTTGTTGCTACGAGGTGAGGTGATTCGAGAAAATATACTTGATTATTGCCACGTTGCCGGTAAAATTCATCGAGTCAACCAAGTCGTCGGACAAAAATTACTTCGGGAAAAATTCTTGGACTCGTGTACTGCTACACTCAGAAGTTGTCTGCCGTAAGAGCATACCGTGTTGATTATCTCGAATGCTATTGAAGATACAACAAAGTTTTTATGTGAAAATTAAATGTTGCGAACCGGCAAACTTTCTGGCGGATGCAATTTTTCTATATACTGTTAAGTCAACGAACTCAAAGGGTAAATTTCGTTTTTGATAAAGAGCTTCATATTTTATATTAAATATACAGGGTGTTTCGTCTAAAACAGGACACCTAAATATCTCCACCACCTCTGAAAATACGAAAAATGTTGCTAACGTAATCTAAATGGTTTCAAAAGACGAATCTGATGGAAGAATCGTTTTTTGTTACAATACTTGAGTATGCAGAACGTGATGGACAAGAACGTTCTGGAAATCTGTCTTTGTAAATTCGTATTGCTTCTCTTACACATTCTCGAGCTTGACAGTAAATTAAAACCATTTGAATTTTCTCCTGTTCTGAATAATCCATTATGGATTGCTTGTCGATACACTGAGAAATCTAGCAGTGAGCAAACTCTTAAATACATATCTCTCTCACCCTCTATGTACGCAGACGAATGATACAATGTGTTTATTTACAAGTTCAAGTTCGTAGTCGCATTCCTGTTACCGTTGAAATCTGAAATGTCGCTGAAAGTAAGTTCTGTATTAATTAGCAAATTTTAGAGTTCACGGTCATTTCAAGGTCGTGCTATTAAACGTGGATGTATGCACAATAATGTTTGCTATAACATACAACAACAAAAACTGTGTATATATATATGTAAAAAAACACGAGTGACCTTGGAGAAACGATTAAAAAAGTACAATTAACAAAAAACGATTCTTCCATCTGATTCGTCTTTTGAAACCATTTAGATTACGTTAGCAACATTTTTCGTATTTTCAGAGGTGGTGGAGATATTTAGGTGTCCTGTTTTAGACGAAACACCCTGTATATAATAATTTTCAAAATTAATCATTCTGGTGGTTAACTTCTGCGCTCGCCAAATGATGAACAGATAGGTAATTAGTTAAGTTTGAAAAATTAATAATTAGTGAATCTAAATTCACCAAGCATAGGAGAAACATTTATTATTGTTGAACTATAGATGGGTACATGCTTATAGATAATGAGAATAAAACGGATATAATAAAATGTGGTACATTCGTTATAAAATTTAATAATATGGTTACTTTAGCCCTTAAGTAAAAAGGCTTAATCTTGAAGAAAATAAAATTTAGTTTTCACGAAATCTTTTCTACAAATACCCAAAAATATTGATTAATCATTTGTTTCGCTTAAAATTTATAACTAAAGTTTACGCACACAGTTTTATTCGAAATTGGTCGCTGTACGAACAGTTTCCACACCGACTGTAGAAGACAACGATAATCGTTCACAATTGATAAGTTGATAATAATAATCTGAATAGAAATCTGGCTTACAATTTTATACAAATGAAAGCCGTGGTTCGGACTAACCCGCTAAAATCCAATTGGCCAGAAGATCATTCCAACCGCGTTTCGCACGCGTTCATTTCCTACGGAGATTTATTTTTCTATTTCCCGATAGCTACGTTCTCGTTATCCGTTAAAACGATCAGTTATTAGCCACCATCAAAATATCGTTCGATGGTTTTATCATGACAGCGTGTTCACACTGTCCATGTAGCCGACTCCTTTGGACCATATTTCAATGGCGGAGGCCAGCAGCCAGCGGGCCGCGTTAGAGGATAATGGAAATTCAGTTTCACCGGACGATTTTTATCCGTTCTCATATACGGCCGACAAACGAACGGCCAGTTGTCGAACATTGTCGATATCGGCTGGAACGCGATCGTAGAGGACGGAGAAATTACAAATGTGGTAATTAAAAAAGTTGCCGGCGCAGACGATGGCTGGAGGGGGTTCAAATATCCTGCCATGTTTCGTTGTTCGCCAAAAGTATCCATTAAATATCGCATCGATCGTCTTTGATAGGAAGTGCCGTGAAAATGCGAAATTGGAAAGGTGGAAGGAACAAATATTTTGTGATACGGGTGTCAAGAGACGAGAACTAAAGTGGTCTACCCTGATCGAGGATAGGTTAGGTTCTGCGAGTTTATTACTTATGGACGAACCGAGTTTATTACTTGTTTGTTTCACCACCGGGTCCCACAGGAGTTCGTAAACTAACAGATGCAAAGTAAGTAAAATGTTCATTCTAGATGTGAAAACATTAGGACATGTAACACATATTTGTTAGTTCTTCTTGCGGAATGTTTATTGAGAATAATGACTGATATAATAATGAATTTAATGTTACGTCGCTGTTATGTGTCTTGACAAGGCTCGGCAGTGTTAGTGAACTTTAGTCTGATCACGTATCTCACCGCAATTCTAAGGCTGTGTGAGAAAAAGAAATGGCAAGAACCAGGTTGATTGGTAGACGAACTTTGATACAAAACTTGCGGAGTTTAATAAATATATACACTCCTGGCTAGACCATTATTACCGTATGTTACAGTGATACTTTAAATTAATATTGCGAAGTACACAGCGTAAAAATGTAAAAAATAAGCTTGACGAAGTAAAAGTAACAGCTTAAAAATATTTAAAGAAAGAGTTTTATAAAAAGGAACGAAGAAAGGAACGCCGCGAGCGTTGCAGTGATCGTATACTTATACTACTGCTCATCCATGGGGAATGAATATCCTCCACCAATGAGCACGTACAAAAATATTTTTCCCCACGACGGGTTAGGTTTTTCGCATATCATTTGGTACATTAATGCTTCTAGTTATTCCAGAAAAGTCAAGTGGTTTCGTTCAACTTTTAGGAACTTATTTATATTTAAATATTGTCCGAATACTTTCGCGAGCCGCTGTGGATTGAATCGAAGACTTTACAATCTTCGTAGCTTTCAAAGTACGCTGCTCGATTTCAGCATGAATACTGCATCAACTAAATTATATTAATAGTGTTATGGGGCCTAGCGGTTCGCTGATTTCGCACCAAATTCTTTCGCGACGTAACATAACCTAACATCGCATTTGGTTGGTCCACGAAAGCTATAAGATTCGTCCACATTCTCCAGGTCCCCAATTTCGCATTGGCTTCGTTTGCGTGGCTCTTCGAATGATTCCCTAATTTTGCATTGTTCATGAAGTTCATGAAGTTTGTACCTTTTGCAGCGTCCTGATTTAGCATCAGGTTCGTTCACACTTGATTCCGCTCTTAGAGGTTACCTGACTTCGCATCAGGTTCGTCGTCGCTGTCTATAATCCCAGCGGCTCTCTAATTTCGCAATGGGCTCGTCCACGTGTCTTGCCAACAAGTTCAAACCATATTCCAAGGATAGTAACCCTTTCATCGGTCTCTCGCGCTGCCTACAACCCTGGCTCGTAATACATTGTTTATGGAACACTTCGTTTAGTTGTTTACCGATATTGTTATTGATTTCTTAATCTTTGGATGTTATTCGTCGTTAAAGAGAGTTTTTTGCGGAATTGAAAACTGTTTTTAACCCTTTGCTATAACATTTTCTTAATAACCAAAATTATTATAACATCTTCATCCCTAAAAATGTTACGGAAGAGAAAATTTATATATTTTATACTATTACATTTATTTTAATGCTTAAATATCGATTCCAAATGAACAACATTAGATTTCGTCTAAAAAGAAAGGCATAATATTTATATTCGTTAGACATTATTTAAAATCTCCAACAGGAATCTCACAGGTCATAATACGGCAATGAGGTTAAACGTCTCAGGAAGTCCTTAGCTTGGATGAAAAAAACCCCGGCCAATTGAACATAGTTGACTTGCGTAAGTATATAACGCGTTCGCCATACCTCAGGTCTTTCGTAGTCTCGCAAACGATTTGAGAGTAGATGCAAATAAATACTGTGAATCTCTTTAATATTCGCACACTATACAATTTTCAGTTTGCCGCATTGTAATTTTATTCACGATGAAGAAAAAAAAATGAATTCTAAATTACATTACTGTATAGGGTCTAGTTGATAAAAGCATAATTTTTATTTATACAATTACTAACGTTTACTAAGTATTCCATTTTAAACGAAACAATGTCTATTTTTAACGTGACAATAATATTCGGACACCTCGGAATGTAACAATTTGCGTAAGCTAGTATGATATTTAATGCGATTGTGATGTATATTTACATACATTACAGTCTGTGTAAACTGTCTCGAGCTTCAGAAAATCAGTTGTGTTTAGATATTCACAAAGTTCACTGGTAATACTCGAACGTAAGAGAAACACTTCATACACCGTACGCCAACTTGTCATTTTTTACAATGCAAAAGGTGAATCGTAAAGGAAAATTGCAACAATGGTTAACATTTGTAATAGTACAGTGTGAGATATTATTAAAAGATTTAAGTATGAAGACTGAATACAATCTATTCCGCAAAGAGGCTAACAAAAATTTTGGACACGCGAAATAAAAGAAAAATTATAATAAAAATAAAGAAAGATCCTACATTAAGTGCTCCAAAATTAGCTGCCGAATTATTAGAAGAGACTGGAAAGAAAGTGCACCTCCAAACAATACACAGAGCATTAAAAGAATGTGGTTATAATGCACGAGTTGCTCGGAAAAAAACGTATGTGAATGAAACTAATAGGAAGAAAAGATTAAACTTTGCTAGA
>CM052094.1:9916430-9930202 GCA_028453745.1 Agapostemon virescens
ACTCGTAATATGCATTTTGGAGACCTGAAAATTTCATTTTTTGCAACTATAAATTTCGACATAATTTAGTTCACTGTTTGATATTAAGAAAAGTATGTGCAACAAACAAATAAAATTTCTGTTATTATAAACTACAATGAATGCTCTGTTATGTTATGAAACAATAACTCCAAATTTACTATTGCAAACGATCGAAACTAACAACAATTTTTTAAATAGCCAATGTCCGAATATTAATAATAGTCAATGTATATCGTTGGATTTATCGTTCGGTGGTTGTAGTGTTAAATATTCCCGTTACATGCACATCATAAAATTTTTATTTCGCATGAGGACCTGTATCGTGGTTGTCAGTCACACTTTAATGGCAGCTCTGTGTCCATATATTTGGTTTCATGGAATTCAGTATCGATACTTATGTCTCTAAAGTTGTCGATATCTGGTCTTATGACCTGGAGAGCCGATAAAGTGCTTGATGCCCTGTCAGTATCGACTTGCATGACCCTGTGGTTTTCGGTATCGGTTTTCACAACCGCCGTGGTTATGTGTGTGGTGTCCCATGACCGCTGTGATTGACTGTATTGTGTTCGACGACCCTCGGATGGTTGGTTTCGACTCGACCGAATTGAGTGATTTAGGGACCTATCGTTGTATTGCCTCGGAATCGCGTGACTCTTTTTTTCCGGCTTCCAGAAATTACGTTGTACCTGCTGAGATTAATTGTTTGTTCGATGTAACACGGATTCAAAGTGAATTCCCCATTGTACCCAGTTGTTCCGTCGGCGTAAAAAACAATCTAATTCTCGATAAAAGTGATTACATTTACTGGCAACAAAAAAGCTCTTTCATTGCGTTGTCGGAAGATATCCATTAGGAAAAAGAGATTTTTCTCGACTAAGCAGGGTAAGTAATGTCCTCAACCCTTTGCATTGCGATTTACTTTTGCAATTGCGTTCGTTGGAATTACTTTACCTTTGATAATTTACTGTAATAAGAGCGAATTTTGCGTTTACTGTTAAATGTGTATTTATACAGTGGATTAAACATTGACAACAGAAAAATAATATTTTCCTTTTTCCGATTCAGAAAAATTAGATGATGTTTATATTTTTTGAGCTCCTATCGAAATTCTCTTTCCTTGGAATATGTATTTAACATGTAAGTTGTAGGAATATATCTATCATTTAGACATTTTTTAACAGTGTTTAAAGGAATTATTAGTTGCAATTATCGTAGCCTGACTCTACACTCTCGATATGGTGAAAACTGGTGACAGAAAGATGCCGAAAAGTGATCACCAATAATGAATTTAATGTATTTATATTGAATTTCGAGGTAAATAAATTGTTTGGTAATTATACAGAAAAAAGAACTCATTGATTTTGATGAACTTAAAATATGTTGACAAGATCATCGTTCTAAAATTTTCCTAATAAATGTTACCGCAGTATCTAAATTTTTACCCCATGACAGCATAATACAAAATTGATCATTGGGAAAAGGTTGAGTGTGCTATAGTTATCCTAACAGATGTTTACGAATATCTAAAAAAATAAAGCCGGGCAGGGGCAACAGTTCTGGACATATTTAAGTTTCATATAAATCTGTGAGGTGTGCACTTTTCTGTATAAAAACTTTTAATTGCACCGCAATCTACTCGTCACAAGGCAAACAGTTGAAAAACACGAATCATGCAACAAAACTTAATTTGTCTCGGAAAAATTTATGCTGACATTTTTTCACGATCAAACTGATTTTATTTATATTATATTTTCATTTCTTAGTAACATAGAGTTTATACCGAGCATTAAAATTGACTTGCGTAAACTGTCTTATAAAAATGACAGAATATAATTTATTTACAATTCCTGCCATCTAAGGCAATTTTATAATTTCAATAATAGTAAAATAAAAAATCTCCAAGGGGTCATTAGACGCACTATGGTAAGTTTAGTATTGAACCGGCTCAGTAATGTTACCGTCGCCTCGTTCCCACGCATTTCGTTCGTGGCATCGTTTTTCTTAACTTCTATATATTTCCCAATTGTTACAATTAATATGAAATTTCTTTCTGGGTAACATCGAAATCAGCTACACCTCTACAAGAATGAGAAATTACTAAAAAAAAAAACAAATGACTGTAACAACTATACCTAATAAGAAATACACACCAAAAATACTGTAACACTCTCATTCATATCGTTTCAACTGGCCATTATTACTATACGAATAATACATACAGTGAGTAACTTTAATATTCGGACACTATAAAATTTTTACTTCGTCGCATTGTAATTTTGTTCACGATGAAGGAAAAAAAAATTAATTCTACATTACATTCCTACATAATGTCTAGTTAATAAAAATATAAATTTTATTTATATAATTACTAGCGTTTATTAAATATTCTATTTTAAACAAAACAATGTCTGGTTTTAGCGTTACAATAATATTCGGACACTTTTAAAAACTGATAAGTTTCGTACTAATTTCTACAAACAAAAAGTAATTCAATATAGTGTAGGATATCCTTCTTGACGAATGACCTCTTTTAATAGTTGAGGCATATTGCAAATTATATTTTTCAAATATTCTGTACTAATATTATTCCATTCCTCTTTCAGTTGTTCTTTTAACATTTTTTGAGATGTTATTGCAGTTGTTCTAATAATCGGTCTAGTTCATCCCATAAATTTTCTATAGGATTCAGATCGGGGGACTGAGGTGGCGGTTGTAATAATTTTTGTACAAATTTTTACAAACGAAAAGTAACTCAATATACTGTAGGATATCTTTCTTGACGAATGACCTCTTTTAATAGTTGAGTATAATATAATATTCTGTACTAATATTATTCCATTCCTCTTTCAGTCGTTCTTCTAACATGTCTTTAGATGTTATTGCAGTTGCTCGAATTCGTCGGTCTAGTTCATCCCATAAATTTTCTATAGGATTCAGATCGGGGACTGAGGTGGCGGTTGTAATAATTTTCGACAATTATACAGCAAATATTCCTGTACGATACGTGCCTTATGCTTGGGGTCATTATCTTGATAATGCTTAAATGTATTCTTACACTTTTACGTAAATTATTATTTAAAATGTTCAGGTATACATTTTTGTCCATTATGTTATCAATAAAAATTAATTCACCCATTCCAAATGTTGAGATACATCCCCATACAAGTACATTTCCACCTCCGTGCTTTATAGCCGGCTTCGTATATTTAATTTTGAATTTTTCATTTTTTTTCCGCCACACCATTGTTCACCTATCTGATTAAAAAATGTTGAATTTAATCTTATCACTAAAAATAACGTCATTCCACCACGTTTCTTCTTTTAAGGCAAATTCTCTAGCAAAGTTTAATCTTTTCTTCCTATTAGTTTCATTCACATACGGTTTTTTCCGAGCAACTCGTGCATTATAACCACATTCTTTTAATGCTCTGTGTATTGTTTGGAGGTGCACTTTCTTTCCAGTCTCTTCTAATAATTCGGCAGCTAATTTTGGATCACTTAATGCAGGATCTTTCTTTATTTTTCTTATAATTTTTCTTTTATTTCGCGTGTCCAAAATTTTTGTTGGCCTCTTTGCCGAATAGATTGTATTCAGTCTTCATACTTAAATCTTTTAATAATATCTCACACTGTACTATTACAAATGTTAAGCATTGCTGCAATTTTCCTTTACGATTCACCTTTTGTATTGTAAAAAATAACAAGTTGGCGTACGGTGTATGAAGGGTTTTTCTTACGTTCGAGTATTACCAGTGAACTTAGTGAATATCTAAACACAACTGATTTTCTGAAGCTCGAGACAGTTTACACAGACTGTAATGTTTGTAAAACATACATCACAATCGCATTAAATATCACACTAGCTCACGCAAATTGTTACATTTCGAGGTGTCCGAATATTACTGTCACGTTAAAACTAGACATTGTTTCGTTTAAAATGGAATACTTAGTAAACGTTAGTAATTGTATAAATAAAAATTATGCTTTTATCAAATAGACCCTATACGGTAATGTAATTTAGAATTAATTTTTTTTTCTTTATCGTGAACAAAACTACAATACGGCAAAGTGAAAATTGTATAGTGTCCGAATATTAAAGTGATTCACTGTAATTCGTGGAGTAATTTGGTTGTAATTCTACGTTACTCTGGTATCGCTTTCGTTGAACTTGAAGTTCTATAGACGGTCACTCCCACTGTTCTTTTCGGTCTCCCTTTCTCTCTGGTTCTGTCTGCCACGCTGTTTTTGTTCCACGAGCAACGAAGGTTCTTGAGCGATCATGCGAACAAAGCTGGACTTGATCGATTTAACATCGTTCAGGGGACGGTACGGGTCTGCGGATCTGGAAGGGACAGACGCCTTTTTGGTCCACGCAGACATACCATACACTGTGTAGAAGGCCGTGAAACGCTCTTACAAGATTGTGTTTGATCTGCCACAGTGAATAATTCGTCGGTGACGTGTCCTGCCCTGTGCGAGATACGCTTTGTCATTCTCTCTCTCTCTCTCTCTCTCTCTCTCTCTCTCTCTCTCTCTCTCTCTCTCTCTCTCTCTCTCTCTCCCCTCCCTCCCTCCCTCCCTCCCTGTTTCCTTTTATTTCCGTTGAATTTATTGACTTGCATTTGTTGTACCGCAATCCATTGAAACGGCCGCGCGCCACGCCGCATCGGTGAAAATAATAAAGGGAAACGGAACGAAGAGGCCTGGGTTGGCTCGGAAACGATGGTATGTACACGTAAACGTTCACGTTTCCAGAGGATCGAACAGTCGTTGGTCAAAATGTGCAAATTCGACATGTGATTGAACCGCGTGATGTTGATCTTTGACTCAATTAGCATTGCGAACGATTCAATAAAATGTAAAGAGCGAAGGGCGGAAAAAGTAGGCTGCGTTTTACGGTTGCCTTTATGATTGGCAAGTGGTATCCAACAGTTGGTAGTTAGTTGGGACATAGTTACTGTTTTTGCCCGGTGTTGCGTGCTGAGACTTTCTCTAGGTGGTTTTTACTTCCTTTTTAAAGCCGCATGCTGCTTCAGAAAGATTTGTTATTATGTATTATATACTTGTATAAAGATATCTGTGAACGAGAAGAAAGTATTCGGACACGCTTCAAATCTGAATAACTTTTGAAGAATTATAATATATTGTTGCACGTTTTATGCCCTTCGTGAGGCGAACAACACAGCATCCCGTTTATTTAATAATTATGTATTTACAAATCAATAACTATTTACAACAAAAACGCAATTTGGATAAGTGTGATCGGAATTCGCTGTCCAGTCTGTTCGACGGGCAAACTTCGACCGCGCTCGATTGTTTGTCGGTGCAATAGTTCCGTGAAAACACCTATTTTCTATTATTTTTTGTAAGGCTTGTTCACCATGAATTCTTCATTGTAGCGACTCCATACGAGAAGTCCAAAACGAAGTTATTAATCATCTAAACTCTCTACATAATCTAATCTTCTCTAAATTGTCGTTGTGAACCGTGCAGATCTTCAATCGTGAAATAAAACTCTTTAAATAAAAAACAGTGTTCGAATCAATCCTCCCGGTATCCAAAAACATACTATGGTACAATGTACGTTAACAGAACACACAATTAAACAGATATAATTATCACGAGCTAAAATATTCTATTATTTTATTCCATAACATTCGCTTTGATATCAAATTAATATTCCGTGATAATTTACGTTCAGTTGCTCTGGCATTAATGAATAATTGGTTATACGTAACTTTGTAAAGGTAGTTTCCTTTCAATACAAGAGGTGTTACGGAAAAGATGGTTAATCAATACCAGATTTACGTGAGCGGGATTATTTAAAAGCTTTCGGTACAATTTCGGCGGTAATTAAGAGCGATCGTCGTGATGTATCAACGGTAATTATGGGCACGTGTGCAACATACGGAAATTGATGGGGGCAGCCAATCCGTTTGGGAGCGAGGACGACTCAAAAATTCATCGATAAGTTTATTTCCCACAATTATTTTGTGTACCAGCGAAATGACGTTCCAGAAGAAAGCAACACTCGATATCAAAATAACAACAATATTAATTAAATATAGAATATTCTCTGACAACGTCAATAAATGCAGAAATCGAATATGATGCGTTATTCAAAGTAAACGAACAAGAGTCGAATAAAATTTCATTTTACTTGCAAGCATTATCGATACATTGAAAGTAAAATCAAATTGTATTCAGTTACAGCAAACCTCTCATTTTACGTATATCTTAATATCCTTTAACAACTAAAAATATATTTTAAAAAATTGATAAATAGTGCACTGAATGATTCTGAACTTACAAGGAAACATATTCACATGCGAAAATCCGATTTTGATGAAACTTATGAGAACTTATAGCTTCATTGTTTAAACAAAAGACTTATAAAATTTTCTTGCGCGACTACATTTCCCATTGAAAAATACACAATTTAAAAATAAATTCAAGTTTTTCGACCTCTGGTTTCCAAGATATCTGAAAAAAATGGTTTTAACCCCCAACTTTGGGGGCTGATTTCACCCCTTTAAAGTGGATGGTTAACGAAAAAAAAAACACGTGTCAAATATTTTTCAAAGAACTATAAGCTCCCATAATTTTCATCGAAATCGGATTTTCGCATCTGAATATGTTCCCGTGTTAGTTAATTATAACATTGTAAAAAGTGTCCGCCCTTCGAGAATTAACCAAGGCAAATAAAACGAAACAACCGTCGTCGATCGTATCGAATGACTTCGTGGTTTGGAAAGCTTGAAATTCGAAACTCTGAACTCTACTTAAATTAAGAATATTACAAAAAATATTCGTGCAATAAAAATTATCTGTGCATTCATGAAATGATACTTTGACGTACTCCGATTTACCTAGTTTCATAACAGTGCATTTAAGAATGCCCTTACTTGAGAAAATGAATTCCGGGACGGATTCATTTCCGCCGATGCGCTTTATTATGTTGCCAGAACAAACGCAAAAATACATTTTCCATATAACGCGGCTGCGAAGAAACTAACAATCGTCTGTACCCTGTTGCAGACTCCTCTATTAACATTCTTCTTGTCTAATCGGAACGTATTATTCTTTGCATTGGGTATTCAAGCAAACAAAAAGACGAAGGACTATGCATAGTATTCCTGGAATTTGCACGCGAGTTTGCAGCAGTAACTGTTTCAACTATTGCAGAAACTATTGCAATAAGTACGAAATTATACGGAAAATTTTACGTGAGCATGAGTCTGTTTGCTTATTTTCACTTTTAAATGCTTCAAATATTTTCATACCTGCGGGTAATTATAGTTTATATCGAGATACCTCTGGTACCAGATGTTGTCGCTATGTTTAATCTTATTCGTTTTTCCTTTTGAAGAGACATTCGTTGGTTTGTAAAAGCAGCATTCCTTGATATTTATTTTTTACGTATGGTGATGCGTAAAGACGCTGTTGCTCGCTAATGTCCTTGTAAAGGGTTTCCCAAAATTAACGCAGGATTTGAATTTGCCGCCATTTTTGCAGTAAATTGTTGGCAACCCCGAAAAAAGAACAATTTGACAGCTGAGAGTTTAAGGTTAGTAAAAATGGAGCGTTATACGATACAACAAAGTGTTTTCATTATTGAACCATATTTAAAAAATAATTAAAGTTTGGCGGCCGCAGCTCGAAAATTTTATACAAAATATGGTCAAAATAGTGTTTTAACCTCGTCAACTGTGAAAAGATTAATTGAAAAATTCAGGAAGACTGGATCAGTTGTAAACGCTAAACACACCGGTCGTCCAAAAACAAGCCATTCAAATGTCAATATCGAGACAGTGCGTGAGAGTGTTGATGAAAACCCAGGAACATTAATTCGGCGTCGTGGACAAGAATTTCAAATATCAAGAAGCTCTCTACAGCGTATATTCACAAAAGATGTGTGTCTCCATGCTTACAAAATTCAATTAACACAACAACTGAAGCCCAATGACCATGAACAGCGAAGAGAGTTCGTGAAATGGATTATTGAACATCAACAAGTGGATGCTGATTTTTCGAGCAAAATCATCCTAAGGAATGAAGCACATTTTCACCTTGATGGCTTTGTTAATCGCCAAAATTGCCGTGTTTGGGGTTCGGAGAACCCACATGTGATTGTCGAACAACAAATGCACCCACAACGTGTCACTGTTTGGTGCAGATTTTGGGCTGGAGGCATCATTGGACCATACTTTTTTGAAAATGAGGCTGGTCAAGCAGTAACTGTTACTGGTGCTCGATATCGCGACATGATAACACAGTTCTTTCTGCCGAAATTGGATGCTATTGATGTGGCCAATATGTGGTTTCAACAAGGCGGTACCATATGCCATACAGCCAGTGAAACAATTCAATTACTGCATGAGACATTTCCTGGTCGTATACTCTCTTGTTTCGGTGATCAGAATTGGCCCCCTAGATCGTGTGATTTAACACCATTAGATTTCTTCTTATGGGGTTATTTGAAGTCAAAGGTCTATGTCAACAAGCCCACAATCACCCGTGCATTACAAGAGGGAATGAAACGCTGGATCAACAAAATTCAACCACAATTATGAAGAAAGGTCGTGAAAAATTTCGACAAAAGAGTGGGCATGTGCCGGCAAAGCCGTGGAAGCCATTTGCCCGATGTGTTATTCCATAAATAACCCTATCCTATGTACTTTATGACTCAATGAAAAAATAACAATCTAAAAACTAAAAACTGTGTTTTCTATTTAATTCAAACCTTGCGTTAATTTTGGGACACCCTTTATATAATAGTTAAGGAAAATTTACGCACAAGCAGACCGAGTTTAAAATCGTTAATACACATTATTGCTAATACTGACCACACTATTGTAATAAATATTCAATGCATAAACTTTCAAAGGTAAGTTAACCCATCTTGACCTACCATACCATGTACAGTACGTTTTATTTATTTGGAAAACTGAAATATCTCGTGATGCACTGAAGTTTCAAATAATATCTGTGTAAAAAGTGTTTTCGGTATGACGGAGCAATCATTTGATGTTATTTTCCAGTACTCGAATTCTGGGAAAAATTTCAAAATGAAAATTAATGTTCCATATGGAAGCATATGTTCTATTGTCATAACACAATAGCATTTTCTGAGGCAAATTTAACAACGATATTGAATATAAATGAAAATATTTTACGTTATGCCCACCATCACCAGTCGAATTAACGAGCAGTGTATAATTATTAATATAAAACATTATCACGAATGTTGTAGATTGATTTGCAAAGAGAAATTACAAAGTCTTTTGTAATGTGTTGAAGATAACGCATATACATGGCTTAAGGATGGTATACCGATGACCCTGATTATAAGATTTTAACTGACAAAGAAATTGTTGCAGTAGGCGAAAACGAGGAATGCAATGAACACAATGACGATTCTGATGACGAGGAACAAGAGCATGCGGAAAACGAGTCCACAAACGCGGAAGCCATCGGTGCATAAACTGCAATGGCATGATGCGAGTATTGATTAGAATGCAATAGTTATGATATATATATATATTACTGTTAAAAACAATGGGAGATCATCTGCGAAGAACGAGCAATCGTTGGCGGATAAGAACAATTAAAAATTACTTTAACAAATAAATTTCTTCAACATCAACTGTTTATGAACAAATACTATGCAATTATGCACAAATATATTTTCAAAATGACTTAGAGTTATTTAAATTTAAGTAATATATATAATAACCTGTATGAAAAGTCGAGCAAAAGTAGCCTGGCACGGAACGTGTTAATGATTCGTTTTTTGAGAAAATCGAATTTATAAATCTGCAGTTACGCGTCTGATCTCGCCTAACCAATACTACTTCTCGGGATTGCTAGGAAACGCATATGGAGTTTCTGGCTTTTACGGTTAATGATTCGTTTTTAGTAACTAACAATTTTGTTCAATAACGCTGATCATTTCTATAAATAAAACAAACGAAACTTGTTCGAAGCATGCAAAATTCGCGTGGCATTCAACGTGTTAAAGTTGTGCGCGACATAACGAATTGTATTCTTGTTCACCGCACCGAAATCCCTGCTCCGATAATTTTAATCAGTCGCCCAAAGTTAATTTTTACATTTTTACAAATCGATTTACTATTCGTGCGTTCAAAACATCTGACGATCCAAGGAAAGCGCAGATAAAATCTAGAAGGCGTTCAGCCTGCACGACCTAGTTATACTAGTCGGAAACAAATACAACTATAATCGATTCCACATGAAATTTTTAGTAGGACTATGAAAATTTCACGGAATCTAGACTGACCAGGTTTCTGGGTGATGATCCGGCCTTACAAAGAGTCGCAACGAATGTCGGCAATTGCCGGTTAGTCCGAGTTCACACCTGTTCCTTCGCGGACAAGTGGCTGTCATTATCAGGATTGCAGCCGCTGCATTAAGTAAGATCCAGCCTGTACACATTCTCATCGGGATAATGCATCGCTAAGTGGATGCTCCATACGTGTTGCGACTCGTAGCCTATCAATCTTGATCTCGAGCGCGTGCGCGCACTCTGCTCTCCTCAAACCGGCCAGGTATTCGAAACACGCGTACCGGTGTGTTGGTGCTCTGCGAATCATGAGCACGGAAACGCATTAACACCGGCATACGAAATAGTCTGCTGGAGACGTATGACGAGCACGTAAACCTAAGTGTCCAGGAATACGTAAGACGCATAGACGGACACGTTCCGCTGGGCTGCTTGGGGATAAGGTGTATGTTTACTCTTGCGGAAGTCCTGCTGCATTTTGGAGATGCACCTCAGGTAATGGGAAATCTAATCTTCATTTAATCTTCATCAGCTGCATTTTAGCAATCCAAATGGTCCACCGTATCAGAGAAATGGCCGTTTATTTTGAAAGTGGCGTAAGTCCATTTATGTTTGAATCGAGATATTTAAGGGTTTGTGTTTCAATGCAATTAAAAATATACGTACAGAATACTAATGAGTCATACTGCTTAAGTGTATCTAAAGGTGTTAAATTTATAGTTCCTATTAACATAATGGCAATTATTAAGTGAATAATATGCGTGTTCTTACCAAGAATGGAGTTAAGCCACTTTCAAAATTAACAACCAGATTCGTTGTAAAATTTGAAGGAACCCAAGTCCATTCAACATAATTTAAGATGCTTCAAATTAAAAAAAACAAGACTCATTTTATTTTACATATCTTTACAACACTTCGAAAACATAGTTTATGCGATTCAAAACATTTTTTACAAACATAAATTACGAAACAATTTATTACTCATCTACATTTTGTGTGTGTGAAAGGGATTTGAAGAAATCATGATGTTCCGGTGGTATATATCGTAATAGATCAATTATGTCCTTGAATTTTGCTGTTGTAATTTGTCTGATATTTTTATACAGTGGTGTCAATACAATATTTTCGAACTTTCTTGGTCTACCCCGATGTGATAATAAATTCAAGGCTTTAAAATTTTCGTTCTCATTCATTGATGTCTTATAGAAAATTTTATACGGTTCATTTCCGACAAAACACATCCAACATATTTTTAACCAGTTTATTGATTCTCCGTTAGAATTCTTTACCCTTTTAAAAATCTTTGTTTTGGAAAACTTTTGAAGGTACAATATTTCCCGTTTGAGTACAATATCTTTTTACTGAGTTCCGTTGAATCTTTCGCACTTTTTGGATGTATGTTTCATCAATCTTTTCTCCATTGATATCTGTATCTTCATCCCCTGAAGACGAATATTGTTCTAAAATTCTCTTTCTTTTTCAATTTTCTTTGAAATCATTAGTTACTAATTCTTCTTCACTATCTGAACTAAATGGTCTTGTCGTTTTGCTCTTCTCCATAGGTGAAATAATTTCTAAAATTTAATATTATATTTTAAGTTTTATATTTAATTGTAAAAACGTGAGTAACAGAAAACGTAGTAGAATAATTTTTTTGGGTTTCTAAGTGTGTCAAATTTATCGTTCCATTTAGCATAATTAACATTATTTAAAAAATAATACGTTTTTGATGGTTATGAATGGACTTACAGGCCACTTTCAAAATTAATGAAATGACGATTTCAATTCTTAAAAAAGCGCAATAGGAAAAGTAAATTTCCCTTGATATACAAATAAATGTATACACTTTTATGTTGTAAAATCTACAAAATATTCAATTCTTATTCTTTGTTAAATAATTTTTACATTAAAATTAATATTGCTTTATTAATTATTATTCCATCTTCTCCAGTTGGGTGCGAGAGGGATTTAAAATAACTGTGGTGTGCAGGTGGTTGTATAATGTAATAAATCCATTAAGTCCTTGATATACTTGAAATTATTAAATTTTTTCGGTCTTCCCCGTTGCGGTAATTAATTTAATGTTTTGAGTGATGGATCTTCGTTCTTTGTCGTTTTGTAAAATAACTTATATGGATCGCTTTTCAAAAATTTCATCCAAAATATTTTAAACCAATTTACTTCTTCACCGTCAGTGTTTTGTAGCCTTTAAAAGTCGCGTTTTCTACAGACTTAGTTGAAATGAACTTATCACGTTTCAATTCATTTAGAATGAACGTATTCTTTCGACACTTTTTTATGACTTCGTAAAATACCTGAGGGACAAACAATAAATTGTTTTTCCTTAACGCCATTTCTACAACTCCGAAATCTCTATCATTAGGTAGAAATGAATGCCCTGATAGCGGGGACTTATGGTCAATAATATTTACATTATTTTCTGTAGATTGGACAATTGTTAACCATGCCATAGCTATTTTAAGTTCGGTTCTCATAAAATTTTATTGCATAACATTTTCCATATCCGTTTGAAACTCTTACAATAGGACTTACATCACTTTCAAAATGAACCGCTCAAATATTAATTCTCCATAGTTGGATTCAATTCGAATTTCTATTGGGATTTTTACTTTCTTTCTTTCGATATTGTGTCGGGGGTTTATTTCGTCCGAATTGCCGCTGGTTCAACGCAATAACGTTCTAATTTACGACAATAGATTAATGTTTCTTGCATCCGCAACTATATATCTATTGTTTTTAAGGATTGAAAGTTTTAAAGGTTCCAACGTTCTAAAAGTTCAAAGTTTTAAATTATCTTAATTTGTCCTGGTCCGAAGTTAAAAATACTGTCTAGATGTGTACTAGTTCGAAATTCAAAATGCTCTATAGATTTGTGTTGTGCAAAGGTGTCACGTCGATGATACCTTCTTCTCAGCGTACAAGGATTGTTGCTGAGCACCTGGATCGCGTAAGAACTACACGATTATAGTGGTTGCGATTTTCTTTATTTTGCAACTTCGAAATGTTCGCGATTTCTCTGTTGTAACTTCTACGTTTCTATCGGTTCGCGTTGTAAAATTTGTTCGCTTGTCGGTTCGCGATTTCAAAGTTGGGAGTTCTGTTCTGTTCGCGATTTCTAGATTCCGAGTTCTGTTCTTCTCGCAATTTCTAGGTTTCGAGTTCTGTTGGCGATTTCAAGATTTCGAGTTCTGTTCTGTTCGCGATTTATAGGTTTCGAATTCTGTTCTGTTCGCGATTTATAGGTTTCGAATTCTGTTCTTCTCGCCATTTTTATATTTCGAGTTCCGTTCTTTTCGCGATTTATAGGTCTCGAGTTCTGTTCTGTCCGCGATTTCTAGGTTTCGAGTTCTGTTCTGTTCGCGATTTCTAGGTTTCGAGTTCTGTTCTGTTCGCGATTTCTAGGTTTCGAGTTCTGTTCTGTTCGCGA
>CM052094.1:9932814-9951952 GCA_028453745.1 Agapostemon virescens
CAGAAATTAACCGTATAAAATTTTCTATAAGACATCAATGAATGAGAACGAAAATTTTAAAGTCCTGAATTTATTACCACGTCGGAGTAGACCAAGAAAGTTCGAAAATATTGTATTGACAACACTGTATAAAAATATCAGACAAATTACAACAGCAAAATTCAAGGACATAATTGATCTATTACGATATATACCACCGGAACATCATGATTTCTTCAAATTCCTTACACACACACAAAATGTAGATGAGTAATAAATTGTTTTGTAATTTATGTTTGTAAAAAATGTTTTGAATCGCATAAACTATGTTTTCGATGTGTTGTAAAGATATGTAAAATAAAATGAGTCTTGTTTTTTTTAATTTGAAGCATCTTAAATTATGTTGAATGGACTTGGGTTCCTTCAAATTTTACAACGAATCTGGTTGTTAATTTTGAAAGTGGCTTAACTCCATGCTTGGTAAGAACTTAAGCAGTACGACTCATTAGTATTCTGTACGTATATTTTTAATTACATTGAAACACAAACCCTTAAATATCTGAATTTAAGTATAAATGGACTTAGGCCATTTTCAAAATAAACGGCTCAAATATCGGATTACTTTTTATTCATTAGTCTGATCTCCAATATTTAATGCCCTCCATATGTGGAATAAAGATAATAATTCTAAATCAATATTGCTATACTGATTCCTAGACACTGGTTATTCAATTAGCCCTTGTAATTATCAAATTGAATTTGAATATTTTTGGCCAATGCCCTTTTCCATAAAGTATCCACCACCTACTACAAAATGTGCGTTCTTCTGTTTGGTCAACCCACTTTTCCCGTACATGCAAAAATGTCTAATGATTAGAGCAACTTCTATTGTTCTCAATGATACTGCTTATAGGACCACAAAAGTTTCACGGGTTAAGTTCACGGTTCACCAGTTACCGTGACCCACTCGAATACCGAAAGCAAAGTTTTCCGCAATTTAATGACAGTAACATAAGGTACTTAGTAGTTTTATATTTCTAAAGAGTAAATATATATATTTCACTTTCGCATACGTATCAAAAGTATTCCAATGATTTTTCTATAGGATACAGATGAAATTAGTTAAAAATCAGTATAGAACAAAGCAAATAAATCTGTAATAATATATAAATCTTTGGTTATGAAAAGTCGAGCAAAAGTAATTTGTAATGTTAGAGCTAAAATAATACTCAGGGAAACGTTTTTAATATTTACTATATTTAATGAATACAACAGAACACGTAATCGATAGTATAACAAATTAACATAACAAAGGATACATGAAAACGATATTCATATTCTATTTTTCAAGGCTACTAAATTCATTTATGCGGATTGCATAAGTGGTATTCCCGTCACGTAACGTGTTAGTCACGCGAAAAATATTTGACGATACAGAAAACAGATTGATAATCTATCGTTAATCGTAAATAATTGAAAATAAATTATAGAATATCCTGAGATCAACAAAAAAAAAAACTTTCTAGTCGCCAGTAAATATTCGGTAATGGTACATTTATCCTAGTCGATGGTAAAACGCGGAACCGATGCAACGAAAAAAGCGATGGTCACCTAAACGCGAATAGTGGGCGCTTTGCTACGAAATTTCGTACAACGCGAAGAGCGCAAACAAATCAGCAACGGCATGCTGTTCAAACAAACAGAAGAGGAAAGTTAACGCTGAGCGTAGTTTGGTTACGCGGCACGCCCATTTTTCACCAGAAGTCAAATAGTTTCCAGCGGAGCAGCCGTGAACCCTCGGTATCGTTATACGAGATCTCGCTGCTTCGCGATTCTCTTTGCAGACCCGGAACTTCGCGATCAAACGAGTCCCTGGACTCTCTTTCTCGCTTCCGCTTCCTACGAGTCTCTTTCCCGGCCAGTTTCGAATGTAATTTGTCGAAATTACAGTTTGCTCTCTCTGTCGCGTGTGATTCCATGGAATCAGTAGTACGACGGTATTGATCACCGAACTTTTTCCCCTCTCTTTCTGCTTCCAATACTCCGTCGACGCTAAACACCGAAATGTGAGCAAAAACCAATTTAAAAAATTCAAGATTCCAAAGAAATTGTTTCTTTCGAATGGAGAACCATTCGGAGCTCCAAAATCCAAATTATTCTTTATTTCAATTATTATTGTTAAGGCTTTCGGGTCTAAGCCGTGTCCCAAAAGGAAGATATTTCCCAACGTTTCGCAAGCATTGCAGCTAGCTTTATCAGGGGGTCGGAAGACACACTGATCAGTATTGTAGCAGCTTCACCTCCTACCCTCGCCACCAGAAGGACAGTAGAACGAGACTTTCCCGCTAGTTCCTGATCCGCTTCCAGTTCACATATACTGGGTGAGTGACCAATCGTTTGCACCTCAAATATCTTTGTTGTTTCTAAAGAAACGTAAAATATGGCAAAGACAAAGTTGAATGATACAATGGAGCAGACACGATGCTATAAAAAAATTTTGTTTTTGATGTAATTTTTTTAGAGATATCAAGTCAACCTTGACTATTTTAAATGGAACCACCCTTTTTTAAACACCTACAATGATAGTCTCTTCCATCAGGAATTCAGTGACTATATTATTCCATGGTCATTGAAGGTCAAGGACAGAAAAAACGTATAAGATTCAAAATATGAAAGCAGAATACGTTTATCACGGATGAGACTTGTAGTAAATAGTAAACATAGTATGGTCGTAGTTAAAGTAAACATACTAAGGTCCATCAATGTTACTGTTATTCAGCATTGTTATTTACTATCTACTGATAGTTTCCAAACGCGATTCCGCTGTGTCTTATTCAATGACTGAAAAGTGTGATATTATCACGATTTCCTGTAAATGTAGACAAAATGCAGTGCAGGCCCGATTACTTTATGAAGAAAGGTACCCCGAGCGAAACACTCGTTCTAGACAGACTTTCATTAATACGTACAGGTTGTTTCGAAGTACTGGAGGTGTACATGCAAGACAGTACAAACGGAAGAATCCCACTACCAATGAAGACAATGAAATTAATATTTTAGCAGCTATAGCTGTCAATCCTCACGTGTGTACGAGAAAAATTTCCCGGGAAACAGGCATAAGTCAAAGTAGCGTAATACGAATTCTGGACCCACATAAATTTCATCCGTTCTACATATCGCTCCATCAAGAATTGCAGGGGAATGATTTTCAAAATAGAATTAACTTTTTTCTGCGGGGATTGCTTCAAAATCATTCATTTTTTTCTAATGTCTTTTTTACGGACGAAGCAACATTCACTAATCATGGCTCAATTAATCTACAGAACGCCCATTATTGGTCTGTGGATAATCCGCACTGGCTGCGAGAAATTGATCATCAAATACAATGGAGCGTAAACGTGTGGTCTGTTATTTTGAACGACAGAGTAATTGGACCATATTTCGTTAACGGAATCATGACGGGACAGAAATACGCTCAATTTTTGCAAGAAGATCTGCCAATTTTGTTAGAAGATGTCCCTGTACAAGATCGCTATGATATGTGGTACCAACATGACGGTTGCCCTGCTCATTATGCACGAGTAGCTAGAGAAACGTTGGAATCACGATTTCCAAACCGATGGTTTGGACGAGGCGGAACTGTTTCATGGCCAGCACGTTCGCCTGATTTAAATCTACTGGATTTCTTTTTACGGGGTCTGCTAAAAGAGACCGTGTACATGGATGCTCGAACAACAGTTGAAGATATGCGTCAGCGTATCATCACAGCATGTATAAATATCACCTCGGGTGTACTTATCAGTGTTCAACATTCCTTCAGAGCTCGTTTACATCAATGTATCGACGTAGATGGCCATCATTTCGAACATTTATAAAATAGAGGTATTCTGCTTCCATATTTTAGTTTTATGCGTTTTTTCTGTCCTTGACCTTGAATGACCTTGGAATAATATAGTCACTGAATTCCTAATGAAAGGGACTATCATTGTAGGTATTTAAAAAGGGTGGTTCCATTTAAAAAAAGTCAAGGTGACCTTGATATCTCTAAAAAAAATGATACTGTAATGATAAAAGTTTTGGGTTTATTTTGGCAAGTGTCACACTGTAATCACTTGTTCGACGTCTGCCACCCATATCTCTCCTCTTCGAGTACACAACGCAGTCCGAAGAATTCCGTTTAATCTGATTTCAGAAATTGATGCGGGAACTCTTGTTCAATCCTGACGAAAATCTACGAGTCGATATACTAAAATTTGTCGATATTGTAAACGGTGTCAGTGCTTTCTCATTTTCATTGTGCTGTACCGTTTCATAGAGAATGTATGAATTAATTATTGATATTTTCATTCACCAGAAAAAAACAACAGTTTCTGCGACCGGTTAAGTGATTTCCTCAAAAAGCAATAACCGGAGGCATATTGATCAGCCCGGTCAACACCATCCATCGACTTTGTGTACTCGACAACTACACTTGGCTTTTCGATTACTTCCTCTGCACCACCTCTTCGGTAGTACAATTTCGCTACCACTACTTCAAGTATCAAAATCAGAATCAACATTGCCGACTACAATATCTTGTTAATACTTGAAAATTATTCTTCTCCGTGTTACTAACCATAAAAAGGGTCATCAAATGATTTAACCTCAATATTACAAACTTACAAGGGAATATATTAAGATGCGAAAATCCGATTTTGATGAAACTTGCGAGAGCTACTACATCTATTATTTATTTATTTGAACTTTTGTTAAAACTTTCATGCGCGACTACATTTCCCATTGAAAACGCACACAATTTAAAGAAAAATCCAGATTTTTCGACCTGTTTTTTCTGAGATATCTCAAGAAATATGGTTTCAACCCCCAACTTTGAGGGCTGTTTTCACCCCTTCAAAGTGGATGGTTGCCGATAAAAAAACACGTGTCAAATATTTTTCAATGAACTATAAGCTCCCATAAGTTTCATAAAAATTGGATTTTCGCAACTGAATAAGTTTCCGTGTTAGCACGTCTTAACTACAGATAACGATTGCCAACGCCGACGATGACACAACATCCTAGGCGTAATCATGGTAAAAACATTTAGCCCCGTAGCGGAGCCAACGAAGCGCTAAGGGTTAAACGGCCATATAAGAACAGCAGCACCTACGTCTCTAAAAGGATTGAAGACGACTCGCTGCATCGTCGCAACAACTGGCCGAGCTATGCGCTTAGAACGACCGGAGTCCTGTAATAACGTCTCAGCATTGTACGCGCGACAACACGAGACCAGCAACGAAGCTCACGCGATCACGACAACGTGTCAGCATCACACGTGGAACGATACCGAGACCAGCAGCAATGCGAGGAACAGCTTCATCAACACGGCAACGGCATCGAGTGGGCCTTCACTGCGCGACATCCCTATTGTCCCCCCTGAATTCTGACGTGGATCATCGTGGAGAGGAACTCGTTCAGACATCGTTGATCACTGGCAGGGAGTAATGTGGCGGCACTATCTTCCACGCTCGTGTACAGATGGACAGGTGGACAATTGGACGCTCTTTCTCTCTACCGTCTGAACCCTCAACGATTCCTGCATTATTCTTAACTGGCTTCTGATACTCCCACGTCTAAGGCAAGACCTGTTAGGTAGCTCTACCGAAGAAGAAGACATAACGCCCTTTCACCTCTCTGTAGAATTTCGTGCCGCAAATAATTCGTTAGAAACCAAAGTGAAACTCAATGTACTTTATCTCTATTATTTACAGCACAGTCGCCGACCGACTTAACATTGGGCGATTGATTAAATTATAACGGAGCAGTGACTAGATGCTATAAAAATGTAACAATTCGAAATCTAACGATTGATTAGCACGAATAATTCAGACAGATTCGTTGTGCGTGTGATTTTTACAGCGAAAGGAAACGGAAGAAAATTGCATTTTTTTCGGGGTCGTCTCATTTATTTGGCGCACCAGTTACTCAAAATTGTGTTTTCGTGGAAATGTCATCCCCATTCGCTGATTGACTGGAAGAGGTGGATCTTCGAGGACCACCTTCGTCGGTGGAGGAGGAAGGCTCCACCTACAGTCAACCTTGGAATTTCCTGTTGGAGATTCCTGTAATTTGGACTTTAACGGAACCCCGAAACACGTCGATGATTTGGCCCAGATGGCCAGCAAATATTGGGTTGTTCGGAAAGTAATTTCGTTTTTTCCCGACAGAGGATTTAATTGTATTTTTGCACCTTACGCCTTGCGCCTTAGCAAGGCTTGTGTGTGAAAAAGTCCAATTGATTCTAAGCAGTAGTTTTTGGTTGGTGCCCTTTTAAATATGGAGAGCAATAAGCAGCATTTTCGTCGTATTTAACTTTTTTACTATAGAAAACGTAAAAATGCTGTTCAAGCCAGAAAGAAATTAACCGATGTGTATGGAGAAGATGTGTTGACAGTACGCCAGTGCCAGAACTGGTTTGCAAAATTTCGATCCGGCAATTTTGATGTCGAAGATGCACAACGTTTTGGAAGGCCGGTTGAAGCTGATAAAGACACGATAAATGCATTGGTTGATACAAACCGGCCAATAACAACACGTGAGATCGGTGAGAGTTTAAATTTATCAAATTCAACTGTTTATGACCACTTGAAAGGCCTGGGTTTAACCTCGAAGCTCGATATATGGGTTCCCCACGTTCTCACGGAGAGAAATTTGTCGTCGCGTTGACGTCTGTGATTCACTTCTCAAACATCACGAAAATGATACATTTTTGACGCGCATCATTACTGGGGACGAAAAATGGGTTGTATGTAACAATGTCAAACGCAAGAGATCATGGAGCAAAATAGATGAACCGGCTGAAAGCATTTCCAAAGCCAATATCCATTTAAAAAAGGTGATGCTGTCTGTTTGGTGGGATTTTAAAGGAATCGCTTCTTTGAGCTTTTACCGGATAACACAACAATTAATTCGGAAGTCTACTGTCATCAACTGGATAAACTGAATGATGCACTTCAACAGAAAAGGCCAGAATTAATCAACAGAAAAGGTGTAGTGTTCCACCAAGATAATGTGAGACCTCATACAAGTTTGGTCACTCGTCAAAAGCTTTTACAGCTTTAATGGAATACCGGTCATTGTAAAATTTTTTAGACGGTAAAAGCCTTCACTTCAAATGAGGAGGTCAAAAACCACCTCGATCAGTTTTTTGCCAACAAAGACCAAAAATTTTATGAGCGTGGAATCATGCTACTACCAGAAAGATGGCAAAAGGTATTGGACCAGAATGGCCAATATATAATTTAATAAAATATTTGTTCATTATACGAAAACTGTATTTCATTTTCCCAAAAAAAAAACGAAATTACTTTCCGAACAACCCAATAGAAGCATCGATTTATTAAATGATATGCATAAATAACTGCGAAATAATTGTAATTATTAAAAATTACATGAAAAAATGAAAAGTACACATCAAAACATGTTTATTCCAACTCGTAATATGCATTTTGGAGACCTGAAAATTTCATTTTTTGCAACGATAAATTTCGACATAATTTAGTTCACTGTTTGATATTAAGAAAAGTATGTGCAACAAACAAATAAAATTTCTGTTATTATAAACTACAATGAATGCTCTGTTATGTTATGAAACAATAACTCCAAATTTACTATTGCAAACGATCGAAACTAACAACAATTTTTTAAATAGCCAATGTCCGAATATTAATAATAGTCAATGTATATCGTTGGATTTATCGTTCGGTGGTTGTAGTGTTAAATATTCCCGTTACATGCACATCATAAAATTTTTATTTTATTTTTATACAAGTTTGGTCATTCGCCAAAAGCTTTTACAGTTTGAATGGGATACAATGCCACACCCACCATATTCTCCAGATCTGGCACCTTCGGATTATTATTTGTTTATGAGCGTTGAATCATGTTACTACCAGAAAGATGGCAAAAGATATTGGACCAGAATGGCCAATATATAATTTAATAAAATATTTGTTCATTATAAGAAAATTGTCTTTCATTTTCAAAAAAAAAAAAAAAAAACGAAATTACTTTCCGAACAACCCAATATTTTATTACCCCTTGCGACCTGAGTCTGATGACGAAGGCCCAGAAGGGTCTTTTCTACAATTTTACTGTACTATCGTCAGTTCTTTATGTGAAAAATCTATTAAGGTTGTTTATTTTGATGCAACTCTGACTGTCGTTGTTTTCGTCACTATTTTGGGGAAGTAAAATGTCCTCTATTATTGCTGGGCATTGAGAGACGCTAGAATTTGCTTAGATTCTTCAGATCCGATATGGTACAACTATTCTACACATTTGCTCAACGAAATATGATATAATAATAGTGTAACAAATTTATCTTACTGATGTTTGTCCGAATAAAATGGCGACTGGTTTCGATTATCTACGTTCAAAATGGTACTTCATGGTAGTCTTCATAAAGGAGCTATTCCACTCATTGAGTTTCTCATTTAAAAGACAGGAAAAAGAAAATAGAATGTCGAAATTAAAGAAAAGCTGTCTGTAATTTATTAAGTACATCATGGTGCTGTGCAGAGTGGACAATGGTTGTCAGTGTTTTCCTCTCAACTCAATTTGTATTTCTTCCAAGGTCTTTCCCTCGGTCTCCGGCACGTATCGGTAGATTAGAATCCAAATGAAAGATGTGATCACAGTGAACGCCAATATGGGCATGTATGTTCCATACGATTCTTGCAATACCTACGAACAAGGCGAGAAACTGTTACTCTGTTGCGGTGTTCGGCTAGCGCGCGCGCGCGAGCGCGAGTACTTTATCAAACGTTCGGTACACCAACAGTTTACACTGGTAAGAGGAAAAGCGAAATTTAGGTCGTTATCAGGAAAGTATTTTGCAACCACTTTTATCGTCTAAATTCATAAAGTGCTGGAAAGATGTTTTTGCGCTGTTGACTTAACCCTCGAGTAGTTAAATCAATTTAACTCTCCAAAAAGCTGAAAAGCATAAGACTCCCGCGGAAATCCAGAGAAAATGTTTCCTGGCGTAACTGCGTGTTCAAGACGTACAATAAATGACTGGGTTGCCAAACCGTAATAGCAGTTGTTGTTGGTATTTTCATAGGTATTCGATGGACTATTGGTTGCTAAATAGTTAGAGTTGTCATCTTTTTTATTTTGCAAGTATGAACGAAATTACGTTTGCACAAAGGTCGAATTTAAGATCATTCCAAGGGCACAGTATAGTACACTGTTGAACTCATCTTGACGTTAGTAACTACCTTATACTGTCAAAAGCGTATAGTGCTATTTAAAAAAGTCAAACTGGCCTGAACTTTCCTATGTAAATAACTTTTTTTGATACATTTAAAACATATTTTAATTGCACTGCCAGTAATCGGAGAATAATTAACAGACCCACTGTTTGCATAATGTGAGCTGAAGAAAACATTAAACCCTATTTTTTGGAAATAAAGATGAAAATGCTGCGTTTAACACTTAAAAATTTTTTTAATGTACAAAAGTACTGGAACTTCTTTTATACTAAATACTGATTCCAGTACAATTTGTTTAATAAAAGTTGTTTAATTCCTAACTTAGCAATGATTTAATTTCATGAACGAAGGTTTCATAAGTATTGTAAAATGTAGAATGACATAAAAAAGGTAAGTTAGGTCAGGTCTGGCTAGGGGGATGTTTAAAAATTCACAGGTACGTTCCAGTCGTCAAAACTAACAAAGAAAGTGGTACGTGTGCATGAGAGCGTGTGTTCATCTCGTAGCTGTAATAGAGAATGTAAAAAATTATTTTTATTTATGACTAAAATTATTAAACAAGGAGATTAATATTTCATGTTTCCTTTTTTTCAATAATTAATAGAAATAATTTTTATATTTGCATCCGCATTGTATTCACAGTAAAGTAAATAGTAAATAGTCTATTTTAATTGAAATTAAAAGTATACTTTTAATAATAAAATACTTCATTTGATAGAAAAAAAATGAATTAAACCAACATTCTCTTTAAAGAATTCTCGAAACAGTTTATTTGATTCATTTTAATCTATTTTTCCAGTATTCATAACGATCAAATAATATTTTTAGCTTCATTTTTCATATTTTAATTTACAGAGCATATGAAAACTAAGTATGTAGCCGGTCGTAACTTGACACTACTGCTTCATATAGATATTTCAAGTAAAAATGTATTCCATTACATCGTGCAGAACTCGCAAAAAAATGTCAGAAAACCATAAATCCGAATTAAATGTTTCTCTTAAAAACTCGTCTTTACAATATTGTAAACTATTTTAGTATGCATATCTACGAACGTTTCAACATTGCATGCAACCATGAAGCGAATGATTCTACATTCGGAAAATAAATCAAGAACACGGAGTAGATTCTTCTCATCTGACGTCTCGTCCTCAAGAAAATCAATTTCGAAAATGTTCTGTATTCAAACATTTTAATATTATGTCTTTCGTCGATTTATTTTCATCGTCAGGAAACATTTTCACCGATATTTACCAACAAAATTCAAATATTTCGTTCTACATCTTGGATTACCAAAAATAAAATTATTTTACTTTATTTTACGTTTTACGTTGTCAAAATAAAAATCAAACATTTGAGCCGTTTATTTTGAAAGTGGCCTAAGTACATTTATACTTAAATTGAGATATTTAAGGGTTTGTGTTTCAATGCAATTAAAAATATACGTACAGAATACTAATGAGTCATACTGCTTAAGTGTATCTAAAGGTGTTAAATTTATAGTTCCTATTAAAATAATGCCAATTATTAAGTGAATAATATGCGTTTTCTTACCAAGAATGGAGTTAGGCCACTTTCAAATTAACAACCAGATTCGTTGTAAAATTTGAAGGAACCCAAGTCCATTCAACATAATTTAAGATGCTTCAAATTGAAAAAACAATACTCATTTTATTTTACATATCTTTGCAACACTTCGAAAACATAGTTTATGCGATTCAAAACATTTTTTACAAACATAAATTACAAAACAATTTATTACTCATCTACATTTTGTGTGTGTGAAAGAGATTTGAAGAAATCATGATGTTCCGGTGGTATATATCGTAATAAGTCAATTATGTCCTTGAATTTTGCTTTTGTAATTTGTCTGATATTTTTATACAGTGGTGTCAATACAATATTTTCGAACTTTCTTGGTCTACCCCGATGTGATAATAAATTCAGGACTTTAAAATTTTCGTTCTCATTCATTGATGTCTTATAGAAAATTGTATACGGTTCATTTCCGACAAAACACATCCAACATATTTTTAACCAGTTTATTGATTCTCCGTTAGAATTCTTTACCCCTTTAAAAATCTTTGTTTTGAAGGTACAATATTTCCGGTTTAAGTACAATATCTTTTTCCTGAATTCCGTTTAATCTTTCGCAGTTTTTGCATGTATTTTCCATCAATCTTTTCTCTATTGTTATCTGTATCTTCATCCCCTGAAGACAAATATTGTTCTAAAATTCACTTTCTTTTTCGATTTTTTTTGAAATCATTAGTTACTAATTCTTCTTCACTATCTGAACTAAATGGTCTTGTCGTTTTGTTCTTCCCCATGGGTGAAATAATTTCTAAAATTTAGTATTACATTTTAAGTTTTATATTTAATTGTAAGTACATAACATGTATATTGGGTAAATTTTGTTTAACTGCATTATTTAAACGTGCTGATTATTCAACTATTGCAATTGTCCAAAAACTGAGGTTAACTTGTTAAATACTAATTAATTAAAATTACCTTCATCACTGCCTTCAGACATTATCAATGATAAATATCTTAATTTAAGTATAAATGTATTTAGGCCACTCTCAAAATAAACGGCTCAATTATTGAACTAACTCTGGAAACTTATATGTCCAGAATTATCGTATTTACTCGGAATATAAGTAACCTTAAATGCTTTATTGATAGATAACTTGAAGTTGTACATGTAACCACGGGCAACCGGAAATATTTGAGAAATGGACTTAGGCCACTTTCAAAATAAGCGGCTCATTTCATTTGATCGGCGAAACAACGATTATAGAAAATAGTATTTGAAATATTTTTCTCCAAAGTTTTCGTCAGCTCTGAAGTATTGCGACCCATTAAGGATTAAAATTTCCCAGAGGTTGTACGCGTCCCGACGGGATCTAAATTACGTGGACCGCTCACGAATCGTTCGCCACGTAAGTGCGTCATTACCAGTCGCGCAGAAACCTACCTGATAGAATTTCACGACGGTGGTCGTGGTGAAGGCGTAATAAAGGGAGCAAAATATGGCCGCGGGCACCTTAACGTCGACGTGGAAGATCTCTCCGACGTAGGCGAGTGGTACGGGGTTCAAAGCGAGACCGTATCCGAAGACATAAATCACAAGGAAAACGGTAGGCATCCAACGGATCCTGGAGACGTCCTGGCCACTCGAGAGGAGTCCGAAGAAGACGGCCAGCGTCACCAACGATAGCACGCACACCGGCGTCGACAGAAGCAACAGCAATCTCTTCCCTAGACTTCTCACCAGCAGGACGCACACAGCGCCGGCTAACACGAGGGCACAACCGGTCAACACTATGCTGAAATCCGTCGATATCTCGAAACCCGCTTCCTCGAAAATGAACGACTGATAAGCCAAAAGCGGTGCTGCTCCCGTTAAAGTCAACGCGCTCAGAACTATCATCCCGATACCAAAGGCTCTCCGATTCTGTCGCCTGCACCACGCCTCTTTCAGAGACTTCATAAACGTCATCTCGCCGCCAGAATCTTCCGTCGCTACGATTCGTTTGATTTCTTCGAGCTCCTCCACCACATTGTCTTTTCCCAACGCCCATTTCAGCGTCTTCTCGGCGGATGTCAGTTTGTTCTTCTTCGTTAAGAACACCGAGCTCTCCGGCATCCAAACGAAACACACCAGAAACAACAGTGGAACGAACACCGCGATCATCGACATTGTGAATCGGGAGACCGCGAGACCGATCGCGTAGGCCAGCATCATGCCTGTGTTCAACAGCACCGCCATCAGAGTACCTAATTGTATCACTCCAACAGCTTACTTTCATGTTTCCAGATTTCGTTCACGTAATTAAAGAATAATTGTTAATCTTTATTGGATAGTCTACGTGTTATGGTGTTAGTTCTGTTTTAACTCAGAGATCGATGGAGTTCTAGCTGATTTTTAATTAGTCTCATTCGGTCGTTCTGTAGGTGAAGGAGAATTGTGCTTAGAACCCCTTCAGAAATGTCTTGGAGTCTTTCAAGATACTCGGAATAATTGTATAGATTGTGGTTAGTATAATAAATTCGTAAACCCTTTATAAACGAATAGCCTTCTTAAATGTAGTTTTTTGAGATATTAAAATAAAAATGTAATGATTTTTCGTAAAATAAATATTAATTTGCTTTCTTCCTCTATAAAACAATTAAGGATAAACAATAACTAATCGTTACAGCTGTGAACAAAATCATAAGATAAGAAGTTGACGAATAATTCAACGAAAAAATATTAGGTACTATTAGTTTGTAATATTTATGTAAATAATGTAGAGGTCAAAGATTGTTTAGGCTTCTGTTACGAAGGCTTCTTTATTAAACGTTCCAGATAAATTGTTTGCCTGCTTTTAATATACATATTCTGAAATATCTCTTCCCTGAGAACACCTTTTCAAGAAATTCCTGAGCGTGATATTTTCCCATCAAAATTCCATTGGTTCTATAAAAATTCTAATTGATATGTTCTTAAACTAAACGTAAAATTGAAATAGAATTTTTTTAGAAAAAAAAATAGAACTGCTTCGACCTCTGCTTTTAATGTAACGTAATTAATGTAATACTAAAATAATACTTAAATAATACTTAAAATAATGTTTAATTTAATGTAATACATATAAGTCGATATTATCTAGAATTATCTAGATTAAGAGTCGAATGCATTGAAACTTGTCCGATAATTCGTATTCATGTTATTAGAAATTCAGATTTCGCTACATACATTAATTGTGTTTTAGTTGTCGAACCGAGTCCATAATATGTACAAAATAATTTCAATGGCTTTGATAATGTACAAACGACGTTCAAAAGCTATTGTTCATGACATTTTCAAACCTGCGTACTAATTAGGTCGACATGCACTGTGTATACTATTAATTTTAAAAACAATCACTCATAATGTTATTATATTGGAAGATAAGATTTACTTTGTTATGAAAACACAATTGCAAACAAGTTACACACAAAAAAAACATGAAATATACGAGATTTTCTAAAAATTATTATTACAAACAATTCTTCCAGCACTTTTAATAGTTGGACAAAAAAATCGTATTAAGATAACAATATTATTAGAATATTAAGTTATTAAGATATTAAAAATGTTAAATTAATATCTTGGCCTACTTCATTGGTATTTAGGAGTGAAGTAATTTTTATTAAAACAAACTTTCTGAAGTAATTTTAGACGCAAAGAAAATTAAACAATTTTTTAACTGCACGGAAAAGGAAACAAATATAAATCCACTGTACATGGTTAATTTCCCTGCATGTTTATAAGTTTATTATTATTATTATTATTCGTACGTGCAACTCTTCAATTTTTACCAATTTCTTAAATGAAAACACTGACGTAAAAATCGTTTTGAATAATAGTATAGCAAATTTTAGTGTCGTCTCAGAAGAGCCATTGGATTCTAAGCGTTCAACAGAAAAACATTTGAATTCAATTTTTACTTATTCAAATATTTAACGAAGTATTTATTCAAATTGAAGCCAATATGTTTCTATTAACACAGATGATTAGTATAAATAAATGAAAGCAATGCAAACGAATATAAACTTTAATGAATATTGCACTAACAAAAACAGATGTCGGCTCAAATGCAAATCCTGTAATGTAAAAATCGTTTTACATAATAGTATAGCAAATTTTAGTGTCGACTCAGAAGAGCCATTGGATTCTAAGCGTTCAACAGAAAAACATTTTAATTAAATTTTTACTTATATTAAATATTTAACGAAGTATTTATTCAAATTTAATCTAATATGCTTCTATTGCACAGATAATTAGTATAAATAAATGTAAGCAATACAAACGAATGTAAGTTTTAAAGAATGTTGCAGTAACAGGTGTGGGTTAGACTATCATAAAGAGTTTGATGAGGTTATTAAAGCAGTAAACAAAATTTTAAAAAATAATACCTAAAGGTCCCCGTGTCCTTTTGCTGCTAACTTCACCAAGGTACATTGGCATGACCGCGTATGTTATTCCGCAGCCAACGCCGGCCAATATTCGACCTATATAAAGCTGAGGAACGGAGGCTGCTAAACCGATTAAAATCCAGCTGACAATCTTTGGTACTGTGGCGCATAATAAAGTTCCTTTACGGCCAATCCTGTCCATCAGGAGGAACGGCACGACAGAGCCGAGACCGACGCCCACATACATCAAATTCACCACCCAAACTATTTTGTCGGAAGACACCTTCAAAGGATCGTCCTTTTCGAACTTTGGTAAAATAGGAGTACTCCATCCTTCGTGCAATCCACTGTCAATGATCAACAAATTACCTAGTCGAAACGACGAAGCGTGTTACAATTATTTTTTATTTATGGTCCCGTAGATCACGATGCCTCCTTCCTATACTCACACACGATTCCAATCAGTATTTGCCTAAATATTTCGAGGTTGAGCATGTTTCTCATGTCTCAATTTCCTTCGCCGTAAAACTACGAGTATTGAAGAAAAGGAGCTCGAATACTTCCAATGCATTCATGCGAACGAGAATAGCTCTTTTCATTGGTTCAAGCAATAGAGTTGATCTAAAATTTGAAAACAGACATTCGTTTTATGTAATCACAAATATTATTTCAAATATCATTTTTAGACATACGAGTAACTATTCGCAGAGAAAATATTTTTGAAAATCGTATTTGATCGCGCTCTTGACTGTTTATTCAGAGAACGAATATTAGGCGTTTATGATATTTAAACTGCGGATCTTTGTACGAAATAATAATTTCTGCATTTGTAACATTTTCGGCGTTTTTAATTAACTGTATCGTAAATCACAGTTTTATGCAGCGAACGATCAGTAGAAGTTAGAACTCGTTGAACTGCAGAACCCATTTCACCGGGAAGTATCGTAAACAGGTAGTATGTGTCGGAACAACGATTCCGGTTTAGTCTGGAGCAGAGATAACGGAAATAAAGCCAACTAAGATACCAACAGGATCCTCCGATATGTATCCCTTAGCTAGCTGTGCAATAGGAACGCGCATACGGCCATGGAAATGGCTGTGCACGCTTGTTTTCGCGCTTCGAATAGTTGGTCTCGCTTTGCGACGTTCGATCCTTTATTATGGGACCACGGTTTATGATGGACCAAGTGCTACACACTTTATTAGAAGTCACGAAACGAATCTTGTGCTGCTCAGAAGTATTATCATTCGGAAGAAGAACATGGTAAAGTATTATTTTAAATATTAAATAGCAAATAGTGAATTTTATTTGAAATCATACGTGCATCATACTCTGTCAATGAATTTCCAGATTCTTGATCATATTACGCTAATAATTGAATTGTTTGGTCATTGACATTCTTAATTTACAGAACTGTTATTTCAATCTTTAAGTCCTTTTTACCATTAACGAATTGTAAATGTCGTATTCACCACAATCGTCCAATAAATTATATTTCCACTCATAATAAAGAAATGCGCGATGGTTGCATTGATTGAAGTTAAAGTAAGATTTATTTAGGAGTAAATTTACAATGTTACACATCCAAAATCGAACTGAAAATAAGTAATTTTCAGACTGAAAATCTACAGTCTTCAGAATTATTTGAAGTAGAAATTGTTAGTAGAAACTTTATTCTTAAATGTTCTGTTAAATAGTATTTAATTATATTAAATTGAATCCATTATTTTTACATTGTTTATCGATTTTGACGACGGTCAAAGTTTCGATTATTAATAAGCGTCGAGCATGCGGTTGACAATAATGCGATAACCTGATATTTCTATGCGTTATTTTACTTATAATAATAAGTAATTTTGGGTTAGCGTTGTTCCTCAAAGTTTTATATAATAAATCTGAACACTGCAGATTTGCAATCTGAACTTGGACATTTCAAATAATACAACCTAAAATTATAGACCTAGAGTCCACATGTCACTGCCATGTCCTGTCCTGTACGCGTCCAAATGTGGCACCGTATATTGTACATTTTCTAGCAACAATGTCTGGCTCGTAATATTTTAATTTCGCACGACCGCATGTCCAGAAGCTAAGATAAACGTTTCGCGTAAAATTCACTTTCATTTCACCGCCGGCCTAGGCTTCGTCGCAAAGCGACAGTTTATGCCCGCCGTTATGGTACATGTGTTATTGAGAGACAGAAACTGGAACCAGCCGAGTCCTTTAACCCGGATTTACGATAGCCTGGTCGTACGTTCTCATCGCGACCAATTTACGGATCCTCTGTTGTCATCGCGATCACGTTTGCCGACGTTCAACACGGTAGAAACTGCTATAGTGTTTTCAATATTTTTTCCATTCGCTTCCTCGAAAACAAAGCACCAATAAATTTATTGAATAGTACGAATTTGGGGGAACCAATTAATGGGTACGTTATTTATGAATGTTTTAGATTAGCGAGGTGATCAAACAGACATTGCAAATAGCGTTGAAACATAGCGGGGCGTATTCGAATGCGATAAATAATTTCGAAAATACGTAATTGGCGAGATCATTCTGCACTTAATGCTGCCACTGATTTTAAGTTTTTTGATTCATTACTTTTACATCGTTTATCGATTTTCACGACGGTCAAAGTTTCGATTATTAATAAGCGTCGAGCATGCGGATGACAATAGTGCGATAACCTGATATTTCTATGCGTTACTATTTAATAGAACTTATTAATTGTGCCCATAATTATGAAAGTTGGCTAAATCAAAATTAAAAAAAAAGAGTTTATCAATTATTTTACACCACATTATTTTAAACTAAATTTATTCAATGTAATTTTTACGATATCGTCAAGAATGAACTATTAGATAGTGGTTGTAATTTCAATATTATGTGGAATTCATTTAGTGTTAATTATAAAAGTGGTCTAAGTAAAAAGTTTAAAGATATTATGTAAAGATAACTTGAAAATGACGCGTATACTACAGCTTCAAGAGGTGCACAGGTAGTAGCATCATGCATTTTAGCGCATATGGAAGATATAACTATTTAAAAACACGTAATAGCTTACAGTGATGCTTGTTCAGGCCAAACTCGTAACATTAAAGTAGCACTGACATGGATGAAAATTGCTCACTCATCAAATAATAATATTGAAACAGTAGACCACAAATTTTTGTTATCGGGTCATTCCTTTCTACCGAATTACCGTGATTTTGGGTTGATAGAAATGAAAATAAAAAAGCGAATTACTTATACAACCCTGAGCATTATTATGAATTGATAAAAAAGTGTAGAAGAGGAAATACATTTTCGATAAAACGGATGTCGCAGCCGGATTTTATTTCAACAAAATCACTAGAAAAGTCAATAACAAGAAGAGTAAAAAATACCGCTAGTGAATTTGTCTCTTGGCTGCAAATTCAATGGATGAGATTCTTGAAAAATGAACCTTATAAAATGTTCTATAAAACTTCTTTAGATGATTGTAAATTCCACGTTTTGGATCTTTCACCTAAAAGAGGAAGACCAAAAATATACGGAAATATTAAATTACTTCCATTATACACCACCACTAGACCAGTAACTTAAGAAAAACATAAAGATATTATGTGTTTACTATCATACATCCCTCCAGTTTTTCAGGAACATTTTAAGGATCTTAAAAACTCGAAATGATAAAAATGGATTACCTTTTTAAAATAATTAATAAATGTTCATGAATTATTTCATTAAAGTTATTGTTTCAAATAAAACAATAACTTTTAAAAAATAAATTAATTTTGAAAATGGTCTGTCAGTTCAAACTTTAAAAACAACATTTTCGTTTGAAATTCACACAACATTTCATATTCATAATAAATTTCCATTGATCAAGACTAATAAAATTATAAATTAAAATGTCGTATAATGTAAAAATATTTTTTAATTTATTCAAATGCAATTCATTAAATATCTCGAAACAAGA
>CM052094.1:9952052-10016875 GCA_028453745.1 Agapostemon virescens
TTTTGAAAATGGTCTGTCAGTTCAAACTTTAAAAACAACATTTTCGTTTGAAATTCACACAACATTTCATATTCATAATAAATTTCCATTGATCAAGACTAATAAAATTATAAATTAAAATGTCGTATAATGTAAAAATATTTTTTAATTTATTCAAATGCAATTCATTAAATATCTCGAAACAAGAAATATATGACTTAGACCACTTTCATAATTATGGGCACAATTGTTCCTATGGCTGCTCAATAGAACAATAAAATGGGATTAAGGATATAAACTTTCGTATTAAATTATGTGAATTAGGTCCCTACTGCAGATTCGACTCATCCTTGCCATGTTATGACGAGACAGACTCGTGTTGAAGATTTTAAACGAAATCTGACATGTATGAATATTATGCCTTTCTTTTTAGCTGAAATCAAATATTGTTCATTTGTAATGAATATTTAAGCATCGGAGTAGATGTAGTTGTATAACAGATATAAATTGTCTTTTCTGTAACATTTTGAGCGATGAACATGTTATAATGACGTTAATTATAAAGAAAATGGTATGACAATGTGTTAAGCCAATTTTATTGAAAGATATTTATTAACACTTTTACTCCTAACAAGGTTACTAATAAATAGCAAAAGCAAAACTGTAAATGTATTGTATTAAAAGAATTGAAAAAATGTATTCTCATTTAGCTTCCATTACTTACGACAAACTTAGAAAATGTTTATTTAACATGAAAATCTGCAGTCTACAAATGAATGTATAAATTCTTATTTTGTGAAAATAAATACAAAATGCAAGTTACATGTAAGAGACTGGTACAATAATGGACGATACTATTTTCAAATGTGCTGTACAAATTAAATTGATTATACAGTACCAATGATTTTTACTTGAAATGAATATACATGTTTTACACCTATCTTATTCTGCAGTAAACAAATGATTAAACAGTTTTAAGCCACTGTATGTATCAATTATTGAGCTTATGCAAATCTTTAATTCATGTATTATTGCTTGTTTTATTATTAAAGGAATAAATAATTCTTAAGTTAATATATAATTTAAAATTTCTTTTCGTGTAAATTTTATAAAGTTTTTAAAATGGTAATACGACTTAATAACGTTTATAATGGTATAAAGAAGCTTATGGAAGCTATTGATGATAATATTTTTAAACCAACGAACTAATTAAGCTGGCATGTAACCAAACGCTGTGTGTATCCCATATACCTTGAGGACAAGGCTTGTACTTTGTAGCTTCCTGCTTCTATGCAGACGTGAATCATTAATAAATTGATGGATATTTCCTCATCGTCGTGTGTTACAATACTTTTAGCGTTGTAATTAGTTTGCAATGAAAATCATTTTATAATAGGCACGTATTTGCAATTTTTCAATTACGTCAAATTGACAGAATTACAAATTAAGGAATCAAGGCAAGATATTTATAGCTTTCATTGATATTTTTAATTTAAGCTTCGAAGTACAGATCAAAAGACTCCGGATTTTATGCATTTTATGCACCATTTATGTTCGCGGTATGGTGTGACGGAGTTCGCGATTTATGTATATGTTTAAATTCTCCTCATTCGCGATTTATTGATAGTTGAATTTTGTCTCAGCTTTGTTGGATTTTTTCCGTCGTCACCTTAGTCTGGTCGTGATTGGTTGAGGGTAGTTTCAGGTGGAGGAAAATAGTGATTTTTAATTAGTTTCCTACCCTTTCCGAAATTTCTCCGTTCTCTGGTAGACGAGGGTGAGCCAACGAAAAACTGTGTTTCTAAAACGGGTCATATAATTCGCTGATGGCTTATACAAGTAAAAACAATCGGAGACAGATAGTGGGGATGCTTGCGACATTTCCGGGGTTAGCCAAATATTTTAATACAAGAAAAGTTGCCCACATTTATTAACAATTCTGTTGTGGTGGAAAAACCCGACCGTCTTGAAACGCGAAGTCCGTTTGTACAGCCTTGGACGTTTTACGGCCCGAGGGTTGCAGAAATCGCAACCCCAGTACACTGGATCGGTCGGCAATGGTTGTCAGATGGGGCAGTAACAGTCTTACACCGTAGACTAAGAATCGAACGTCGAGATGTCGAGGCTGGGGGTAATAATGATAAATAATTCAATAATAATAAAACGCCGCCCAGTGTTGACCACTGCAGCAACATAACAGAGAAAATTAGGTTATACAAATTTTGTAGAGTGGACCCTAGAATACTACTGCAGGGTTGTATCATTAAATCCTGATAAACTTAAACGTTTATTGATCAACAGCTGCGAGGTTCTCTAATGTTTCCTACTTTTCTAAAACGCAATATCCTCGACAGTTCGATCTGTTAATTCGTATTGAAAGATGATGCCATCATCCGAGATCATTTATTATATTATTACTGCTGCTAATATTAGCACGCGAATTCTGCCTATTATCGCCATCACGCAATTAGCCGTTAATTGCCGATAAAATAGAGCGCTCGAGTGCGGCGCTCGGTTATCGGTGAATTTCCATGCTGAAAAGATCAGTGCACCCTCCGCGACCGCGAAACTCCGGCTCTGTTTCGCCGCGAGAACGATGCTCGTTTCTCGATCAATTTCTCACTCTTCCCTCTATCGTTTCAGCTACCTGCAACCCCTACATAGCTATTCCATCCTTTTTCCATCCCCCCACCAACTCTTCTTTGGTTTCCATCGGGACCGCAACAAACTGGAACGAATCCACGATGCACTACCGAATTTTTATTCTTCACTGGTTTCCAGAAAAATAGAGACGCGTTATTCGATTCCTACCTAAAATTGAATGTGCTTGGCGCGGTTAGAAATTTTCGGTGTCCCCGAAACTATTTGTTGCATAGGTGTAAAATGAATCCAGTCAGATATAAAAGCCGTGTCTCGGCTAACTTGATCACCTTCAATAACGTTTTAACTGCATCCATTATGAAAATCTTAAAACGCACGATTTATATGACCTCTAAGAACACATTTTATCGGCAACATATTCTTTTCGAAGGTGAAAGCGTATTTCAAAGTCGATTTGATTTTATTTAACTAAATTTTCCATTTTTTGTAGTATAGATCGATATTAACACCAGCCGTCACACTACCATTTTATTAAACCCTTTAGCAAATCCTTAAATATCTCGATTTTAACATAAATGGACTTGGGCGACTTTCAAAATACAAGACTAATATATTCTATACCTTTCCTTTGGTTGACTCTGACTGCGTAACTATCTGCTTGATTCTAAATGTAATCTATTTAACACTTTATCGACCGGAAGCCTATTAATGGACTTTTCAATATTCGCGCTTTATCAAAATGAAGCTTAAAATTCTATTTTTACATTCCAATTTGTAACAACATTATTAGACAATATTATTGGGGATGCATTGCTGATCCGCAATAAAAATTGCTGTCAGCCTTGAAGGACCCATTAAAAAGTTTTCAGTCATGGATCATAGGCCTTACAAAAATTCTGAAATAATCGCCGGTCGATAAAGTGTTGAGGGAGGAATGCACTTTATACGATGAAAATTTTCGATTTTTTTTTGTTTGGAATTGATTCTAGTATGTGTCTAGAATACGTGGATAAAGTTACAGAGAAAAATTTTATGTATTTTGGGAGATACAGCTAGCCGAACAGGTAAGCGTATTGTCCGGCCGGAGACGACGGCTGGTGCAAGTGGCGCAAAGTTAAAGCGAAAGGTGAATTAGATAATTTTAATCATCCTAGTCCACTTCACCCAAATGTATTTAAACATTTAAAACCGATATATGAAGAACTTTCAAGGGAGGATTTATTAACCAGATGTCTAGGGCAACAATGCAAATTCTTTTCCGATACGTAGGATGCACCAAATGGAGCAAAATGAATTTTTTGAAGCCACAGAAGGCTTACTATATGGCCCTGGTATAGCGGATTAGTTTCCTCCAGAAGTATGTGTTCGATATCTACTACTCTAACAGTCGAAAAACTTTAAACACGTTTTTCTCAATATCATATTTCTGAATCTTGTGTACACGATACAGAACGATCTATTGGACCAATTGAGCTCCTAAGGCGATTTTTCGGTAGATAATGATAAAATGTCGTCGATGAACTAAAAAAATTCCTAAATAGTTGCATTTTTTCCTTTCGATTTACATTATAAAGTTGAAATTTTTAGCGAAAATTCGTAACTTTTTCAAAAAAGCTCAAAATTTTTGCATTTTTGTACTTTTTGTTGGAATTTTTTTAATTCATCGACGAGATCATTTTATAAGGATTAAAAAAAACTTTTTCAGATGAAAATTAAAGGCTCTAAGATGTTCCCAAACTGACGATGCGCGTGGCGCGGAGCTGTGAAGATTTATAAATATTGTGAAAAAACATACATTAATCTTTAAAATAGAAATTTTTTGTATTGTTTAAATATAGAACATAATATCATGAAAGTTTGAAAATAATTCGCTTTGTAGTTATTGAGAAAAAAATTCATAAAAATGACTATTTTTTAGGCGCTCTAAAGTGTATTCCCCCCTTAACTGTGTACGTACTTCAAGATGTGTTCTACGTAACTATGTGACTGTTCTGACCGGTCGTAACCATTGCCAATTATTTAACAAAGTTGTTTGCGCATTACTCAGTAAATTAATCCTTGTGACGTCTAAACAGTCTCAAGCAGTTTGATCTAATTTGTAAAATGTTATTCGTCTTTAACACTAAACCGAGCATTCACATTGGCTGGTGTATATTGCCTTATAAAAATGCCAAGATTTAATTTATTTAAAATTCCTGCGATTTTCATTTCAGTATATGATTGAATACAGGAATCTGTTGAACCGATTCCTACGATAGCAATTGTATAAGTTCAGTCAATAGTAATATAGAAAATCTAAAAAGGGTCATTTGAAGTCTAAGAAAGAATGAATTGGTCTTAGGTTTTAACCCTAAGCACTCTACTGGCTCCTTTGAGGCGACACTGAAAATTGTCAAACTATTATTCTAAACGATTTGTACATTACAAATGTTTGTAATTAAAAAGTTAGTAATAATTGAAGTGTTGTCGTGCGATTAACAGTAACAAATTTGATATGCACGAAAGGAAATGAACTACGTGCAATGGAATTATTCTAGGACAGAAAGATATCTCGAGTTAGGAATTAAAATTGCTTGGAGTGCGAAGCGTTAAACCTAACTGTTAACGAGATGTTGACGAAGTAATTTTTAATACTACTAACTGGAAGTGAAAGTGCTGCATCTGACACTCATCAAATTTAACACAACGCGTTTACGTGTCAATGTTTATTAACAGACACGATCTCGATTGTAGCATGTTACAATCATTTTCCCAACGTTTATGGTTCTGTGCCGTTGAAGACATTTGCGATGTGCATTTACGAGTGTTGGGAAAGCCCAACTGAAAATGAAAAGCAGTAACAGTAAGCGTGTAGATGCTTTGGTAATTTATGATGCTTGCGGTATAAACGCAACAAGAGCAAAAGTTTGAATTGTATAATCCACCATCTTGATGTAGAGTTAACCATGAAAGTATTCGAGCGGTATCATCTTAAATGTTTGCGGCTTTAATAAATGTACTTACGAATTTCATAATACTTTTATTCCAGTAGTAAGTTGGAAGAGTGTTGATTGTACATGTAAAATGTGAAGACGATACATTAATGTTAACATTAGTTATAACATATTTTTTGAAAACATCGACAATATGGCGGCCACAATTGCATTACAACGACTATAAATTCGTCACAAAAACACGAAATTTTAATACTTTGTTGGACTATGATATGCATTCATTATACCTTGCAATTTACATAATATGGTTTTTATCACTTCATTTGCGGTAATTAATAGTTTGGTTAATTATTTTCTAATTTCTGCCTACAAACGATCACTAGGATTGAAATTTGGATTTTGGGGAGGTGTTTTGAAAATGTGAAATGTATTGTCAATAATCAAACTTTTTACAATATACGCGGTATTTTTTGTATCATATTCCTTTTTGAAATAAAAATTGTCTTTAACATCTTAAGGACGATGGATCACTATAGTGACTTTTGTGAATGTTATCTTGTATCACGATGCACTGCTATAATGGCTTGAGCACACTTAATTCTTTTATTAGTTATTATAGTAAATTATTAAAGTTAAAGTATATGCATCATATCTTTAAGAAAAATTATAATTTAGTTATAAGAAATTTTATTTCCAAAATTACTAAAGTTAAAGTATATGCATCATGTCTTTGAGAAATATTGTAATGTGCGTTTTTGCTAAAATTTATGGCGTTCGAATATTTTCATGTAGTACATACAGTTTACTAAAAACTAATTAATTACTAACGTAATTATCCATCATCACTGTTCGCATGTCGAAACACAACCAATGTGTATGACATATAATATTATTAAATAATATACAGTACGATTATAATAATAGAGACAGTAATATGATTTCTCAGAGAACATTTCTAAGTATCATGTTCATCTGACATTAGTGTCCATTTTTTTCTGCATCATATGACTGCTTCAATTAGTTACAACAAACGCAATCACAATGTGAATTCATAGTATCTATTAGACATATAGTGATTTAATCACAGGAAACACAATCACAATATGGAGTTATCGAATTTATTAGACACTTCGTAGACAAGCAATTCTTCAGTTAACTTTTAATGTGGTTAATTCAATCCGTTTCTTGACTGCTAATGCTCTCGGCATCAATAAAAATAATCGAGTGTAATGGATGCTGACGAGATATCATTGCGTAATAGTCAACATATATCTCGAGGTGTAATTACACTGCTTTGTTAGATACATCGTATATAAACTGTGATCACGTTTTTTTCTTGTTTTTCAACAGTTGTACGTGACATTAACAGCAAGGTTATTAATGACGTGAAAAAGTTGTTATTAAATTTCAGCTATTAATCTAGTTTCTCCCATTAATCTAAATAGATTTTGTATTTTATCGTGCAATTAAGATACGCGTGATAGTGTAATTGTTTCATACTGAATCTTGTTCTACACTTTATGTAACTTTTCGTTTGCATACGATAGAATCGTTGATCATAATTGTTGCACGTGTCAGAACTGACATTAATCTAATTGGTTACAGTGCCCTCAGTGCTGAAGCATACACGCAGGATGAAATCATACTATTGTGTATTTATCGTTGTTGTTTTATTGCTTGCCTGTAATTTACATAAACTTAAAAAAATTAGTATTCTCCTTCTTTCTAAAAAAAATTGAATTTCTGAATGAATTTTCTATTTTGAACTTAAGTTATATATAATTATTAATCGTGAACATTTTGATGTGCCACTTGACAGAATAATACATATGACACGTTTATTGTCAATGAAACATTGTACACTCTATGACTTGTAACTATTCCTTTTATTTAAATATAAGCAAAACAATTGTAACAGAAGATACATAATATAAATGTGTAACACTTCTTGTATCTAAAATATTTAAATCAAAATTATTTTTTACTGTTTACAAGTTGCAGATTAACGTACCAAAATCGGCCAGAATTCATTCAAAAATTTCGAAAAATGAATGTGTTATATAAGTGATTATATTCACATTTCCTGCAACATCTTGACATTAAAACAGACATCAAAAGATAGGTAAAATATTTAAACAAGAAATTTAATTATTTGTTTAATACACTTCATAGGCTATACCGATTCGATGCAGTCCCATCTTCATTAACATAAGTATTGAAAATGGTGTTCAACACGAAATGAAGGTTGCGATCATTTTTTATGTACCATATCCTTCTACTTTTCCAATGCTATCACTATCACTATACACATAAATTGCAAATAACCTCTTTCCGTACCATGAAGTTCGCGATTTCAGTTATTGTAACATCTTGATCACCGAAACAGTTACACAATCTACAAGAAAATTTAGTTTCCTTATACAGGGTGTCACTAAACGTTTGCACCACAAATATCTTTGTTGTTTCTAAAGATACGTAAAATATGGTAAGGACCAAGTTGAATGGTACAATGGAGCTGATACGATGCTATAAAAAAATTATGTTTTGATGTCATTTTTTTTATAGATATCAAGGTCACCTTGATTTTTGTAAATGGAACCACCTTTTTTTAAACACCTACAATGATAGTCACTTCCATCAGGAATTCAGTGACTATATTATTCCAAGGTCATTGAAGGTCAAGGACAGAAAAAACGTATAAGATTCAAAATATGAAAGCAGAATACGTTTATCACCGATGAGACTTGTAGTAAATAGTAAACATACTATGGTCGTAGTTAAAGTAAACATACTAAGGTCCTTCAATGTTACTCTTATTCAGCATTCTTATTTACTATCAGTATGTTTCTAAACGCGATTCCGCTATGTCTTATTCTATGACTGGAAAGTGTGATATGATCACGATTTACTGTGAATGTAGACAAAATGCAGTGCAGGCCCGATTACTTTATGAAGAAAGGTACACCGAGCGAAACACTCGTTCTAGACAGACTTTCATTAATACGTACAGGTTGTTTCGAAGTACTGGAGGTGTACATGCAAGACAGTACAAACGGAAGAATCCCACTACCAATGAAGACAATGAAATTAATATTTTAGCAGCTATAGCTGTCAATCCTCACGTGCGTACGAGAAAAATTTCCCGGGAAGCAGGCATAAGTCAAAGTAGCGTAATACGAACTCTGGCCCGACATAAATTTCCTCCCGTTCCACATATTGCTGCATGAAGAATTTCACGGGAATGATTTTCAATATAGAATTAACTTTTGTCAATGGGGATTGCTTCAAAATCATTGAAACAAACAAATACCACCTCGGATGTACTTATCAGAGTTCAAGGTTCCTTCAGAGCTCGTTTACATCAATGTATCGACGTAGGCGGCCATCATTCCGAACATTTGTAAAATACAGGTATTCTGCTTTCATATTTTAGTTTTATACGTTTTTGTTGTCCTTGACCTTGAATGACCTTGGAATAATATTGTCACTGAATTCCTAATGAAACGGACTATCATTGTAGGTGTTTAAAAATGGTGGTTCCATTTAAAAATGTCAAGGTGACCTTGACTTCTATACCCTGTATAGAAGAAAAAATGAAAGCAAAACATTTACATTTATTTCAGTGTGTTTCGAATCTTTAACAGTAGCCTGACTCGTCGTAATATGGTAAGGGGTTGATACTAACAGGGAATCTTGATTATATCTACATTAAAATCGCATCGAATTAAACCTCATAGGACTGATGACAGCTTTGCCAAATTTACTATGTTGCGCCCTTAGTAAACGCGGCCGTTAGCAGGCACATGATACACGAGCACGTCTCTGATTCAAGTTTAGAAGCAAATGGAACGATGATTCATGCGAGCACAACCTTTTTCTCCAGTTGTTTGCGCATCAAACTCGCTCCCAAAAGTATCGTTTACAATTTGCGAAACGGTTAGCACGTTTTCCCACTTCTAAGAATCTCAGTTTCGCCCTGGTCCCGGATAATGTAATTCTGAAAGGTTGTGTTTTTCCACCAAAGTTTTCCCGCAGGGCGCGGATACGCGTAATAATTTATGACAGTGTTTTTCCTCAGAGAATATTTAGTTACGAAAGAAAATCCTACGCGGACGAGTGCTTGAATTATTATCCCGAATTATCTGCCGGTTCAGTGGTATGTTCTTCGCGTTTGTGCACCGCCAGGAAGCGAGCTGCGCGAGTACGGATTTCTGATTAATAAATCGCGGATCCGGAAACGAACGTTACAACCGGGCTTAAATCTCCACCGTGTTTCCATCGTCAGAGTTGAGTAATTTCCATTCGGGAAGTTTCCGTTTTTTTTTTCTTTTTCAAAACGTGTCTTTCATTCTAGCGCCATTGCTCCAGCTTCCTCCGAAAGAGGACATTCTTGATGAACTCATGCGTCGTTAAACAAGATTTTCTACAGTTTTAAATGTTGAACTTTTAGTGGTTCATTCGGTTTATTGAATTGTAGCAACTCTAGATGAAAATTAATTAATACAGATACATAACAGAACGGATAATTAATATTTAACTCTAGAACTACCAAACCAGTCATTTTGACTGGTCCCTAGTTTTTTCTTTCGCAATTATTGAATTTATAAAAATGTTTTCATCAGAAATTTTCGGATATACTTCCTTTAATGTACTTCTTTCAGTTTTAATAGATGCAGTCTCGTTATTATTACAAAGCAATGTATATTATTCGATTTATTGTTCAGTAGGTCTAGTGTTCTATAAAACTTTGAACTGTTTTACTGACTCTTTCAGAGACCATTCGTACACGTCAAACTTCGTTGCATTTGTTCAATCGCAATGAGTCTGTTCTCGTCACACATACCAGTTTGTTAATATTAAACTCTCCAGAATTAAATTTCCAATATTGCAATGATTTTACACCTTCTGGTTTCAACGAAGATAGTTTGGGCACTTAAAGTTTTTCTTAACCCATTGCCATACCATGTTCTTTGTAATTGAAGTTATTATAACGTCTTCATCGCTAAATATGTTACAGAAAAAACAATTTATATCTTTTATACTGTTACATCTATTTCAGTGCATAAATATTGATTACAAAATGAACGACATTTGATGTCGTTTAAAAAGAAATGCATTATATTTATATTTATTAAAACATGAGAATGACACACGTATTTCGAAGATTTAGTTTAAAACTCTTAACACGAATGTGATTAAATATTTTACAAGCTTAAGTAATTAATTAGTAATCAACGTACTGAACATGGTGTTATTGATTCTTAAAATATTTTTGTATTATCACTGAACAATTTTTCAGTTAACAATTCATACGTTCTCACAATTTATGTGGCCTCCATATTATACGTACGTACATGTTTACGTATTTTTGATATTTATGATTTTAATTTTACATAAATATGTATAAAACTGATTCAATTTCACGAGACATGTTATTAATTATTTCTGGACAGCGAATTTTTATGCTAAATAAAAGTTTTATCTATTATTTGCAAGAGGGGAGATAATAATTTTTAAAATGTGGAAAATATTACGTTTATATACTTAAATTCTTTTAAACATTTTACAGCCTTCAATTACAGTTACTCACTTTTGCCATAAATACATAAAGTCCGCTGTCTAATTATTACATTTTGCTCAAACGAATTGTTTCGTTACACTGATATTATTATTTCTGAAATTATAATATTAAAAGAAGGTTACATTTATAGAAACGATTGACTTGTCATATTGTATTTTTTGAGACTGACAACATTTTTCATATTTTCCAACGATTTCCATCGCATATACCGTGCTGAATACTGGTCTCTAATCTAATGATTATTTGAACCATTAGCTGCTCTAAATGAATATACGAGAAATTTTAATGCGTTGCTCGAGCTTCAAATTATCTTCGTTATTTGAATTTTCTGAGCCAAAAAAGAACGGTTGCATTTTGCAGAACCCGAAGATATATATTCTTAATGTTTACTGCAATTCCGGTGCAGGTTGGATGTAACGTCCGCTGCAAATGGACGAAATATGAAATTCTTGAAAATTTATCACGATGATTTACAATTTTTGAAAATATTAAGCATGCTGTAAACATTTTAATAAGATGACTCGAGACGATTTTAAATATTTCTAAACACACCAACTAGTCTGGTACAATAATTATTTTTCTATTTTACTAATTTAATAAATTCTACTAGTTCAACAAATAATTTTATAAGTAATTTTATAAGTAAGTAAATAATACATATTGAAACTTATGTTTCACTAGAGTATTATCGAGATAATTATCAGAAGTAAGAATTTGTATTATATAAGTTATAAAAAGTAATTTATGGTATTATGTAGTTCGTACGGGTGACTTGTGTTTTTATCACCTTCTTATTAAATATCCCAAAATTTTTCACAGACCTAAGATTCCACCTTCGAATCATCCTTAGTCATCCTCAAAACCCTATCCCCGACCTTATCACACTGCCCGTTACAATTCCTAAACACCCACCACTCAAGTTAGAACCTATATTATTATAGTCCCCAGTCACATAACCAGCAACCAGATACTAGCATCAACTACGTAAGAATTTACAAATTTATTATATAATTTCAAATGTTTTGTAAAAATAATTGACACAACGTCATACGTTATTATTAATTCGTCTCGGAAAATACTATCGAGTTATGCATTAAAAAGTACATAATTTCTTTAAGAAGAAAAAATTTAAGATTTTCCCTTCAAAACTAATGCAAAATAATTGCTCTCTTCATACCGTATAACTTTTAGAAATAAATCCTTTATGTAATCTCTCAACATAGTCAGCCCTCCATGATATACTTCAAATTTATAAATTAAAAAAAGCACCCCTTACATCTGTTTTACATAATAAAATTTATTAATTACGCACACAAAATTAAATGTTTATTCAATATTACGTCCTGATAAAATACTAGAATTTATACTTTTCAAAGAGAAAATCCTGTGAAAATCAACTACTAATCACTTTTAGGATAAATTTTAAAAACTATGTATATTTATAGCATTTTTACGACGTATTCAAATATGTTGATAAATTAATTTTGCAAACATATTTTTTAAGCTGGAAGAGACTTTTTCCAAAGAAAAGTTTTTATCTTGCAAGAAAATTATTGTCAATACCGTGAACAAATATTATAAAAGTTTCATTCTTGTAGATTTTATAAAGTTTTTTAAATAACTATTACTATTGCGGTAGCTTATAATAAATCTTACAACATTCATAATATAACTTGTGCACTGACACAGTATAAATGAATAAGCGAGCGTACACAAACTCGTGCCATCCGATTTTGACCTACATTACTATACTAATACTCGCAGTTTCGCTTATGATTTCCCAATTAGCAAATTTTATGTAATATAACATTTTAGCATTTTAAGTAACACAGTAATACATAAAACGTTATAATTTTCCCAATAATAATTTATTGAATTGAAATGTCTACATATATGTTTATGATACTGAAAAAATTGGGGTATGGACTTCATGCTGTGTCGATTCTTTTCTAAAATAGAAATTTTTCTTACACGAAAAATGTGTTTCCAAAATTAATGTCTACATATTTAAATTCATTGTTAAAAAATGTTAAAATAGTAAAAATTCTCAAAATTATACCTCAAAAATAACTGGAAGGTCATTTTTACAAAATCTCGAAGAAGAGGAGATATTTAGGTGGCCTCCGTTAGCTGACACATCCTGTATAGTACGATAATTATCGGAGCAAGCTCTACATAGACCAGTCATACTAAACCTTTTTTTTTCTCAAGCCAGAAAGCCATGCTCCTTTCGTTTTGCGTATTACATCATATTAGACACGTTATACAGGGCGTCCAATAAATGTCGGTCCTCCTTGAAAGGGTCGATATTTGAGACAAATTGAAGTAACATTTTCCAATGAGAACATTTCTGCCTCATGATGTAATTAACTCAATAACTTATAATATTATTCTCTAAAAAAATAAAATTGTAGAGGCAACTGCTGAGCTGCGGTAAAGAAAAAGTTGGTCAGAATTATGATCTTGACAACACATTTCAAGGCCATTGAAATCGGAGAGGTCGCTCCTAAAATAGAATATTTTAAATAATTACCTTCGATCTATACATGGTTAGACAACGGATTTTACACTTGTATAGCAAAAGTGAGTAGCTATAATTCAAAATACGAAACAGATTGAAAGAATCAATATATTACAAACTATTAATGTTATTAGAATATTTTAAATTGTCATATCTAAATTTCTTTTAGATTTTGTAAAGTTAATCAATAAATTTAGTTAGCAGGCAATAAACAGAATGGAATATATTTTTCGTTAATCTTTGCAAAGCAGTAAGGCGGAGTTTCATAATTATATGTTCGTTGATTACTTCGAAATTGTAAGATGAATTTTTACGAAACAGTGCAGCCATCGTAATAGCATAGGTAGGAACTTAAATGATAGGAATTTAAATGATAGCTTATACTGTATACAATTTGTACACCTTGCTGAGTAATAAACATTATTCGAAATGAATTAAATACTACTGAACGGTGATTAATGTTTCAATAACTGTCGTTGAGAATATGGGGCGTTGATTCGAAGAATGCGAGGAAATGGAAACTAATTATAAGGACGATAGGAATTCAATTATTCCTTCTCAATGACTACCCAGGACTATTAAGGGAATTACAATTACTTAAATGTCACTGAGAAACGTGCTTACACCTGAGTCATCGTGACAAATGTAATAATTAGAATGCCGCTAGTAACTACGGATATAAGGCATTTCTAATTTTACAAAGCCCAAGACAATTTAAAAATAAATAGACCTGTAAAACACTTACACGTCTGACATACTTACACGTGAACGGTCGTGTACTATGCATACTGCGAACACATGAACTAATTATATCATTTGTGAGAAAGAATAAAATGGTTAAAAAATAAGTCCATATCATTTTATTTAGTTTATACTCTTTCAATATATTATTCAGGTTGATCCAGTAAATATTACTACTTTATTATCTTCGCTGTTACTAAAAATATAAAAGAATATAAAATTTATCAACTAAAGTTTTTTTAGTGCAAACTAAACTACAATATGGTAGTAACAATTTTTTCTAAAAAAAAAGGGTTACAAAGGCTTCAAAGTCACCCTTATTTTTCAAATAGAAGTATATATACATATCTCTTAATATATTTATTTATATTATATTTATAATAATTTATTCTTATTATTAATATTGTATATAAAATTCAAAAAATTTGAAAAAATAAAAGTGATCTCAAAATCTCTGAAATTCTTTCATTCACAAAAAGTTATTATTGCCATAGTGTAATCCAGTTTAGCTGATAAACTTCGATTCATAAAGTTTGTTTATCTTTTCTAAAACAGCAGAGATAACGAAGTGCTAATATATTAATGGACCACCCTGTATACATTCTACGATCATAAGATGATAGAACGCAACAGTGATGCCACGGCTACGAAGTCACGTAATAGTAATCGAGAATGGTATTACTAAGCCCGTATACAAGAAATTCGTATATCCTTTTAATCGCTATTCTAACAAGTTATGTTCACAAACTGACTCTATGCCATAACTCAGTACACAATTGAAGGTCTTCTTTATCTACAACCGCAACACAACCGTTCATTTCCAAACGATTTGCAAAGGTGCCACGTTTGTAGCATGATTAGTTATGCAATGCGTCGATGCCCGTTATGGTGATCATGACTGTATCTCTGTCAAAGGAATACTGCTTTAATCGCTATTTCTAAGCAATCATTTTACATGTTTCGCAGAACTCCTAATCCCAATGATAGGCTACATGAAATAAGAGTAAATATAATATTAATATCAGTGATGCTGTAATTATCATTCTCTATGTACTATATTTACCTATATCATGCTATGTATTGTAGATATAATATGGACAAATAAATATATTATTATTATGGAATGTGACAAATTCTTTCTCATAGTGTTAGGGAAATAGAAACTCAATTGTCGGAACTAAACAGAGAAAAATTAATGTTCGAATATTAGAATAATATCTCAGTTCAAATACTAGTTCGAATTTTCATTAATTTGTACAGGAAATAGCGTTACACAGTGTGTTTCTCTTATTTGGAAAACTCAAATATCTTACGATGCACTGAAGTTACAAAAATCATTTAGTGTCATTTTTTTCAGGACTCGAATTGTAAAAGAAATTTCGAAGTCTAATTAATTTTGTTTAGATGGAAGCATAAATTTTTTGTCACAACACAATAGTATTTTCTGAGACGAATTTAACAACATATCGCATTAAATTATTTACTGTTACAGAATATTCGAAATTCCTGAACCACTTCTGCAGAGGATAAAATATTCATCGCCACACAGACAAATTAGTTGAACTTTTTTTTGTACTGTTAAAGGTATCTTCTGGATGGAAATAACTTCGAAAGTAGCTTAAAAAACTCAACGAAATTATCACAGTCTTAAGTATTGTACTTTCTTAACTAAAGTTAATGAAACTCTAGACAAATAAGGCAATTGTTCAAAAGAACTGCCAAGAAGGTCGATGTTTATTTGCAGCGTGCAACCGAATAGCAAGAAACCTGGTATTAAATACCATTGACTACTTAAGAAGTTACAAATTTATGATATAATATCTAACGTTTAGTAAGAATAAATAACCTAATGTGATACGTCGTTAAAGTCTCAGGAAAATGGTATCGCGTCATGTCGAAAAAATATATGATTCCATTAACATCATTCGAGTCCTGAAAAAAACCACACCATATGATTGCACTTTTCATACTAAACCATTTTTATGCACTAATTGTTTTCAGATACTCAGTTTTTCAAATAAGGAAAACGGGACGTTAACCAGTTAAAATGGCTGCTCTCCAATTTTTCCTTTCACAATTGTTGAAGTTATAAAAATGTTTTCAAAGTTCATGTTTTATTATTAGAAAGCAATTTATATTGTTGGATTTATTGTTCGGTAGTTCTAGTGTTAAAAAAACATTAGACATCAGAGGTTCGATTAATAAAAAGTTGACAACTGTATATATATGTATAGTTGAAATTTATAAATATATAGAATACGTTTACCTTGGAACAGACACGTTCAAATATCGTGTAAGCGTTTAGAAATGAAACAAATGTATGCTGCACTCCAGTGACATATAACATCGTAACTGTATATAAATCCGGGAAATTAATTGCACGACAAGAACAATTGGTACGTAAGCTTAGATAGGAGAAACATGCTTGCCCCCGTATCGTGGCGTAATCTGTATAGGTCATCGCGATATCGTTGAAATGGACAACTTCAAAAGAGGAGTGTGAAAATATTATATTTCTGTCACACTTCTATCTCGGTCAAATTCGAATGGTAAACGATATTGCAGCCGATTGAATCGGCTGTCGACGTAGTTGATTTAATTATAGCCCGCAGTGCATCATCATATAGTTGTTCAGTTTACTTTTACAACTTTCTATTGCATACGGTTGGGTCGAACTGTTAGGTTGTTGCATGTAAAATGTGCAACCGGTAACTGTATCTTTAGCAAACACACAGTCATACGTAGATGATAAAACGAAATTAAAGAATATTATTCCACACAGACTGAATAGTTGTCCACAAAATTATATTTATATAAATAGTTTCCCTACTAGTAATTCGCAATAGAAACAATTTCAAAGAACAATTGAATAATTTCTCTAGAGATTTCAAAGTCATTACGAATTGTATGGAATAAAGACAATTCAGCTGCCTCTCTTTATCATGTAAATGGTATAAGCCATGTTAAATACGAGCGTATTAACAAATAAAGAGGAATTATTCACACATTATGGCAATGCAAATCTGGCGAGGTTCAAAGAGCCGCACTGATAAAAAAAAGAAGAGTTTAGAACTATCTTTAAACACAAAAATGTTAATCGCTAAATCTAACATTGTATCTACCATGTATGTTTATTCTTTTCTAAAATATCGTCTTCTACAAACAACATTTTCTAAACATTTCTAAAACTAGATACTTCTATCATTGTAAACCTAAGCATTGTGAATGTATAAATCTGAACTGAAATGTCATAAATAAAAAAAAAAAAAATACGACAGAATTTGTAGAATAACGTAATATAGAGAAGTATGTTCTTGTGGAAAACGAAAGAATAAAATTAAGTTGGGTATTGTTTGATACACGAAGATACTTTTTAATATACCATATTACAAAGATGTATTAATTAGATACTACCCGTATTATTAAGAATATAAAATCCTAGTTTAACTCTTTTTTTTTACTAAAAAATCATCTTTCCGGTGTTTGCATAAATAATATATATCACATAAATTCATTTTGTTTTCTCGTTAGCAGAATTAATGGTAATTAACTAAACAGTTTGATTGTGTTACTTTCATATTATCAGCAATTTCATAAATCATTACCTATTACACCTTTCAATTGTACAAAAGTTCAATAGGAATTAATTAATTAAACATTTTACTTTGATCGTGTAAGTTTAAATTTATCGTATTTTTTCTTTATATTTCCTTGTGTAATTGTACTTCTAATTTATTGTTCTCATTATATACTTGTCAATTACTGTTTTTACTATAATTTCAGCAGTAACATTACTGCATTAAAAATTGATAAAACTTTTGGATAATATTCTAATAAAAACTAGCAACGTAAGGACAGTAATATATATTAATTTGCAAAAAATCACTTTCAATATAATAATAATCAAATTTTGCATAAAGGATTTTGCACAAAGATCCGCAGTATAATAATTATATTATATTAGTAAAGTCTTCTTTAAATTAGTGTTTCTATAAAACGTTCACATTCCAATCTGAAACGAAATACAGATAATGCAACAAGAAAGAATCCTTTTAAAGCACTAGACTTGGAATCAGTGCAGGCAGTTTTCCTACACCCTTTGAAAACGATTAAGTTTTTCAAAATTGAATCAAACGTCATGAGTTTCTCGAGTTATCAAGATTAAGTTACTAGGTAGTGAGTAAATAATAATTTAATTATTAATTTAATTTAATAATAAAAATTACTCAACATCTCAACAAATTTAAACTGCTTGGGTCCATAATGAAAAACGTGATTTGTTCTTAAAGTATGTACAAATAGTTTTAACATTGATTGTGTGGGTCAATTATTTCAGCTTGACGAAGTATAGCAGACCTGCAGTCATTAAAACAACCGGACAGACTGTTCGATGGAGATTATGTAAAAAAAAGTCAATCAGATGACACAGTCGGCGGTACATGAAACAACGTGATTGCCAGAGAATGCGTGTGTGTGTGAATAAAAATTACTGCAGACCAATCGTTTTCGAAGGGTTAATAAAAACTGTCGCAATTTAAAATAATAATTATTACCGGTGAGATACTATTCACGACCAATGCTGGCGCAGAGAAGCACTTTTCGGACATGGACAACCTCGAACTAATATTCTCCACGGACGTATGTATCTTGACCGGTTCCTTTCACTCTCTAAAACACTGGAAACCTCATGTTCTGGTCGAAGAGTTTCGTCAGGAATGGGCCGAAAGAAGACTCTTTAATTCCCTTTCGTTCCACTCGGATTTATCGCGGCTCGAGAGGATTTGGGTGGACGCGTTCACGATGCACGCGCGAGTCTATCGGAAACCGGCGATCGAGTGTCGTTGACGGGCACCTGGTTCGATCTCATCCTCGAAGACGCGAACGAGGAAACTGAACAACGTCCACGATCCACGGATCCGCGAAACTCACGGCGATTTTATCTGTGTCCCACTCCAGCCGGCTTTTATGAAGTGCGACGACACGGTCCAATGGCGTTAATTACTTTTTCGTGTTTCCCCGTGAACGCGATCGAATCCTTTCGGCCATTGTTCGCCGGGACGCAAGGCACGATTGTGGCAATCTAGCCCTATTTTTAGTGGAAAATCGATCATCCCGGTAGATTAAAAAATTCACGAAAATTGCTAAAAGCGTGAATGGTCGAGCGAATTATTTATTCACGTGAACTAACTCGTTATTGTTAATCGTTAGGTTGTTGAATGTGAAATGTTCAATTACGAAATGCGAATGGAGAATTTGAAACTACTTGGTTTCTAATTGAATTAGAAACTGATGGAGAAATATTGTTATAATCGACACGTTGTTAGGTAGGGTGAGACACCTGAGATAATCACCTAAAATATCTCTTCGTCTCCGAGCGATGTTTCCAGCGATACGGGAATAAAGTTTGATACAATCGGGGCAATTATTGCGATAGAAGAAATTTTTTCTAAGGTGAATTCGGATATTTTATATCTACACCTATCACAATGGGTCAAATGACCCTTCTCAGATTTTTTACTTTACTGTTATAGAATTTATAAAATTGCTTTCATAATTTCATTCTTTATTCAATCATATATTGTGTTAAAAATCACAGATATTCTAAATAACTTATATCTTGTCATTTTTATAAAACAATGTACACTTTAGGTTTAGTGTTAAATGAAATGCTTGTTGCCAACATGTCTTGTTACCGCTATTTTCATTTACACTTATCGAAATTATAAAAATTTGATGAATAAGCTGTTTCGTTAAAACACATATTAACGTAAAAATTGGATAATTGGGTTTCAATCGTATTTCCTTGTATATTTATTAAATCTTCGAACTTTTATGTTACTTAGGCTTTTCTTTCGTAATATTATATGCGTTTTAATATTCATTCGGAGATAGAATTAATCATTTTACATTGTGACAAAACATACCTTGGATGGCACTATTATACAATATCATACATAATCTACTGAATATTTATAAATCGAAAACTCTTTTTTACTAAACTACTATGAAAAAATTTACGGTCATTGACATGTTACATAATAAGGTACCTATATAGATGAGCGCTGCATAAGATTTCGAAAATCTACATGAATCTACATTTCAAACACACTTTCGATTTATAATTAGAAAATCTTGGTCCTCTTTAAAAAGGAATTTATTTTATTTCTAGTATTTTATTATTTCAATGTTTCATAATTCTAAAGATAAATCAATATCATTCGTGATACCAATTACGTAATCATATTGGAAATACTTTTTGTCCCGACTGTATGCAGACATCGTAATGAAAATATATCTCATTATTAAATTATATCGGAGTAATGTTCGATTAATTTTTACGAAAACATAATAAACCTGTGAAGATAATAGAAAATTGCTTATTTTAAATATAGAATTTTTACGGTGCATGATATTTTCTAATATGAAGATACCGAGCATGTGTGGAAATGAGCAGAGCACTTGCATGAAATCTTCCGTAATCACGAGAAGAAGAAATGGTAACATAATCCACTGTTTTTACGCGGCAGGGTAGCTCTCGGGCGAGTAAGCCAACCGTTTTAACCAAATTATATTTGTTAGAACGTTTTTTCGTCCATTTGGAGAGCACTATCACTACTGGTAGAATTTTGAACTCTCTTTTTCCTCATCCTACGTAATAGCGCACGCACGCAGATTAGATAAGCTACTTTCTAATTACAAAGGATCAAATAGTTCTATAATTTGTAAGACCGGTAACACATCCTTAATGTTCACAGTACATTGTTCGAAGTACATTTCACAGCTTCCTTAATGTTTTATCAATTGTCTGTATATTGAAAATCCAAGAGAACCGTGTGTTATTCATTATACATATGGACCGTTTATTTTGAAATTGTCAGATCTGACAATTAAAACATATAGGTTAATTATGCGAAGTCTGGAAATGTTTGTGCTAATTTATCAATATGTAATTTGATTATATAAATTTCTTTTAGGCGAATTTAACTAAAATAATATATATTTCCAGGCTGCAAATGGACTTACACCACTTTCATAATTAGTCATTTGTAAATATCATTTAATTTCAATTTTGAAATAACAAATATCACTGAAAATATATTTCATATTAATCCAACTTTGTTTATAAATAATAACAAGAAATAAAATAGAATTAGTAGTTTTTATTTTGAACGTTAATTATATTTATATATTGTTAAACTTAACACAAGATATTGGTATTATTAATTATTTATTCTCTTCATGTGGCAGTGTTTTGAAATATTCATGATGCACAGAAGGTATATAAGGTAATAACTGCTGCATATCCTTATATTTTTCGTATGCAATAGGCCTGGCATCGTGATACCAAGGCGCCAGGGCGATTTTTAGGTGATAAATTTAAATTCTTAAATTCTGTGTTTGCAAAATCTCATCCAACATATTTGCAACCAATTTACTTTTTCTCCATTAGTGTTTCTTCTTATGTGTTTTTTAATTGCGTTTTGTAGATTTTTTGTTGAAACGAAATTCTCTCGTTTCATTACGTGTAAAATAAATTTATTATGTTGTCTACATTGGTTTATAACGTCATAATAATCCTGTGGTGTGTACAGGAAATTCTTTTTTCGTAATGCCATTTTTTCTGTCTATGGAAATTGGACTTACATCACTTTCATAATCAATGGTTACGCAATTTCTTTTACCGGCCAATTTTAAATTGAACAAAGCATAGGCATTTTTCAAGATATTAAATACTAACTAGTTATAAACAAAAAGTTTACACTAAATTAAGCATAAATTACGTCATATCTCATTTTTTTAAAAAAAGGACTTACACCACTTTCATACTAAACGGTCCATATATACATTATAGTTTGCACGTATCATATGTTACATATATTTTTATACAAGTAGTACTATTCATCTAACGAACATAATTAACATGTAGAAATACTACCAATAACGAGAAAGTGTACGAAACGCCAAAATGTTAGATGATAGTTTCTTGTAGAGAAAACGATATCACAATTAAATTATAGATTTTATACATTTTTGACAAATACAGGTACACTGAGTACAAAACAGTAAAAACGTTCCAAGATTTCAAAAATACTTTTGTACTGTTTTCAATTTGTACAAAATTATTAAGGGAAGGAATAAATGTCTCTATGCAGCCCCTGTACTTTGCAATTGATAAAGACTGTTCTCATTTTGCATAAACACCTACAGTTTAATCATACCGAGGACTATTTTGTTCCATAGTATGCTGCATTAACGTGTCGGTTGCAGAACTAACTAGATTCATATAAAATCAAAGTGTAATAACTTAACATAATTAATGAAATTGAAACTACATGACTGAAATTGATTAGACATCCTAAACAATTCGATTTACTTGAATATATTATAATAATTAGAAAATTGCTCAATCTGGTCAACTATTAGTGTCGACCACATGTGAAGAGTCGCATCGCAGTTAATTAATCCATTAATGCTTATAGATGTTACAATTCTTAATGAAATTCGGTTTACGCAAATATGTTAATGCAAATATGAACTACCATCGATGGACGAAGAATAGCGTCATCGACGCAATGATTCAAATTGTAAAATACTGTCTTACATGTAACAAAAAAATTTCTCTCCTGTATTTCAATTCTAACTTGCAAAGACTATTAAAACCAATCGGCAAGTTTTTCTATTGCTTTCTAGATAGATAACACATTTCCTTTGAAGATCATGAGGAAACTTCACAGAGAACAGGAAAGTTTCCAAAGAGATGTTAATCACTTGCGAATCACGTTTTACCGAGAATTTTCCTCGTTTTACGAGGGGAAAATTATTTTCTATGCACGAAGACGAACGATGCGGTTAGATCGACTCTGATGCTCGTTTTTCGTGGAGATTTTAATTATGAATAATGCGGAACTCGAGAGAACCGGTCGCACGCACGAAAATCTCTGGGAATTTCTTGCTTCGTAGAATCCGAGAATTTATTATATTTACCTGGCACGCACTGCCTACCGGGTAAACGAAAATCTTCATTAATGGTGTTTTTGAAAAGTTTAGTCGTGACACAACCGTTGATACGCTCCGTATTACTATTATTGGCTCATCCTGTATATCTCAAAAAATATAATTGAAGTCAAACGATTCTTTCTAATTTCTCTCGCTTTTTCTGATTCTCGTTATCCAGCGATTAACTAATAAATGCAATTACAATATGTCACCGAAAATACCAATTCCACAATAATAATTGTATTTATATTTTCACATGACATAACCTCCTACTCGACAGTTTCATTTAATTCGCAAGCGAATACAATTAAAATTTTACTGCATTGCAAAATTTCAATCTATAGAAATCGAACAACTGCAATTAATTACTGAACGTTGAATTTTTAACATTCATTCGTATATCACTTTCAACTGTGAACGTCATACGCGATATTTATGCGCGTCGACAGAAAAGTGATCTTCAAGGAAATCGTAAAAGATCTTGGAGGTGAACACACTGAAATTGCATTGTTAACTTGATTACGCTTTCGACGTTAATTAATTTTTCTCGTAATGAAAATTCCCGTCGATAAATTCGAGCGAAACTTTTCTATACCGTTTTGTACCTTTCCTGTTTATCAGTAATTTCTTTCAAGTTAGTTCTCTTTCTTTCCTTATTTTGTTTAAGTGAATATTGCTCGCGTTGTATTTCAACGTTAACATTGCAGAAGTGCAATATCTGGCATACAGAGTGTCTCAACTAAATAGGATCACATAAATGTTTTCAAATATCTTAAGGTCACGCTTTTTACCTAAGTTAAATATACCCACGATGAGTTTCTTAAATGGGTACTTGTACTTTTCTTTCGATGTCTGCGCAGAGCACGAGAAATGTACTATTAAAGCGGTTGCCATAATCCTGCGAAGGATATCCAGAGAAAAATACAAGCCTTTATTAGAAAACAGCATTTATGACCTTGATATATCATAAAAAAAAATAATCGTAAAAAGAAACTTTATTTCTCATTATACGCTTGAATACGCTTATATTCCTTGAAATAGTGCAATTTTACCATGAAGAACTTTTTCATACAACAAATTAAAATGAATCTATTTCGCTAGAATGCTCAACATGCATACACGAATTTCAAACATAATGACAGAAATAATTAGGTGCGATTTTAAGAATAACAATATATTATTTTCAATATATTCGAAATACTAATGAAAAAGTAAACTTCTACTTGGCTGCTGACTAGTAATTAATGCACAACGCTTTAACTTTACCTAAGAATCCATTGTTTGGTTAGAGATAGTAAACGATATTTACTTTACTAAAATCTCGAAATTTTAATAGCTATCATCGTTTTCCAAATTTGTGGATGGTGAACCAGAACATTTTAGCTGTTCGGTATCTCCGCTGTTTCAGAAGATACTTTATTAACCAAACAGTATAAAGAGTACTATACGATGAGAGTACCAGTCTTTTGTATTCGAAATTTTCGTAGATTTGGAGGTTACTATGATTTGTTTAAATGATAAGACCTATCATCTGTATTTTGAATCGATAGCTCTGTGCATGTCCTAGATTTAATAGTTAACGAGACGTTATTAAATAATTTCCAATACGTATTTATTATTTGGAAACTAGTAGGTGCTCGAACTGATGTCCTTTATTTAGAATATGGCAAATGCACACTATTATTTTATTATTACATTATTACAAATTAATTCTAGGACACGCGAAGCTCGATACATTTTCGCACAGAATTCGACACTATGTCGATTCACGAAACGAAAGATTTTTTTGTAATTACCCACGATACAACTGTCACCGTCGTATTGCAGTCTTGTTTATATATTAAACAACATTCTGATAAATGTGCCTACAATTATGAAAGTGGCTCAAGTCAAAAAAAAAAATGAGTTTATCAGTTATTTAACACCACATTATTTTAAACTAAATTTATTCATTGTCATTTTTACGATATCGTCAAAAATGAACCATTAAATAGTGGTTGTAATTTCAAAATTATATAGAATTCATTTAGTGTTAATTATGAAAGTGGTCTAAGGCAAAAATTTGAAGAAATTATATAAACATAACTTGAAAATGACGCGTGGCCCTCTGTGACGTGTTTCTGAACTACATAATAAGCCGATAAATGACAATCAAATAATAACAGAAACGACAATTCATTCCGATTTATCTAACGATATAATTCAGTTGGGCTCTTCGGAACTAATTATTGGCGGCAAATAATTTATATATTTTACCACTATGTCAACAGATAGCGGTTCAGGTAAGTTAATGACAACGTACTTATTATGTGAATATGTTAATTATTATTCGGATATGATGTGATCTGCAGATATTATACGACCACATAATACTTCCAAAAAATGGAAAAGAGTAAAACAATTATCATCTTCAGATGAATCATACCAAGACTTCACTGTAAATTTAGAAACCCTAGAAATGCTGCAAAGTAAAACAATAGAAATGGTGCAGATAGAAAAAGATAAGAAAAGAAAACGGGCAAGAAATGAAGGTAGTTACGCACAAAATATCAGAAAAATTAAGAGAAGTAATGGCGAAGAATACACGACAAAAAAATCAAAACTTAAATTAAATTAAATTTCTTTCATTATACACCACCACTAGACGCGGTAACGGAAGAAAAACATAAAGATATTATGTGTTTACTACCATACATCCCTCCAGTTTTTCAGGAACATTTTAAAAATCTTAAAAACTCGAAATGATAAAAATGGATTACTTTTTAAAAATAATTAATAAATTTTCATGAATTATTTCATTAAAGTTACTGTTTCAAATAAAACTCATAGTTCTTTATTGCTTTAAGTCATTTATAGGACATTCAGTTAATTTTGAAAATGGTTTAAGTCAGTTAAAACTTTAAAAACAACATTTCCGTATGAAATTCACACAAAATTTCATATTCATAATAAATTTCCATTAATCAGGACTAATAAAATTATAAATTAAAATGTCGCATAATGTAAAAATGTTTTTTAATTTAATCAAATGCAATTCATTAAATATCTCGAAACAAGAAATGTACGACTTAGACCACTTTCATAATTATGGGCACAAATAAAGTTTTTCGTAATTTCTAAAACAGCGAAGATAATGGAATGCTAATACGTACTGGACCATCCTGTATATGTATAGTACATACCCATATTTATGATACAATAATGTTGTGCAATTAAACCGTCGCGCATGTTTCTTCACAAAACTAGAACCTTTATTAGAATCTCGATCGAAAAGAGGACACGTCGAAATCGGAAAGGTTAATAACTGATTGGCCTTGAACAGTTGAATTCAGTCAAGTGCGATTGCCGCGAATACGCGTTTCGTAACTAAGAATCTCGCCATGAACCAGCAGCAGGCGCAAACCTTCGGATGTAACCATAACCTTGAGAACGTAACACGCGATACTGACTTTTCAGTATAGATACGCACGAGACGGGGAAGTACCATTGGATCAGCTGCGTCTCGCAAATAAGAAAAATCGCATTTAGGACTGGCGGTGAAACCAACCGGTTTGGAATGCAGTTCAACCGGCACGTGCTCTCTGACTGAAATGTTGTCACATTCCTATTCCGAACAGTTCATTGATGGACAGCGAGTTATATGTATACAGATCGCAGACAACAAATTTATAAACAATACACAGCACTGCTGGGTTTCGTTCGATGCTAAGTCAAATAGTGCGATATTTGATTCAGTACGAATTCTAAAGTGAAGTGAACTGAAGTCCACGGACCTCGTCGGTACAGTTGTGGACGTATTTAACCCTTTGCAGTCGAAGCAATTTTAATTCCAATATTAAGACATTTTCTTCAACATCGAACACTTTCGCTTTTGCGAAGTCCCTTTTACATTTTGCATGTGACTTTAACACGTTGAGTGCCATGTCAGCCATCGGTGGCTGACACTGAACATTCCGTTTAGACCGCGTCAACCACCGGTGGCTGACAGTGTGAAATATGATATTTAAATGATGAAAATTTATTTAAAATTGACTTAATTTTGATTTGTTACGAGGTTAGATTAAGACATATTAATGGATTTTATTGAAACACAGTAAACATAAAAATGGTTGACCTTCGCAAGTATCACAAAATGTGACAACTCGTTTAGTCATTTTATTAGCCATATTGTGTTACATTTTTTTCCGTAACTTGATTTACAATATCTTCGCATTGCAGAGACTTTTCCAGGTTTTTTTTGCAGTTCATGTCACTGTTTTTTGGAAATTGTTGTGACACTGCCAGATGGATTTGTCTTCTTCTCGGCTCAACTTGTAAGGTATACTACTAATTTTTTTCAGTGATTTTAATATTTTTATATAAAATGTAACTATTTAGAACTGTAGTATTAAATAATAGTTCAGAGGCCGATTTCGATGAAATCTTATCCAGCGGGCCGAACGATAAACAAAATAGACTTGGCGCATAACGCGTTGCCTTTAGCTTTAGCTTTAGCCTCATACTACAATTTATTTAACTTCTACAATAATAAATCGATGTCCAACGCCATTAATTTAATGATACTCATTTTTTTCTTGAGCAATTAGAAGCATTGCTTTACTAAATGATATGCGAGAAAGATTTCGAACAAGTTGCAATTGGTATGTATTACACGACGATTAAAAAAGTTACATTTTATGCTACATGTTGACCTCTACGTCGCCTTCAACGAGAAAAATAAAGAAATGTTTGCCTGTAATTTCAACGTGTTCGGAGACGGTAAATGAAGGAATTTTAATTTCATTAAAAGAGTGCGTCATGTGATTGTCCCTGATGCTCGTAAACAGACTTTCGTATCCTCATTTCATCGTTTGAAGTATGTTTACATGCATTATATAGCAGTGGTAATCTTAGCAGGCGATTATCACTTTATTACAATTACTGTCGGCAGTTTATTCATCGCGTATAGTACAGCAGACAATGGTAAAATGATTAAAATGTACGGAAAAATAGAGAGGAACCCGTCTCATGCGCAACGGTTGTATACAGGAAGGTCACGGGAAGGTTAGCATATCGCATATCGTTGAATTTGCTTTCTTATGAGCTTTACGATTGTTACAATCAAAATATGTAGTCTCGTTTTAAAAACCTCGAGGACGTTGAAATCTCGAAAAAAGTGACCTTGAGATGTTTTTTTTACTTATTAACGCATTTGCCCTTTCAAACCGAATACTTTTTCCCTGTGATCACTTTTCCCTTGATAAAATGTCGAAAGTTCCTGCTTATTTAAAAGCAGAATATTAAAATCTCGCTTAGTGTGTTTATTATTTATTTATGTATTCTTAGAACGAATGTTTAGGTTACAACCGATAAGTATAAGGGATCTGAACGAAATCACCGGCGAGATCAATTCTAGTTGAGTTTTGTCGTTCTACGTGTCATAGTCGAGAGGGAAATAATAGAGGATACACCTTCAATATTAATAAATCAAGTTTGATAAAAATTATAAAGGAGAGTGTGTATCAAAATTTTCCATATAAAGTATAAACGAGATATTTAAAATAGTAAAATTAGGTGAAATAATCCTGTATATAAGCATGCTTAACCCTTTGCAATCGGAGCAGTTCTAATTTCAAAATTAAGACATTGCTTTCAACACGACAGAATTATTTCTTTGAAATCCATTTTACATAGTGCAGCCGAGATTAAACGTTGTTTCTTCATGCAACAATTGAATTTTTAACAATTTATAGAATACAGGTGAATTTAATATTGGGTTGTTATTTTATTAAATTATATATTGGCCATTCTGGTCCAATACCTTTTGCCATCTTTCTGGTAGTAGCATGATTTCACGCTCATAAAATGTTTGTTGTTTGCTGGCAAAAATCTGATCGAGGTGGTTTTTCACCTCCTCATTTGAAGTGAAGGTTTCATCATCTAAAAAATTTTGCAGTGACCGGAACAAATAATAATCCGAAGGTGCCAGATCTGGAGAATATGGTGGGTGTGGCATTGTATCCCATTCAAACTGTAAAAGCTTTTGGCGAATGACCAAACTTGTATGAGGTCTCGCATTATCTTAGTGGAACACTACACCTTTTCTGTTGATTAATTCTGGCCTTTTCTGTTGAAGTGCATCATTCAGTTTGTCCAGCTGATGACAGTAGACTTCCGAATTAATTCGTTGTGTTATCCGGTAAAAGCTCAAAAAAACGATTCCTTTAAAATCCCACCAAACAGACAGCATCACCTTTTTTAAATGGATATTGGCTTTGGAAATGCTTTCAGCCGGTTCATCTTTTTTGCCCCATGATCTCTTGCGTTTGACATTGTTATATACAACCCATTTTTCGTCCCCAGTAATGATGCGCTTCAAAAATGGATCATTTTCGTGACGTTTGAGAAGCGAATCGCAGACGTCAACGCGACGACACAAATTTCTCTCCGTGAGAACATGGGGAACACATATATCGAGCTTCGAGGTTAGACCCAGGCCTTTCAAGTGGTCATAAACAAGTGAATTTGATAAATTTAACCTTTCACCGATCTCACGTGTTGTTATTCGCCGGTTTGCATCAACTAATGCCTTTATCGTGTCTTTATCAGCTTCAACCGGCCTTCCAAAACGTGGTGCATCTTCGACATCAAAATTGCAGGATCGAAATTTTGCAAACCAGTTCTGGCACTGGCATACTGTCAACACATCGTCTCCATACACATCGGTTAATTTCTTTCTAGCTTGAACAGCATTTTTATCTTTTCTATAGTAAAAACTACTGCGTAGAATCAATTGGACTTTTTCACACAAAAGCCTTGCTATATCAGGTCTCAAAACGTATAATGATTATGCGGCTTAAGTGTGAAATTGGGTGCAAAAAAACATAATTAAATCCTCTGTCGGGAAAAAAACGAAATTACTTTCCGAACAACCATTTAGAATAATATTGTAGCAGTTTTCGCTGGCGCTTCAGAGTCGCCATTCGAGTGCAAAGGGTTAACAAGCAATTATGTGTATATCTGTGCGGTTCCTATGTAGATATAAGGTTTGCCTACACCTTTCTTCCTATGACGAGTCAATTTATGTACAGATGGTTTTAATTGTGTAATACACGCTATTGATCTTGCACCCTTAAGTCTTTGGTATCTTTTCTTAATATAAGAAACGCATAATTGCGTAAAACCCTATGTACAGCATTATGGTAGTAAGCTGATACGCTACCGCTGTACCTATAGCGACTGCTTTGATGTGTATGCTACGATCTCGGTTATTAGATGCCTTAACGAATTGTAATCAAACTATATGTAAAAACGAAGGCCCAGCCTGAAGAAACTCAATAGGACTTTGTTGTATTACACGAGCTTTACAACCTGGAAAACTTAATCCTTTGCACTACAATTTATTTTACGTTTGCACTAATTAACATTTCTTTGCAATTGTACTGGTACTTGTCAAAAGGTAAAAAGGTTCTACAATTTGTTTACCAAGCCCGAATTAATCAGTCTCCTCGTTTTGTGTAACTTCTCACAGATAACTTCGTAGAATATTTACTGCGCAGTATTCAATAAGATGGTGATAATGATCAGGAAAAATCCAGATCGATCGTAATGCTAATGCAACAATAATGGATTCATTTGAAAACATCTTGAATCGTACATTTAGAATTAAATTCGTAGGATGTGAATTTGATGTTTTCGTTACGGATACTGAAATCACATTTTTGCCAATCATTTCTGACTCTTCCAATCAGTAACCTTAATCGCTTACAAAGGGCTAAACTTAAATTTTCGTTATAAGTACACACACAAAATGTACAAATAATGTGCTCTACTTTTTCGCACAACTGCAACCAAAAGTCATTTCGAAAAAAAACATTTTACAAATTATTTACTAAATTAAACCATTTCATGTCTCAGAAAAACTCAAGTTATTTCGACCAATTTCAAAACGGTTATTCGTTTCTAGAGTGTGTATCTACATAAGTAGCTGACCGCCGGTGCACGTACAGGATAGGGATCGAGACTGAAGATCGAGCCGCAAGGGTAGCACAAAGCACGAGATTGCGTCTATTGTACAAAGACGACAGCCACGCAGGTCCCTAAAGTATATTTGCATTTGCATTCAGTAATTAAACTCTGTCCGTTCGCTGGACGACCGTTCTTATAGGAGTTTGTTCGTCGACGACGAGCAATTGTTCTGAATCCTAAATAGCATGGTTGTATCGCGAACGCGTGACCGAGTTATAGTAAAACGAAAACCGGCAAAGCACGAAGCACGAAGTTGCATGGCATTCAGTGATTAATCGTCCCCGCTAGCTTCATTAAGTAATTAAATTCTCGCCCCTCCCCCCTTGTGGGGCTAATATTTTGATTGGTTCTTTTCATTAGACGGCGCACGTTGGCGCTTTTCGTAAAACAGACACGTATACAGGGATAATGAAGTATTCTAATAGACTCTAACACCTAAGAAATCGTTCGTGTCAATAAATTAACCCTTAACTTGCTAAATGGTACACAAGGATGCAACATGATATGAGCCGTTTACTTTAAAAGTGGCTTAAGTCCATTTATGCTCGAATCGAGATATTGAAGGGTTTGCGTTGGTTTATATTTAAAAATATGGGTAACAGATAACATAATAGAATAATGTTTTTGGGTTTCTAAAGGTGTCAAATTTATCATCCCAATTAGCATACTTAACATTATTGAAGAAATAATATGTTTTTAATGGCTACAAATGGACTTACGCCATTTTCAAAATCAATGAAACGACATTTTCAATTCTTAAGAAAGCACAAGTCCATTGGAAAAGTAAATTTTCCTTGAAATTAAAATAAATGTATACACTTTTATGTTATAAAATCAAAAAAATATTCAACTTTCATTCTTTGTTAAATAATTTTTACATTAAAATTAATATAGTTTTATTAATTATTATTCAATCTTCTCTAGTTTGTGTACGCGGGAGGGATTTAAAATAACTGTGGTGTGCAGGTGGTGTATAATGTAATAAATCCATTAAGTCCTTATATTTTAGGTTTGTGAGTGGTCTCGGTTTTTTGTATAGTGATGCCAACTGGATATTATTAAAGGTTTTCGGTCTTCCCCGTTACGGTAGTAAATCCAATGTTTTGAATGGTGCATCCTCGTTCATTGTCGTTTCATAGAATAACTTATATGAATCGCTTCTCAAAAATCTCATCCAACTAATACTTTAAACCAATTTCCTCTTTCACTGTCAGTATTTTTTAGCCTTTTAAAAATCGCATTTTCTGTGGACAGCACTGTTCCATTGTTTAAAACAAATTCATTGCACATTGATAATTCAACTGTTACTTTGATAATTAAACATAAAGCTGGGATCTCATAAAATTTGATTGCATAATTATTTTCCATACCTATTTGAAACTCTTACAATGGGACTTATGCCATTTTCAAAATAAACGGCTCATATCATGGAATCCGAATTAAGTATTTCATTGAACCTAGAACTGGAAAGTTAAAATTTGCTATAGCCGCTGCTATTTTAACTTTCTTCTACTGGGTAGAACGGTATTTTAATTTGTTGAAATTTAAAGATATATATACGTGTCGAAGAGTGTTATTATAGCAGAATCTCTTGTATCTAATTCAACATTAAACCTACCGAGTATTAAAATTGGCTAGTTTGTATTGTCTTATAAGTATTCCAGGATTTAATTTATTTGCATAGCTATATATTTAAACATTGAGGTAGATGTTGCGGTGTAACAGACATCAATTGTATTTTTCATAAATAACATGTCTTAAGACATAGTTTCTCTTTTAGTTACAAAGAAAATGGTATGACAGGGGGTTAAAAATTGATAGATGATAATTTTCAGTCGTTTTATCGACTTTCGAATGAGAGGTGCACTGCTTTCACAGAACAATAAGTTGCGCCATGAGAGTTTCTCATAATCGAAATTGTTTTTCATTTTTTCCCACAAAACAGTCAATCAAAATCATACATTAATGTTTAAAATGTTCTTGGAAAAGAAGGCTCTAATCTCCATATTTATAGCTGTTTCATTTAGTGGAAACTTTTGGAAAGATTTTGGAAACGTTTGAACTCGCTGCATTTTTTAGGAAAAATTCGGCACTCGGTTTTCCCTCTGTCACTTTATGTAAAAATACTTCACAAGAAAATCACCGTTGCTTTGGGAAAGCAGAGACTTGAAACTTTAAAATGATTCTACACTTATGGTTATATTATTTGGTTTTGTGAAATGATCGTAGTTTAAATATCGATAAATTTTTGGGAATTAAGAATGTACCATTTAAATACCTTTGGACATACTGTATGTACGATTCGGATCAATCGACCAATTGTTTATCCGACCCGTGATCCAATATCACATAATCCGGTTAAAAAGGGATCTACTATATTTTTCGAACCAAACGTTCATGATAAAGTTCTTGTAAAAAAATGTTATCTAAAGTATATTGTATTCCTTTCATTTGTTTTACACTGTTAAGCCTTTTGCGTTAAAAACGCTTATCAAATTGTCTCTTTGTTTCGATTCTTATGCAAGTTCTCACTTTCGAACTTTCAAATAAAAATTAGAATCAACAAATAATTTCCTTCGTCGATTAAACGATTCCTCGTCGCAAAAGTAAAATAAAAATGCTTTTAATAATCACAATAAGGTAAAAAAATAACTTATAATTAACTACACAATCGCGGCAAACGAAAACTGCACTACGGTATTAAATCTTTGATGAATGAAATTCATCTCTGACACGAATGGAAAAAATGACACCGATGCGAAAGTCTAAAAATCTGCACTGAATTCAACGCGTTGAAATCAATCATGCCGCAATTTCATCTGCTGACACAGACTTGAAAAATTCCTTGAATCCGCGTAATTTCCGTCCTGTGCTAAATACAATAAAACTGTCAGATGCAGAGATCGTTGAAAAAAATTGCAGTCGTACTTTAGTAAAGCCGTGGTATGTGCGTCTCAAATAATGGATGGCTTACGCAAATGGCGAAAGTAAGAGGAAAAACTTCGCCTTGAATGAGCGCAACTGGTTCGACCTCCGTCACCAAATTATTTCTTCGAATGTTACCTGTTTAGTTGACGCATGATCAAATTTTACACCTAACAGAGCCATTCCAGAAAAATTGTGCTTGAGACATGAATCATGTGTGAATTTCCTCAGTTATTTGCTGCACGGTATTTTTAGTATACACTTCCTTGTCCTGTACAATTATAATTCTATACTGAAGCAATTTATTTCGCCATAAATCTTTGTGATATTACGTGTTTGTTAGAAGAAAAACACGTTAATATTTTTATATTCACTAATAAGTTGTACGTAGTTTCTACGCGTTATTCATATAAAATATTCGAACTGGTATTAATTTTACGGTTTAAATATTTTATTTGTGTCTATGTTTTATTAACATAGTTTAAAGAAATTTTTTAGTGATATGTTTCACACTAATTCTGCAATTTGAAATTGAAAGTATAATATTGATTTACAATCGCTTGCAGTAATGTTTTGATACATTTCAGAAAGGATAACTTTTTTAACATTAGTCCATACGGCGTCCACTTTGTTTCGAGAATTTAGAATAATCGGTTCACTACGTGACGAGGCATAAAAATTGCCATTGTTCAAAATTACAGAGACCGCACACAAAAACATTGAAAGTTGTTTACACATGTTTTTGTATGCGTCTCTATTGAAAATAAACAATATATTTTGGAAGTCTTATACATATGCTTAAAATAGAAAGATTGAAAGGAAAGAATAACGATTTATACTACCAAAATATTCCACGAAATAAATTAATAAATTGAGACTACCATATATTAGTAATAATTAATAAATTAAATCTTTAAATATCATTTGTGTAATGGAATGTGCACTGATCGGTAAAATACATTGAAAATTGCAGTCCATACTTTAGACTCATCACTTTCGTATACTTACTAAATAACAATTGTGTTTATTTATCTTTTTTCTAACCTGACATTACATTAAATAAAGTACATGTCACTAATAATAAAAAATGTTGAATTATAAAATTACAGAAAAGAGTCACGTTAGTTTTCTAGGAATTGATGAATCAAGACGATGCATGTAATTGCTATTAAAGGTGAATTGATTTGCTTGACTTATGCATAAACATTTTTGAATTATTACTACCTGGTAACTACTTAATACGACTTTATTTCATGCATCAACGAAGTATTACAGCTGCGCATAATTGAAACCGTGCCACCATTTATAATTAAAATATTTTCAACATTATGAGTCGACTGAAAAATTACGACAATCAAAGAAACTCGATTTCTCGAACCAATGAGTATTGCAATCACTACCGTCCGACATTTTTGCTGTGACTATAAAAAGCAGTAATGTTCAATGTCAACCATAAATTGTTTCACACTGACGAATCATATAGACACACACAGACTTTACGTGAAAGTATTTGATTACAACGACATATTCGTTGTATGCGAATCGAGATTCAATGACATCCGCACTGATCCTACATTTGCACGCTGACTTCGAATAAACCTGAAAAATTCAATTTTTACGGACTAATAGACCGTGTCGATATGAAATTAAAAGTAGCCCGGTAACCTTCATAAACATGCAAACTAGTATCCTTCTTGCGTGTGCGCTAAGTATGTACAGTCAGTGTAAAAAGTATTCGTGCATCTGTCGGAACGAATAACTTCTTCAAATGCAGACCGAATAGCATGAATATTCTTTAGATGCTAGAAGGATTAGTTTAATAACTAAAGAATAAATAGTTATTTATTGAATTGCAACTGGCTGCAAAGAAAAAATATACAAAATTAACATTCGAAAAAATTAGCATTCGACGACGTTTGGTCAATTTTCACACGAAATGCAATTAATTGAAAATGACAAAAGTTGTGAAAAATTTGTAGACTTAAACGAAACTTTGAATATGCGAATAACTTACTATGATTTACAAAAGGCACGTTTACAATTTTCATTATCGAAAATATTCTAATATATATAATATATTTTCCACGTTTGGAAAAATTATTCGTGTTTGCAAGGTGTACAAATACTTTTTACACAGATAGTAAAGAACTTTCCGCCAATCTATTTCCAATTCACTGAATATTAAACGCCTATTTACAAACGGAAGCGAAAATGAGGGCATACGCCTCACAATAATGATGCCAATGTTACGATTAATTATCGGCGACCTTCCCTGTTCAAATGTCGCTCCTTGCGTATGTCATTAGATGTGTAAGAAGTGTTATGTTAAAAAGAATGTAATTGCAATGTATTCATCAATGGATTATTGCGACATAGACTTTATTATAGGTATGGATTGCAGATATGAGGCGTTCATTTTGAAAGTGGCTCGAGTTCATTTATGTTAAAATCGATATTTTTAAGGATTCGTGTTTAAAAATTTTTTTAATACGGGAACTAATATGACGGTAATATAATGTTTCTCTGCTTACAAGGGTGTGTAATTTATCAACCCAGTCGGCATTATTAACATTATTTAAACAATAATATGTTATCGATAGCTATAAATGCACTTAAGCCACTTTCACAATTAACCCTTAGCACGCGAGCGGTGACTCTGAGACACTACGGAAAGTTGCTACAGAATTATTTAAAACAATTTCTACATCACTATGCTTGCATCTAAGAAATTTGTAAAAATTTAATCATTATAAGGACGGAGAATATTACAAAACCTCATATGCATAAAATTAAGTAAATTGTATAAAATGAAAATGGCCTAGGTCTGAAGAAACGCTTTGATTTTCGAGTTAATAAAAAGGCATAAGTAGTGTGTATATATATATTTCTTTTTAATATGATATATATATTATAGGCGTTAAGGAAGCGTTCGCTTCATTTAAAATCTCAAGTAGAATCTATTAACACTTTAACCCTTTGAACTTTGAATGGTGACACTGAAGCGCCACTAAAAATTGTCAGACTATTATTTAAAAGAATGTTTACATTGCTATGCTTGTATCTTTGAAATTGCTAAAAATTTAATTGCTTTAAGAACAAGTGATAGTAAAAAAACCCTATATATATATGAGATGAAATAAATCGTGTAAAATGAAAATATCCTAAGTCAAAAGTAATGCTTTGGTGTCACGTTAAAACAGCTTCGAGTGCAAAGGGTTAAACGCTATCTCAGTCCCTGGGGACTGACGGTACCAAATTCACGAATTAATATATAATATATAATATATAATTTATGTAATATTAAAAAATATTCACACAATTTTAATAGATTTCATTGAAACAGAAAAGCACAAATGGGGTAAGCAACTCGTTTATATACAGCTGTATTCTTTCCATTTAAAGTGAAATAAAATGTGACATGAAACACAAACATTGTACATCTTCCTTAAATCGAAAAAAAAGTTGTTTCATTCAATGCCAATATACTTTCCCATTCAAGGGTATATGCACAGTTATAATTTCATTGAACAATGATTATTAATAAAGTTTCTCTTATACGTGTCTAGCAATGACATAAATATTTACAATAGTGGCAAACAGAATACTCGAGACACGCACTACCGCAACGAAAGAAACCCACTTAAGAAGTTGATTTTGCAAATACAGTGACTCTTATTAATATTCGGACATTGTGCTATTCAAAAAATTGTTGCTAGTTTTGATCGTTTGCAATAGTAAATTTGGAGTTATTGTTTTGCAATATAACAGAACATTCATTGTAGTTTGTAATAACAGAAATTTTATTTGTTTGTTGCACATACTTTTCTTAATACCAAACAGTGAACTAAATTATGTCGAAATTTATCGTCGCAAAAATATTCGGACGCTTGACAAACCATAACATTTAAACATGAAAATTATTAACATAAGCAATAATTAATATTTCGTTGGATAGCCTCTAGCTTTAATTACGTGCCGCAACCGCTTAGGCATATTGTCTATAACTTTTTGTAAGTAACTTAGCGGTATACGTCTCCATTCTACAATTAATCGTTTTTTTAATTCTTCCTTCGATTTTATTGGTGTTGTTCGAATTTTTCTGTCCAAAAAATCCCATACATTTTCAATGGAAGTCAAGTCTGGTGACTGTGGTGGCGGATGTAATACTTTTGGGCAATTATATAAAACGTATTCTTGAACTATTCTGGCTTTATGTTTAGGATCATAATCTTCATAATATTTAAATGTGTCTTCTATATCCATTGTGATCGCACTTTTCTTAAGATTTTGTTTTAAAATATTTAGACACTTAAACTTATCTAACATTTCGTCTATAAAAACCAGTTGTTCAACTCCTTTAGATGAAATACAGCCCCACACCATAATACTTCCACCACCGTGCTTTATTATTGGATTTGAATTTATTCGGTTAAGCTCTTGATTTCGTTTACGCCATACTAATTTGCATCCATCAGTGTTAAACAGATTAAATTTACTTTTTCATCAGCGAAAATTACATTATTCCACCAAGTTTTTCCCTCATGAACATATTGTTTTGCAAAAGCTAATCTTTTTCTGCGATTCGCCTCGTTTATATACGGTTTCTTACGCGCTTCTCTGCCATTATATTCATCTGTTTTCAACACCCGATGTATTGTAACTGGATAAACTTTCTTTCCTATCTCTTGAAATAATTCAGCACTCACTCAGAATTCACTTTTACTTTTCTCAAAATAATATGTTTCTCTCGGTCGACAAGCTTCTGTGGTCGGCCTTTCCGAGGAATTGATTCAATTCGATTTTCTTCATTATATCTCCGTATAATATCAGCTACGGTACTCTTACTTAATTTTAGAAGGTCACCGATTTCCCGACACGTTTTCTCTTTTTCTCTGTAAAAAATTACTAATTGTCGTACATCAAATGAAGTATTTTTACTTTTTCGTCCCATACTAATTTCTAACTGATCCTAACGGCTTTCGAGCAGTAACTGATATCGTGAAGCGTGTTCTTCATCTTGCTCGACATTATGTTTGTAAAGAAACGGCAAAGGTGTGTCGTTATTCTCAAGAAATGCGAGAATAGGTTATGTGTCCGAATATTTTTGCGACGATAAATTTCGACATAATTTAGTTCACTGTTTGGCATTAAGAAAAGTATGTGCAACAAACAAATAAAATTTATGTTATTACAAACTACAATGAATGTTCTGTTATATTATAAAACAAGGACACCAAATTTACTATTACAAACGATCGAAACTAGCAACAATTTTTTGAATAGCACAATGTCCGAATATTAATAAGAGTCACTGTAGCATGGAACGCCTTCAGAAAAATCCAGAGAATTGTTTAATAATATTTACTTAATCCCACGGATGTTCTACTTTAAAAAAAATCCTCTCGGCAACATCAGCCAGCCACCTATACAACGATCGTCCCTATCTGAAGCTTCCCGCGGCCATTCCACGATTACAGTTTCAGCGGATACGGTCGGCGTATATACGGGGTCTACCGATTTTCCACAGTGTCGGTCGAGATAGAGTTAGCCACCGGGGACTAAGAAGGGTGGATCCTTAGCAGACGTAATAAAAATACAGGTATCGCATCAGCCGTCGGTGGAGAAGAGAAAGAAGGGTGAAAAACCAAGGCTGGAGGGCCGAGCAGCCTACCGGATTACGTTGTAAAATGAGAAATGCATGTAAAAGGTTGTGGGGTGGATGGGACTTACCGTCGTGGGAGTCGTATAGATAGATGATTTTCTTCCAGCCATAGTATCGCACCGTGTCGATGATGGCGCGATGATAATCCGGACGCATGCTTATGGCGAAATCCAGGAGACCAGAAGACGGTGTCAGAACCTGAACATAACAAGCCACCATGAATGCGCATATACACCAGACTAGGCGTCTTCACACGTGTATGCATTTGTACGGGCGTGTACGCACGTGCTCACATGCAACGTTCGACTTTTAGATTTTATTTGGCCGCGGCGAGAATTCTTTCCCCCGAAATCTAGCGAAGGAAACGTTAAGCTGCGCCGTTCTCCTTCCCGGTAAATCCGCGACACGTTACCGTGGAAATGTAATCGTAAATATTTATGACGGCCTCACGAATGACAGAACCATTCAAAAGCTTCCCGTGATACCAGCGATATTGAGCTGTTCTGTAAAGTTACCCCCCGACCGTCCCCCTCGACTGCCTTCCCTTATCGTTTCGGTCACCAGCGCGAAATAACGTTGCAATTTTAAGTGAATTACCACCTCGTTCGCGGATCTATTGGGTGTGACGAAAGTACAGTCGCGACGATGGTTGACGCACTTCGGATACTTGTCCCTATTAGCGAATCGGTCTCGGTTTAATATACTTTTAAAAACATTGTTCCACAGACGCGTATTACACTTTCGCAGGAGAGTTGACAAAATTTCGTGTGCCAAAAAATTAAAGGATTCAAGAAATCAAGACAGTTGTAAACTGATTCTTCTTCACGGCAATGCTCTGCCATATGCAGTGGTCACAAAACAGATCTTTTCGTTAGGGTGGGAAATTTTTCTTCATGCGACGTATTCGCTAGACATATCTGATTTCCCTCTGTTTCGATCTTTAGAGCATTGTTTAACGGGTACACATTTTAGAACATTTGATGTCTTTCGATAATTCCTAGATGAATGTATTGTTTCAAAACCACCATACTTTTATTATGATGCGATTCTCAAGTAGCCAAAGAGTTGACACAAGCTCATCGCTTAGAGGACACACATTTGCCAACATTTGATGTCTTTCGACAATGCTTAGATGCATTTAATTGTCTTATAACTATACAGATGATAAAGAAACGAAACCTGTTCGAAGCTGCTGTATATGCCTTTATAAAAAGCCTCTGCAATCCAAAAATTTCCACAATTTTCTAAAAACGCTTGAAAATCAATAACAAGCAAACGCTGTTTTAAAGACCGGTTAAGAATGCAAAAGTGTGATATAAAATCTCGTAACTTTCGATTAAATATACTGCTTTATGAGTTTACAAATAAAAAAAATGATACTGATACATTGTTCCTCAAACATTTAACTACCTTGGCCATCAAAAGTTTTACGGCTTATGAAAACTTTTTGAAGCCGACTTTTTGCCATACTTTTCGCTGCAAATAGCTCAGTGTGCGTCGGTGGTCGTTGCCTACTTGCAAGACAATGTATCCATAAAACAGCTGCGTACCGTTTGCGTGGACAGCGGATAACGCGTTAATCCGAAGTGTCGTTTCTTTCCTATAAAATTTTCCGTGTCACCGGCGACCTGAGCGAACCTTCTCCATTTTGAAATTATGCTCAAGGAACGTCCTCTTCCTTCAGTTGTGTGCACTTCGTCTTGAAAAAAACGAGAACTGCTTCGATTTCCGAATCGTGCGGACGAAACTATTTCGACTACCGAATCGTGTAGATCACTCTACAAACTGAGTCGATCGTTTCGAGGTGCACACCGACGACTGTTTCTACGATCGCGTCGTGTAGACCAGAGAATCTTTTCAACAAATCGTGTTATGACAATTAGAGAGAACGAGTTTAACTAGAGATGTATTCAAGTCGTTCTGTTAAGACGCGAATAGCACCTTAAGAATACTTTTAAATGAATGAAGAGGTTTATGGTATGAACGCCTGTGTTCCGTTATTTTTAAGGAACCGATCATCTAAAATGCCAGATGTTTTGATTAGTATTTTTGTCAGAGTATTCGGTCATGCGACGCTGTTATACTTTCCTTTACATAGGCTGTTTTACTGTATTTCGCGTAAGCCGTTTTCACTATAGTTTTCGCTGTTTGTTCATTTTATAATTTAAAGTAGCATTGTAACATGCGGTAACGGTCTAGTCAGGAGTGTATATAGTTATTAAAGTTCACAAGTTTAGAAACAAAGTCGTGTACCGGTCATCTGATTATCGCCCTTTCTTTTCTCACACCACCTTATAAGCGCGGTGAGACGTCTGTCAGACTACGGCACACTAATATTGCTGAGCCCTGTCAAGACGCATAACACATTTTTAACCAAATACACCGCTCGATTTCGAAGTGTATCGTTACAGTTTGTCATTTGTCGATCTATCGGCGCGAGATTTTGTCACATGCACTCATTTCACGACAAGGTCCACCGGGGATAATTGGAACTAGCCGATCGAGATTAATTTGGCGAAAAGTACCTTACGGATCGAAGAAGATTGCGAACAGTTCGTCGAGACTCAGACATCGAGAATCAACATCTTTATCACAACTTACAAACGCATCTAATCAGACGGATTTTTCAATAACAATGAGGAATATTTCGATGATTAAAATAAAACTGTGTGCGTAAACTTCAGTTATAAATTTTAAGGGAAGAAAATGATTAATAAATATTCCTGGGTATTTGTAGAAAAGATTTCGTGAAAACTAAATTTTATTTTCTTCAAGATTAACAAAAATATACATCCAGCATAGATAAACGTAAAAAATGGACGCACAGAAAGTATTCGTACGTCTCTCATTTCTTGCGCTTACTTGAGATATAAACGTAATATGACCTTCTGAATGTGACGAATAACAACAAAGATGATTAGTTTGTACAGAGTACTAATAGAAGCAAGTTTGAAATTTGAAATATACTACAACATGGGTCGCAAAAGGTGCGAAACGATAGAAGAACAGCGAAAAATTATTATTCGATCACACAATCAATGTAAATCACTTAGTGAAATTTTTTCCATAGTGAACAGAGCAAGGTCTACTATTCAATGTATATGTAACTGACAGATTCGGAGAACGAAAAACTGTTTCAAATAAGAGAAGAAGTGGCCGTCCGTGTAACATAAACGAGTATGATCGACGACTAATTATTCGTAAAGTGAAACAGAATCCACGTATAACTATCGAACAAATTGCAACAGAACATAAAAACAACAACGGCATAAGTGTGTCAGCTAGTACTGTGCGTGACTATTTAAGAAGTAGCGAATATCATGGTCGAGTAGCACGAAAAAAGCATTTTGTAAACGAAACTAACCATAAGAAAAGATTAGAATTCGCTAAGCAACATATTAATACACCAATCGAACATTGGAATAAAGTAATTTTTACTGACGAAAGCAAATTCGACATATTTGGCTCTAAAAATAAATTTACAGTGTGGAGGAAGAAAACTACACAATTCAGAAAAGAAAATTTGCAACCGACGATAAAACACGGCGGTGGATCTGTATTAGTTTGGGGTTGTATGAGTGCAAATGGAGTGGGGTCTCTACATTTTATTGGCGGTATTGTGAACCATACAGTTTGTATTGATATTTTGAAAAAACATCTGCATACAAGTGCAAATAAAATGGATCTTAAAGACAATTTTATATTCACCCACGACAATGATTCAAAGCACTCTGTACATAATACAAGGCAATGGGTATTATACAACGCATCAAAATACTTGCAAACGCCGCCTCAATCACTAGATATCAATCCCATTGAACATCTATGGGATTATCTTGAACAAGAAATACATAATCATCATATTTTATCGAAAGAAATTTTAAAAATCGCTTTATTAGAGGAGTGGAACAAAATAACACCGGCTGTAACATCTAACTTAGTAAATTCCATGCTAAGAAGACTCGAAGCTATTGTAAAATCCAAAGGCAGTCCTACAAATTATTAAAATATATAAAATATATTGTATTTTTATAATTTATTGTTCATTATCCATTTATCTATGCTGGATGTATATTTTTGTTAATCTTGAAGAAAATAAAATGTAGTTTTCACGAAATCTTTTCTACAAATACACAAGAATATTTATTAATCATTTTTTTCCCTTAAAATTTATAACTGAAGTTTACGCACACAGTTTTATTTGAAATTGGTCGCTGTACGAATACTTTCCACACCGTCTGTATATATTTTAAATAACAAATTCATTTTACCGAAAACTTGAAGAGGATTCATTTCTACACTTACTACTAATAATATAAAGCCATATTTTGACGTTTTCTTTATCCTTTCTCATATAAAATGTGTAAATAATGGGTAGTATTAAAATTATGAAGCTCTAGAAATGTTGCCAATCTGTACAAACAAATTTCACTATATAGATGAAATTATAAAATTGAATTTTGGGCCGTGAATTGTCGCTTTTTGGAGCACTTTGCGTCACACGAGGATTAGCTGACGAGAACAAGGACCGTTGAAAACACAAATGCCGGTTGGAAAGTAGGTCCGAGGCTTCGGCATCTTACAGAAGTGGTGTTTCGGGGGGAAGAAAAACAACTTGCTCTTTAACCGAGAAAAATTAGCGTCGTGGTCTCATGGAAATTGAAGAAGCTTTCTCGTTTACAAATGGCCGGCGAGCCATAATTGACTGTCCGTCGGAGGAGAAAGGGAGATCGGGAGGTTTTGAATCAGTATTACCACTGCGATTAGCATTTAAACGACGCGAATGCTAGTTATTCGTTCATCGTGTGCCCGACGCGTATAATACTTACGAGCTTGTACCGACATCGAAACACAACATGGCAGAAAAACGCTTGCCTACATTACTCGGGAATGTAGCGGAGCCTCCATTTATCCAACATGGACGAGCGATATCAGTTTTGCAAGTGACACTCGCGGTCCGATAAATGCGGCAGTGTTACAATTCGACGCGACGAATAAATTTTCGAGGCGGTCGGATTCATTCCGAAATTCAAATTGTAATATGTTTGTATACAGCCTATACATATTTATGTATTTATGGGATTTCGGGAGAGCGCGGGGCCGGCGATTGGGTTACTACGGGTACGCAGCTACCGTCCGCGCTAATTATCAACGCGGCCTCTGCGACGTTATCGATTTTGTTCGGATTTCACTGTACACACACTCGCGTGTACGGAGATAACGAGGAAAAGAAAAATGAAAGTAAACTGGTTAGATTGGCGGTTCGCGCGTCACCAAGAGAAATTTTCAAGCAGTTTTCAAAGATGTCCACGCATACGCGGAAAGGTTAACCGTTCACGTTACTAAGATTTCTTCGAATTACGATGATAGAAGTAATATGGTTGTGCAATTTGTTTTGAACGTTTATAGAGAATTTTTATTATTACTATACTTGTACGGCTCCCTCTATAGCGCAAGCTATTGCAACGTTTGTGCAATAGAAAATCTTAGGGAGGTACAGAAAAAGTCCAGACATAAAAATGGCGAGAGATTTGAAAGGCTTAAAGTGAATCGAATTTTGATCGTGGTGAAAAATTCTGAATTGTGGTTTGATCATTTTTTTTTCTACGTATTTTCTGGTTTAAGTTATTCGAATATTGTGTGTCCTCGTATAAAATCTTTACTGAGGAACTATTAGGGCTACCTACAAAGACTCGTTCACGTTCGATTCCTTATTTTCTCCTACATATTCTAACGCGAGGACCTCAAAAATTAATTAGCTGTAAGTACAATTCCTTTAAATTTCGAATTACTTAATATCTAATGATTTCTTTGTATACACTCATGTTACATTGATAATAATTCATAGACTAATGTATCTACGAGAAGTAACTTGAAAGATTTGTTTTAAAAAATGTTAAATAAAGCTGTAGGTGCTCCTAAACATAACCATGAAGACAGTTCGTCACACGAGCGTTAAATGTCTGATTACTAGAACAATTACTATTTAAATGCTAATTTTAACGCGTAAGACATGATTTTCAAATTCACCAACAGTTTCATATTTTATAAAGTTCAGATAAACCAGTTTCTAAATTTCTAGTTTTGAAAACCTCGTAAATTTATCAGTAGTTACATTTTAAGAAGGGTGTAAAATATCGCTTCGAACGAATTACATTTCTTTTTATTAGAATTAGAATTCTTCCTGCGTTAAGAGCATGTATGGTGACTGAGAAAACGGTAAAAATAATAACCCAAGAACGATAAGCGAAGAAAAGATCGCGCGAGGGTTGGATTAAAAATAAATGACGTTGTTCCTTTAACCTTATTATTCCGTGTTTATTTAGCTACGCGGGGAAACGTAATATTTACCTTCTCGGGAAACCAGGGCGTCACGAAAGGCATCTGAAACGTGTTGCTGTACGAATGAAGGGTGTCGAACGAATCCGGACTCACCGCGCCCAGCATGGAAAACACCCCTCTACTGAATTGATTGCAGACTGTAACAAAAAAGGTAATGCAAATATTAAACACTTGTCTTGGATATGACTGATCACATACGTATAAGCAACCTTCTAACTCTACAGCTACGGACAAAATACAGTGACTCTTATTAATATTCGGACATTGTGCTATTTAGAAAATTGTTGCTAGTTTGAATCGTTAGCAATAGTAAATTTGAAGTTATTGTTTTATAACATAACAGAACATTCACTGTAGTTTGTAATAACACAAGTTTTATGTGTTTGTTGCACATACTTTTTCTAATACCAAACAGTGAACTAAATTATGTCGAAATTTATCGTCGCAAAAATATTCGGACACATAACCTATTCTCGCATTTCTTGCGAATAACAACATACCTTTGCTATTTCTTTACAAACATAATGTCAAACAAGTTGAAGAACACGCTTCACGATATCAGTTACTGTTCGAAAGCCGTTAGGATCAGTTAGAAATTCTAAGTATGGGATGAAAATGTAAAAATACTTCATTTGACGTACGACAATTAGTAATTTTTTACAGAGAAAAAGGGAAAACGTATCGGGAGTCGGTAATTTTCTAAAAGTAAGAGCACCGTAGCTGATATTATACGGAGATATGTGCCCATAATTAAGAAAGTGGTCCGAGTCAAAATTAAAAAAAAAAACAGTTTATCAGTTATTTCACACTACACTATTTTAAATTAAATTTATTCAATGTAATTTTTACGATATCGTCAATAATGAACCATTAGATAGTGGTTGTAATTTCAACATTATATGGAATTCATTTAGTGTTAATTATAAAAGTGGTCTAAGTAAAAAATTTAAAGAAATTATATAAACATAACTTGAAAATGGCGCGTGGCCCTCTGTGACGCGTTTCTGAACTACATAATAAGACGATAAATGACAATGAAATAATAACAAGAAGAGTAAAAAATACCGCGGGCGCATCTGTTTCTTGGCTGCAAATTTAATGGATGAGATTCTTGAAAAATGAACCTTATAAAATGTTCTATAAAACTTCTTTCGATGATTCTAAATTCAATGTTTTGGATCTTTCACTTAAAAGAGGAAGATCAAAAATATACGGAAATATTAAATTACTTCCATTATACACCACCACTAGACCAGTAACGGAAGAAAAACATAAAGATATCATATGTTTACTACCATACATCTCTCCAGTTTTTCAGGAACATTTTAAGAATCTTAAAAACTCGAAATGATAAAAATGGATTACATTTTAAAAATAATTAATAGATGTTTATGATTATTTCATTGAAGTTATTGTTTCAAATAAAACTCATAGTTCTTTATTGATTTAAGTCATTTATAGGAGATTCAGTTAATTTTGAAAATGATTTAAGTCAGTTCAAACTTTAAAAACAATATTTTCGTATGAAATTCACACAAAATTTCATATTCATGATAAATTTCATTAATCAAGACTAATAAAATTATAAATTAAAATGTCACATAATGTAAAAATATTTTTTAATTTATTCAAATGCAATTCATTAAATATCTCGAAACAAGAAATATATGACTTAGACCACTTTCATAATTATAGGCACATATAATGAAGAATATCGAATTGAATCAATTCCTCAAAAAGGCCGACCACAGAAGCTTGGCTACCGAGAGAAACGTATTATTTTGAGAAAAGTAAAAATGAACCCTGGTTTAAGTGCTCTAACATTACGTGCTGAATTATTACAAAGGATAGGAAAGAAGGTTCATCTAGATACAATACGTCAGGTGTTGAAAACAGATGGATATAATGGTAGAGTAGCGCGTAAGAAACGGTATACATATAAACGAGGCGAATCGCAGAAAAAGATTAGCTTTTGCAAAACAATATGTTCATGAGGAGAAAACTTTAATCTGTTTAACACAGATGGACGAAAATTAGTATGGCGTAAACGAAATCAAGAGCTTAACCGAATAAATTTAAATCCAACAATAAAGGACGGTGGTGGAAGTATTATGGTGTGGGGCTGTATTTCATCTAAAGGAGTTGGACAACTCGTTTTTATAGACGAAATGTTAGATAAGTTTAAGTGTCTAAATATTTTAAAACAAAATCTTAAGAAAAGTGCGATCACAATGGATATAGAAGACACATTTAAATATTATGAAGATTATGATCCTAAACATAAAGCCAGAATAGTTCAACAATACGTTTTATATAATTGCCCAAAAGTATTACATCCGCCACCACAGTCACCAGACTTGACTTCCATTGAAAATATGTGGGATTTTTTGGAAAAGAAAATTCGAACAACACCGATAAGATCGAAGGAAGAATTAAAAAAACGATTAATTGAAGAATGATTAATTATATTAATGATTAAATATTAAATAAGATATATTTAAAAAAGGCATTTAACATAGTTGTCGAAATGTTTGCACTCGAAAGTAACATAATTTCGTAATCCGTAGAAGATTATCGAATCTAATTAATTGAATTGCATCAGTTTCGATGCCTTTAATTCTGCAGTTGAGCTGGGGGCTTCATGTTTTAATTATAACGTTTAGAAGCTTCGAATTATTTCAGTTATTTCAAATAAATGCGTTCACGAAGTGAATCGAACGAAATCAAAAGGTCATTAAACATTCACTGCCAAGAACCTTTTACAGTTTACCTTGCACGCATACAAATGTTCAACTTAAAATATTAACCCTTTGCACTTGAAGCTGTTTCAACTTCAAAATCAAGATATTTCTTCTGGCCAAAAGTATGTTCATTGTACATGGTTCATTTCCTTGTGAGTATATGAAGCTTAACACTATCATTCGTACTGATAGCAGTTAGATTTTTATCCAATTTCTTAAATGCAAACGTAGTGACGAAAATATTGTTCAAAATAACACTACTGCAATTTTTACGGTGACTTGAAATCACCATTCGAATACTAAGGGATGAATAATTTAACCATTTGACGCACAGAATCTTAGAAAATAAAATTCCACATAGCAAGTGCAATATTTCTAGGTGGATCAAAGAATATCTCACCGTCCATATTCACGCATTAATAAGGTGGGACACTTTTAAATCCACCGTACCTCAAAGAGTTAAAATCACTGCGAAAATAATTATCGGAAACTTATTGATCACACGTTACAATTTCATAATTGAGTTTTTTGCTTCATCATATTCCAATTGTTCTATTGATTAAAGTTCCAATAATTACAGTTATATCGTGTTATTATAAGCATAATAAAATTGCAATCAATCTATAGTGAGTGACCGGAACCATTATTGTCCAAGGTACTTTCAACGTCCGACCAACAAACCAGAAATAAAAATTTCATCAAAACTACGAATAAAGTTCGTTTGATCGTGATGATATTTTACGTATAATTTGATTCGTAATCCTGCGACTACTATTGTTCCTCATGGTCGTGTAATACCAATTCACAGGTGTCAAAGCAGAGCCAGAAGACCAATATATCTGTTTTCCATTACGGTACAGCAGAGAAAGAGACATGGATTTCGTCAGATGCGTCATTATTAATATATTTCCGCGAGGACATCTAATTCCTCATCCGTTATTGGATCGCCATTCGAAAGGTATGATTCCTTCGATTTATCATGTTTCCCGTGGTTCTTACAATTTCGGTCTAATAATAAACGAAAACCGAGCAGTTAGCTTCCAGCTATAAATCTTCGTATAAAAATGTAAAAAGTATTATTATTTGCACGCTATTTAATATTAAACCTACCACTTTTCAGACTTTTTATTTCACGATTATTGAAGTAATAAAATTGCCTCCATAGGAATCCCTTCAATAGATTTCGTCGTTCGATTATACTTTGTAATGAAAATTGCTAATAATCCAAATAAATTAAATTTTCACATTTTTATAACACAATACACACCAGTCAATTTTAATGCTCGATAGGTTTAGTATTAAAGACGAATAACATTTTTCAAATCAGATCAAACTGCTTAAGATTGTTTAGATGTTACAAGGATTAATTTACTGAGTAATGCGCAAACAATTTTTTTAAATAATTGCCAATGAATGTGACCTGTCAGAACAGTCCCATAGTTACGTAGGACACATCCTGAAGTACGTACACAGTTAAGTAGAGTACATTTAGAATCAAGCAGATAGTTACACAGTCGGAGTCAATCAAAGGAAAGGTGTAGAATATATTATTCGTTTATTTTGAAAGTCGCCCAAGTCCATTTATATTGAAATCGAGATACTTAAGAGTTTGCTGAAGGATTTAATTAAATGGTGGCGTGCTGGCTGTACCTCCTACGCTCACCGACAAAGGGACAATAGGACGAGTTTCCCGCTGGTACCTGATGCACCTACGATTCATATATATATATCGTACATAACCTTTTTTCAGTATCCCAACGTCTAAGGAAGAGTCCGCTAGATAGCCTTACTGACGAGTCCTGTAGCTGACCCAAGACGAAACACTTCCCCTTCCTTCTTTCCTCTTCTTTCTCTCTCTCTCTGCACTCTATTTTTCAGCAGCCACCAAAGTAGTATAGTATCTTTGTGTTTATAACAGTATATAATTTATCAACCCAATGAGTATTATTAATATCGTTTAAAAAAGAATACGTTTCTGATGGCTATAAATGGAGTTAAGCCACTTTCAAAATAAAAATCTATATCATTCTATTAACCAGCTAATTTTCGTTTCACAGAATCATAGCGATTTTCAATATATTATTTACAATTTATTTCAAATTGTAAAGGTAACGTAGAAATGTAAATATTAAAATAACTAGTTTGAATGTTTTTAAAAAATAAAGCTAGGCCACTTTCAAAATAAATGGGTCACATTAAAAGCAGTGTTTACATTAGCACAGCGTTTATTGTAGTCTCATATCAGTGGCTGTTCCTCTGAACTATAGCCGACACCAAGTACATATGTTAAAGTCTTCGAACAGAGCAAAGGCCTTAGAATCTGGGCTTGCTATACAGCCTTACCGACAAATCCTCTATCAGGTCCTCTCCTTCTCTTCTTGTGACCCACACATTTATGCCTTCCCATCGACGTCCGTATACAGAGAATGCATTGTGTTACCAAGAGACAAATCGCGGGTGGTCTCTGAAATGTAGCCCTGTTTGCCCCGGCGAAAATACAGAGAATTAATTGTCCCATTCGACAGAACGTACGGCCTGGAGTGACTCGCACGTGGCAAACAGGGTGAACAAGATGAAACCATCCGGGAGCGGAAACGCCGGAGCAAATTCGGGCCATGAACCGGTGGCTAAGTACAGCTCGTAAACGTTCCGATAATTCGGAACACTTGGCGGGTCGTGGCGTGAAGTCGCATAACGTGAGATCGATACACCTGCGCTAAATGGCGATACCCCGGCTCGTGATAAAACGGACAGAAAAGTTTCGCAGCGTCGAAACGTGAAAAGGAGAAGGCGCGCGCGGCCGGTGATATGACGTCGGTGTAGGATGGCCGACAAGCAAGAAAAGGGACTGGGTTCGGTGTGGCCGACGATTCAAACGTTTGGAACCAAGCCAACGCGTATATACGGACACCGTACGAAAAAGAGGAAGGTCTGGTAAAAAGGGATGGCGAAGAAACTTATAGAGCGAGTTGATCGTCAAAGGAGGAGATGGGTAATCGATTTAATCTTGTTAAAAAGTTTATTACATGCCGGTCGTGAAAGAATGTCTTCACGACACAAGTTTACGGAAGTGTCACGTGTGTTCCAGTGTCATCCGGCTGGGGACCTGTCTATTCGGACTCGGCAGGTTCGAGCGATGTGGCCTTAACCCAACAAGTACACCTTACGAGAAATTTTTTTGATAAACTTAAGGGGAGAATACACTTTATAAGATGAAAATTTTCGACTTTTTTTTTTGTTTGAAATTGATTCCAGTATGTGTCTAGAATACGTGTATAAAGTTACGGAGCAAAATTTTATGTATTTTGGGAGATACAGCTAGCCGAACAGGTAAGCGTCAGGTGCAAGTGGCGTAAAGCTGAAGCGAAAGGTGAATTAGATAATTTTAATCATCCTAGTCTACTTCACCCAGATGTCCTTAAACATTTAAAACCGATATATGAAAAACTTTCAAAGGAGGATTTATTAACCAGGTGTCTAGGTGGACACACACAGAATTGCAGTGAAAGTTTCAATTCAACGGTTTGGCGCCTAAATCCAAACCATCTCAATAACGGAGCAAAAGTTATCGAAACCTCTGCCTTTATTGCGGCTGGCATTTTTAACGATTGCTACTCAACTATATTAAAAATAATGAATGTATTAAATATTAATATCGGGCAACAATGCAAATTCTTTGCCGATACGTTGACGCGCAGCGTATAATGAGACAGGAACGCCGCAGACAAAGCAGCACAAAAGAAGCACGAATCTCTCGTAGGATGCACCAAATGGAGCAAAATGATTTTTTTTAAGCCACAGAAGGCTTACTATATGGCCTTGGTATAGCGCATTAGTTTCCTCCAGAAGTAAGTGTTTATTAACTACTACTCTAACAGTCGAAAAACTTTAAACGCGTTTTTCTCAATATCATACTTCTAAATCTTGTGTACACGATACAGAACGATCTATTGGACCAATTGAGCTCCTAAGGCGATTTTTCGTTAGGTAATGATAAAATGTCGTCGATGAACTAAAAAAATTCCGTAATAGTTGCATTTGTTCCTTTCAAGTTACATTATAAAGTCGAAATTTTTAGCGAAAAATCGTAACTTTTTCAATGAAGTTAAAAATTTTTGCATTTTTGTACTTTTTGTTGGAATTTTTTTAGTTCATCGACGAGATAATTTTATAAGAATTAAAAAAGCCTTTCGTCTTCCTGTTTCAAATGAAAATTAGAGGCTCTAGGATGTACACAAACTGACGATGCGCGTGGCGCGGAGCTGTGAAGTTTTATAAATATTGCGAAAAAAATACATTAATCATTAAAATAGAAAATTTTTTATATTGTTTAAATATAGAACATAATATCATGAAAGTTTGAGAATGATTCGCTTTGTTGTTATAGAAGAAAAATTCCTAAAAATCACTATTTTTTAGGCGCTCTAAAGTGTATTCCCCCCTTAAACACTGCATTTTCAATTCTCGAAAAATTGTCGATATTTAAATTGTAATAATTATTACATTATATATATTATATAATATAATTATAATAATAATTTGTATTATTTACAATTATACAAAAACAGAGATCGCTTTTCTGTAGAGATATTTTGACATGCTTTAGCAAGTGGGAAACCGAATACCCATCTTTCCTCAACGATACTACGGATTAAAACCTCTTTAAAAAAACTCTAGAAAATATTTATCGTTGCTGAATCAACCAAACATTTAAACATTAAAGCCTCCTCTTTGCAACGGCTTATTAAAAATTGATGTACGATTTTTTTTTCACTAGTTTATAGAACAAAAATAACGAACGAAGTTCTGAAACTCTCGCGGTGTAACTTATAGCACTGTAAAGTTGACAGTACACCTTTCGTTCGAGTGTCGACCAAACGAATAGCACATCAATATCTAAGTCGTCGTAATAAAGAGGAAGCTCTAATTTTTGCATTGCTTCTAGTTGCTCCAGGATGGTCATGTCGTTCGGTTCAATTTTTGAGGAGTTATTCAGATGCGAATAGTGTTCGAATACATTCGCGAGTCATTATAAATATTTGGTGGGAACGTAGTAATTTTGGAGTAACAATACTTCAAAGTCAAATAGTTACTTTCAACACGAGTCTTTCACACCGATGTAGAAAAAGGTCGTTATAACAGTCGGCTGTGAGAGCAGAGTCAAAACAAATGTGCTTAGAGCCTACGAATACCGTGATGAGCCCCTGCCGGTCCTCTAAATATTTTATGAAAGTGCAATTAGTCGTAGGCCGAGGGTGGCGAATGCACGTCGGTCCGCGGCCCCTTATTAACCATTTCGTTGTTACCGTTATTGTAGCCGCGTATAATTTCGGCAAAATTACACGGAGCTTACTTTATTTTAATTATTCTTTTATGCTGGCCGCTATACGTCGCGGAGCACGGTTCGGCTCGGCGCGCTACCATTCGCCGAAGTAGCGAGAGAAAAAGACAGAGGGACAGAAGGACGAGAGGAATAGACAGGGAGTGGCAAGCAGAGGATAGAGAAAGGAAGAAAAACTGGCCGACGGCGCAACGATGCCTTTTATTTTCGTTGTTCCGCGGGTACCGCGTGTATGCGCGAGCGCTCTTCCAGCAGAATTCAGAGATCCACCGCCGGTGTGGCCGGCATTTATTGCGGCCACCCCCAAGGGTGCATTTATATTCATAAGCATAATGGGGCATCGTGACGTATACGATAGCGGCATGCTCGACTCTGTCCCTTCCCTCTTTCATCATTATTAATTCCATGGGGCCCCGTAGACTTCCCTCAAATTCGCAGCGTTTATCCACTTTCAGCCACACCCACGCTCTACACCCACCACCACCACCATGAAGATTCCTGCAGCGGATCAGAGTTTTTACACCTGTTTATTTGCAACTTGGCAGAGTACCCCGTCATCTGGCACCGTTGGTCTGGGCCGGCCCCTTGATTAGAGACCTTGGAGTATGCGAAGACGCAGGGAACAAAGCGGAACTTCATTGTAGCGCGCGGAAGGAAAGATCTTGTCGAAGAAATAATTCTCCGTCTCGTTTGGAACCTCATAGTGTTTTCACTCTTTGACCTTACAGTTAGGGAAAAGAAACTCGATATTTCGATAATTTAGTGAATTACTTATGCTACTATCTCGGCTAGACTAGGTCACCTAAATACAGTTACTCCTATTCTATCGATAGAATATTCCCACCCTATTCATAATATAAGGGTCCACCCTGTCTTTCCGCATTTTCTGCTCTACTCTGACAATCGCGTGTGGCGACTGTACCCTGTATATAGGACGAATTTCTCGCTAGTACTTGATCCGTCTCAAGATTCATATATATGTCGTCCTTAATCGTCTTCCAGTACCCAGCGTCTAAGGCAGGGTCCGCTAGTCAACCTTATCGACGAGTCCTCTAGCGGACCCAGGACGAAATGCTGCCTCCTTCCCATTCCCCTTTTCTCTCTCCCTCTCTCCAACACTTTCAGCAGCCAAACGCGAATGGACGAAATAAAACCTAAACGCGGAAAAATAAGTGTTACGATTCGATGGCCGAGGGGCTGTACAAGGTAAATCAGGCCTAGGACGAAACGGTTCCTCATTAGTTCTCTCCACAGCCATCACCATTTTCAGCTTCCAAAGCCGTCCTTTACTATCTTCCGATATCTCAGCGTCTAAGGCAGGGCCTGCACGTAATCTTGCAGACGAATCCTCTAGCAAGCCTAGAACGAAACGCTTCCTTTCCTTTTCTCTCTTCCCTCTCTACCTAGAGATTCCCTAATTTTGCAATGGGTTTATTCATAAAGTTTCAACGTCCCGTTGCTCTCTGATTTCGAATCAGGTTCGTCTGCATTTGCTTCCTTTTGGAGAGGCTTCTTGACTTCGCATCAGGTTCGCCCTCGCCATCTATAATTATAGCGGCTCCCTGAGAACGCATCCGGTTCGACCGTACACCAACCTACTGAATCCAAAGGATATTCAAAGGGTAATAACCCTTCCACTGGCTTCTCCAGCTGCTCGCGGTTCTAGCTCGTTACAATATAATAAGATATGCGCGTCATATTTAACTATCTCATTGTCAGTTGTTAAAATTTTCCCACAACCTTCCTCTTCAAGCATACACCACTCTTCGAAGCTAGCATTTCAGGGAACTCCAGAAAGCTTCACTTTATCAACCCTATTTTTACCATTTTTGCGATTTTCAACGACCCCGAAATTTCAAAGTCGCGCCACGGCCGCAATTCGCTTCCAATGGACTCGGGAATTGAAATACACCCTTACTATGCGTCCAGTTACTTGTAGCCAGACTTAGAAAAGGATCTGGGAAACTAAGTTTTTCGACCGATGTCTTACCCCCCTTAGAAAGCAGCAGTTTGGGGGTTGTCGGATTTCCCCGATCTGTATATTTTCCGTAATTTCATTCCGATCGACGTGAAAATTGCCATAGACTCTGACCGCGCGTCTAGAAACGTGTATACGAAATTACAAAAGAATCAGAGACCCAAATATTTTTCCCCATTTTTTCACGATTTTCGACAGGTGGTGATACGTCCCTTCAATATTTGTCAATATTTGGCAATCTTTGAAGTCGTGCCGCGGCCGTTCTATCAACGCTATCGACATGGTTCAAACTCTAAAATGTTGCCCAAACCTTCCTCCTTGAAAAGCACGCCTCAAATGGAGGTTAGCATTTCAGGGGACTCGAGGACGCATCATTGTATCGACCCCATTTCGCCCATTTTGGCGATTTTGAACAACCCCAAGAATTAGCCTATCTGATTAGCTGAGTTGCCGAAATGAAAATGACTAAAGTGACAAGGATATTGAAGTATTAGTTTCGATTTTTTCAGATCATTGAAAGAGACAATATAATTTTACTTAACCCCAATTTCTTATAGTAGACTCGAACAATTTTTATTTTTTAAAAATCCACGTTATGATCTTTTTACTTTAGTAGTTTTTCAGTTTATTAGTATTTCAATTTATTAGTTTTTACTAAATATCGAATAGAAAGACAAGGCTTAATTTCACCTGAAACTACTTAAGAGTACATGGGTTCTAATTCTGTTACTTTATTGCCAAATTTCTACAGTAATTAAATTGCCAATGCCATAAAGACGCGCTAACATGAGTTTGTAAAAGAATATTAAGAAACTCAAGAAATATGATATAAAAAAAAGAAAAATAAGATATAAGGTATCATGATCTCATGTGTCTTATGAACTAGTCTGCAATGATTCGAATAATTTTACGCCCAAGTGCTTTGTCTAATTTCCTTCCTCCATGTTTCTGAGAACCAGTTCCTGTATGCCCATGCTTGGCGTTGAATAGTAAGAGCTTAGATGTAGAAGGAAATTTCTATTTATACCTCTGGACTCGTGCAATTATCTTTTGACGTCAGAAAAACAGGTGAATACGGCTGTGAATATTAATAAATTCAGTTGCCATTTATACTTCAGCGGGATCGAAATAAAAATATTTCTTTATTGATTTTGTTCAAAATTTTCTGCTTCTGCATCATGTCACATGGTTCTCAGTTCGAGCGAAATAGGAAAACAGAGAATAATAGAACTAAAGAGCTGTGGAAAAAGCCAGTGATAAATTGCAAGCATTATTAACAGATCGCAATGCGTAGTAAAGAATTTCCTAAAGCTTAGAATTGAGAACTATGGTAAAAATAAACCATCGAGGACGGCCGACACACTTCTCATCTACCGTGAAGCGTAAAGTTTTGAGAGAAATATCGAAAAATGGAGAATCATCATTAAAAACTGTGAAACAGTTTAATTAAAAATTTCATTCCAGTCACGTCCGAACGTTGAAAAACCTGGTAAATTTAATTATCAAAAATGTCTAAAGAAATCAGCATTAAAAAGCCATCATATGGAAGTTAAATTACTATTTGCAAAAATAAAATATTCTACAAACGGTAATATATGGAAACTATCAACAAATAATATTTTAAACCTCTTAAAACTTAGAACAAATAAAATCTGTATGAGCAAAGATTCCTAGAAACACATGAAACTGAAATTTAACATAACATATGTAAACACAACTTAACAAACGCGTAAAATTACAGGTTTCGTGGAATAAAGGAAAATTCAGGAAATATTGACTGGAAGAGTGTGGAAATTAATACTCAGATTATACTTTTTCCACAACTTAGAAAGCACTTTTTACAAGAGCTTATTTTTTCAAACTTCTGAAGATATACACCACGTGTTTCTTCTTGCTTTTGTTTTGCACTAGAAATATGCAAATATGATATTGGATTAACATTCTGTTTAAATATCAGTAAAAATGTAAAAGTTATTTTAAGTTTATAATTATTAACAGCACTGTATAAAACTAAGAGTAGACTTGTGTTATAATCGAACTACTATTTATTATGCAATCTGACACTTTTACATCATGAGAACTTAACTAATGAGATACAGCACCTTATTCTTTGTACGAATAGCTTTAGCGAACTAAAGAATCACTTCATTATATTTTTCGCAAAAGGTCTTCGGAAACTATAAACATATGCTGTTTGACTCGCGTTATCTGCCGTAGGAGTTGGAATAATTGTGACACGTTCGTATTCTGCAGACCTTGACTTTTTCTGACACTCGCCAATCGTTCGTTGCAGACACGACTTTAACTCGTACGATCCAGTACCATAACAATGTATAAAAATCAATAGTTTAGATTATACATAAATGAAAATGAATTAGGTTTATAAATATGCATAGACCTATCAATTTTAAATGAAATACCAGAGAACAACAACAAACACCAATGAAACATTGATGAAGTCAATTAAACTTCATCGCACAGGTTGTTCCAAAATATCTTAAAAAAGAAACTATATAATATAAAATATTATAATTATTAATTTGATTATATAAATTTCTTTTTGGCGAATTTAACTAAACTAATATATACTTACGGCCTGTAAATGGACGTATACCATTTTCATAATTAGTCAATTGTAAAAATCATTTAATTATGAGAAATTATATATCACTTAAAATATATAGTAGCGAGAACAGACAATTGTTCATCCGTCCATCTGTTAGCGAGCATAGGAAGTGAAGCCGCTACAGTTGCATTCTTCGAATGTCTACAACTCTATTTATTCTACTAATTCAAACAAATCGTACGGCACACATACTCCGCGACACTTATACTTAACACGTAACAACTTACACTTACCACCGATGGTACACGTTAATCTTGATCTTCAGGCCACGTGTACCACCGGTGGTACACTCAGACATATTTATTTAATCCGCTGAAAACAGTTATTTTATGACAAATTTAACTCTGTGAAATATGTTTCCTCCAAACGAATGAGGCGCTATAAAAAAAATCGCAGTATAGAACAAACCTAAACAAGCTAATTACTAAACAAGATAATTTATCATTCTTTAGTCAAAACATCAAGTGGCCTGAATGACAAGTCGGGCAAAAATGGCTTGGCACTGAACGCGTTAAGGAAAAATCATGAAAAACGAGTTTTTTAAAATCAAAAGTACTTCTTCAAGTTACTCTTATCTTAAGGGGGGAATACACTTTAGAGCGCCTAAAAAATAATGATTTTTAGGAAGTTTTTTTTTTGTCGCCTCAGAGGAGCCATTGGAGTGCTTAGGGTTAAAACGTATGAAGACCAATTCATTCTTTCTTAGACTTCAAATGACCCTTCTTAGATTTTCTATTTTACTATTGACTGAACTTATAAAATTGCTATCGTAGGAATCGGTTCAACAGATTCCTGTATTCAATCATATACTAAAATGAAAATCGCAGGAATTTTAAATAAATTAAATCTTGGCATTTTTATAAGTCAATATACACCAGCCAATTTGAATGCTCGGTTTAGTGTTAAAGACGAATAACATTTTACAAATTAGATCAAATTGCTTGAGATTGTTTAGACGTCACAAGGATTAATTTACTGAGTAATGCGCAAACAATTTTGTTAAATAATTGCCAATGGTTGCGACCGGTCAGAACAGTCACATAGTTACGTAGAACACATCTTGAAGTACGTACACAGTTAAGGGGGGAATACACTTTAGAGCGCCTAAAAAATAGTGATTTTTAGGAATTTTTCCTCTATAACAACAAAGCGAATCATTCTCAAACTTTCATGATATTATGTTCTATATTTAAACAATACAAAAAATTTTCTATTTTAATGATTAATGTATTTTTTTTCGCAATATTTATAAATCTTTACAGCTCCGCGCCACGCGCATCGTCAGTTTGTGTACATCCTAGAGCCTCTAATTTTCATTTGAAACAGGAAAACGAAAGGTTTTTTTAATTTTTATAAAATTATCTCGTCGATGAACTAAAAAAATTCCAACAAAAAGTTACGATTTTTCGCTAAAAATTTCGACTTTATAATGTAAATTGAAAGAAAAAAATGGAACTATTTCGGAATTTTTTTAGTTCATCGACGACATTTTATCATTACCTAACGAAAAATCGCCTTAGGAGCTCAATTGGTCCAATAGATCGTTCTGTATCGTATACACAAGATTTAGAAGTATGATATTGAGAAAAACGCGTTTAAAATTTTTCGACTGTTAGAGTAGTAGTTAATAAACACTTACTTCTGGAGGAAACTAATGCGCTATACCAAGGCCATATAGTAAGCCTTTTGTGGCTTCAAAAAAATCATTTTGCTCCATTTGGTGCATCCTACGAGAGATTCGTGCCTCTTTTGTGCTGCTTTGTCTGCGGCGTTCCTGTCTCGTTATGCGCTGCGCGTCAACGTATCGGCAAAGAATTTGCATTGTTGCCCGATATTAATATTTAATACATTCATTATTTTTAATATAGTTGAGTAGCAATCGTTAAAAATTCCAGCCGCAATAAAGGCAGAGGTTTCGATAACTTTTGCTCCGTTATTGAGATGGTTTGGATTTAGGCGCCAAGCCGTTGAATTGAAACTTTCATTGCAATTCTGTGTGTGTCTACCCAGACACCTGGTTAATAAATCCTCCTTTGAAATTTCTTCATATATCGGTTTTAAATGTTTAAGGACATCTGGGTGAAGTGGACTAGGATGATTAAAATTATCTAATTCACCTTTCGCTTCAGCTTTACGCCACTTGCACCTGACGCTTACCTGTTCGGCTAGCTGTATCTCCCAAAATACATAAAATTTTGCTCCGTAAATTTATACACGTATTCTAGACACATACTGGAATCAATTTCAAACAAAAAAAAAATGGAAAATTTTCATCTTATAAAATGTATTCCTCCCTTAAGTAGTTTTGCATCCACTGCGTATATAATCCGGATTAACCGGCCAATTGTTTATCCGGCCCGAGGTTCAGCCCCATATAGGCCAGTTAAGTGGTATTCTACTGTGTATGGAAGAGAAGCAAAGGAAGAAAATATCAGGAACTACCTTTTGTGTATTTTTACACTCAAGCACTTTAAAGTTACCCAAAGAACTGACTCGAACAGAAAACACATTTGTCTCCGAAACTTCAACGAAGCAGAAAACTATGGAGCAACAAGAAAGGTAAACAGGAAAGTTCATTGACCACACTTTTCCAAGACGAAAATCCCCATTCGCCTCTCATTACCGCGTTCTAGAACTCGTTGCCGTGTCTGCATAATTCATGAGTCTGGAAGTGGGCCATTGTAGAAATCCCAAACATTCCAATAGCTCGTTCCCTCGATGTTAAACGAATTCCTGGGAAGAACATGAACCGGAAAGACTGCGTCCCACGGGAAGAAAGACGAGACCGAACAAAACAGAAATCAAACCGCGGTATCGATCTGTAGGAATCCTGCGACGCTCGATCGGCGCTATCACGATATCTACCTTTCACAGATGTAATTTCGACAAACGGAAATTCACCAAGAATAGATCGACATCGATAGTGATACTTGATAATATCGAACAATGCTAATTTTAATTTTAGAAACCAATAGAACCAAGAAGTGGAATAAATTCAGTTTGTATCTTATACCGTTACATCATTCCACAAGTATTACTTAATTTCGTCGCATTTCTTTGTAAGATGATACAAAAAGAAAGACACAATCATTAGGCTTATAATTTTATGGATTGTAGAAGATTAAAAGGAATATATAATGTGCTACGAAAGTATTTAATTAACATTTAAATAAAAATAACTTTCTTCTAAATTCGATCAAATAACTTGACATTCTTGAGCAGTTAGAATTCATGGATTTAATGAATGACGTGAAAAAGAGATTTTGAAAATGCAATTGTTTAGGATTACATGAAAAAGACAAGAATTAGCCGATGTTTGCAGACGTGCCCCGACTGTTCTATTAGCGCTATCGACATGGTTCAAACGCTAAAATCTTCCCCAAACCTTCTTGTTTAATCCTCTGAGCACTATGAACGCATACATGTGTTCTCACATAATCATTCAATTCAGGCTAAGAACGCATAAATACACAGGCCACGGTGTGGTTCTTCGTAAAGGGTGGCAGTCCATGGCTCACGCTTAACGTCGGACAATGCAGCCCGCAAAGGGTTAAGTGGCCTTATTTGAAAGGTCTATATAGCCGCTATAGTCACCACCATTTTCTAGAACAGCCTTCTTACTTTTTACAAGTAAGTGAATTTCTTTTCTGTAAAAATTAGGTAACCTTTCTGCAAAGAAATCTTTGAGGTTTTTGAAAGTCGTTGAACGAAACGTTGAAAAATATTGAATGATCGAACATTTAATAATACTATTGGTGCATCGGATTTGCAGCTATGTTTGGGTAATGTCGATATTTATGTAGACACCTTGCACCCCTTTTTCATAGGCATGTTCGAGGTCGTTGCAGACGCTGGTCCTCCGCGCTTGTCGCGGAAACTTCTAATCGATATGCGATTCCGTGTGTTGCATGGAGTGCGGACGGGCTGCGTGAAGTACGCGAGAAGGATGCACGATCGAGCCGATGGCAAATGGCCGTCCCATTATCGGGTTTACATATGTACCCTTTCTGAAAAACATGAGCCGCACGAAAGGGAACACCGACCGCGCTGCTGGATTCCATGCACGTCCTCGATTCATCGCGGAGGAACAAGCTCCGACCAAGTTTCTTGTTAAGTCGTTACTGATCACCTAACCGATTTAAATTTTAACTTATTCGGGAAAAACTTTCACCTCCTGCTGCTACAGCCAGAGCCGGGTCAAATTTTGGAGAAAACAAAATATTTCAATTGCTATTTTAAATAAACAGTGAAATTTACAAAATCATCTTACTATTGGATAAAAATGAATTGATGATTATGGAAGTGGAAGCTTCAAGTTAAAAAAAAAAATTCAGAACTACGGATGTAATAATATTCTTTTATACGGAATTCTTAGTGCTTAAATGGACCGTTTATTTTGAAAGTGGTGCAAATCCATTTTCTTCTGTTTCGAGAAAATTAAATGTTAGCAGATTTGATAATTAAAAAATATAGGTTAATTATGTGAAGTCTGGGAATATTTGTACTAATTTATTAATATGTAATTTGATTATATACATTTCTTTTAGGCGAATTTGACTAAAATAATATATATTTCCAGGCTGCAAATGGACTTATACCACTTTCATAATTAGTCAATTGTAAATATCATTTAATTTCAATTTTGAAATAACAAACATCACTTAAAATATATTTCATATTAATCCAATTTTGTTTATAAATTATAACAAGAAATAAAATAGAATTAGTATTTTTTATTTTGAACGTTAATTATATTTACATATTATTAAACTTAACACAAGATATTGGTATTATTAATTATTTATACTCTTCATGTGGCAGTGTTTTGAAATATTCGTGATGCATAGGAGGTATATAAGGTAATAGCTGCTGCATATCCTTACATTTTTCGTATGAAATAGACCTGGCATCGTGATACAAAGGCGCCAGGGCGATTTTTTCAAATTTTGGCGGTCTTCCCCGACATGTAAGTGATGAATTTAGTCTTAAATTCTGTGTTCTCCATTGATGTTTTATATGAAATACTATACGGTGCACTTTTGCAAAATCTCATCTAACATATTTGCAACCAATTTACTTTTTTTCCATTAGTGTTTCTTCTTATCTGTTTTTTAATTGCATTTTGTAGCTTTTTTGTTAAAACGAAATTCTCTCGTTTCATTTCGTGTAAAATGAATTTATTATGTTGTCTACATTGGTTTATAACGTCATAATAATCCTGTGGTGTGTACAGGAAATTCTTATTTCGTAATGCCATTTTTTTTGTCTATGGAAATTGGACTTACACCACTTTCATAATCAATGGTTACCCAATTTCTTTCACCAGCCAATTTTAAATTGAGGAAAGCATAGGCATTTTTTAAGATATTAAATATTAACTAGTTATAAACAAAAAGTTTACACTAAATTAAGCATAAATTACGTCATATCTCTTTTTTTTTTAAAAAAAAGGACTTACACCACTTTCAAAATAAACGGTCCAAATGTAACAATAATATTGTTTATCGAAGATACTTTAAAACGAATTCAATAACTACACATTTAAATGCGTTGGTATATATCTGTGACTCGAATTTTAAGTATTTAAGTCGCTGCAAATCGTTGTTTAGTTTTGTAAATCAGAATTTTTTAAAAGATAATATACATAAAAGAATATCTCTTATAATCAGGTTTGTATCAGTACAGTAAATAATTCTCATAGAATAATTGAATTTGTCCTTCTTTATGGTGTGTACTCGGTACCACACTATCTCAGTTTTAGTTAGATTTATTATTTTTATTATTATTATTATTGTTGTTATTGTTATTGTTATTGTTATTGTTATTGTTATTGTTATTGTTATTGTTA
>CM052094.1:10032360-10046592 GCA_028453745.1 Agapostemon virescens
TCATTCTGGTATATATTTATTAAAAATAACTTTCCGGACAACCCAATTGCTTTAAATGCGAATCGTATATTCCACCAGTTATGTACGGATAAATTCGTTTCGACCGCTTATATAAAACATTAAAAAATATATAGAATATCATTGGAAAAATTGAAGCTCACCTTCGTTTCACGCGGAATAACAAATAGAAAAACATAGGTTATTTATCTGCTACCCAGATACAGTGAATCACTTTAATATTCGGACACTATACAATTTTCACTTTGCCGCATTGTAATTTTGATCACGATGAAGAAAAAAAAATTAATTCTAAGTTACATTACTGTATAGGGTCTAGTTAATAAAAGCATAATTTTTATGTATATAATTACTAACGTTTACTAAGTATTCTATTTTAAACGAAACAATGTCTAGTTTTAACGTGACAATAATATTTGGACTCCTCGGAGTGTAACAATTTGCGTGAGCTAATGTGATGTTTAACGCGATTGTGATATATGTTTACAAACATTACAGTCTATGTAAACTGTCTCGAGCATCAGAAAATCAGTTGTGTTTAGATATTCACTAAATTCACTGGTAATAATCGGACGTAAGACAAACTCTTCATACAAAGTACGCCAACTTGTCATTTTTTACAAAGCAAAAGGTGAATTGTAAAGGAAAATTCAAGCAATGCTTAAAATTAGTAAAAGTACAGTGTGAGATATTATTAAAAGATTTAAGTATGAAGACCGAATACAATCTATTCCGTAAAGAGACTAACCAAAAATTTTGCACTCGCGTGATAAAAGAAAAATTATAAGAAAAATAAAGAAAGATTCTACATTAAGTGCACCAAAATTAGCTGCCGAATTAATAGAAGAGACTGGAAAGAAAGTACACCCCCAAACAATACGCAGAGCATTAAAAGAATGTGGTTATAATAGACTAGTTGCTCGGAAAAAACCGTATGCGAATGAAACTAATAGAAAGAAAAGATTAAACTTTGCGAGAGAATTTGTTTTAAAAGAAGATTCGTGGTGTAATGACGTTATTTTTAGTGATGAGAGTAAATTCAACATTTTTGGATCGGACGGGCGAAGAATGGTGTGGCGAAAGAAAAAAGAAGAATTCAAAATTAAAAATACGAAGCCGACTATAAAGCACGGAGGTGGAAATATAATTGTATGGAGATGTATCTCAACATTTGGAACGGGTTAATTGATTTTTATTGATAACATAATGGACAAAAATGTGTACCTGAACATTTTACAAAATAATTTACGTAAAAGTGCAATAAAAATGGAGATACAGGATAATACATTTAAGTATTATCAAGATAATGACGCCAAGCATAAGGCACGTATCGTATAGGAATATTTGCTGTATAATTGTTCAAAATTATTACAACGGCCACATCAGTCCCCAGATCTGAATCCTATAGAGAATTCATGGGATGAACTAGACCGACAAACTAGAACAACTGCAATAACATCTAAAGAAATGCTAAAAGAACGATTGAAAGAGGAATGGAATAATATTAGTACAGAATTTAAAAAAAAATAATTTGCAATATGCCTCAACTATTAAAAGAGGTCATTCGTCAAGAAGGATATCCTACAGTATATTCAATTACTTTTCGTTTGTAAAAATTAGCACAAAGACTATCAATTTTTAAAAGTGTCCGAATATTATTGTAACGTTAAAACCAGACATTGTTTTGTTTAAAATAGATTATTTAATAAACGCTAGTAGTTATATAAATAAAATTTATACTTTCAATGCCTAAACATTATGTAGGAATGTAATTTAGAATTAATATTTTTCTCCTTCAAATTAAAAATTTCATAGTGCCCGAATATTAAAGTTACTCACTTTATATTGTAAGTTTTCCCTACTTCTTTTCTTTCTTTCAAATACTTACTGTTTACATGAAAAACGCTGGTCCAACTTTCCGCAAACACCCTGTACATATATATATACATACATCTGTCGGCGAAGAATATTGTTGGGGAAAAAAAATCAAGACCAACTACGGCTTCATTTCCTGCTGGTAACGTCCGCATGTCTTCCGACTTTTCATTTCGACGAGGGCAGAAGTCAGCACAGGAAACGGCCATTATTCTTTGCCTGCGATATGTGGGACGAGAGACGTGTAATAACGTCGCGGAATTTTCCAAGGTCCGTCCGGTTCTCCTGCCGGACCCTGTGGTCTCTTCCTGTCTTCTGGCCGGTTTCCTCCTGAGATTCAAGCAAGGTGAAACGGTCTTTCTTTCTCTTTCATCTTCGTAACTCGCGGCCGTCCAGCTAAGCGTGATGGAACGCGAACAATATCACACTGGATCACACAAATTCGAGGAAGTTCCTTATCCGAAACTCCTGTCACTTTGTTTTCGCGCGTCGACTATTCCGGAAGAGAGTTGCGCGTTTCTTAATTGCTCGATGTTGGAGAATGTGGAAGGTACTTTGCAAGGACTTATATCGAAATTCCGGTATCGTACCAGCATTTTCTCGCTTACACGCTCATAACTTCGTAGAAACCAGAATACCAAAATACCAGTCCAGCGCATAACAAGTCATTATTTTTGCTGTTTTACAAGCTATGCAAAAATCTTCATGGACCAAAGTTTTTCTTTATAAATACAACGACAATACGACAGTAGCCATTTTTGTTTAGATCGAAGAGTTTCGAGGATTCTAAGGACACCTTCATTTTTTAAAATGGAAGTCTGTATTTTCAACATTATTATTATCATTGTTATTTGATGCAGCTTGTAATGCTCTGTGAAAAGTATAACCTACGAACGTTAAGAAATTAATGACTTGAAAGGTATTTCAACTTTAATTTTGTTCAATTTTGTAGATCGTATCGGAGACTGAATTTGAATTGAATTAGGTTGGCGAAGTCTACATCAATTTTCATTCGAGTGTTCGTATCATTTGATTTCGTTAAACGTAGTAGTTACTTGATATTATTTTATTGGTACTCGATTTGGTCTCTCGATCGTATTTGACATATTTTCATGTTTATCAACCGATATAACATCAAGGTCCATCATTAGGGTCAACTCATTGCTAACAGACCGAAGGCGAACCATCGAGAGGTCTAACGATACTAATCAAACCAAAAACTTCGAAACTGGAATCAGATTAACTCAGTGATTGAACAAACTCGGAGATGAGAACAATCCAGAATACACAGGTCGCTCGTTAGGAGAGTGAGGATTTTAGCAGGTCAATTGTAGGTTAAAGATCTCGAATTCTACAAAACGATCGAATTGTTACTAACTAATTGATGTTGAAATTAAAAAATTTCTGTCAAACCTATTTAGAACCCACAGATGTCAATGATTCTTCTACCTTTACTCTGAAACTCAATTGGAAGAGCCATAAGAGTCTATAGATCCAAACGTGAGGTATTCTAGATCTAGAAACTCAAGAGATCCAGAGACTTACTTCGAATTTAGGCTTTACAGTATACTAAAATACGAACTTCAAGCTTCGGTCTCTGGATCGAGGAAGAAATCTTTCAGATCTATTTTTGATCTTTAGTTACAAGGATCTACGGATTTTGCTCTCCCAGTGCTGTGGTTTTCACCTTTGAATTATGAAATATCATCTTAATTGATTATTTATTATTTATTTATTTCGAAATATTATTTGGAAGATAATGTTTGTACGTCTAGAAAATCCACCAAAGGATCATAAGTTTCTTCAAAAATTCTTTGCGTTCAACAAGTACCTAAATTCTACCGGTGTGCGTAAACTTATTCAGAAACGCCCTTACAGTGAGAGACGTTAATGGCGCTGTAACACACCGTAAGATTTTGAAGACTTTCCCGAATTGCTGTAGACGGACGAAAAATTTCCGAACCAGATCGAGGTAACCCGTTTAAAAACACATTCCTCTGCGGACCAGGTGCTCTACATCTCCGTTTCGTCGTTTTGCCATCGGGAAGCTGTCAGGCACAGCCACTTTCTTATCGCGCCGCTGATCTTCCATAAAACAAGTCGGGAAAGGTGATGTCCATCGACTTTTCCTCCCTCCCTATTGCCACGAGTTGCCAGCTTCCCCACGATATCGAATAGTTTTTCCCATGCTGTTTTCGTGTTTGTTAAAAATGATCGTGATACTACGGTGCAGCGAAACTTCTCGTGTCATCCTTGGATACCACCCCCTTTTTTTCGTCGAGTTAACTTTTCCGATCAAAATACAGATACAGCGACGAGGAAGAGGGAAATCTCACGGAGTCGCGATCTCACGGGAAACAAGCTGAATATCAAGAACGAAAGACGTTAAGGCAAGCAATCTTCCATCCCGATTTCTTTTTGAATTGTCAGAAGCCCCAGCTACGATATTGTTTTCAACGAATCTTTACATGTTATTCACGCACGCGAGAAAATCGTGATTTATCATATACTAGCTGTACTGCTTCACAAAGATCTTTAAAAGATTTTTAAACATCGTCACTCGATATGCTAAACAATATTTCTACGTGTGATTACAATTATTTCTGCACGCGTGTGTGAATTTTGCTAGCCGAGTCGACTGCAAAAGAATTTTGAATTTCTTTTTCGGAACTTGTTCTCTATTCCTTTTCACTGAAATGGTAATGGGAAATTACAAAAACTTTGTTGAACTAGCAAGTAACTGTAATGGCTGCGGTGCTACTAACAGATACCAAGTTATTCATGCGTTTGGAAACAAAATTTTTAACCTAAATTTTACTAGAGTCTTACTGTAACCTAAATTTTATTTAAATTTAACTTTAACGTAAATTTTACTTTAGTTTAATTTTAACCGAAATTTTACTTAAGTTTTACTATATCTTTAATTTTACTCAAGTTGTACTTTAACTTAAATTTTACTTAAGTCTTACTTTAACCGAAATTTTACTTATATTTAACTTTAACGTAAATTTTACTTTAGATTAATTTTAACAGAAATTTTAATTTAGTTTTACTTTATCTTTAATTTTACTTAAGTTTGACTTTATCTTTAATTTTACTCAAGTTTTATTTTATCTTTAATTTTACTTAAGATGTACTTTAACCTAAATTTTACTTAAGTTTTATGTTAACCGATATTTTAACTTGAATTTTAGCAAAGTTGGGGACACAATGACTACACCAGGATTTCTTCCATCTTTAGGCATTTTATTGACTATACGCGGACTATTCAAGTTTTGTTTTATTGTCACCGCTTGTATTATCATTCGCTATTATATTCTGTTCTCTCATAATTTTGTTGTTCCTTTCTGTTACACGGTTGGCTACGATTCCGACGCTTATCTGTTACATTGTTATTACGGTAGAAACAGATTTTGGTTTCCGGCCGGTGACCCTCTGCGACCGAATCGAATTTCCAGTAGAGCTGCGACATTACTGTGCTCACTTTTATCGTGTAATTTCATCGTAAGGGAGCAGCTTGCAAGATCCCGCGAAAATAATTCACCGTAACCCCGAGATTCCACGAAGTACAGTTTAAAGTCCAGAGAGACAGAAAGCGGAAATTTTGCATGGAGATACTTTTCCGCTCGCATTTAGTGGTAACATTCGAAAGCCATAAGCTTCTAACGATAAGTCAAAGTCGTTAAATAGAATGTATTCATTTAAAGCGACAGCGTGTGGTTTTGTAATTATAGTTCTGCGCCCTTGATCGAATATAATTCATCTTTATATAAAATATAAATGGTTCATTGATTGTACGATGTGTTGCGGTCTGTGGTGGATTTTCCAATCCTGTAGACTTTGGTCGTTCGCACGTGGCGTGCCTAATTTATTGCTGATTTATTAATTTTAACTACATTTCGAAGCATCACGTTTCCTTGCATAGTGTCTTGCTTGTTAGTCACTAACTGTGTAACCGAAAAAAGCCTTCTCCACAATTGTCTAGACATCGTGTCTGGGTCTGTGCTGCGATCAAGTGGTACACTATCATTTTAAAGATATTTAGGGGCATGCTTCGCCCTAAGAATTAGTTACGAACTTGGGTACAGCCGAAAGTTAAGTATTAGGTTGGGGAAAAAGTAATCCATTATTTTTGGAAAGGTGACATTTCGCATTAAAAAAATTCTTTTGCTGTTTTTTATTTGGTCCAGTCAGTTGTCAGTTACAGGGTGTTAAAAATGGAAGTCAACAAAGAGAAATTTCGGTACATTTTACAGTTTTTCTTTGATAAAGACGAAAATGCAAGCCAGGCAGCAGAAATTGTGAATGGTGTTTATGGTGCCGATACTGTAACAGCCAATTGCGTGCAATTTTGGTTTCGTCGATTCCGTTCAGGTATTTTTGTTGTTAAAGATGCACCTCGCACAGGTAGGCCCGTCGTCGAAAATGTCGATAAAATCACAGAAATAATCGAAGTTGACTGACATGTTTGCAGTCGTAGCATCGCCCAGGAGCTAAAGATCGACCATAAAACAGTTTTAAATCATTTGCACAAAGCTAGATTAAAAAAGAAGCTCGATGTTGGGTGCCACACCAATTAACACAAAGAAACATGATGGATCGAATTTACATTTGCGAAGCTTTGGCCAAACGGAATGAAATTGACCCATTTCTTAAACGGCTGGTGACTGGGGATGAGAAATGGGTCCTATACGACAACATTGTGCGAAAACGATCGTGGTCAAAGCACGGTGGAGCAGCTCAAACGGTGGCCAAACCAGAACTAACGGTCAGGAATTATTATGAGTTGCTTCCATATGGTCAAACACTAAATTCGGATCTCTACTGTCTACAACTGGACCGTTTGAAGTTAGCGATTGAATAAAAACGGCCAAAATTGGCCAACAGGAGAGGTGTTGTGTTCCATCGGGACAAAGCCAGGCCACACACATCTATAGTGACTTGCCAGAAACTCCGGCAGCTTGGTTCGGATGTTTTGATACATCCACCATATAGTTCGGACCTGGCACCAAGCGATTACCATGTTTTTCTTGCCTTGCAAACCTTCCTTGGCGATAAGAAATTGACACCAAGAGAAGATTGTGAAAATAGAGTACTAGAGTTTTCGCCAATTGGGACCAAGACTTCTTCGAGAGAGGCATTACGAAGTTACCTTTAAAATGGCAACAAATTATAGAACAAATCGGTGCATATTTGACCCAAATCGAACAATTCGAAACATGTTAAATAAAGTCTTGATGTTCGCGTAAAACTAATGGATTTCTTTTTCCCCTAACCTAATATTTTGTTTCGAAACGATGATGACAATCGACGCTTCGCAGATCCACCCGCAGCTAAAAGGCGACACCAGTTTCAGGGAAACAATTCTTAAACAAAGAATCTTTGTGCAACGTCTTGCGAGGCTTCGTGGCGAAACGAATGCACGAAGTCGGTAGGCGTTGCCCAATTTTAGGATGATGCTCCAAACTGGTGATTCGTCCCCCATTTGTCCCCACGAAAGGAAAATCATTTTCCGAACTTTTGTAGGAACAGGGGTTAGGGGATTCTGTAGGTCCTTGGACTCCGACGAACAGAGCATTTTGAATTTCGAATTTGTACGCATCTAGATCATTTTGAACCTCGGACGAGTGCACATCGATAGATTATTCTGGACCTCGGACTTCGACAGATCGCGAGAACGTCATAACCTAGGTAGTCATCATAAAAGTTTAGTGGGTAAACCGGTCATTGCATCGCAGAAATCCCACACAACCCCGCTCTCCTCCCTAATGGGGGGGGGGGGATATGCAAAAAGAACCCCTTTGCGAAAAAAAGATCGCGAGAACATTTTAAATTTTGAAAAAGGAATATTTTTGTACCCTGTCTCACTTTTTATTGTCGACTACTAGGCTTTCTTCAAGAAGAGGGTGAAATTCGTCAGGGTGAGTATTTGGCAATGGCAGGTTGTATTGGTTGTATTTGGCAATGGTTAGGTCGTTCGAAATTTGACGAGGGTTGCACGCACGTACGGACCATTGATGGTACCCTTTGGTAACTCTGGGCTTATGGTAGATCTGTTTACCATCGAGGGTTGGGGAGGTTAAAGAGGCGAAAGCTTAACAAGAAATTAAGTAACTATAGTCAGAAGATATCTGAAAATGGAGAGCAGTTCCTAAGCGAACCCTAAACTTAGGCAATGCTTTAGGTAACCGTTTGCACTCGAAGCAATTTTAATTCCACAATTTTTCAACAGATTTTTCGATCCAGAATAGTACCATTGTGCAAGGTCCATTTTCATTCTTATGTGCTTTCTTCAAATTTTATGAAGAACGATTTAATTCGTACGAAGATCTCGAAAAATGGATCTCCGCCTGGATAACCTCCAAAGATGAATCATTCTTTCGACGCGGAATTCGCTTGCTGCCCGAAAGATGGGAAAAAGTCATCGCTAACGATGGACAATATTTTCATTAACGTACTTTTTCATTTTCTTTCATGAATAAAGCTATACTTTTTGTAAAAAAACGGACGGAACTTTCCGATTTACCTAATAAACTGAAATAGTAGTATTTGGAAAAATGTTTGATTGATTTACGACAACGTGTAGTAGTATCGCAACCTCCTAGATCACGTTTCCGTCAACATTAATGGCTGCGAGCTTGTTAAACATTTACGAATAAAACAAATACTCCGGTAATTGAAACAATGCGTTCAATTTCGCGAGTTCGTATTACTGCTTTATAATAATGACAATGTTGTATGAAATTACATTTCGTACAATTTTTATGTTAACATATAATTTAGTGAAAAAGTTCATTTCACCCTTTGACAACCACTTTGTTTTGTAACTAACAAGGGAATATATTCAAATGCGAAAATCCGATTTTGATGAAACTTATGCGAGCTTAGAGTTCTTTGAAAAATATTTGACACTTTCTTTTTTTATCGGCAACGATGCACTTTGAAGGGGTTAAGACAGCCCTCAAAGTTAGGACATTTTTTGAGATATCTCGGAAACCAGAGGTCGAAAAAATTGAATTTTTTTTCAAATTATGTGTTTTTCAATGGGAAATGTAGTCGCGCAAGAAAATTTTAACAACGCAAATTTTGAAAATCAAAACGCGAGTTTCTTCTTCCCATTCGTCTTTCGGAAATCGGGCTGGAGAAATTCTTTAATTTGCGGCAAAAATCGTTCCGACTGTCTGTGTAACAATTTTCTCATATTTGACATAATAGATTCGGAAATCGATAGATGTCTATATTCATAATTAGTAGATTTCAATAATATTCGAACATTGTTGAATGGTAACAGTATCATTATTTTAAACGAAAGGAAATATAAAATACATTTTCACTATACCACTGCCCCAGTATTCGTTGCTAGCAGCCAAATCATTTTTTTAAATAAAGGTAAAACTTCGTTCTTTACAACGAGACCAAAATGAACATGAATCGATGGGAAATGTAGTCAAACAAGAAAATTTTAACAAAAGTTTATTTGTTTAAACAATAAAGCTATAAGCTCCCATAAGTTTCATCAAAATCGAATTTTCGCATCTGAATATGTTCTCTTACTAAGCTATTATAACAACTTCATCGCCAAAAACGTCACGGAAGAGAACAAACAATTTTTCGTGCTGTTACATTTGGTTCAATGCGTGAATATTGATTGCGAAAGAATAAAATTTAATTTCGCCGAAAAATAAAAGACTTCAGACTGTGTTTAAAATCTTCGTCACGAGTCTGACCCGTTATAATATGGCAAGGGGTTAAAAAGTTTTCGCGGAGAGACATTCTTACAATTTCAATAACTGTACAAGAAAATCAGTAAGAATTTATTTTCACCTCATCCGGTAATTTTAGTGTTAAAAATTTTCCTTTTGCGACGTGTTTTCAAATAATATACGACACACGTATAAGGGAGCGCAATAGTTGACCCGCGTAAACAGGTGCCACACACGGCGCCATCAAAAGCATGCCGTAAAAATCTCGGAAAGATTAATTATCCGGAAAACAGGGGGCGGAATATCGTACGTGTCGTCGTTTTCTCGAGACAAACGACTCGGTCGGACGTATTCGAAGATCCTATCGTTAACGATAAAACCGCCCGTTCGCCGACACCATTCTATTTGTTAGGTCGACCCCCCTTTCGAATTCCTTTTTTTCCCCCGAGCCATTCTACCCTTCCGCCATTAGTCCCTCTTTCTCGCCACCGATGTCTCGTGATTTTTCTTTCCTTTCTGAAGCCGATTCCGCTCCTTTTGCAAAGCCATTGCCTTGGGTTTCTTACATCTTTCAGGGCAACAGGCTTCAATTTGTAACTTCCGGCCTGGAAGCACGTATCGCGTTCGATCACGTGTGTACACTCCAAGCCAAAAAGATTCCTTCGAATTCGATTTAACCGTGTATTTTTTTACTAAGGAAATGTCTACATTGTTTTTATTCCCGTTGGTTGATTGTGAACTGTAAAGTTGGTATACTGTAAGAATTTATACAATAAACATTTGATAAACGTTATTATTATACAGTAGGATGCCAATGATCAGAAGACCGGTTACCAGTCTAACACTAAACTTAACGATCATTAACCCCTCTTGTCATATCACTTTCTTCGTAACTAAAGTTATTATAACATCTTTGTCGCTGAAAATGTTACAGAAGAGGAAAGACAATTTATATCTTTTATACTACTGTTGCGCATTTTCCGCTCCTCGTTCGGCGAACGACGCGGCATCTCGTTTATTTATAATTATTACTGTATAATTAATAACAAGAATACAATTAAGATATGTCTATCGATTTTGCCGTCTAGTCCGCTCGACAGCCAATCTTCGACTCTCTCGATTGTCTGTCGGTACAACAGTTCCGTGACAACCACCTTCTTCTATTATTTTCTTAAGGGTTGTTCATCATGAAGTAATTCTTCATTATGGCGACTCCATATGAACAACCGTCGTAACACTACTAAATCTATTTCAATGTTTAAATATTGATTATAAATGCACAACATTTAATTTCAATACGAATCTAACTCGCTACAACATGGCAAGGGATTAAAATTGACTGGTGCATATTGTCTTATAAAAATTCCAAGATTAAATTTAGTTAGACTCTTTACTTCTATAAAAATTATATTTTATAGTTCTCCATTGTGTGGAACTTTTTAAAACAGTATCCAATATGCAATCCTGGTTTTCGACTGCATGTATCGCAAAAATAATTTGTTTCACGTCTTTCGCCCTTAATCTTTCTATTGGAACATACAGAACAATCATTACTTTTTACGTCTTCACAACGTTGCAATATGTACAGTTTTCCGTTCAGCCCTTCGTCTGTATCCGAGGTCGATGGTCTTCCTGGGTTTGACGATGCTTCATCACGAAAATCACCTACAAGTTGGTCCACCAATTTTCGGACGAACATGAAATGTGACATGGGGGTCCTGTTATCTCTTCTAGCTGTCACCTTAAATAATATGTAACTATTGATTGCACAAACTTCTAATCCCCAGAAAAATATCTTTCTCCACCATTTGCAAGATTTTCTCATGAAACAATATGAACTTGCTAATTGGTCAGCCCTGTCAACATCTCCCATATTCATATTGTAATTTATAATAACATTGTCTTATAAAAATTCCAAGATAAAATTTATTTAGACTCTACGATTTTCATTACAATTCCTATGGAGGCAATCTTATGACTTCAATAATTGTAAAATAAAAAATTTAAAAAGAGTTATTCGACCCACTCGGGCAGGTTTAGTGTTAAATATATGCAAATTGCGATGCAAGCATTGCAACAGAATGGCTCAACAATGACAGTTCGAAGGGGTTGCTTAAACGAAAAAAGCAATAATGAAATTTATGCATCCTTAAATTTTAGTCCAACGTAGTATTCCCGATCGAAATAATTTTTCCATTAAGTATAACACTTCATCGAACAAAGTGTATCATCACATTTAGAAAAAGTTCTCTTTTTATTTGTCGTGTAATCCATACCAATTGCAACATTTTCAAGATTCTTTTCCGCATACCGTTTAGTAAATCGATGCATCTAATTGCTAAATAAAAGTCAAGACGTTCGGTCGAATCTTAAAAAAGTTATTCAGATTTAAACAGCGTCCGAATAATTTTGTGAGTTACTGTACACTAATCGTATCGAAGTGCACTCTGGAAGTTCGTTTAATTTTGAATTCGTTTAGTTTAGTAGAGAGTTTGTTACATTAACATGAATGGGAAAACTGAAAAGTAATTGATCGGCGCCATATTACTCTTTCGCTCTCATCTGGCTAAAGATCTACAGGGCAAAAACTGATCTAGCCGTCCAATATTAATTTGGTGGATGGTAGCATGACAATTCAAAAAGAGTATCGAAGTATTCGTCGATAATCCTGTATCGAGACTCACGCGCGGCTGGAGTCTTACCAACGCACGGAGAACGGACAATTTTTCAACAATTTCAAAATAGATAAAGAAAGATATCAGGAAAGGGTACAGCGATCAACACCTAGTTTCTCGTAATTTCTTAGCGACAAAATATCCGCGGCTCCCCTAATCTGTTTGTAATTAAGTCAGTTACCTTATTATCTCCTATAATACGTCTCTTTCACGTTCCATAATCTTGAACTGATTCTCTCGCGCCTCATTACATTCAGAAACTTCTATTCGACTCTTTCTAACGTTGGACCGTATCCCAGCAGCTTTTCCCTCCCGATTCTTTCGCAGCCTGACCTTCCGAGAGTCAAACTTAATCAGACGTCACGACCGAAACATCAAAGGAAGCTAAAATTTGTCTTTTGATCGCGGGCCAGGTTCCGATCGGCAAGGAGGATTCGTCTCGTCACCGGTCCGCATTTAAATGGAAATCAATGCGCCTCTTTTGATCGACATCCAACAAGCTTATCTCTATCTCCGCGTGTACACCATTCCCTCCCGTCTTGTCACGCGTGCGTCTTTGAATCAGAGATGTTCGGTCTTGATTTCATCTTTTCAAAGAACAATTATAATTTAATACAAGATTAATCTATCGCATTTATTCTCTGATATTCGTTTTCTTTGTAATCGATTCTACAATGCGAGAATAAATTTTCTTCTATCCTGAATATTTTACTCTGTTACTTGACCCTTTGCACTCCAAGCAATTTCAATTCCAACAATCGAGATATTCTTTGTCGTAGAATAGTTCCACCGTATATGGTTCATTTCCTGTCGTGTATATTCAGTTTATTACTATCATTCGTTATTTATACATTTCCTCAACTAAGGCCGAACTGTCCTAAGCAATGGCCGATGGAAAACGGACCTAAGGGTGGTCGCGCGCTTATCGTTCGTTGTTGTATATGATCCACTTTCCATTGCCCATTATCATTATTTTAAACAATGGTTCCATTTCATTACGTTTGAGCAACGATTCGCAGATGGAAACTTGATCCATCAAATTTTTCTATGTTAAAACATGAGGCACCCAAAGGTTGAGCTTCTTTTTGTATCCAGCCTTTTGCAAGTAATCCAAAACAGTTCCCTAGAAATCTCATGAATACTTATATGCCGATCTTGCTCAACCATTTGTGTTAAGGGTTAAGACATTGTAGAACGCCTAACCACTTATCAGATTTTTAGACTTCCTTATCGCTTTAGGGTTTGCTGGATTAAACGCTATGCAATACCGAGGAGCCACTAGGTGGATAAATCTTATTCTTGGGATACGACGTAGCGAACAACCCCGAAATCAGGGTGTTACTAGGATTGCTAGGAAGCCCCGTAACTCTGTGGCGGCTATACCTCCTACCCTCGCCGGCAGAGGGACAGTAGAACGAGACTTTCCCGCTAGTTCCTGATTCGCCTTCAGTTCATATACAGTCGCTAACAAACGTATTCGAATGGTCAGATTTCTTATCTCTAGCACATGAAATATGTATGTTAATCCGAAATTTTTAAAACAATCTAGTGTCTATAGCAAGAGAGAAGTCCCAAGATTATGTTAGCAATTATGTTATGTTACATACATATATACAGGGTGCGGCACCTAAAACAGGTCACCTGAATAACTCGCTTGCTTTTGAAAATAGAAAAAAAAGGATCAGACCAAACTTACTTGATATCGAGGGGCTCGTAATCTGATGTCATTAATTTTTTTATAGGTGGAGACGTCAAGGAGATATGAAGGTCAACTCTGTTTTTTTAAATGGAACGGTATGGTTTTTTATTTACATTCTGATAGTGTATTTGAAGACGAATACAATGACGTATTATGAAGGTCATTCAAGGTCACGCAAGGTCAACTGCAATAGAAAATAAAATGTCTCAAAGCACTCTTCAAATACACTATCAGAATGTAAATAAAAAACCATACCGTTCCA
>CM052094.1:10090147-10223178 GCA_028453745.1 Agapostemon virescens
AGGCAAGGCTGCAGTTCGCAGAGCAACATGCTCACTGGAAGAAGAAGTGGAGAAAAGTCGTGTTCACCGACGAAAAGAAGTTTAATCTCGATGGACCTGACGGGTGGAGTTATTATTACCACGATTTACGTAAAGAAAAAATGTTTTTGATCCGTCGCTAAATGGTTGGCGTAGGAGTCATGGTGTGGGCCGGTATCGGCAACCATGGAAAGACGGATATTAATTTTATCAGTGGAAAAATGAACAGCGTGAAATATCTAATGTTAATCCGTGAACAAATAACCACACAGACAACCAGAATTTCCGGGGAAAAACACATATTCCAGCAGGATAATGCAGCGGTTCACACAGCAAAGGTTGTGAAAGCATTCTTCGAGACGGAAAATATTCAAGTCTTGCAATGGCCAGCTCGTTCCACTGACTTGAATATTATAGAAAACTGTTGGGGAGACCCTGCTAGAGCAGTTTATGCTAAAGGGAAACAGTTTAATAACGTAAACGAATTAAAAGAGTGCATTGCACTCGAATGGGAACGAATGAAGCAGAAAAGGATTAAAAAATTATTCAAGTCGATTCCAAAGCGAATAATTTCGGTTATAAAAAACTCTGCAGGAGCTACAAAATATTAAATATTGAGTTCCCTTCGTATGTATACATAAATGTTAATTAGTTGCAATAATGTGCTATTATTTTGTCGCAAAGGTTTATCAAGATACATACATTTTTGCAGATGAAACAAAAAGAACCATCCTTGTATACAGAAACTTAGCGCTATTTGGTGTTCAACACTTATGTGTACCTGTCTACATATTCAAAATTATATTTTTATACTTTAATAAATAAGAATTAACAAATTTCACGAGGTGTGCTATTCTATTGTCGCGGACTGTACATACCTCTCAATAGAATCGTTTTCGGAGTAAGTCGTCGCCTGTGAGGGCTTTCAAACGACTGGGCTCCAAAGTCTAGACTTTGTTATATTTATGACCCGACATTGAGACACGGTCGCACGTGGCACGCACTCGGAACGAAGCCCAGTCGAGAATAATGTATCCCGTCCGATAGTAAACATTTGAAACTGTCAACGATAAAAACAAAATTTTCACGACCATCGCGCCAGTATTCTACAGTTTCTTAAGATGGAAAGAACGTCGCGAGCGCGTTATTGTATTATAATATATTTTTAAATATTTTTGTGCGATGTGAAAAACAGATTGGAGAAAATATGTGAAACGTATGTTTTAGGTATTTTGTTAGGTATTTCTTTTTAAAATCGACTCTTTTCAGAGCCATAAATTTAAACGAAGGAAACATCGTCTTAAATTATTATTAAATAAGTTATGGTATCAGTGATTAGTGATAGTGCAATGAAAGTGAACATTGGGATAGCCTGTCTACGTCTGGTACCTGCGTTCGTCGCCATCGAATAGGAATCAGCTGATTGGTTCAGCATATACTGTAAGGGGTCAACGCACTCACCTGCTGTCCACATTTACAACCGTGCAGTAGATTTACAACTTAATGGGCGAGTTTACTGTTAATGTCACTCTTTAACAATTCTTAAACACACATATCCTGCATTTTCTTTAACGCGATAATTTATTATTAAATTAGTTTTGCGAATCGTCCGTAGAATTCTGTTCGGACACAGAATTATTTAAATTTAAATATCGTTTACGTATTTCGACGGAGTTACTCATTGTTTATCTTCACAGTGCGTATCGTATAAAAATTCCATGTGGTACGCGTGAGATGTCATACATACCAGAAAACTAAAACGGCTGACACGGCTAAATTGTTTATTCTTTCGGGTCTGAAAAATTAGTAATTGTTCTTGAGACATTTTGAAATGAGAATGAACAGCGTTTTTTCTTAAAATTATTATCGTCGCGTAGTAAACAAAATTCGGAAAGTTCGCGCTCTCTGACCGAGCATGTGTTAGTTCGCGCGCTTTTCTCTCATTGGCCAGTGATTATTTGATCATAACTCGTAAACAAAGCCGCAGATTGAATTTTCGCAAACGAAAAAGTTGCTTCAAATGCTTTTGGGCACCCTGTATATTGTTAGAATTTGTAATTTGCTCACGGCGTGCAACATCAATAAAAGTTCAAAAGATCGTACAAATCAACCACGGACAATACGAAATAATTGTAAATTAAAAGTAATAGAACCATCCATTTTGACGGTCACAGAAATCTAGCGTTAAGCTCATGAAATATTTTCATAGCTTTCCAAAAATGTAACACTAATCATGACATTACAACTGTCAAACTGCTTCAATAATGAATTATAATTGAATTGCTTGAAAACTGTCTTTCCAGCAGCATAACAAATGGACAGCGACGTATTTTTCTCTTTCACCCCTTAACAGTCAAACTTATCAGCCCCGACTACACTTTTCTAGGTATTTTCAACAATCTACTACGTCTCACGAGACAACTGATAAATTTCCTGAGAAACGTGACCGCCCGCTAAGCTTTTGACTCTATTCCGCAAGGAGGATCAATTCGAGAAAACGGTCAGTTAAATGTAATAAGGGACCGTATTCCAAGAAAGTACATTCCCAGACAAAAGAATAGCGCATTCTTTGTTCCATGCAATTTTCAAAGATCCGTTAACTCTTTACCGACCGGTGGGTATTTCGCAAGTTTTCAAGGATCCATGATTGAAAACTTTTCAATGGTTCTCTGAACGCTGACAACAATTTTTGTTTTAAATCAACATGACACATGACATCCTCAGTAACGTTATCTAATAATTTGGTTACAAATTAGAATGCAAAAGCAGTTTCATACGCTTCATTCTGTTACAGTGCAACTATTGAAAATCCTACTAATAGGCTACCGGTCGGTAAAGTGTTAACAGTAATAGAAATTTCTAACGATTTTGAATGACATTGAGTTGCAGGTCACTTAACGGAACGCTCTATTAGATAATACATAGACAAGTATATTTTTATTATTTGAAAAATAGAATTGCATACATATGTCCTCTACATGTGCGCCTGCATTTGCACCTTCATTTATTTACATGGAATTATGCTACCACCGAAATCAAGCCAGTTTCATCTGACATATTCTTTGTACCGCCAACAGCAACCGAGTTTACTTAGATTTCTCACCCTGTATAACTTACATGGATATATCAGTGGCATTTTCTAAATCTTCATTAGAGGCACTAAAAGATGACCTTGATAACATACAAGATCTATTAGAATTTATCGACGAAACTGAAATCCAGAATGTTATACTCTAACGATACACTTTCTAGTCGCTAATAACCGAGCAGTTAACCCTTTCGTCATATTCGGACGAGTTAGACTCGTGTTGACAATTTTAAACAATGTCTAGTAAATGTAAATATTTCGCCTGCTTTTCTCGACGAAATTAAATTTCCTTCATTTGTTATTGACATTGAAGCATCGCACTAAGTACAGCCGTATAAAAAACTAAATTTCCTTGCCTCTTCTGTAACATTTTTGGTGATGAAAACGTTTCAATAATTATGGCAGCAGAGAAAGTGGTACGGCATGGGATTAACACCTCGCTCTACGACTTATTTTACAATTATAGTGACTGAACTTTCTTTGTCCCCCGCAGAATGACAAAAAGAAACGACAAATGAGCCGTTTATTTTGAAAGTGACGTAAGTCCCATTGTGAGCGTTTCAAATGGATATGGAAAATAATTATACAATAATATTTTATGAGATCCCAGCTTTATTTTTAATGATCAAAGTAACAGTTGAATTATCAATGTGCAATGAATTTGTTTTAAACAACAGAACAGTGCCTATCCAGAGAAAATGCGATTTTTAAAAGGCTAAAAAATACTGACGGTGAAAGAGTAAATTGGTTTAAAGTATGTTGGATGAGATTTTTGAGAAGCGATTCATATAAGTTATTCTATGAAACGACAATGAACGAGGATGCACCATTTAAAACATTGGATTTACTACCGTAACGGGGAAGACCAAAAAACTTTAATAATATCCAGTTGGCATCACTGTACAAAAAACCGAGACCACTCACAAACCTAAAATATAAGGTCTTAATAGATTTAGTACATTATATACCACCTGCACACCACAGTTATTTTAAATCCCTCCCGCGTACACAAACTGGAGAAGACTGAATAATAATTAATAAAAATATATTAATTTTAATGTAAAAATTATTTTACAAAGAATGAAAGTTGAATATTTGTTTGATTTCATAACATAAAAGTATATACATTTATTTTAATTTCAAGGGAAATTTACTTTTCCTATGGACTTGTGCGTTCTTAACACTTTATCGACCGGAAGCCTATTATTAGGCTTTTCAATATTCGCGCTGTGTCAAAATGAATGAATTCCAATTTGTAATAACATTATTAGACAATATTATTGGGGATGCATTGTTAATCCGCAATAAAAATTGCTGTCAGCGTTGAAAGACCCATTAAAAAGTTTTCAGTCATGGATCATGGGCCTTACAAAAATTCTGAAATAATCGCCGGTCGATAAAGTGTTAAGAATTGAAAACGTCGTTTTATTGATTTTGAAAATGGCGTAAGTGTAGACATCAAAAACATATTATTTCTTCAATAATGTTAATTATGCTAATTGGGATGATAAATTTGACACCTTCAGGAATCCAAAAACATTATTCTATTATGTTATCTGTTACCCATATTTTTAAATTTAATCCAACGCAAACCCTTCAATATCTCGATTCAAGCATAAATGGACTTAAGCCATTTTCAAAATAAACGGCTCAAATTTGAAGTTACTGCGTGCTTAGCTATCCTCCATTGATCATACGATCCATACGATCAACAATTAAATAAAATGTTATTTCCGTTCAAAGAAAATGAAGAAAATACATATTCAGAAGATTCACTTCGTAATCCTGATCGCGAGTCTGACTCGTTGTTGTAGGGCAAGAGGTTAATGAGACGTAAAACATTCAATTATGAAGGGTAGCATGAAAATTGCGATCTCTACTTGTTTCTTCGTAACTACGACCAATATCAATTTTGAAACAGAATTATTTACGCATTAGCTAGAAAATTGATCGTTCTGACGACCGAAGAAGGACTCGTTCCGTTTGGTCAAATTTATCGAAAGTTATGTATTTGTAAACGATGTACGAATACTTTTTCCACTCATTGTACGTAACCTCGTAAATTGATTGTTACGGTATAGTTCTCGGCGGAGATGCAACTAATCGAAGTACGAGAGCACGATCGACGAACGCATTCCGAATTTATGGAGTATACTCGAATGGAGAATTAATCGGCCACGGTGATCTGTCAGACTGCGAGCAATCTCAAAGAAACGCGATCGAACCGGATGTACAAACGATCGGAAGTAATCCTCGTGGGAGATAGGGGTGGCTGGAGTGGCGGATGGAAGAAGGGTAGGGGTGATTGCAGGTGAGTTTCCACGGTAGGAGAAGCGACAGTTACGTTGAAAGTAAATATTGCAAGCGAGGCGAACTTTTAAATGGCGTCTGTGTTCCGCCATGTAATTCCAAAAGTTTTAAACCGAAGGGCTGATGAGCCGACAGTCGTCGTCGTCGTCGTCGTGCCCGTCGTCTTTGCGACTTCTCTTACCCTCGTCGACGTTGATCTGACATGCAATCAGAGAAGCGAGCGATCCAAGACCGCGAATTCGTTCCCCAATGCCACACCGAGTCTTCTGTAATCTTCGCGAGATATATTCCCGGTGCTCGTTACTCCGCGCCAATTTTATTTGCCGAAGTTGGTAATGAAATTGCGGACATATACAGCTAGTGTATTACAACGAATTCCCGAAATTTGGAATTTCATAGATGGCAGATAGAATAAAATCCGTTTCGGCGATGATAGAAAAAATGTATATCATTGTACTCGTAGATACAGTTGCTTGCGAAACTGAGCGTACACCTAACGAGGAGATTGCAAGCCTTGTCACCGATTTAGTTGTAATGTTGTAGATTTATAAAGTTCATGAATATTGGAATTTCATAGACGGCAGATAGAATAGAATATGTTTCGGCGATGATAGAAAAAGAATACGATATTGCGTGACATTATCTTCTCAACGCGTACAAAGAATAATCAAATCCCACACGACAAATTGTCTCAACACGTTCGGGGCTATCGGTTCACCGCGTAGAATCGCATAATTCCTTCAACATATCCTATCAAGGGAGACGCAAACTATCAAATTCATTTCGAAATAACAGTTTCCGCGTCCGCGTTATCCGCTTGTCAAAAGTTCCGTCACCGACGGTCGGCTAATACGCGAAGTTTAATTTTTTTAAGCGCGACCCGACGGACGAGTCAATTTCGCCCGAAATTGGACGACTGTCGGTGCTGGCTGTGAAATTCGACAATAATGTATGCATGCTTGTTCGCGACACCGTTTTTCAACAAACGGGGTCTTTAACCGGCGTCGTGGCGCTTCTTTCCGTGAGAAACGACAATCGGAAATGACACAATCCCGGCGGAAACCAGAAGCGCTGCGGACCACAGGCCAAACAAATAACGTTTTTCTTGCGGGGACACGCGAACCCTTTCAAACTCGATCAGAACGAATGTCAAACGATGAGCTTCTTCGTGCCCGCGGCCTCAGTCCGCTAATGGAAACTGTCTCCATAGCCCGAAAGGAATTTAATATTGTACCAGTGACGACGAGGGCACGGATCTTTGGATCGTGATGCCCGCTGTCAACTTGTAGGATCAAAATTTTTCATCAATTTTTCATACAGGATTTGAAAGCATAAATGTGCTCAGAACCACGAGGGGAAGATATCCAGCGAATGAACACGGAATTCGTGTTCTACGTGACTGGAATTTGCTGTGTATATTCGCTGAAATGAACGTTGAAGTTGCTTCATCGTTGTTTCCGGATTGAACGATTTATCGGTGGTATGGTATGGTTTCCAGACGAACGAAGACGGAATTGGTGAAAGAACACGAACCATAAGATTAGATACTCTTGTGCTTCTACTATCGTGTTGTCGCGATATACAGTGGGTCTCGAAAATATGTGAAAACTTTTTAAAACGGAATCACATTTGTGAAAGCACACAGGAGATTTCAAGGTAACCTTATCTTTTACTACGGAATGTTATATTTATTTGTTGTAATCCGATGGCGGGTGTTAAGAAGAATACAATGAGCTATATATGAAGGTCATTCAAGGTCAAATGTGGTAGTAAACCAAAGTAAAATGCATCACATGTTTTTCCTTTTGTCACTGATCTTATTAAAGCAATTGAACTTATTTTATATATTTTTCACGCCGCATCGGCATAAATAATGGTAAGATAGAAGCAAGACGTCAGTCAGAATAGTAAACGTCAGTCGATAAGACTGAATAAGTCGATAATAATAAGATAGAAGTCAGAACGGTTTTATGACTATCTACACAGTATAAGTAATGAATATTACAAGTCAACATCATTAGTCAGTATCGTAACACAATAATAAATGTAAGCTAGAATCTTCCCTAAATCTTCCTCTTTAAGCAGACTGCTCAAAATGGAAGCTAGCATCTCAGCAGACTTCAGCAAGCTTTCTTTTATCAACCCCATTTTGCCCATTTTCACGATTTTCAACAGGCCCAAAATTTCAATGTGGTGCCATGGCGGCAATTCGATTCCAATCGAGCTGAAATTTAGTATACACGCTTCCTTCTAGTCCAGTTACGTAGCCAAAGATAGAAATGGATCTGAGAAACTAAATTTTTTGACCGATATATTTGCCTTTCAGAAAGTATCAGTTGCGGGTTGCCGAATTTCTCCGACTTGCATATCTCCCGTAATTCTATTCCCATCGACCTGGAAATTGCCATACATTCTGCCCACGCGTCTAGTAGTTTGTAGGAAAATTTACAAAAGAATCGGGGACCTAAAAATTTTTCTCCAATTTTTCACGATTTTCGACAGGAGCGTAGGGGTGGGGGTGCGTCCCTCCTAATGTAGGCAATCCTTGAAGATGTCCGCCGGCCAGATTATCTGCGCTATCGACATGATTTCAACGGTAAAATTTTCTCTAAACCTTCCTCTTTAGGCAGAAGCAAACCGAGTCTTGTCAAATTCTTCAGTCAGGAGAGGAACTCTCATATTTTTGGGAAACTCTTCGTTGGAAAACTTGGAACGAATTTGTTCATTGAAGCAGACATTGCAATGAAAATTGGGATAAGGTTTGAATAGACACAGTCTTTGGTTATAACCAAATAATATATATATCTGTCGCGTTTATTACTCGGTAGTTCTAGTTTCAACACTTTGACTGCCACGTTGGTAATATATAACCAGCCACGGTTTCTCCTGTGACGCCACGATGGTAATTGGTGACCGGAGCGCTTGATCTTTTACAACTGTGAAAATTCAATGAAAATTGACTGTTAGCGCATTTTCAATATAACCGATAAATAGAAGATACTTTGAAATAGAAAGTGCCCCATTGAACAATTAAACATTTTTATTAGAACATAAATAGAAAAAAATATTAAAACAAATCTTGCATCTAACGGTACAAAGTGTTAAAACACTTGAAACATAAATATGACTCATCGATGCAATCTGGATAGTAGGCGATTTTTTATCTTAGCAGTTTAACATTTTTTTTATAACACTCTCTGCCAAATTTTCGTGCCAGGTACAAAAATTCCTTCGTACGCTTCTTCCTTCTGCATTTCGTGCCGCAATCTTCGTCAAATAAGTGTATTTCACGACTCTGGTGAATGAGACTGTGTAAGATTCTACATTCTGATACTTTGATTTTCGTTTTTGTTGTTAATTTGTAGAGTATTATCGCGTTTGAAATTGATGTGTTCAATAATAACTCTAAAGTTAATTTTGTATACCACTTGAGGGGTTAGGTTAATATCGTCGTTATTTTGCCATTGTATGCTTTCAATAATAAAAACACTCCTGCGGCGTCTTGAGCGAAACATGTGATTTCGGCGTGGCAGTGAAAGTGCTAAAAACGAAATAATATTCAATCATTTGAATTTTCTTAGTAGTAAATGAAATTCAATCGAGAAAAACCTATCTAGCACGAGTGTTAAATATCGATGTAACAAATTCTAGAGCAATTTAGATTTTCTGAAATAATTTTTTTTACACCTTTGTCCCAGTTGTCGCACTTATCGACCACTGTGCGGTATCTCGGTTGTGGTGACGGCAGACCAATGTCTGTTCCCGGATAAACCGCGCGGGAATTGAACCCTGGGATTCGTCTCTTGCGTCTAGTGCAGCATGCCGAGCAGAGCTCAGCCAGAGAACGGGCCAGACGAGGAGGGTGTAAAAGCGTAGGGAGTGTCGGGATAAACGGCCCCCCCATTGTGGCTTGAAACGCGAAAAATGCGGAGAAAAATAATTTTTCAGACTGAAAGAAGAACGTACGATGTTTTTATCAACATATTGGAGGAGAAACGACCCATCGCCGTGTGTATTTCATTTTCCGAAATTCCATTCATTTGTCTCACAATTAACCCTTAGGCACTCTAAGTAATTTTCATTCCAAAATCGAAACCTTTTTGTCACGTAAAAGTAACTCCATTCTACATGGTTAATTTTCTTTCGTGAATAGAAAGTTTATTACTATTACTCGTATCGAAGATTTTAATAAAGTCTAATAAATATAAATATTATGCCTTTCTTTTTACTATAAAAGAAGTATAAAAGATATAAATTGTCGTTTTCCTTCTAAAAGATTTTTAGTGATGAAGGTGTCATAGTAACTTTAATTGCAAAGAAAATGGTATTACGAGAGGTTAAAACAGATATTAGTTTTTAAAGGATAAGTACTAAGTTTTATACGCTCATTTACCATTTATTCATTTATTTATCAGTATTGTTAGCAGTTATTGAACATCCATTGCAGTGTAGAATGCTTAAAAATTAAATAAAATTCTTTCCGCCTTTCAAAATTGATTATGCAATTAATACGTGTATGCGTCGAACTGAAAATATGCGAATACTCTGATTCTCGCGATGATATCGTGAATAAAATCAATCGTTTTTCTTCTGTTTGCTTTAACGCTATAAATATACCGTATTACCTCTGCCTCGCGATTTTTATCCACTGTCCATTTTAACATCGAAACGATAGAAGAGTGTCGCGAAATTCCAATCGGTATTTGTTCTTTTTGCTATTACACTTCATACATCATGCAGTACGTGTCATGTCGAATAATGTCACATGTAGACATAAATATGTCTCTTTCATTGCAAATACAGTAGCGTACAAATGTATCTGAACACCCTTTAAAAACGAATAAATTTTTTAAAATTAATCCAAACGACTTTGTGTTTCTTAGATACTTGAAGGATTAGTTTACTAGATTATGTACAAGTGAATACATAAATGAATGCATGCAAAAGTCGGTGAAACAGAATCCAGAAACCTTTTTTTCATGTAAAAATAACTCCATTCTACATGGTTCATTTCCTGTCGTGAATATAAAGTTTATTACTATTGCTAGTACGTGCAACATCTCAATTTTTGCCTGCTCCTTAAATACAACCAGAACAATGTAAAAGCTGTTTTAAGTAATAGTAAGGGAATTTTTAGTGTCGCCTCAGAGGCGCCATTGGAGCGCTAAGGCTTGAATATTGAAGTTTAACGAAAATTCAGGTTTTCAACACTAAATTCCACATTTTTTTACGGTACAATTGAGTCGTTTATTTTGAAAGTGGCCTAAGTCCATTTATACTTAGATTGAGATATTTAACACTAAAACTACCAAACAATAAATCCAACGATATAGATTGCTTTGTAATAATAACGAGATTGCATCTATTAAGGCTTCATATAATTCTTATTGCAACATGTACGTTATTAAAGAAATGCATCCCCAAATTTCTGATGAAAGTATTTTTATAACTTCAATAATTGCGAAAGAAAAAACTAGGGACCAGTCGAAATGACTGGTTTGGTAGTTCTGGTGTTAAGGGTTTGTGTTTCAATAAAATTACAATATACGTATAGGATACCAATGTGTCAAACTGTATAAGTGTATTTGAGAGAGTTAAATTTTACAGTTCCTATTAAAATAATAGCAATTATTAAGTAAATAATATGTGTTTCCTTACCAAGTATGGAATTAAGCCAGTTTCAAAATAAAAATCTTTCCACTAACCAGCTAATTTTCATTTTACAAAATCTTAGTGATTTTAAATATATTACTTACAATTTGTTTCAAAGTGAAACGATAACGTGGAAATGTAAATATCAAAATAGCGGGCTTGATTTTTTGAACAATGGACTTAGGCCACTTTCAAAGTAAACGGCTCAATTATTGAAGTTATCAAATTGTTTTCATAGGAATCGATTCGATAGACCTTTTTATTCAATCATACGTAAAGAGAATCGCAAATAATCCAAATAAATTAAATCTTGGCATTTTCATAAGACAATACATTCAAGCTAATTTTAATACTCGGTTAAAGTATTAGTAATACGAGAAAAAACAGATATCTAATATTGTAATTGTAAGCATTACAAACTTCCACAATCCAGATTATCTGAATATGTACATAAAATACGCAAACAATACATAATACACACTAACTAATTTTAATACTCTTTCCTAAATAAATTTTCTAAATAAGAATTCGTTAGAAACAAAACAAAAATGTAGAATAAAAGAAATTTATAATCGATTCTACATACCGTTTTCTATTTTTGACGTACTAATTCGCAAGGCAAAATGTAGAAAGTTCCAGACATCGTACTAACCGTGATTTCTTCTACAGATTGTTAGCAACATTCGGTTCAGCAATTGCACATCAAAACAGGAAAATCAGTGTCAGAATTGCGCGCAGTTATTGAAAACAGAAGATAATTTATTCATCCATGAAGGTGATGGCTACGCAGGGGATGATTGCGGAATATTCCGGACACCATTAAAATGAAGTAAATTATACAGACTTCAGTATAGGATAATATTTAATAATCAACCCGAACAAATTCGCGATTATCGTTTCTATAATATCTGTCAAGTATTACGCGCTTCGAATTAAACAAAATCTGATAAATAATTGAAATTCAGCGATTCGTTCAAAAGTTCTCGAAATCTACGAAACCGTATAATTTCTATTAACCCTCTATGGGCATGTGTAACTTTCAGGTCACATTTTAATTTATCGACATTTTACCAAATAATTATAGCTTTTTTCATGAGATGGCGCATAAATCTTAATTGTATAACGTTGCCAAGACAACCAATATTAATATTTATGACCGTTGCTAGGCTCATCACCCTGAATTAACAAAATAAATGTTGTGCAAACTGTATGCAGTAAAAATAAGCGAAACCATTTGATCCAATTGATATTATTTGTGCTTTTGTCAGTGATTACCAAACTAAAAATAGTGGACATAATAGCTCTGGGTTCGTATATCAATAACAACCTATTTGTTTGCATTTCAATTTTCAATTTGTTACTGTTTTTTATGATACAGTTTTGTAACTTTGAGGTTACAGTCGGCTATTGTGGCAGATTTCGGTACATTTAGGATAAAGCTTGTGCTTTCTCCTGTTTTCTGATTTATACATCATATGTCCAAAATATGAATACAAAATCAAATAGAAGTAACAGAGGAATTAGAATTAGGCGCATTAGGGGTAATAGAGAATAGAGAATTTTAGTGAATTTCAGTAGAATTCCGGTGCATTCTAGTAGATTCTGGTATATTCTGCGACATTGTGGTACATGCTAGTATATTATATTATATTGTAGTACGTTTTAGTGAATTCTAGTATATTCTGGTACATTCTACTGTATTATGGTATATTCTGGTATATTCTAGTATATTTTTGTATATTCTGGTATATTATGGTACATTCTAGTACATTCTACAGTATTATGGTATATTTTGGTATATTAAGGTGTATTATGTTGAATTCTTGTACATTCTTGTATTTTCTTCTATATTCTGGTATATTCTGGTATTTACTAGTACATTCTAGTGAATTCCAATATACTCTGGTGCATTCTAGTAGATTTTGGTATATTCTGATACATTGTGGTACATTCTAGTATATTATGTTATATTCTAGTACATTTTAGTGAATTCTAGTATATTCTGGTACATTCTACTGTATTATGGTATATTCTGGTATATTATAGTATTTACTTGTACATTTTAGTGAATTCCAGTAGAATTCCGGTGCATTCTAGTAGATTCTGGCATATTCTGGTACATTGTGGTACATTCTAGTGTATTATATTATATTCTAGTACGTTTTAGTGAATTCTAGTATATTCTGGTACAGTCTAGTATCTTCTGATATATTCTGCTACATTCTACTATATTCTTGTATATTCTGGTATATATTGGCATATTGTGCGTGTGCAGCGTTTTTGCATTTTTAGAAACCAACGGGACCATCTTGTGTAATTTACATTATTTGTGTTTCTATCTATGCTATTATATTCTATCTATTAAACAAAACGAAGCATACATAATAGCTTTGGATTTGCATATCAATAACAACTTATTTGTTTGCAATTTCAATAATCATTTTGTCACTACTTGTATATAATATAGTTTTGTGACTTTCAGATTACAGTAGGCTATTATGATAGAGTTTGGTATATTTAGGATAATGCTTGTACTTTCTTCTATTTTCAGATTCATACATCATATACCCAAAATATGAATACAAAATCAGATAGAAATAACAGAGGAATTAGAATTAGACACATTAGCGGTAATAGTTCCGATGATTCTTTATTAGATTCCGAGTCCGATGAAGACGTAATAGTATTTCCCCGACGACGGATAAATGTCATTGACAGTGACGAAGAAGTTAGTACTCAATCCTCGTCAGATGAGGAAGATGCAAGACCACAAAGAATTGTTTGGCAACCACTATCCCAGACGAATAATAATAGTTGTTATCGCTCTTGGAAAGGAGATTACCTTAATGTTCCCGAAGCACCCCATTCTCCTGTGACCTATTTTCGAAAACTATTTGACAAGGAAATTATAAGCAATATAGTTGACTATACCAATATGTATGCACTGCAATGTGATCAAACAAAGAGATTTCAAAAATACAATGTTTAACGTCAAGTGCAAATTGTTTTGTGGAATTTCACGCTTAAGCTTTTGTGCACAGAAGTGCAAACTTTATAGGCCGTTGTTACTTGAAAGTCACATAGTGAATATATTGCAATAAAATTGTTTAAACGGAAACATTTTTTTTCATTTGCATATATAGGTTTATAATTTCTGATTTTTCGGTCCCCCAATTTTTTTTGGATTGAAAACAAAAATTCGGACCATAGAGGGTTAATTTAAACTTATAAGTAGCTTTAAAAATAATTTTGTCTGCGTTCCTTTTTTTCGTGTTGTAACCCACTGTGCGACGTTGGGGACGGAAAGAGAACAGAAATAGAGGAGGAGAAGGAGAATAAGAAGAGGAAGAAGAAGAACATCGGAGAAACGGTGGAAGTGTATAGAGGAAAAAAGGCGGGAAATACCCTCGGGAGCCCTCGGCAGATTTATGCTGCCCCTGGCTGGTTGGCTTGCTGGCTGGCAACCTCAACGCCCGACCTTCATCCTCCGTCTCACCCCCGTCCTCTTCCTACTTCTAGGCCGCGGGGGTTACATCCTAACCAAAGGATCCTGCAGGATATTATACGATATGCACCGAAAGTTGATAGACGGCTATTACGTTCCGCTAAGACGAGCACACTACGTTCCACAGGCTTTCTTCATCTCTTTTTCTCAGTGATTTCTCGCTACGTTCAGCTTCACGATGTGATTTTTCGGTGGGAAAGTTCCCTTGGTCCTCGTCTATCGTCGAACCCGAGTCGTTCCATAGGATTTCCACTCGTTTCGGACTTTTTGTCTTTTACCGGGTCCGCCTGATATTCTTGGTGGGTCGCTCTTCTCAATGCAGTGGGTCGTGGAATAATGCTTTTTGCACTTGACGCTGCGGCAAGTCAATGGTGATTTAACCCTTTGACCGCCCCACGGTGAACCAGATCGAAAATTTTAGTAACATTTTACTCTGAAAGGAACTTTCAGTTTTCCAGTATTCAGTGAGCTCAAAAGAGCATTGATAATATTAAATGCAAATTGAACTTGCACCACACATTTTAATGTTCAACATTTTACAAACTTAATTTCAGAATAAAAATGTATATCAACTCTTTCGCGGTATTTTGATGATCCTGTTTAACCTTCTGTCGTTGTTTCTTTTTTACAAAGAAACGTCACTGTTTTTCGATACAAAAAAATCATAATGCTACAATTATTATACTCAATGTGTCAAGAACATAATCGTGAATGTAAATAAAAAAATTGTTATAATTTTTGCAAGTGAAGGAGGATATATTTTGTGTCACAAATCCGAACAAATCTCAATGTTTTCAGGACACTTTTAGTTTACGTAATGCACAAAAATTATTTCCCTGTTCGTCTATGTTTCTGAATTTTGACTGCGAAAATGTATTAATCAACTGTCCAAATTTACAAAGTGACAAGAATTATACTCTATATGCAGCAAAAGGAAAAAAATCGAAAAATGAAATCTTTAGCAACTATTTTAATTGATTAAATAAACATAAATTTGAAATATATTATACATTAAAAATAGATACAAATATTTCAAAAGGAAAATTTTTTAATTATTCTTTAATGCAAACCGCTCTCTGATACCTTTAATGGTTCAAAAGTTATACTAAAATGTCACTATAATTTCCGATACATTCCACTGCGACGCTATCACGGTTTAACTCAAAATCTCTGGATTCTCCTCCCTCAGTTGTTGAATTCTTCACAGGTAAATATAATATTCCGCTATTTCTAGCGTTTTTTACAAACCTAATAAATTTCGAAATAATGAATATTTTTCAAGCATTGAAGAGGTTCCGAAAAGAATCGTTTTAAACTATTATATATCGATTCCCAATGAAACAGTCACGGAGAGCCGAAAAAGTTTCATAACCGTTAGAAAATATATCGGTTTCAGTTTCAGTTCTTCAGAACCGATATCACATCGGATCCATTACTGTTATTTTTCGATTCTAGATTTCGGTTATGTGCTTCCGTTATACTTCGAAATTTTTACTGTATGCTTACACAATGTACACGAAATTAATATAAATCATTTCACGAATGTTATCAGACTATGATGTAAACAACGTGCAACTTGATCAGATTGCAGCCCGTTAGGTGCATATTTAATTGTTAACAACTAAAGGCGAATTTACACTCCAGCGCTTTGGATGTACATCATGGATGCATTAATCACACAAAACAAAATTCAATAAAAACAATGAAGCAAAATACGATAAGCACACAAAGCTTTATTCGTGTTAGAAACAAGCTTGAATCTATGATGTAAACAACGCGTAGCTCCGTTGATCAGATTTTAGCTAGTTAAGCGTATTTTTAATTCTTAACTAAAAAACGAAAATGAAAAGTAACTAATTATTTTTATTTCCGTCTTATAGAGTCGTAGAGAACCACCCCTCAAATTTTCTTCCATTTGTGATCGAACACCCTTCGGATCACAATTAACCATCGAAAGTGAACGATGCCGATGAATCTTTACTTGTTTAGATAAGTTTAGATTTGTCGCTGCCGTGCTACTGTTTTGCTGCGGATATGAATAATTCGGTGTACTCGTTGAAAGTAAAAATCGATTCTACTTCGTTTCACAGACGCCACGTAATGTCAATTGCGGCGATTAAAATCGTTGAAGAGAACCGAGAACCGTTTCGTATTTGCCGGAACAAAGTAATTCCGAAAAATAATCGTCAGCCTTTTCATACGTTTGCGTGCCATTAGTGCTTTCTATTGTGAACACTCGATACAGGCGTCGCGTATCGCCACGTGAAAATCGGTATTCGTTACGTCGGACTACGGGATGCGCGAAATTGACGGCGCAAATCTTGCGATAACGGCGTGCACATTATCATGACACGTTTCACTCGACGAGACACGAGCAACGGAAATGAGGACTTATGTCCAGCCGCTAGCTTCTATTTACCGCAATTTTTTTCCGGCGCACCGAAAAATTGGCTTCGCAACGCGCTCGCGAAACCGGAAATGGATGGAACGAAATTCAAGAGACTGAGGAATGCTTTAATTCGTTAAAAATCAATTTCAATGAGAGGATTCGTTAGTAAATCATTGAACGAAATTCACGGGTATGACTGGGATCGAAAAATCGAGTTTTCTATACACCGATTACACGTACCATTGAAAAATGTTACACAACAGGTTGGACAATTCAACATTGCTAGCAGGATATGACGGGAAAAAGCAAAATCCATGTTATGAATATCTCGTCAACGGAAAATCTTTTAAATCTTCCATTTTCCAATGTTTTTACAGCATATTTTATAAAATCACGGATCAACGGTAATTTTATCTCTCTTATCGATAAATATAATGGTTTAAATATTACACATCTGTTACGGATATTATTCAAGCATATATCTACCCAAAGAATTAATGTCATCTGTCTTGTAAAGGGTGTCCCAAAATTAACACAAGGTTTGAATTAAATAGAAAACACAGTTTTTAGTCTTTAGATTGTTATTTTTTCATTGAACCATAAAGTACATAGGATAGGGTTATTTATGGAATAACACATCGGGCAAATGGCCTCCATGGCTTTGCTGGCACATACGCACTCCTTTGTCGAAATTTTTCATGACCTTTCTGCATAATTGTGGCTGAATTTCGTTGATGCAGAGTTTAATTTCCTCTTGTAATGCACGGGTGGTTGTGGGCTTTTTGACAAAGACCTTTGACTTCAAATAACCCCATAAGAAGAAATCTAATGGTGTTAAATCACACGATCTCGGGGGCCAATTCTGATCACCCAAACGAGAGAGTACACGACCATGAAATGTCTCATGGAGTAATTGAATTGTTTCACTGGCTGTATGGCGTGTGGCTGCGTCTTGTTGAAATGACATATTGGCCACATCAATAGCATCGAATTTCGGCAAAAAGAACTGTGTTATCATGTCGCAATATCGAGCATCACTAACAGTTACTGCTTGACCAGCCTTATTATCAAAAAAATATTATCCAATGATGCCTCCAGCCCAAAATCCGCACCAAACAGTGACTCGTTGTGGGTGCATTTGTTCTTCGACAATCACATGTGGGTTCTCCGCACCTCAAACACGGCAATTTTGGCGATTAATAAAGCTATCAAGGTGAAAATGTGCTTCCTCGCTTAGGATGATTTTGCTCGAAAAATCAGCATTCATTTGTTGATGTTCAATAATCCATTCCACGAACTCTCTTCGCTGTTCGTGGTCATTAGGCTTCAGTTGTTGTGTTAATTGAATTTTGTAAGCATGAAGACACAGATCTTTTGTGAGTATACAGTGTAGAGAGATTCTTGAAATTTTCAAGTCTTGACTAAGACGCCGAATTGATGTTCCTAGGTTTTCATCAACACCCTCACGCGCTGCTTCGATATTGACATTTGAACGGCATGTTTTTGGACGACCGGTGTGTTTAGCGTCTTCAACTGATCCAATCTCCCTGAATTTTTCAATTAATTTTTTCACAGTTGACGAGGTTAAAACACTATTTTAACCATATTTTGTATAAAATTTTGGAACTGCGGCCGCCAAACTTTCATTATTTTTGAAATATTGTTCAATAATGTAAACACGTTGTTGTATCGTATAACGCTCAATTTTTAATAACCCTAAACTCTCAGCTGTCAAATTGTTCTTTTTTCAGGATTGCCAACAATTTACCGCAAAAATGGCGGCAAATTCAAATCTCGCGTTAATTTTGGGACACCCTTTACTTAAACATTTATTTTGTCGATTAGAATCAAATAGTGATCAAATTGAAATTTATTTTATTTCCCACGTGCTCCGCACAATTTCTAATCTACTACAGGATTGAAAACCGAGTAAAGACAGGATTAGTAAACAGGAACTGTAACGAGAGTTTATTAAAAATGGTATATGTAAACGGAAGCAATAATTTGTTCACCCTTTGCCATACTATGACGAGTCAGACTCGTATCGAAGATTTTAATAAAGTTTAATAAATATAAATATTATGCCTTTCTTTTTACTATAAAAGAAGTATAAAAGATATAAATTGTCGTTTTCCTTCTAAAAGATTTTTAGTGATAAAGGTGTCATAGTAACTTTAGTTGCAAAGAAAATGGTATTACGAGAGGTTAAAACAGATATTAGTTTTTAAACGATAAGTACTAAGTTTTATACGCTCATTTACCATTTATTCATTTATTTATCAGTATTGTTATAGCTGTATTGTTAGCAGTTATTGAACATCCATTGCTACATACAATGCTTAAAAATTAAATAAAATTCTTTCCGCCTTTCAAAATTGATTATGCAATTAATACGTGTATGCGTCGAACTGAAAATATGCGAATACTCTGATTCTCGCGATGATATCGTGAATAAAATCAATCGTTTTTCTTCTGTTTGCTTTAACGCTATAAATATACCGTATTACCTCTGCCTCGCGATTTTTATCCACTGTCCATTTTAACATCGAAACGATAGAAGAGTGTCGCGAAATTCCAATCGGTATTTGTTCTTTTTGCTATTACACTTCATACATCATGCAGTACGTGTCATGTCGAATAGTATCACATGTAGACATAAATATATCTCTTTCATTGCAAATACAGTAGCGTACAAATGTATCTGAACACCCTTTAAAAACGAATAAATTTTTAAAAATTAATCCAAACGACTTTGTGTTTCTTAAATATTAGAAGGATTAGTTTACTAGATTATGTACAAGTGCATACTTAAATGAATGCATGCAAAAGTCGGTGAGACAGAATCGATTTAATACAAAATTTATATTGCATTACAATTTGTATGATTATACTTCACGCTCACATGAAAGCAACTGTGTAATTCACACAAAGTAACATAGAATGAAGAATTTTTTAATTCCAAGTAATATATCGAACGTTCTAACTAAGAATTAACACATAAAGCACATTTATCCAAACCTGAGACGCGTGTACGCGTGTGTACTATATGATTATTTTTAATTTAATCCATCCAAAAACATTTAATAAAATTTTGAACATTTAATTCAGATTTTTATAGGGTTTACTTCAATTTTCACTGAGTTCGCAAATGATTGTAATCTCGAAAATGAAAATTGTCATTCACTTGCAGCACGTCACAATTAAATTATTGGATCCTCCTTTTTAACTTCGCATGAGATATTTCATAACACGTTTCAAATTTTAATACGTAGTTAGCTTACGTGATATCGTTTGAAAAGAAAGACATAATAGAAGATAATAGCAAGGGGTTAAGGTTGAATCGAAGAATTTGATTTTCCTTTTTTTTTTTTTTTTTAAGAATTAGGTTTGTTTTATTCACGGACACGGGAGAAACTGATCCAATGTAACTGGAAAACAAATATTGCAATATTTATTTTCAGAATAGTTTCACAATCCGGCTACTTTTGAGTGGACCACTCTGAATTTCACTGTCAACGAATTACTCATTTCGCGCGGTTTCGTGTTGACGCGAACACGGTCCGCACAATCCCGATTGTTTTTGCGAGTAATGGGACATCCATGGATTTCCGCGTGGCTTTACATTTCAGCGTTCGCGAACGCCAAGGAAGTCAGTCGTCTCGGGAAGCCAGTGAGTGGAAACATTTAAACGGGCCGCATCTCGACAATAGATATGGCGGGCCAGCAACATGGCTTACCGTAGGATTATACCAACGGGGTTTTGATCCGGGAAAACCGACTAGCATTAATACAATTAGCGGGGCTTTCCTAAGTACCGTAACGTGCTGTGGAGAGTCGGCCTCTGCCACTTGGACTTGGCCCAAATATTCGCGATACCGAGGCCAAGCCACCGCGGGGCGACCTGTCCACGAATTCTATTACCGAGCCGCTGTATTGTCCCGAATATGACCCGTTGCGCCCCGAATACTTTAGGGGCGTTAGTCGGTCACTGATTACGAATTCGGGGGAAATACGAAGAAAGACCTAAAATCGGAAGTGGCACTGGCAAAGGATGAAAGGCGAAGTGGTAGGCTGTGTTTTGAAAGGCAAGGTCGATTTTCGTGAATTTTCGATATGTCATACAATTGATTTTCGATCAAATTCTTCTTTCGCATATTCGTGGCGATCGGCTTTAGTTTCTGAGATACAGTTACTTCCACTAAACCCTTGACGTACAAATAAAATGGAATTTGAGGCGTCCAAAGAATGCTATTTAACTGACTCAACTGAACAGTTACAGTGGCTAACAAATCTGGCTTATCATTCTTTTAAAAAATGGTTCGGTTTCATTATGTTTGAGCAATGATTTGTAGATGGAAACTCGATCCATCCAATTTTTCTCTGTTAAAACATGAGACACCCAAACGTCGAGCTTCTTTTTCTATCCAGCCTTCTGCAAATGATCCAAAACAGTTCCCTAGCAATCTCATGACTACTTATATGCCGATCTTGCTCAACCATTTGTGTTAAGGGTTAAGACATTGTAGAACGCCTAACCACTTATCAGATTTTTAGGCTTCCTTATCGCTTTAGGTTTTGTTGGATTAAACGCAATGCAATACCGAGGAGCCACTAGGTGGATAAATTTTATTTTTGGAATACGACGTAGCGAACGACCCTGAAATCAGGTTGTCACTAGGATTGTTAGGAAGCCTCGTCACTTTGTGGCGGCTGTACTTCCTACTCTCGCCGGCAGAAGACCAGTAGAACGAGACTTTCCCGCTAGTTCCTGATTCGCCTTCAATTCATATACAATCGCTAACGAACGTATTCGAACGGTCAAATTTCTTATCTTTAGCACATGAAATATATATATTAATCCCAAATGTTTACAACAATTTAGTGTCTATAGCAAGAGTCCCAAGATTATGTTAGTAAAAATAGAACATTATTTAATCATATATACAGTATTTACAATACGTTTATTTGAAACACGCACCAGGCATGGATAACAAAAGTATTCGAACGCCACAAATATTGCTACGACCATATTGGCACTGATTACTTTTCTTAAACGACGTTCTGTATTATGTACTAGCGTTTTTGTGAAACTAGTTTCAAGAGAATTCCATATTTCAGTTATTCTATCCATTAGCATTTGTTTTGACGTAGTATGATATTTATTTAGTCTTTTTTCGATTTCTGCCCTCAGGTGCTCGATTGGATCCAGATCTGGGCTTCGTGGTGGAGTGATTAACGTGCGTGGTGTATTAGAAATAATCCATTCTTTCACGATCCAAGCTGTGTGCTTGGGATCGTTATTCTGTTGGAAGTCAAAGTCTTCTAGTAATCCCAGTTTTCTGGCAATATTTTCTAATTATTTTTCAAAATATCTAGATATTTATATTTATCGAGTGTACCATCGATGAACACTAATTTTCCAGTCCCATTAGCTACCATGCAGTCCCATACCATGATATTGCCACCTTCATGTTTGACTGTTTGTTTTAAATGTTTTGCTTGCAACTCTCTATTTGGTTCTCGCCATACATAATTCCGACCATCTGAACCGAAGATATTAAATTTCGATTCTTCTGAGAATATGACTTTGTTCCAGAAGCAATTATTTTTAGTAATATAATTTTTTGCGAACTGCAACCTCTTTCGTTGATTTACTTTATTAATGTAAGGCTTTTTTCATCAAACTCTGCCGTGATAATAATTGTCCCACAGTAATCGTCGACACAATCAAGGATGGACCTGTTTATCAAACATTTCTTCAACCATATTTGCCAATTTGGGAGCAAAAGTTGTAGGATCTCTTTTTATTTTGCGAATTATAGTTTTCTCTTCTCTGTTTGTGAATTTTTTCAAACGACCTAAACAAGCTTTATTAGCAACAGTTTCTTGTTTTTTCAAACTTCTTTATTATATAGTGCACTGTAGATTTACTCCCCTTTACAATTTTTGCAATCTCGTTATAAGATTTTCCATCTCTACGCAGCTTTAATATTATTTCTCGTTCACAGTTTTGTGTTCCTGACTTTTTCCTATTCATATTAGTTAATACAACTGTACTTTATTCTTAGTCAAATGATATTGCATGATCAAGTAAGTGTTCCTTTGTTTACAGTTGATACTAGTGATTACATTCAGCGTTGCGATATGCATAAGTAGAAACACACCAATAACTTTGAAGCGTTCGAATAATTTTGTTACCCATTCCTGGTACATGTATTATGTAAATATGTTATAAATATTGTACATATGATTGGATTATTTTGCAATTTTATTAACATAATCTTGGGACTCCTCTCTTGCTATAGACGCTAAATTGTTTTAAACATTTCGGCTTAACATACATATTTCATATGCTAAAGTTAAGAAATCTGACCGTTCGAATACTTTCGTTAACCACTGTATATGCGCGCTCGGAAACGAAACATTTCATTTCGAAATTTACATTGCATTGATATAAGCATTATAAACGGCTATGCCAAGCAGATAAAAGAACATTTTTTTATAACCCTTGGTACTCGATTCGAATCGAAACCGATGCACGATTTTCGGCGTCATCCAGAGACAGATCTTGACGTCTCGGAGACGTCAAAGTCTACAATGGTACATTAAATGGATGACGTCTAATAGACGTTATTGTATGTCAAAGGGTTAATGGTTGAACACAATATTATTTCTGTTTCTGTTGCTTTATCAAGGTCACGTGATTCTGATACGATGCCACTTATTGTACAAATATATTCGCCATTTCGTACTGTTAAAAACTACAGCAATTTTTTTTTCGAACAATAACATTTATTAATATAATATATTTTAACCCTTAGCACTCGAATGGCGTCTCTAAGACGTCACTACAAATTGCCATTGTATTATTTAACTAACAAAACTTGGTCAAGAAAACATGTGTCCGAAATAACCATCAGGTAAAAGTGCCACATTTGGCCATCCGCGTAGTCCGTCGACGCGGACTTTTCAAAACATACAAACTAAAAAATGAAAAACATACGATACACACGAAACATACAAAATACAAAAAGTCGACCAACATCCACCGTAACGAAACGGCGTTGCGTCGTCGATCGTCGTATCGCTTAAAACGCAGTTGTTCGATCACTCATATTAAAAGTAATCAAATTCAACAAACTTGATTGATTCGTGTAATCGTTCATCGGAGATGAATTTCTTGACTTGAAGTCGAGCGAACGAGAAATTATTTTTCAATTAAGTTGTCCCAGAGCATCTGACAGGTCGCTCGCGTCGAAAAAGTGTGCATTTTATTTTGTCTCCGACTATATTGACTTGTGTCACTTGTCGCAACGATATTCGCAAACCGTACTTCCTGACGGAGAAAGCGTGTGATTATGAAAAATCGTGCGAAGTATTACAGTAATTTCAGCATATTTTCTCCTGTCTACACTGTATTCGGGGAGAGAAGCAGAAATGTCGACTAACAATGCGTCCCTGTCAAATACGTTCGTTCGCATGGTCGTGGACAGTTATCTTATTGAACAGGCTAGCTTGTAGGAACCCGCGAACGTTTCAATTGAAAATCTATCGTCCTCTTGTCGTCTGGAACTTCTACAAGGATTTCATTGATGACAAGACACCAATACCTTTGGTACCTAGATGCCCATTCGTTTACGGTTTATAACAGACTCGATCAGCTTCAAAGGCAATTCCAGCGTAGCTCGGTTGGCCGACACCCTCAGGTTAGAAAGCATCAAACGACCCTGTGGATGGCCGGTCAACTCGGTCACGTTTCAAATCTACACGTTCCAGGGCAAAGTGAACAATGGCTGTAGAGAATCCCTAGACGACAACGTGAGAGTGGTTGAAATCGATTTTGCGTCGAGACATTCGATTTAAATACTACCGCGACTACTTCTTGTTTACGTAGACGCATGATTGATGCTCTTGCAAGTTCGTCGTCCGCTATCGGAGTTGTTGATCTTTTACGAAACTATGTTGGAAATATTTTCCGAGGGTATACTTACACGAATAGAGATACCCGTAACTTTTTACTTTTGATTGACTGGTTTTAGGGAACGAAACTTGCTCCGACACGGAACAATTGTTATGAAGCAAAAGCCCCACGACTAGTAGCGCGACTTCTACCATGTGGGTCTTCTTTGGTCGCGCGTACAGTCGCTTACGATAATATTCGGGCACTCTTTAACACTAAACCTACCATGCGCGGTCAAATGACCGTTTTTGAAATTTCGTTTAGAATTTCTCGTATACAACGTTACTGTATCACCATGTAGCTTATTGACTTTTCCTGTAATATACATACAACCCATTTTTCAATACTCACAACTTTCTTTATTGTTTACTTTCCGAAAAAAATTAATAGCATGTCTAGTCTACCACGAACGGTCATTTGACCATTTGAGAAATTCACGTTATTTACGACTATATTCTTCGGCAAGCGCACTCCTGAAATAGTTTTACGAGTCTACAATGTAATTGTGGATCTACAGTGTAGACAAACGCGCGATTGAAACAAATGCATATCGTTTTTTGTACAACAGTACGGTTTTGCGATCCGAACAGAGAGCATCAAAATTTCACAGTGTATAATAGAAATTATTACGTGGTATACGTGATAGTTTCGACAAAGTCAACAGACCCAACAATATTTTGTGGTATGGTTTACAATTGTTTTTTTTTTATTTCTGGTCTCAATGTTTTTGCCCCGTTTGATTTATATTTTTATATTTTAGTTTTTACTTTATCATTTGTATATTCATCCCCAAAAATGTCAAGACATTCGAGGAATATCAATTTATTAGACAAAATAAATAATATCGACGAGGATTGTTCGAAAGATGACCAAGAAGTTTCCGATATTGATAATGATACAGCAGAATAATAATTGTAACTTTGAAATTAGCAGAACCATATACGGGCCATGGGAGAAATATAACAGCTGACAATTTTTTTACAAGCGCGTCATTAGCGAGTAAAGTTCTAGCAAAAAAAACTACGCTTGTTGGAACTATCCGCAGAAATAAAAGAGAGCTACCAAAATTAGCGAGACAGGCAAAGGATAGTGTGACACGCTTCTCAACAATATTATAGAAATCGAATGATTTTATTCTTTCATTTTATAAAGCTAAACCCAATAAAAATGTATTGATACTTAGTTCAATACATTCATCCGTTGAAATTGAAAAAAGTGACGCCCGTTTACCAGAGACAATTAGATTTTACGATAGCACAAAATTCGGTGTAGATGTAACCGATCAAATGGCCAGAAAATATAGTGTAAAATCTAAATGTCAAAGATGGCCTTTACAGGTATTTTTCAATACCTTAAATTTAGCCGAGATAAATGCTTAGGTTTTATATAAATAAACGACGGGTGAAGAAATATTGAGGCACGAATTTTTATTTCAATTGGCAGAAGTGCTTGGGACCAAATACACTGTCCAACAAATCCAAACTTTTTTTCTGCCTTTTAATACCCACTATCCGAACCTTATAGAGCGTGGCTCCCCAAACACGAATCCGAAAACCGAATTGCTGTGTGACATCCAGTTTTCGAAAATCACGAGATTTTGTAAAGACGTGCGATTTTGATCATAAACCGAGCATTACGCGGAAACTAAAAACGTCAGATAGATCAATATTGGCTTAAAAGATGGAGGATGGGTTCCTGAACATATCAGTATCGATATTTATAATATTTGATGCTTCTAAATAGTGTTAAATGGCTGTCAAAGTTTAAAAAAATGCCCAAGTACGTGATTTCTACGCAACATTTTTGCATATTTATGAAAAGTTCTTTACCTGACACAAAAACTGACCACGGAATGTGATTCTGTAGGCATTTCTGAAGAAGAAATTATCGAGAAAAAGTGTCAAAGCGGTTTTAAAGTCGTGTAAATTGAGAAAATATCTATCGGCGACACGCGCACGGCGGTTTGCCGCCTCTTCGTCCATTGCTCGCTTAGCTCGTCTCGTCAGTGCCGCAGCTACGCGTGATCAACGCCGACAGAGGCATCTAATGGGGCACCCATTCTGTGTGAGTAACATTTGATCTTTTTTATAATATTTGATCTTTTTTATAACATTTTACTGTTCTATCTTTTTTTTTATATTCATGTGCATACTAATCTCCGAACTATGAAGTACTATGACGTACTTTTAAATCAATTTCAACGAACAACTGTTCCATTGAAAGTTGCTGTTTCTAAATTTTTGAAGTTTAACGTTGAAAGTGAAAAGAGGAAATATGTAGAATTTAATATTTCCTGTAATATACATCCGATGCACAAGAGGATTTAAATGTTTTATTTAACGTTTATACATGTAGGATCTCAGGAAAAAAGACGAGGGACCGCACCAGGAATCAAACCCGTGACCTCTCGGGTCGTAGCCGATCGACTACCCACTGACCCACGGAGCCCTCCTCCGAGCTCTTTTCCTGATTTCCTAACGTTTCTTTTGGTCTGAGGGGTCCTGATCCCACATACACATATCTTTTTAATCTCCACAACTTTCGAATATATCGGTCGCCATATTAGAAGCATCAAATATTATAAATATCGATACTGATATGTTCAGGAACCCATCCTCCATCTTTTAAGCCAATACTGACCTATCTGACGTTTTTAGTTTCCACGTAATGCTAGGTTTTTGCTCAAAATCGCACGTCTTTACAAAACCTCGTGATTTTCGAAAACTGGATGTCACACAGCAATTCGGTTTTCGGATTTGTGTTTGGGAAGCCACGCTCTACAAGGTTCGGATAGTGGGTATTAAAAGGCAAAAATCGTGTTGAACAGTGATATCAGAAGGAGAGACAGCTAAGCAAAGAATGTTCATCAAAAACAATAATAAACACAGCTACAGATTCTTCTGGACGGAAATCTTGTCAAATAAGATATTGTAAAGTCAATAAGACTAACAAAATTTGTATAAAATTCAAAAAATATTCATGTGGAAAATGTGCAATACAAAATGCTGTAATTTGTAAAAAATGTGCTGAAAATGCATAAAGGTAAATAAAACTTTCTAAATAGAAAAGCGGGGAGCGGGTTTTTATTGTAGCATCAGAAAAATATTTTGTTTACTATCCAATTGGCTAAAATCTCTTTCTATATTAAGATACATATGTTTTTTTGAAGCGGTCATTTGACCGCTCATGGTAGGATTAGGTATGCATGAATTGTCGGTACGTTTAGTGTTAAATCCAAATAACTGTTTTAAAATTGAACCAAACGACTTGACATTTCTGGAGCAACTAGATGCATCGATTATTTGAATGATATGCAAAAATAATTTCCAAATAATTCTAATTCGTCGAAATTACATGAAAAGATAAAACAGACATTTTTATTGTACAATAAATTTTCAAATTTTATTTTTGTTTGTACAATAACGCGAGTCGTATCAAACTAAATTTTTCTAATAATTTCATTGTTTTATATTTATTATCTTTAGTTTTATTAGAATTATAATAAAATTCGTAGTTGCAATGATTACGAAGCAGCAATAGAAACATTTAGTCGCATGCAAACGAAAGTTCGTTTGGAAACAAAGTTTCATTCATTACAATAGTTTCTTCTTGAAATCGATTGCTGCCCCCCCCCCCCCTAATATTTCTTAGCTATCGAAAAGAATAAGAGTAATTTTCAAGATACTCAAATTAAGTGGATCACTTTGCATGTAAGTTCTCTTATTAATTTTCAGAAGAAATAACTGGTAGTAGTTCGAAGAAGGATTCGTACATTATAGAGGAATTGCTCGAGTGTTTGTTCGACACAATTTCTTTTGTCCCACGAAGGAGTTTGATTGTGTTTATTGATGGATGTTATATCCGCGATAGTGTTTTCTATTTGCGGTCGATACGATAAGAAGCGGTCGGACTCTCGTGTCGTACGTGCACGTCTTCCAAAGACGAGGAACAGACGTGTTCTGATAAAGCAACGAGATTAGTATCTTTGCCGTAACAGGGGCGAAATGTTACTTATTTCGTGGCCCACATGCTGCACCGATTCCGAACGTGCCAGATTCAATAGAGACCGCGTCGTCGCGTTTCCGGCACGTACGAACCTAAGCATTGTTGATCAGTCGTCGTTCCTGATACACGGCAGATACCGTGAACAAAGTGAAATTGATTTCTATTCCATACCGAAATTTGACTCCAGACGCGAAACTTACGATAACAAATCGTCGAAGTCGATTAACACACTTTGGCTGCCGTGTCGCTTACATATGAGTGACGAAACTATAAGCTTAATCTAAATCGACTATAAGTAAGCTTTTTTTTTTAAATAAAAAAACATACTATTTTTTAATTGTATTGGTATTTTTATCTAATTATCAGGTATCATCTATGACGATTATGCGCGAAGAAAATACTGTATGATTTCTAAGATAAAATCCGACTAATCCAATACTTGAATTTCGTAATTGATTTATAAAATTGAATGGAAAAATGGAAATTTTATTTGGTAAATCGACACGATTGTTCTATCTGTTATTAAGTATACATTATAAACTAATTCATAGGAACGATATACCATGAATTTGTTTGCTTGGCGAAGTTCATACTTACTAAGGCGAGATAGCTTGTAGGCATCCGCGGTATTAATTACGTCTACGAAAGCCTGCAACTCAAACTTCCGAGTGCTGTTTTGGTTGTGGTTCAACATCGCATATTTGAAGGCTGACTGAACTTCGTCGGTGCCCTGCTCGAAAATTGCACCTGGAATCAGAAAAGATGAACATTCAGATACTACAATCGAAGAAAAACGATATCCTAAGCGATACACACAGCAATAAACACTGTACTTTGTATAAAACATCGACGCACAGCGATAAAACAGGAAATAAATGCATTCTGCATAACGAAACTTTAAGGCATTAATGCAATCAAATTTTATCAGTAGAGAAGTATTAAAAATAGATCGCAAAATAGTACTGTTGACAAATGCAGAAATATTAGAGCAAACTGTTTCTTTTTTAATTCTTTACGATTCACTTGGAAAAAATAATTGGAGGAATATATACTGTAACTATATACAGTCGGTGTGGAAAGTATTCGTACAGCGACCAATTTCAAATAAAACTGAGTGCGTAAACTTCAGTTATAAATTTTAAGCGAAAAAAAATGATTAATAAGTATTCCTGGGTATTTGTAGAAAAGATTTTGTGAAAACTAAAGTTTATTTTGTTCAAGATTAACAAAAATATACATCCAGCAATGAAAAACGTAAGGAATAGACGCACAGAAAGTATTTGTACAGTTATGAATAATGAAAAATAAACTATACAAATATAATATATTTTTTATGTTTTAATCATTTCTAGGAATGCCTTTGGATTTTATAATAGATTCGAGTCGTCTTGGCATGAAATTTACTAAGTTAGATTTTACAGACGGTGTTATTTTGTTCCACTCCTCTAATAAATCGATTTTTAAACTTTCTTTCGTTGAAATATTATGATTACGTATTTTTAGTTCAAGATAATCCTATAGATGATCAATGGGATTGATATCTGGTGATTGAGGCGGCGTTTGCAAGTATTTTGATGTATTGTATAATACCCATTGCCTTGTATTATATGCAGAATGCTTTCGATCATTGTCGTGAGTGAATAGAAAATTGTCATTAAGACCCATTTTATTTGTACTAGCATGCAGATGTTTTTTTCAAAATTCACTCCATTTGCACTCATACAACCCCAAACTAATACAGATCCACCGCCGTGTTTCACCGTCGGTTGCAAATTTTCTTTTCTGAATTGTGAATTTTTTTTCCTCCACACTGTAAATTTTTTTTTAGAGTCAAATATGTCGAATTTGCTTTCGTCAGTAAAAATTACTTTATTCCAATGTTCGATTGGTGTATTAATATGTTGCTTAGCGAATTCTAATCTTTTCTTACGGTTACTTTCGTTTACAAAATGCTTTTTTCGTGCTACTCGACCATGATATTCGCTACTTTTTAAATAGTCACGCACAGTACTAACTGACACACTTATGCCGTTGTTGTTTTTAAGTTTTGTTGTAATTTGTCGGCAGTTATACGTGGATTCTGTTTCACTTTACGAATAATTAGTCGTCGATCATACTCGTTTATCTTACGGAGACGGCCATTTCTTCCTTTATTTGAAACAGTTTTTCGTTCTCCGAATCTGTCAATTATACTTTGAATAGTAGACCTTGTTCAATTCACTATGGAAGACATTTGACTAAATGTTTTACATTGATTGTGTAATCGATTAATAATTTCTCGCTCTTCTTCTGTCGCTTCGTACCTTTTACGATCCATGTTGTAATATATTATAAATGTCAAACTTGCTTCTATTAGTACTCTGTACAAACTAATCATCTTTGTTGTTATTCGTCACATTCAGAAGGTCTTATTATGTTTACATGTCAAGTAAGCACAAGAAATGAGAGACTTACGAATACTTTCTGTGAATCTATTTCTTATGTTTATCTATGTTGGATGTATATTTTTGTTAATCTTGAACAAAATGAAATTTAGTTTTCACGAAACCTTTTCTACAAATAAGCAAGGATATTTATTAATCATTTTTTTCGCTTAAAATTTATAACTAAAGTTTAAGCACACAGTTTTATTTGAAATTGGTCGTTGCACGAATACTTTCCACACCGACTGTAGAAATTTGTTATGTATTCATATAATCATTTGTTTTTACATCAGCATTTAATAAACGTAGATACATTTACAATATATACCCATCCAATTCTCTTTTCAAAATGATCCTTAAACTATTTTACATGGCGAACGATTTTCTGATACGCAGTGTACATTTTTGTCTGTGACTCGCTGTAAATCCTTCTTTGTTAAATAACCTACATGTCGGAATCTATTGACATGAATGAGCGCTATTATCAGTTTGGCGGTACCCTGAAATAAAGGAACAGTACAAGAAGATTGAGAGTGAGCAGGTTCAGAGGCAGAGATCGATTTCGATTGTTTTTGGCTACAAAAACGAACGAAATAATCGAGGCAAAATAAAGTTTTCATGTTGTGCAAAAAGGAAACGAAACTAGAATTGTTCCGTTCGTGTCGAGGAACAGCCCGTTCGAAGGCATATCTTTGCAAAATGTCTCCGACGAGTTAATTAGAAAATCATGACAATGCCCATTCGAGTGGCACGTGAAAAGGTCGCATTGCCCTGCTATCGATATCGGACACTGCGCCATTTTAACAGACTTTTTCTTAGATTTGACGTGGGAACGTATTCAAATGCGAAAATCCAATTTTGATGAAACATGGGAACTTATAATTCTTTGAAAAATATTTGACAGATATTGTTTCTTTATCAGCAACCACCCATTTTGAAGGGATGAAAACAGCCCTCAAAATTGAAGGTCAAAACCATATTTTTGTGATATCTCGCAAACCAGAAGTCGAAAAAGTTTGTATTTTTATTTAAATTGTGTGTTTTCAATGGGAAATGTAGTCGCGCAAGAAAATATTAACAAAAGTTTTTCGTTTAAACAATATATTAAAAATTTGATTTTTTCTTAATCATCTGAACCATCTGAACATCTGAACATATTCCCCTGTGAGTTGGTTCATTTTAAATGAAAAAAGATGAAATTTACTGTATTGGGTGTCCATAATATTTAAAGAAATAAAAAGAAATTTTTTTTAGATATTTAAAGAAAAAGATGTTCTGAACGATGACCCTGAGAATATATTTCAAATCCAAACGAATTGGTGAGAAGTCTCCTTTACTAGGTATTTACCGCCATCTTTAACGTTTGGCAGTTTCAGTGTCGAAGTTTCTTTTGTCCGCGAGTGTATATCGATAACGAAGAGGAGGCGTGGTATGCAAGTTCTCGCAAATTCTTCGGCCCCGTAGAAAATACGATTATTCCATGTATGGCCGCGAAATAGGGTGTAATAATCCAACGCAGTACGATCGCATAGTGCTCCGTTTGCCAGTGGCCCTGATGTGGCACAGTGGTACGAGCCAACGTCTGCACCGGCACTGTCGGCGCACGACCCTCGTGTAATTACGTCGATCCATTCCATGTTAATAGTCAGTAATACGTGCTGATATTAATACTATCGTCTATCCAATAGTTTACCCTAAACTATCAGTATTACCGACATTCTGTTCAATTTCTGATTCTATTATCCATCAATATCTCAAACGGTTCACTATTGCTAGTAGCAATTACTGTAGACATTTCGATGGTCCTTGAAGACATTGTTGGTTGGCCAAAAGACAGAATCGTCATCTTTGTCGCGAGTTGGCCAACGATCATACCCGTAGGGCATTATGCCACTATACTGCGAAAGGTCGACCGAGCCGCTAACATATTATTCTAATCTTCGTTTTTACGGTCCTGTAAGATCTTGGGAAAAAGAGGGTATTGACCACAGCGTTTCTCGAACCTGCGTCTTTGAGACATGTAGCTGACCAGCTTCAGCATACGCTCATCCCTCCGAAATTTTCTTAATCTCCCTTGATTTGGGGAATCCTGATCCCACACTCGGCTATCCTGCAACGACATTCGCTCTCGAATACCTGCCACAGAGGCGTCAAGTACGTACAATCGTTCGTTGAATTCTGTTCGGACACAAAATTATTTAAATTAAAATATCGTTTACGTATTTCGACGGTTACTTATTGTTTATCTTCACAGTACGTATCGTATAAAAATTTCATGTGGTACGCGTGAGATGTCATGCGTAGCAGAAAATTAAAACGGCTGACACGGCTAAATTGTTTACTATTTTGGGTCTAAAAAATTAGTAATTATAATTTAGACATTCTGAAATAAGAATGAACAACGTTTTTATTAATATTATTATCGCCGCGTAGTAAAAAAAAATCAGAAATTTTGTGCTCTCTGACTTGTACTTTCATTTCTGATCGCGCGCCAGGCCGGCGGACGGTTCGAGCGCGCTCGACCGAGCACGTGGTAGTTCGCGCGCTTTTCTCCCATTGGCCAGTGATTTTTCGATCATAACTCGTAAACGAAGCCGCAGATTGAATTTTCGCAAAGGAAAAAGTTGCTTCAAATGACCTCAGAAACCCCTCATTCCCCGCTGTTATGATACTTTTGGGACACCCTGTATAGAGCACAACATATAATAAAATCCACCAATTTGTAAGGTTATTACGGCTCTTTAGGTTCGGGATTTCGAAAAATGCGCGGTGTAAATCGTACAGTTCGCTGTGGCGCGCTCAGTTGGCTAAGTGTTAAATAATTTAATGTGAAATTAAGTTTCGTTTTTTGATTAAAAGTTAAGTGTAAACCTAGAAATTCAGACTAATGAACGCTAAATCTTAACTTATTGCAGATCTCAAATTAACACGATAAACAACAGACGCGAACTAACATGAAACTACGAATATACATATAAGAATGAGTAACATTATCGAATTTTAATAACGACTAGCTTCTCAGGCATTATAATGGCGTTCGTTCGTTTTATAGGAATTAATATTAGCACACTTTTAAATGGACATAGCGAATTGTGTAATAATTATAAGCGAAGCAGTCGCTATGCATTGAATAAATAATTAATTTTATCAAACGACTGCTTCGTTACAATTTCATGGTTCGCATTTGATTTTCTTTTTTAAATAACAGAAGAAAGTAGGAGAGATATTTTTAGAGTTGCCGGAAAATAAGCAGCGGCGTCCCATTGAAATGATTTTCTTTATGATTGCGGAAATCGCGCCGCTGAATTTTACTTTATTTTAGGTGTTTCTGTTTCTTTTCAGAATGAGAGAACTTTTCACGTAGCTGGGAAGGTGTGCGCCGTAACGTTACGTAATATTATTCCAGGATTTTTCTTATTTCTCAGTCGGTTTCTTTCGCGCCTGGGCCACTGTTAGAGGCACGTTCCGCTTTTCACAATTTCTCCCCGTCGCTGGGAAGCCGGGAAATCCTTAAAGAATCGCGTATCACTGCAAAGCGAATCACGTAGCTTTATAAAATCAATCGTCAGGCATGCTTCCCTGCAACGTAAACAGTCAACAATCCCGACATTTAAACGCTGCTGCCCATCTCTTTTATTATTTTATAATCTGCCAGTGAATATTTATAATCTAGGACAAATTACAGTTGGCTTGCAGTGGGTGCACGAAATATCCGTACACTTTTTAAAAACGAATAACTTCCTGAACATTCGTACTTTAACCCTTTTCGGACGTATTAAATTTGGGCATGGGTGTCGTACTGGTCGGAATTAATTTCCGTTGAAATAGCAGTGACACATAACATGCAAAATTATTTGAAGAATAAACAAGATTCATTAATTCGTTCAGCCTTTCGTCTGTATCCGAGGTCGATGGTCTTCCTGGGTTTGACGATGCTCCATCACGAAAATCACCTACAAGTTGGTCCACCAATTTTCGGACGAACATGAAATGTGACATGGGCGTCCTGTTATCTCTTCTAGCTGTCACCTTATATAATATGTAACTATTGATTGCACAAACTTCTAATCCCCAGAAAAATATCTTTCTCCACCATTTGCAAGATTTTCTCATGAAACAATATGAACTTGCTAATTGGTCAGCCCTGTCAACACTTCCCATATTCATATTGTAATTTATAATAACATTGTCTTATCAAAATTCTAAGATTAAATTTATTTAGACTCTTTACGATTTTCATTACAATTCCTATGAAGGTAATCTTATGACTTCAATAATTGTAAAATAAAAAATTTAAAAAGCGTTATTCGATCCACTCGGGCAGGTTTAGTGTTAAATATATGCAAATTGCGATGCAAGCATTGCAACAGAATGGCTCAACAATGACAGTTCCAAGGAGTTGCTTAAACGAAGAAAGCAATAATGAAATTTATGCATCCTTAAATTTTAGTCCAACGTAGTATTCCCGATCGAAATAATTTTTCCATTAAGTATAACACTTCATCGAACAAAGTGTATCATCACATTTAGAAAAAGCGCTCTTTTTATTTGTCGTGTAATCCATACCAATTGCAACATTTTCAAGATCCTTTTCCGCATACCGTTTAGTAAATCGACGCATCTAATTGCTAAATAAAAGTCAAGACGTTCGGCCGAATCTTAAAAAAGTTATTCAGATTTAAACAGTGTCCGAATACTTTTGTGAGTTACTGTACACTACTCGTATCGAAGTGCACTCTGAAAGTTCGTTTAATTTTGAATTCGTTTAGTTTAGCAGAGAGTTTGTTACATTAACATGAATGGGAAAACTGAAAAATAATTGATCGGCGCCATATTACTCTTTCGCTCTTATCTGGCTAAAGATCTACAGGGCAAAAACTGATCTAGCCGTCCAATATTAATTTGGCGGATGGTAGCATGACAATTCAAAAAGAGTATCGAAGTATTCGTCGATAATCCTATATCGAGACTCACGCGCGGCTGGAGTCTTACCAACGCACGGAGAACGGACAATTTTTCAACAATTTCAAAATAGAAAAAGAAAGATATCAGGAAAGGGTACAGCGATCAACACCTAGTTTCTCGTAATTTCTTAGCGACAAAATATCCGCGGCTCCCCTAATCTGTTTGTAATTAAGTCAGTTACCTTATTATCTCCTATAATACGTCTGTTTCACGTTCCATCATTTAGAACTGATTCTCTCGCGCCTCATTACATTAATTGTAAACTGATACATGGATGAATTCAGTATAAGATTAGCACGGTTTCTTGTTGTGGTGGCTGAGAGCAGACATACCACCGAAACGGTAAAAAGGCTTTGGTGGCTGAGCGTAGACATACGATCGCAAAGGGTTAATATACAGTTCACTATTCTTAAACATTCACACGAGGTTAATTGAGCTTGTGAAGATCGCGGTACATCGAAATCCCTTTATCAAGGATATAGCGACGTAACAAGTTGCTTGGCTCGACTTTAACGAGTTAACTGTAATTAGCGAGTATACTCGTCATGGAGAAGTGGCACAATTTTGTGTATACGATGATTATACTCGTCATGCGTATAAAGTAGTGACCATTGGCTATTTAAATTGTAATTTTTAAGAAAAACATATTCTCAAATTTCAAGATGTTTAGAATATTTTGAGGCCATGGCGGAATAAAACAAGCAAATAAAAAATATAAATAATTTGAGATGAATTCATGCGTCCCCGTATGCACCGGCTGAAACAGCTTGCCAGTTCTCATAACGAATTTATTTATGTACGATGATAACGTTTTTTTAGATGTTAGCCTAAAAAGGCAAAAGTCAGAAAGTTGATTTATAATAGGGTTCCTTCAGGTATGGTTAGTCATGGGGCTGACTAATAATATTTAGTTTTTATTGCGTTTTTAGTTTAATATGTATGTAATATATGTGTATGTTAACCAAATAAGTAAATATTAGTAATAAAATTGTCAATTATATAAAATAAACCCATCTTTTTGATCCAATATCTTACCAGCACAACTTACTCTGTGATTGACGAGTATACTCGTCATGGCTCGATTCTGGCGACACAAAACGGTGCGCGCTCTCAAACGAGAGCGCCACAGTTAACTGGTTAAAAAACTTACCTCGTTTCAAAAAGAGTTCCGAGTATTTTCGTCGCTGATTGTACATGAGCGAACTTCGAGAAACCGTGAATGCATCTGTATTAGGGAAATATCGGCATGATTCAGAATTGACCCCGGCACAGAACTGCACGCTTTAGTGCTCGGATGATTAATACAGAACAAATTAATTGCATGTTATGAAATTATTATATATTCGAACGAATGCAGAACATGAAAATGATATTTTGAATTCGAGTTTTACACGGGCAGAACGATGGTAAACAAAGAAATGCTGAATAAACGCTAAATAAATATAACGATTCAACGATGAATACGGGTTTTTAAAAGCGGACGAATTCCATTAAAGATGTTTCTTTAAATGCAGATTATTAGGCACGAATTTACCAAAATCTGAAGCAGCTTCAATCCATAAACGCTTGATTGTCGTAGTACAATTTCATCCTCGTAACTCATCAAACTTTTCCCAACTACATCATTCCGAACTTATCCTTACGGATTAGCGATGTCTTAATCTCAATTTCCGCGTGTGCAATACACAGTATGGGAAGTTGTGAACATAATATTTCAAGTGGTTGTATTACGTACAGTTTAACGTTGCTTATTAAAATGTCACTGAACATTAAGGATAAACATCGATTTCGCTACTTAGTTTATGCGTAATTTTACGCGGTAGCATTTAACATAATTAAATGCAGGTATTCTGTAATCGATAGTGTGTCTTGACAAGATCCAGAAGTGTTACCGAGGTTTTGTTTGATGACACATTCTATATGCGTTGTAAGAATTATGCGAGGAACTAAATACAAGTAGGTAATAGTAATAGATTAAATCTAGAGCTTTACGCATGTGACAAAAACTTCCGACTATAACGAATATAACGAACATGCAGGCGACAACGAATGGCAACTGGTGTTGCTTACTGTGTAAATGCAAAGAAAACTTTAACTTAAGCTTAAACAAAATTTGTTTCCGTAGACATGAGATAAACAAATTACTCGCGCGCGTTAAACAATTCATGAGCAGCTATTTGCTTCTAGAAATGACGTCCATCTCATGCAAGTGGGTAACATAATACCTTATCATCTACTCTTACTGATAATACCTTATCATCTACAAAAGACAACCTCGAATATACATGCGTCCCAAGGCCTGACAAAGATACTAATTAAAACGTCTGATAGACTTTAGATTCTGGTATATTCTTGTATTATCAGGTATATTATAATGCATTCTAGTACATTCTTGTCAACTCTTGTACATCCTGGTACATTCTATTATAATACTGTATGTTTTAATATGTTATGTCATGTGTTGGTATATTCTGCTTTATTGTAGTATATTCTGAGTGTTATTCTAGTATATTCTTGTTTTTACAAGTGTATTATGATCTATTCTAGTACATTCAGTCATTTCTTGTATATTCTAGTGCAATCTTGAATATTCTGGTATATCCTGATATGTTATGTCATCTGTTGGTATATTCTGCTTTATTGTAGTATATTCTGAGTGTTATTCTAGTATATTCTTGTTTTATCAGGTGTATTATGATCTATTCTAGTAAGTTCTAGTAATTTCTTGTACATCTTAGTACATTCTATTATAATAGTGTATGTTTTGATATGTTATGTTATGTGTTGGTATATTTTGCTTTATTCTAGTATAATATGGGTGTTATTCTAGTATATTCTTGTTTTATCAGGTATCTTATGATCTATTCTCGTACATTGTATACTCTTGTATATTCTGTTATGTTATGTCATGTGTTGGTGTATTCTGTCTTATTCTAAAAAAGAAATCGAAACCCAGACGTTCGCATCATAAGTCGTTTAATTCGTTTAAAAACTCTTGAAAACGCTATTTGAGTCTTATCACAAATTATTGTTACATGTTTTAGTATTACTGATATTCTGTAATAAATTATGGACATCCTGTGTGGAGCTGACGTGCCTACTTTTGATTTTAGGGTGTAAATTTTGAACGCGCGGAGATGTTAAAATGCAAGGAGCGCATCGTAGAATTTTTCCCCGTTTATGTCTCGTCGCAGAAATAAATTTTTGACTGTAGTAGAAAAGCTTGTGCCTGGAAATGCATATGCTACGTACACATATCGCATGATCTTCATGTAGCGTGAACCATATAATATACTCAATCCTACTATTTTTATTTTTATTTGGAGTTTACAGGCAATTCCAGTCAAGTTCCAACAGTATTATATGTAATTTTGTATTTGTAGTGTTGGAGAGAGGAATTTGTTTATTCTGTACCCTATTTACGGGCGCACATAGCATAAATTGCATACATAATTTGACAAGTTTAATCATTTTCTTGCACCGCTGAACAATGTCTGCATTGAATATGGAACATATCTGTGGAATACCGATTAACAACTATTGAAATATAAACGGAGATTCTGAAAATATTTATCAGTGAAAATGGAACAAAGTAGATCAGGGCAGGGAACATTGATTAATCATTCTTTGTATATTTTACTATACATTCTCTATTATATTTGTAGATGGGTGCATTAAATGTTTTTTCTTCTTGAAAACATGATTGCATATCAATGATCTCATGATATGGGTTCAATTAAAGAGTAGAGGCTGTTGTTAGTGAAAATTGGTCGAACGAAAGTTTGCCAACATTAAAATATTGTTGCAGACATCAGAAACTACAATAAAAAATTGTTATTATATTCCTCATTAGTTTGTTTATTTTCTTAATCATAAGTATACTTAATTATAAGTTTGTAGCCTAGAGATTTATTTATTTGTTTAAATTGTTCTATTTTACAATCTAAAGGCATAGTGTTACTCTCGCTTTTAGAACACCAGTATGTGGAGGTGCTGTTCATGAAGTATAACAAACCTTTTTGGGTTTCTTCAGAATGGGCCTTTGCTCTTATATTTTAATTAAAATTTGTTGATGTATCTAGTAACTTACATCACAACACATACACGCCAAAAAAGCCCCTGGAAGTGCGGCTGAGAGAGATGTCAAAATCCTTGCTTTTTCGATAGAAACGAGATAGCTCGATATTTTTTCAACAAAGGTTGAAGCTGAAATGTTGCAGAGTAAAAATATTATAAAAGTAGCGAAATAGACAATTATTCAATTTTCAATATGTTTTCGTCACTTAAGTCGCTGTTTTCTTAAAATTCGGAAGTTCGTGCAGTTACTAAAAACACCAAACGACTAGAATTTTCAGAATTGTCGCCGTTACATGCATTCAAATTAAACCTAATGTTAACGTAAAGTTCATTTTTTGTGTTTGCCTGTGCTACTTCTTGAAACTTTTTCATTTTTCAACACTTTTCTTGAAATTTGGCTGATATCCAAAAAGATAGGAATTTCATTCTACTGCGCGACAGTAACGCGTCAGCTTACTTTACAGACGATCCGGGTTCAAATCCGACTTAGTTATGGTGATCACTTTATTTTATCTCTAATTTTTATCGTAAAAATGTTATTATATTGGGTTGGCAACTAAATGATTGCGGATTTTGTCGATCGATGGTTTCAGTACATTATTTTGTCTTGTCAACGTGTTCAAAGCATCTAACGTATATTGTTTTCTTGTTGTTTGGACTTCCATCTTTAATCACTAGTCAGAAAATTGTATAGTTTATTATTTAGTTTTGCCTTTATTCCAATTTAAAAATGGAAGAACAAAATGCGCATTTTAGACATATTTCATTGTATTATTTCTAAAATGGCAGGAGCACATTGCATGCGTACCAGAAATTATATGTTGTATATGGGAATGAAACCTTGAAAGAAAGACTGTGTCAGAATTGGTTTGCCAAATTTTGTTCCGGTGATTTTTCACTAAAAAATGCGTAACGATCTGGCCGTTCAGGTAAAGTTGACGAGAGCCGTATTAAGGCCATTATCAATTTGGATCGTCATAGCACAACACGTGAGATTGCAGAGAAGCTCGATATATCGCATACATGCATTAAAAAAGAATTGAAATAGCTTGGCTATGTTAAGAAACTCGATTTATGGGTTCCCCGTCAACTTAAGGAGATTCATTTGACGCAACACTTGATAATGCAAAGCCCCACACATCTTCGGTCATTCGTCAAAAATTATTGGAGCTAGGTTGGGATGCGTTGTTGCATCCACCATATAGCCCTGACTTTGCGTCTCCAAACCGCCATTTATTCCGTTCCATGCGTAACCCCTTAAATGCTAAAATTTTTAATAACGCTGATGACGTAAAATCTTATTTTATTCAGTTTTTTGCTGGCAAAAATCAGAAGTTTTATAAACACGGAATTATGATGATGCCTGAATGATGGCAAAAGGTCGTCGACAAAAACGTGCAATACCTAATTTTATAAAGTTATATCTTCAAGTAAAAATTTCGAATTTTCCTTCTTATTTAAAATCCGCAATCACTTAGTTGCCATCCCAATATATTAAGTATTATGTATAATCTACTGTAAAAACTATCGTAAAAGGGTAGATCAGAGTAAAACTGAGCGTCTCATTCGACCTTTCGCATTATAGTGATATTGGCCCAGTTGCGAAAAAGGGTGCCAATTCTAAGTGTTGGCCGAGCAATACTGTACCCAAGGCCCATCAGAATACCAACAATAATTGCTACTAGGTCTCTTCCGGTGTCTTCAAGAAAGCCAGAAAATCTTGTAATGAGTCCGAGGAGAAAACGGTTGGGCGAACGAATAAGAAGCGCGTCGAAGGAGGCGAGCGTTGAAGTGGAAACTCGACTCGTCTGCATTGATATTGCACTCCCTGGTTATACAGAAAGGAAGCAATAGCCGTAGTACGCGTACCCGATACGCTGGGTACTTTTAAATACTAGTCTGGATACCCCTGTTTATCTCGGGTAGCGTTGACCGTCACCATACGGAATAGTCTTCGCCTTAAGAATTGTTGAACTTCAAAATAAAAATATGCTTCACTGTTTATTTTGTACAGTTTGCAATAACTCAGTACGCAATTCCTTATTCTACATTTTTTAACCCTTTACAGAAAAGGATTTTTGGAAATATCCTTTCCAGAAAGCCAAATCTTCTATTAATGCTAAATCTACCGAACATTAAAATTTGTTGGTGTCATTGTTTTATAAAAATGGCAAGATTTAATTTATTTGGATTATTTGCGATTTTCGTGGCAAAGTATAACCGAGCAAAGAGATCAATATAATCGATCACCTATGAAGGCAAGTTTATAACGTCCATATTTGTGCTCATAATTATGAAAGTGGTCTAAGTCATATATTTCTTGTTTAGAGATATTTCATTCGGTAGAAAGGACTAACCATATACCAAAAATTTGTGGTCTATCGTTTCAATATTATTATTTAATGACTGAGCAATTTTCATCCATGTCAATGCTACTTTAATGTTACGATTTTGGGCTGAACAAACATCACTGTATGATATTACGTGCTTTTATTGTCATTTTTCGGCTTATTATGTAGTTGAAAATCGCGCCAAAAAGGGCTACGTGCCACTTTAAGGTTATGTTTATACAACTTCTTTAACTTTTTGACTTCGACCACTATCATAATTAACACTAAATGAATTCCATATAATGTTGAAATTACAACCACTATCTAATGGTTCATTTTTTACAATATCGTAAAAATTACATAGAATTAATATTATTTAAAATAATGAAGTATGCAGTGACTGATAAACTCATTTTTTTTTATTTTGACTTAGACCACTTTCATAATTATGGGCTCATTTGTAAAACAAAAAATCTGAAAAATATTATTTGACCAGCTATGGTAGATTTCGTGTTAACCCTTAGCGGCCGAGAACTTTTTCGTAATACTCGCCCATAACACGAGGGAAAGTTAGCAGGAAGAATATGTGTAATACGGTCGTGTTACACTTGTTACAACAACTGTAATTCCAGAAGGCATAGATAAACTTGCAAAGATTGCGAGAATCGCAACGAATCTTTCTACGATGAATATTACTCGGCAAATTACAAAATGTACAGAACAAATTAAACAACGGTGGATAGATTTTCAACAATTTTTCTACTGTTACTTTTACCGTCTATTTATTAACTAAGAACATCTATTGAATAATTGCATATTGTCCATTTATTTAATTGCAATTCATAAACTTTCCACACAGCTGTATTGCTAGCCCACGCGTCAATTATGATCCACAGTTACCCCGGTATTCTTAGTTGTGAAACGACTGTTGCAAACGTTAACATCGATTTCCTTCCGGTTGATGAAACAACTTTTTCAACGGTGAAATACAGAATTCGATTGGAAATTAGTTAAACGACGGGGATATGAACGGGTTCGAGGACATTGCATCAGCGTCATAAAAAAATAGTGTTACGCAAAGTCTTCAATGGAGGTCCAGTTTGAACAGAAATGTTGAACAGGAAAAAGACAATAGCCGAAGCACGCGTACCAAACACGCCGGGTACTTTTAAATACCCAATCTGGATACCCCTGTTTTTCTCGGGTAGCGTTGACAGGTGGGGCGCCGCCGCGCGTCTATTGATTGGTGCCCAGTCCCCCCACCACAACGGTCTCACACTCACATCGATTCCTCTCGCCCTGCACCCCTGCAACTCTATCCTTCAACCCTATCCCACCTCCTTCGACCTAGCATTTTCTGTCTGCAATCCTTACCCTCCTTTTTCTCGGTCTTTCATATTTTTCTTTCACCTCCGTGGTTCTCTCTTTTCTCTCTCCACCCCCCTCTCCCCTGTCTCCTTCTCTCTCTCTCTTCCATGGTTGCGTTTAGACATCGGTATTCGTTTGTTTCTAGATCCTTGGCGCTTCTTGCATTCCTCGGTTCGAGCTTCTTCAGCTCGTTTCGGTGTCGTTTTTCAGAAACTTCGAGCGATTTGTGCTTTTTTTTCTCCCTCCCTCTCTCCTCTCTCCTTTTCTCTCATACCTTTTCGTCTCCTCTCTCTCTCTCTCTCTCTCTTTCTCTCTCGTCTCCTCTGTTCCCGCGGACGGCATTTGTTACCGCTCTCCTAGATATCTCCGAGAGAACGTTGGAATTCGTACCGTAGAACCAGTCCTTTTTCCGGTCCTAGAATACCTTCCTCTGGTTCTGGTCACTAGTAGTACCGCGGACCGCCTTCACAGTTTCGCTTTTCTACGTGGCCCCTCTGTTCCGTAATTTATTTCAATTGTTTCCTGTTGGTCTTTAACCGGCCTGCTCCGCCGACCGCTCCCCCTTGTCCATTTTGCTACTGTCGTTCTCTCTTTGAGCCAATCAACCGACGATCCCTGCATACCTTCTGTTCGTATCGCGTTACGGCCTGGATGGTGGTTCAGTGTCGCCGAAGGTCGTAAATCTTCGTCTCAAAGTCGTCCAACACCGGCCGGGAAAACCCGCGCTCCCACTACCCTTAACGCTCCAAGCAAAGGACGAAAATCCAGTACCACCATTGGCCAATTCCTGGTCAGCAAAAGTAATATATAAGCAGCCAATGTATCCATACAAATCAGATTCGATCAAACAACTCATGCTGAAACTTGTACAGTAAAGAAACGCAGAATAAAGTTCAACCAAAACCTACAAGTTGATCATCTCTCACGAGTTAAAGTCATTTAGTCCCACACCAGTGGGCGGTCCTTCGAAGTCAGTAGGCACCAAGTGCAATATTCAGAGGATTTCGTTCGATACAGTGAACGAAGCCTTAATAACGCGAGTTCGAAACGATTACCTACAATCCTTTCAATGATAGGGATGATACTTTGTAAAAATGACTAGATAGTTCTCACAACGCACGTAATTCCATATTTTAAATACAAACAGAACAACTTTGCAACAATTAAAGGTGAGGCGTCTTGTCGATAGGTGTTTTAGTAATTCTCTTCGAGAGACGGTTTTGAAGTAAAGTCGAGTGTTACTGTTTGATTACAAGTAACCTCGGTGTAGATGGGAATGTGACATGATCCACACGGATTCGCGGATTTTACATTTTCCGGGGTTGATGAGGGAAACGATCACCTTAGATGATTGGTTTTAACATTGCGGAGGAAGGGTAAGGTGATCGCCCTGACCGAAGTCGACTCGAAGGTGCAAATTGTACCTGCGACTGACGCACAGGGAATCCGCGAGTCTCGAGAGTCGACCGTAGCAGGGAATAAACCTGGAAAAGCATCTCGTCGTACAAAGCGGGCGAAAACAATTAGTTATTGATGGTGACTGGTGGCCAGCTGTGGGCCGCAAAGAAATAAAGTACTTAAGATTCTAAGGGAAGAAATGGCTTCTCGAAGAATTGCTTGCTACGACGTGGTGTATTGTATGATGTGCTTACCGGACTAATGAAATCGGTAAGCTAAATGGTGTCAGCCGAAAGATAATGGGCTTTGTCGACAGTCGAGATTTTCTATAGGTTTTAAAGCTGAACACTGTTTTTTAACGAGTATGACTCGTGATGAAGATTTTAGCCCGAACATGAATAGCACGAGTCAGACTCGTGAAATGAAAGTCGGGCCAAACGTAAATATCACGAGCCAGACTCGTAAAATGATTTTTTTGTCAGTTACAATCGTGATTTAGTTCTTACCAGTAAGCCACGAGAGTTGATTACGATTCTTATTAATCTACGTTACAAAGCAGTTTAGTTATTGAAATTTAATAAACCTCTAGATTGTATGCGAAGGTGTCACTTCTGTGATACCTTCTTCTCAGCATACAAGGATTGTCACTGAACACTTTGGGTCGCGTAATAATTACACGATCGTAGTGGTTGCGTTTTTCTTTATTTTCACTCCGTAATGTTCGCGATTTCAATGTTTCGAGTTCTGTTCTGTTCGCGGTGTCTGTATTCGTCTATTTGCGATTTCTTGATAGTCTTGTTCGCGATTTCCGTGTTAGTCTCTTCACGATTTCTGAACAGTCTCTTTGCGATTTCTAAATAGTCTCGTTCGTGATTTCTAGATAGTCTGATGAGTCTTGTTGCGTTCTGTCCGTCGTCACCTCGGTTTTGTCATGATTGGTTGAGGGTAGTTTGAGGCGGAGGAATTTAGCGTTCTTTAATTGGTTGTGGAAATGATGGAAGGCGTGTCTTGAAGGTGTAAGCCTGAAGGAGTATACCTGAAGGAGTGGGAAACGGTCCATGAGGGATTATCATGATTTATTATAGGATTGTCTGGTTTTCGTTCATGTGCGTCGCATATGGTGTCCGTTCGTCAGGGTAGAACTGTCCTCGAGCGACGCGTGTCATATTTTGTCGTATTTATACTTCCTGACTGCCTTTTATTTATGCGTAACAAATTTCCGAAGGCAGGGTTAGGCATGTACAACCTCCGGTGTTGCCGTCGCAACACTCTATAATATGTAAAATGCGAAAGTTTGTAATTAAAGCAATGATAATGAATCCAGTGATGGTGACCGTGTTTGTGCCAATCAGAAAGCGTCTAATGATTATAGATGAAAATAGTGAAGAGGAAGGTACGATGCGTTCGACAGTCGAGATTTTCTATAGGTTTTAATACTGAACACCCTCATCCCTGCCCTTGGCACCGTGAATTCTTAAAACGCTCGAAATCCTCCCTCCCACGCCCCTCTGCGTGTTTACCTTCTCTTCCGCTGGTCTTTCGATTTGCTCGCTCCGTCACCGGATCGTTTCCGCAATTCCCTTCACATGTGTATACGTATACTTCCTGTTTCTGAGACGTTTCGGTTTGCTTATCTGTGGAGTGGCGAGAAGTTTCCGAACCCATAAGTTGCAGAATAAGAAATGCAGCAAGAAGCAAAATTGAACCGATGAAAGCATCCTTTCAGAAAATCATTGTTTACGAATTTAGAAACAAAAATCCCCCCCAACAAATCATTTTTCCTATTTTCGATGAATTCCATTTTCATAGCAATTTCGATCGATTTCGATGCAACTTCCTGCGTGTACGGTTAGTTACCTCAGAATACTATAAAAAACGAACAACATTCAGATAATAATTCGAGTTGTTTCTTGAGATATTTGAAAGATCAGTTTCACCTTCTGCACTCGAAGCTATTTTAACTGCAAAATCAAGGCATTTCTTCGGAGTATTTCTTTCTAGAATATTTCCATTTCACGCGATTTATTTCCTCTTATGCATACGGAATTTTTACTATTACTCGTTCTCACAACAGTTAAATTTTTAACGATTTCGTAGAGGCGAGCGTAGTAATCTCAAAATTGTTTTGAAGTAAAATAGTGTGACAATTTTTAGCGATGCCTCAGAGTCGCCGTTCAAGTGCTAATTTAATTGTATGTACGACACTCTGTTACTGCTAACTTATTTAAATCCATGAGTATGTTATTAGTAACAATAGGAAGATGAATGTCAAAATACCGTAGAAAATATGCTTAAAAAATTTTTTGAAGAAACCTGAAAGCTAGTTGAACAAACATTTAAATAAAATTAGATAATACGTTAAATATGTCGATGATAGTGCGATAATACTACTCTCTACTTTTGGCTTAATTTTCGAAAACGGTAAATTCCAATTTACTTTTCACGAAAGTTTGACGAAGGTTCGAAAAAATTGAATGTTTCAATCTATAAATTTGTAAGTTAAGAATTAAATCAAAATGGGTTTGGCATTGTTAAAGAAGAATGTACTGAAACAATAATAGCATTCGTTTCTCATCGACGATATTGTTAAGTAAAAGGTTTTTTCAATCGTACGCTAATTACTTTAACTAAAGTCAATTACTTATCCAGACATAATACCTAATATTACAGTATAATTAAATGGATACATTTCCAATTGTTTGGAAACGTATTCTACAATAGAGTAATACATAATACAGCTTAAAACGGAAATGTACCAACAGTATCAAACGAGATCTCCCCTTCCCCCCTCGCCACGCAAATATTAGCTTCTATTACAATCGGCATTGGTTACCATGAAAGTAACATATTGATAGGTATATACTGCTACGACAAAATAATCGAAACAAGAACCGAGTTATATCGATACATTGATCGAGTCATTACAGTACACCGATTCCTGACTGCACGTACGGTGTAGCGAACATTTCCTTTCTGAAGATAAATCTTTGTAGACCGTGGTTAACGAAATAAAAGCGCTCCAAGAGAAAATAATTCCATTGATATCTCTGCCACGAAATCCCATTTAGCGAAATTTCATTATTCAGTACAACCACCTGTACTTCAACACGTTACATACTACGGATTATTTAATAATTTATAGAAACATCTAGTAATTCGAATCGCAAACGTACATGTTTCATTGAAATTTATTGTGTTCACGATTGTGTCGCTATTACACGATGTTCGATCACATTATGTATCATAATTTTAATATATATATTTATGCGATCAGTGTACATCGATTTACAGTGAGTAACTTTAATATTCGGACACTACAAGATCTTTACTTTGACGAATTGTAATTTTGTTCACGATGAAGGAAAAAAAATTAATTGTAAATTATATTCCTCCATAATGTCTAGTTAATAAAAATATAACTTTTATTTATATTATTACTAGCGTTTATTAAATATTCTATTTTAAACAAAACAATGTTTGGTTTTAACGTTACAATAATATTCGGACACTTTTAAAAACTAATACTTGTTGTACTAATTTTTACAAATTAACTTTTAATAGTTGAGGCAATTGCAAATTATTTTTTTTCAAATATTCTGTACTAATATTATTCCATTCCTTTTTCAGTCGTTCTTTTAACATTTCTTTAGATGTTGTTGCAGTTGTTCTAATTCGTAGGTTTAGTTCATTCCATAAATTCTCTACAGGATTCAGATCTGGAGACTGAAGTAGCGGTTGTAATAATTTTGGACAATTATAGAGCAAATATTTCTGTACAATACGTACCTTATGCTTGGGGTTATTATCTTCATAATACTGAAATGTACTCTGAATCTCCATTTTTATTGCACTTTTACATAAATTATTTTTTTAAATGTTAAGGTATACATTTTCGTCCATTATGCTATCAATAAAAATTAATTCACCCGTTCCAAATGTTGGGATACATCCCCATACAAGTACATTTCCACCTTCGTGCTTTATAGTCTGCTTCATATTTTTAATTTTTAATTCTTAATTTTTCTTTCGCCACATCATTCTTCGCCCATCCGATCTAAAAATGTTGAATTTACTCTCATCACTAAAAATAACGTCATTCCACCACGTATCTTCTTTTAAAACAAATTCTCTCGCAAAGTTTAATCTTTTCTTTCTATTATTTTCATTCACATACGGTTTCTTCCGAGCAACTCGTTCATTATAACCACATTCTTTTAATGCTATGCATATTATTTGGGGGTGCACTTTCTTTCCAGTCTCTTCTAATAATTCGGCTGCTAATCTCGGTGCAATGAATGTAGGATATTTCTTTATTTTTCTTACAATTTTTCTTTTATCTCGTGTGTTCAAAATTTTTTATTGGCCTCATTCCGGAATAGATTGTATTCGGTCTTTATACTTAAACTTTTAACCCTTTGCACTCGAAGCTATTCCATCCCAAAATCGAAACCATATTCTTAACTATAATAGCTCCGTTGTACGTAGCTGATTTCCTTTCATGCATATGAAATTAATTACTGTTACTCGCACTTAAAGCATTAAAACTACCGATTTTGTAACTGTATACCTAACAACGTAAAAGTTGTTTAAATAATAGTGTGACAATTTTTAGTGGCGCCTTAGAGGCGCCATTCGAGTGCAAAGGATTAATAATATTTCACACTGTACTTTTACTAATTTCAAGCATTGCTGCAATTTTCCTTTACGATTCACCTTTTGCACTGTGAAAAATTACAAGTTGGCGAATGTTGTATGAAGTTTCTCTTACGTCCGATTATTACCAGTGAACTTAGTGAATATCTAAACACAACTGGTTTTCTGAGGTTCGAGACAGTTTACACAGACTGTAATGTTTGTAAAGATACATCACAATCGCATTAACACTTTGACTGCCATGTCACCCATATATGGGTGACGGAATTATTTGTACGGTTTCTAAATAAATTTTTACGTTAATATATTCATTTGTACTAAAGTTGACGATTATACAGAAAGTGTAAGACGGTAGCGCGAACATTTTACGGCATACATTTTATTTTTTCAATTTTTAATTCAGTCAATATCTCATTTCGATTTTTTTTTAATTTTGTGGCTGCTAATTTGGCAGCCAAAGTGTTAAATATCACACTAGCTCATGCAAATTGTTATATTCCGAGGTGTCCGAATATTATTGTCACGTTAACAGTTTGACTGCCATGTCACCCATATACGGGTGACGGAGTTACTTGTCCATGCTTAAAAATAAATTTGTACATTAATATATTCGTTGCACTGAATTTAATCGAGGTCTGAAGAATAGAAGAATGTTGAAACATATCTTTGTATCATACATTTTAGGTTTTCAGTTGTTGCTTTGTTAAATAAATTACTTCGAATTTGTGGGATTTTTGAGGTTGTCGGTTGGGCAGTTAAAGTGTTAAAACTAGACATTATTTCGTTTAAAATAGAATACTTAGTAAACGTTAGTAATTATATAAATAAAAATTATGCTTTTATTAACTAGACCCTATACAGTAATGTAATTTCGAATTAATTTTTTTTTCTTCATCGTGAACAAAATTACAATGCGGCGAAGTGAAAATTGTATAGTGTCTGAATATTAAAGTGATTCACTGTATAATCATTCAAGAAAGTAGAAATCCACGATAGATTCCTGTTTTTCAACAAGAATATTGTCATTAGAACTACTATAGGAAATTAATCAACCCTATTGTTCTTTTCTTAAATTATTTACTGTTACATATACTTGTCATTGTACGCAAGTATCCGTGCAAGTGGTTACAACTAATTTTTGCAAAAGTAGTCAGTAAATTGCATCGGAACAAGAGGAATTTAATCTCAGTCGTTCAAAATCTATTAAGCCTTGAATGTCTATGTTCTTTTCCATTAATTTTTATACGATTTTATAGATGCACGTTGCTTTCAATGAATTTAACGATCGTATTCTTGTGAAAATATCGGACGTCAACTCGGTTATTATACACGATTACGTAACAAGCTATTAAAACGAAAGAATCTAGGTTAATTTGTTTTTTTTATAGTATTTTAAACTTTCACGCATACAGTGGATACGATCTATAATGGAGTTAGTGTAACACTTTATTTAACAAGTACATTTACTGCGAAACATTTAGTACGTTTAATTAACCAAATTCAAATTAGGCAGGCGGTGTTCTCATACTATAATAGCGCTCCATCCTGTTCCATATAAACACAACGTTATCCTCGTCATAATACTTGGGTTGAATTCTACCCCCTCCTCAGTTCTAGGAGCTGGATAGTGAAAGCTAAAGGAGAGAGAGAGAGAGAGAGAGAGAGAGAGAGAGAGAGAGAGAAAGAGAGAGAGAATGATCAAAACAGACGCGGGTCGTTAACCAATGAAACGGTGGTATAGTTGTGTACATTGCCATCTGTAATTGTGTTATAAGCTCAGATTCAATACAGCAATCATGAAGGTGAAAATTATAAAAGTCAGAGGGAGCCACGAAAGTATTCGAACATCCTCTATATCAGAGTGACTTTTTGTCAAATTGTACCATCGACGTGACACTGTATGAATAATCAAAAGTATTAATTTACTAAATGACGTGTAAAAAGAATTTGGAGAAAATTGCAATTGCTAGGAATTACATGACAGAAATATAAAAAGGGTACTTTAAAAACCTTTTTTATGGCTTTAAGCCCCCTAATAAAAATGCAAAATACGCATCTTGTAGATATTTATTGCTTATCCCATGTATGTATATTTGAAATCAGATTTTTTCTATAGAAAATGTACATTTAATGTATGAAAATGATACAAACATTTTATAGGAATTTTCCTGTCTCTCTGATAATTTGTGAATGCCACGAGAAAAAGCTGTTCCTCTTTTGAGGCAAACTAGTCATCGAGCCATTTTCGTGCATTTCCGTAAGATGTAAGAAGCGGTGCTCAGCAATTGCGTGTCTCATTGATGCAAATTACTAATAATCGTATGGAGCCTAGTCTGGGAAGTAAACCGCATGCGAAAGTATTTCCCAACTAAACGCCTCGATCTGTTGAATTAATTGATCCAGTCCAACTACCAAACAATAAAATAACGCAACTTGGTCGAAAGAATCTTAAAAGGAGAAATTAATGTCTATCATCGCATCATGTTAAGCAAACGATTAAATGCGGCGGTGGTTCGATTATAATTATGGATGCGGGAAGGCATTACAGCATGCGGTGTAGGTCCATTACATAGAATCAAGGAAGTAATGAACAGTATACAGTACACTTACAATGACATTGTGGAAGAAAACTTGTTAGAAACAGTTGAGAACATGCCGATACCAAAGTGTGACATCATATTCCAACACAATAATGAGCCAAACATTGTGATGAAAGAACGTTAAAAATTGGTTATGGATACAACCGTTTCAAACTCTAGAACTGCCTGTTCAAAAGTTTATAAAACTTCTATAACTTAAACTGTCAAGCTCAAAGACTAAATCCTACGAAACAACGTTTGAGCATATTTGAAAATGATATTGGTAAATGTATTTAACGCTACCCCATCAACATTAACCGATTACGTCAGAATATTGCGAAAATTTGATATCATGTATCTCTAAACGTGTTCAAGAGAATATTAATACGAACTCCGATATTCATATTGTTTTTTCAGTGCTACCAAATTCATTTATGCGCATTCCATAAGTGGTATTCCTGACAATTATAAAGTTCAATAATGTGTTACATAATTTCCTTCGAATTCGACTTCGCTTACACTAATCTCGCGAAGGAAGAGGAACTACGTTCGCTTCAAAATTTTAATGTAATTACCTACGCGGATACAAAGTGCGTATATACTTCCGTTGTCTAGTCATTACAAGCGAAGGTCCTTACCGTCCTGCATCATTGAAAGCACAGCGCATTAGCGCAACGAACCGAATCGCAAATCGAATAATAGTTACAACTGGATAGTTCAATGCGACAACTTGTAAGAGCTCCTTTCCGTCGCGTCGACTGAGCTGGCATTGGCTCGTCAATACAAAACTCACGACGTTTAAGTAACCAAGGAAACTCGAGCATCCAGCTGAGTCGAAATGATTCGAGGCGGAAGGAGACTGGCTGGAAGTTTGATCGGCGAGGCTTGAAATTATCGACGCAGAGAGTGGAACCGGAGAAATTTCGAATAATACTCATTACGAGTCGAACGACGCCGAGCGATCGACAAGTCGTTATGTTTCGGTTACTGCCACTCGCCCCGACGGTTTCCATTAGTTTTATCTGTTTATCTTTTAGTATGACGGCCACTCGTCGCCGATGGAACCGGCCCTGTTTGTGGTGTTCGCGGCCGTTCGCCGTCGTGCACGCATTTTCTCGTTAACCCTTTCGCTCCGACGGGCGTATATATACGCCCTCAAAGAATGAACATTTCATATACGTATATATACACTGTGGAAAAGTGGGCGCTGCGGTTCGAAGAGCGTACATATACAGTGTCTAACGAAAGTATTTTATTTATTATTTATATTAACGAAAGTAACGGTCAGATTTCTTATCTGTAGCACACGAAATATGTATGTTAATCCGAAATGTTTAAAACAATTTAGTGTCTATAGCAAGAGAGAAGTCCCAAGATTATATTAATAAAATTGGAAAATTATCCAATCATATATAGAATATTTATAACCTATTTACTTAATATACGCACCAGGAATGGGTAACAAAAGTAATCGAACGCTTCAAAGATATTGGTGTCTCTACTTACGTATTTCGCAAAGCTGAATGTGAACAAAGGAACGCTTAGTTGATCATAAAATATCGTTTGACTAAGAATAAAGTACAGTTGCATTAACGAATATGAATAGGTAAAAGTCAAAAACATACAACTGTGAACAAAAAATAATATTAAAACTGCGTAGAGATGGAAAATCTTATAACGAGATTGCAAAAATTGTAAAGGGGAGTAAATCTACAGTACATTACATAATAAAGAAGTTTGAAGAACAAGAAACTGTTGCTAATAAAGCTCGTTCAGGTCGTTTGAAAAAATTGACAAACAAAGAAGAGAAAGCTATAATTCGCGAAATAAAAAGAGATCCTGCAACTTCTGCTCCCAAATTGGCAGATATGGTTGAAGAAATGTTTGATAAACAGGTCCATCCTCGATTGTGTCGACAATTACTGTGGGACAATAATTATCGCAGCAGAATTTCAAGAAAAAAGCCTTACATTAATAAAGTAAATCAACGAAAGAGGTTTCAGTTTGCAAAAAATTATATTAATAAAAATAATTGTTTCTGGAACAAAGTCATATTCTCAGACGAATCGAAATTTAATATCTTCGGTTCAGATGGTCGGAATTATGTATGGCGAGAACCAAATACAGAGTTGCAAGCAAAACATTTAAATGACTGCATGACAGCTAATGGGACTGGAAAATTACTGTTCATTGACGGTACACTCGATAAATATAAATACCTAAATATTTTGAAAAATAATTAGAAGATAGTGCCAGAAAACTAGGATTACTAGAAGACTTTTATTTTCAACAAAATAACGATCCCAAGCACACAGCTTGGATCGTGAAAGAATAGATCATTTATAATACACCACGCATGTTAAGTACTCCCCCACGAAGCCCAGATCTCGATCCGATCGAGCATCTGTGGGCATAAATCGGGAAAAGACTAAATAATTATCATAATTCATCAAAGCAAATGTTAATGGATAAAGTAACTGAAATATGGAATTCTCTTGAAACCAGTTTCACAAAAACGCTAGTACATAATATGGAACAACGTTTAAGAAAAGTAATCAATGCCAATGGTGGTCCTAAAAATGTTAACATATGAAAGTGTAACAATATTTGTGGTACATTCTTGTACATTGTGGTATATTATGGTATGTTCCAGTACATTCTAGTGAATTCTAGTATATTCTTGTATATTGTTTTATATTATGATATATTCTAGTACATTCCAGTGAATTCTAATGCATTCTTGAATATATGGTATATAATGGTATATTCCAGTAAACTCTAGTGAATTTTAGTAGATTCTTGTACATTGTGGTATATTCTGGTATGTTCTGGTATATTCTAGTAGATCATAGTGAATTGTCGTATATACTGCTGTATACTAGTAAATTCTTGTGAATTCCAGTAGATTATTGTATATTGTGAGATATTATGTTGTATCAACGTATAAACGTATTGTAAGTACTGTATATATGATTGAATTATTTTCTACTTTTACTAACATAATATTGGGACTTCTCTTTTGCTATAGACACTAAATTGTTTTAAACATTTTGGGTTAACATACATATTTCATGTGCTACAGATAAGAAATCTGACCGTTCGAATACTCTCGTTAGCCACTGTATATGAACTGAAGGCTGATCAGGAACTAGCGGGAAAGTCTCGTTCTACTGTCCCTCGAGTTACGAGGCTTCCTAGCAATCGTAGTGATATCATGATTTCGGGGTCGTTCGCTACGTCGTATCCCAAAAATAAGATTTATCCACCTTATGGCTCCTCGGTATTGCATTGTGTTTAATCCAGCAAACCCTAAAGCGATAAGGAAGCCTGAAAATCTAATAGGTGATTAGGCGTTCTACAATGTCTTAACCCTTAACACAAATGGTTGATCAAGATCGGCATGTAAGTAGTCATGAGATTGCAAAGGAACTGTTTTGGATTATTTGCAGAATGCTGGATACAAAAACAAGCTCGACGTTTGGGTGTCTCATGATTTAACATGAGAAAAAGTTGATGGATCGAGTATTCATCTGCGAATCATTCCTCAAATGTAATGAAATGGAACCATTTTTTAAAAGAATGATAACGGGCGATGGAAAATGGATCATATACAACTATGTGCGTAAAAGATCGTGGGCACAGACCGGTGGATCGTCGCAAACGGTGACAAAACCAGAATTGACGCCAAGAAAGGTGATGTTGTGTGAGTTTGGTGGGATTGGAATCGGTCAACAATTAACCAGATTACAGCAATCGATTAAAACAACACACCACAATTGATCAACGGAAAATGTATTGTGTTGCATCATGACGACGCCAGATCACACACAAGTTTGATGACTTGGAAAAAATTGGGTGAACTTGGCTAGTAAGTTTTGATGCATCCGCATTTGTTTGTTTCGATCTGTGCAAAACTATTTTGAAGGTAAAAAGCTCGATTAAAAAAAGAACTGTGAAAATCACTTGGCCAAGCTTCTAGCCGATAAACCACAGAAGTTCTACTCCGATGGGATTATGGCTCTACCCCAAAAAATGGCAAAAGATCTTAGTAATAATGGCCAATATATACATGAATAAAATTCATTTTGAATAAAAGAATTATTTAATCAAAAAATGACAAAAATCTCTCAATACTTTCCCGCCTATCGAATACATTGCTTTCTGTGCATCGTACACGAAAACCTTGAATAAACCACTGTTTATGTTAAAATTCCTTACGCGTGCTCAGTTTTGCTCCTAACGGTGCACCAAAAAAAAAAATACAAAATGCACGGGTTTACAGAAAATTTTTGGAACGAGGTTCCGTCCGGCTTTTCGGGTCAAAGACCCTACTGTGCAGCGCACCTTCCCGTGGTCTCGGTGTCGCTCGACACACTTTCCATTTCCCGTATCCCGGTTATTCTCGCGTAAATCCGGAAATCCCGAAAAATGCTAGGTGAATCCACCAAAGAGCCGTAAACTCTGGTATTAACGGCGCTCCCGACAGAAAGTTACTCGGGTGTCCTTCCATCCGTCCTAATGAGAGCTTCAAGCGAAATAATATGCACGCATCATCCCCAGGATGCGTGTCCTGTTTCCGGTGCATCTCGGGTAATCCATTTGTCAAGGGACTCGGCCGACACATGAGCCACGAAGATACATAAGGTTAACCATGCGGGATCCGTCGTCCACCGGATAGACGGTACCTCTGAGCTAATCAGCGTGTCGTGTCGGCCCCGCGACAAATTTAATTCTCCGACAATGACCTAATGAGCTAACTCGATTTAAATCTGCGGCCGATATCTTTCGCGAAGTCTCCCGGACTGACTGCCGGAGCGTGCACGCCATCCTCGGCGACGCCTTGTCGCTCAGAAGCCCGACGATCCGATATTGTGTCCCTTAAGATATTCCGAGGATTTAAATTAAGTTCTTGCCCGCAGATATTGAATCCACTTTATGTTAATACCGAATGATCCGCACCCCACCGATGCCTTTCAAGCCGGTGGATAGGGGACTAGCCGAAGACGAACGGCTGAATAATTTCCGAAAGCTTCTCGCGAAGAAGAACCAGCAGGCTTCGGGAAAGGATGAAACGGCCCTGCTGATCCGTTCCTTTAAAGAATGAACTTCGTGAATTGACTGGATGGTTTGTCCGTCGGCCTTTCTCACGGGCTTTTCTTCTCCCGCTCGGTTATAATTCGATTAAGCGATTTGATGAATGGTCTCGCGGAGAATTTTCGTTCCATCTGTATGTACAGGGTGTAAAGAAATTATGTGTCATGACTGTCGTAGGGTGAGTCTACGTCGTCGGTATGACTGCGTTCAGCGCGCGAGAATAGCGTGTTGTTGGTCTCTTAACTTTATCGAATTATTCGTGCGTTTCGAAAGTTAATTCGATAGATTAACGACGGGTGGTATTTTTATTGAAACTTTCGTATACGATAGATGATTTTAATAATATAGAATTCCTGCTAGCGTGTATAAAATGTGATAAGCGATTTTGTATGTAATATACAGGGTGAGTCACCAAACGTTTCCACCTGAAATACCTTTAATGTTTCTAATGATACGTAACATATGGTAAGGACAAAGTTGAATAGTACAATGCAGCTGACACGATGCTGTAAAAAAATTTAGTTTTTGTGTAATTTTTTTAGAGATATCAAGGTCACTTTGACTTCTTTAAATGGAACCACCCTTTTTTAAACAACTACAATGATAGTCCCTTTTATTAGGAATTCACTGACTATATTATTTCAAGGTCATTATATAAAACTGAAATATGGAAGCAGAATACCTGTATTTTATAAATGTTCGAAATGATGGCCATCTGCGTCGATACATTGATGTAAACAAGCCCTGATGGAACGTTGAACTCTTATAAGTACATCCGAGGTGATATTTGTACATGCTGTGATGATACGCTGACGCATATCTTCAACTGTTATTGGAGCATCCATGTACACGGTCTCTTTTAGCAGACCCCAGAAAAGAAATCCAATGGATTTAAATCAGGCGAACGTGCTGGCCATGAAACAGTTCCGCCTCGTCCAATCCATCGGTTTGGAAATGGTGATTCCAACGTTTCTCTAGCTACTCGTGCATAATGAGCAGGACAACCGTCATGTTGGTACCACATATCATAGCGATTTTGTAAAGAGACATCTTCTAACAAAATTGGCAGATCTTCTTGCAAAAATTCAGCGTATTTCTGTCCCGGCATCATTCCGTTAACGAAATATGGTCCAATTACTCTGTCGTTTAAAATACCACACCACACGTTTATTCTCCATTGTCTTTGATGATCAATTTCTCGCAGCCAGTGCGGATTATCTACAGACCAATAATGGGCGTTTCGTAAATTAATTGAGCCATGATGAGTGAATGTTGCTTCGTCCGTAAACAAGACATTAGTAAAAAATGAATGATTTTGAAGCAATCCTCACTGACAAAAGTTAATTCTATTTTGGAAATCATTCCCGTGCAATTCTTGATGGAGCGATATGTGGAACGGTTGAAATTTATGTCGGGCCAGAATTTGTGTTACGCTACTTTGACTTATGCCTGCTTTCCGGGAAATTTTTCTCGTACTCACTTGAGGATTGACAGCTATAGCTGCTAAAATATTAATTTCATTGTCTTCATTGGTCGTAGGATTGTTCCGTTTGTACTGTCTTGCATGTACACCTCCAGTACTTCGAAACAACCTGTACGTATTAATGAAAGTCTGTCTAGAAGGAGTGTCGCTCGGGGTACCTTTCTTCATAAAGTAATCGGGCCTGCACTGCATTTTATCTACATTCACGGTAAATCGTGATCATATCACACTTTTCACTCATTGAATAAGACATAGCGGAATCGCGTTTGGAAACACACTGATAGTAAATAAGAATGCTGAATAACAGTAACATTGATGGACCTTAGTATGTTTACTTTAACTACGACCATAGTATGTTTACTATTTACTACAAGTCTCAACGGTGATAAACGTATTCTGCTTTCATATTCTAAATCTTATATATTTTTCTGTCCTTCACCTTGAGTGACCTTGGAATAATATATTCACTGAATTCCTAATGAAAGGGACTATCATTGTAGGTGTTTAAAAAAGGGTGGTTCCATTTAAAAAGGTCAAGGTTACCTTGATACCTCTAAAAAAACGACATAAAAACAAAATTGTTTTTATAGCATCGTGTCAGCCCCATTGTACCATTCAACTTTGTCCTTAGCATATTTTACGTATCATTAGAAACAACAAAGATATTTGAGGTGCAAACGTTTGGTGACTCACCCTCTATTTTATAGAAATGTTCAGGAGTTATACCGGCCTGTAAATATGAAACCGGAATTTGAAAGATGCCTTGGAGGAATTGTAAAGGCTAGTATGGTAAGGTTAGAGTTTTGTAAATGACGTGTCAGACAAAGGCTCTAATATGATGCGACGACAGAGGTTCAGGATGAGACAATATTAAGGATGTGTCGAGGGTGAAATCAAGAGTTTTTGGTGGATTTTCGGATGTTTCATAAGAGAATGAAATGACGTCGGTCGACAATGATAACGGATGATCGTAGAATTACGTTGGTATACAATATAATGCTGTCAATAACAACTATGATGATAATAAATCTAATCAGCACTAAATAGTATGGTAGGATTTTTGTTTTCGATATATTATACGTGTCACGAGATAGTTTTTAATGGCTTCATAAATAAAGGTTTCAGAAATATATAAAAACTATATAAACCAAGTTATAAGCCGAAAGTATTAACTTATGCAGGGTATTTCATCTGGTTTTGACATTTTTATATACTCGCTATTATTACTCACCAGCGAAAAATTGTTTCAGAGGAAATTTTAATTATTTCAAATGAAGCATACTTTGGTGTTATTAGTTTTTTGCGAAGGGGTATGAAATATTCATATGAAGACCAACTTTACCATTCTAAATGGAATGACGGATTTTTTAATACATTAATGGATGCAGCTTGACATTAGTTATAAACGAGTATTAACCTATTTACGTTAAAATGTTAATGGGTTTCGGAGATATCTAAATTGAAATAATTCTAAGTGTAAATAATATCATCGTATATACATGATTCATGACGATTCATGTCGACGATTCGATTTTTATACAATTTCATTTCATTGATGTTTTCAGTTACTGTGACTACATAAGAGAAAGTTTTTAGTATGTGGTTTGTGAAACCCCTAACAAGAATGACTGTTTATTTCAGTTCCTGGAATATTTTAATAATTTAACTTGTTGGACACCGGAATGGTTGTATAACTACACAATTGAAGATGCTTGTGATCGAACTTATCAATTTTGTAAAGTATAACTGTGAAAGTATTCCTGCGATACTACGGTAACAATGTCTCAATAAATGTAAAAACAAAAGTGCGATAACAATGTGAGACAATCCAATGACAAAACATTGTTGTTTCGAACTATTTTTCGTGGTATGTTTACCAATATATTTGTTATCGACATATTTGAAACAAGATAGAGTTTGATCCATATTTACTTGTTTAATTTACGAAACAGTAGAATCTCAATTACTCGTGATAATTAGTGGAACATCAATATTGGAATAATTAAACAATTACCTAGCTATAGTGTTACATCAAATCTTTATTGGTTTGTATACGGATCGCTTTAAATTGAACTGTTTGTGCGTAAAACAGGTACACATTTGCATACTAGAAAATTCAGATATCATCGGTTTAGATGATTGACATTTTACTAAACTGTTTATTACATGAGCCACTAGACTCTCGATTATGTTACATTTGGTTTCCTCTTCACTGGAAATATGTCAGAAATATGTAGATATAAGTTTCAGACAAAAAATGATTAAAAATGAAAATATTTTGTCACTGGATCAGTATTGTGTTACCAGTATATCCAATGCTGTATCATGTAGCAAATGTTTCTCATATATCGAAACATTACTATAATTTCTGTATTCGTTTAATTCAATTGTCAGAAATTGTGCAATTAATTAATAATTCTGATTCCGTGGATGAAAATGAACCTTGCTACCAGAAGATGAAATAAACTTGTTTGTTTTATTTGTGGAGTAGTATAGAGTATAGTAAATTCGCTCGTTTGCGAATCACTATATGTACCGTGGAAATAGGATACGGACAATGTTCACCAAAAATTGGTATCATTGACTAAGTTATAGCCGTTCGAATAAAACGGGTCGTGCCACTCTACACTTCGAGTTATAGCTTTAAACGGGTTATAACCGAAATAACATTTTTCAGAATGGTAGCCACGATAACTGCCGTGCCGTTTATCCGATTAATTTCATCTTTCATATACAGTCGGGGACAAAATTAAGGGAATACCTTTCGAAAACTAACAACCTTTTTTTTTAAATTTCATCCAATGACTTAAGTTTCTTTTTGAGATGTTAAAAAGAGTGGTTCTCAAAGCTACGATTCCTTCAGAAAACTTAATACTTTATTTTTCGTACAATATTTAAAAAAAAATGAAACTTGCATTGTGTCTTTACTGAGCTATGTAAAATCCTTTATTCGAAAATTTATGGTTTTTCAGTTAAATTAAATCTTCTCTCGAGAGATAGCAAAGGGGGAGGGTTATAACGAATAGCGTAGATGCGAATGTATTTTCAAAAAGTATGTAAAAATACTATAAACTAGAGTTTCTATAACAAAACGTGATACGAATGACCCATGATGCTAAAGAAGAGTGAACATGGATGAAATATACGTATGACCTAAAGCTATGCTGTTCGCAGAAATCATAAAGTTAGCATGTGGGTACACGATTACCACATTTACTGCCCGTGTAACAGGGATAACCTTGTTGTGAACAATATTCAACGGAATTAGTTGAAGCCCCGACGTTCGTTGTAAATCAGCTTTAATCGGAAATCCGGCTATCCTATATCTCGGTGAGCGCATACAAACTCCCTAAGGTTTAGAATTTCATTCTGTCCTTATCTCGTTTCGTAGATACATAGCGTAGATTAACGTAAAAATGATCAAGAAATATATCTTTAGCAACTATCTTCTTTACCGCTATCGTGTTAAAGGATCGATCTACACGTTTGGCTGCGAACAAGCAAAACACGAACGAGATTGCTAAATACACAACAGTATTAATACGTTAACTAATGTACAGGACGAGACAACTAAAATCTTCAAATAAAATAGCCCCTTTGTTTTTAGCGATAAATTAAACTATGCGAGGGAGAAACTATTTGGCTTGAAATAGCGATTACTGTAATACTAAAGACGTTTCCCTCAAGGTTATATTTTTCCAAATTTCAAGGTCACCGTCGTTTCGTTTAACAGTAAACCTACCGACATTTCATGTATACCTAATCCTACCATGAGCGGTCAAATGACCGCTTCAAAAAAACATATGTATCTTAATATAAAAAGAGATTTTAGCCAATTCGATAGTAAACAAAATATTTTTCTGGTGCTACAATAAAAACCCGCTCCCCGCTTTTCTATTTATAAAGTTTTATTTACCTTTATGCATTTTCAGCACATTTTTTACAAATTACAGCATTTTGTTTTGCACATTTTCCACATACGTATTTTTTACTTTTTATACAAATTTTGTTAGTCTTATTTACTTTACAATATCTTGTTTGACAAGATTTTCGTCCAGAAAAATCTGTAGCTGTGTTTATTATTGTTTTTTATGAACATTCTTTTCTTAGCTGTCTCTCCTTCTGATATTCGGTCCCAATCTCTTCTGCCAATTGAAATAAAAATTCTTACCTCGATATTTCTTCACCCGTCGTTTCTTTATATAAAATACAAGCATTTATCCCGGCTAAATCTAAGATATTGAAAAATACCTGTAAAAGGTTATACTATGGTTATACTATATTTTCTGGCCATTTGATCGGTTACATCTACACCGAATTTTGTGCTATTCTAAAATCTAATAGTTTCTGGTATACGGGTGTTACTTTTTTCAATTTCAACGGATAAATGCATTGAACTAAGCATCAATACTTTTTTTATTGGGTTTCGCTTTATAAATTGAAAGAATAAAATCATTCGATTTGTATAATATTGTTTAGAAGCGTGTCATACTATCCTTTGCCTGTCTCGCTAATTTTGGTAGCTCTTTTTTATTTCTGCGGATAGTTCCAACAAACGTAGTTTTTTTTGCTAAAAGTTTACTCGCTAATGACGCGCTTGTAAAAAATTGTCAGCTGTTATATTTCTCCCATGGCCCGTATATGATTCTGCGAATTTCAAAGTTACAATTATTATTCTGCTGTATCCTTATCAATATCGGAAACTTCTTGGTCATCTTCCGAACAATCCTCGTCGATATTATTTATTTTGTCTAATAAATTGATATTCCTCGAATGTCTTGATATTTTTGGGGATGAATATACAAATGATAAAGTAAAAACTAAAATATAAAAATATAAATCAAACGGGGCAAAAACATTGAGACCAGATATAAAAAAAAACAATTGTAAATCATACCACAAAATATTGTTGGCTCTGTTGACTTTGTCGAAACTATCACTTATACCACGTAATAATTTCTATTATACACTGTGAAATTTTGATGCTCTCTGTTCGGATCGCAAAACCGTACTGTTGTACAAAAAACGCTATGCATTTGTTTCAATCGCGCGTTTGTCTACACTGTAGATCCACAATTACATTGTAGACTCGTAAAACAATTTCAGGAGTGCGCTTTTCGAAGAATATAGTCGTAAATAACATGAATTTCTCAAATGGTCAAGTGACCGTTCGTGGTAGACTAGACATGCTATTAATTTTTTTCGGAAAGTAAACAATAAAGAAAGTTGTGAATATTGAAAAATGGGTTGTATGTATATTACAGGAAAAGTCAATAAGCTACATGGTGATACAGTAACGTTGTATACGAGAAATTCTAAACGAAATTTCAAAAACGGTTATTTGACCGCGCGTGGTAGGTTAAGTGTTAAACAAATTTTCTTTGAATTATAGTTTTCTTTCGTTAATCATTTGCCTCGCGATTTATTTTACGGTTGCAGTCATTAAAGTTTCGTTGTATAATTTGTTAAAATACAAATGAAATTAATAACTATTGTGTATCTATGTGTTCCCCAATGTATCTGCATTAATAGAAACGAAACTGAAGATTATTGTGATTATTTATTTATTTATTACACTTTGTTCAGAATCCGCGTGACGAATCTGATACGATGTTACAGGGCAAGAGGTTAAGACTCCCCATCGTCTTGCAAATACTTGTAGGAAAATATGTAGCAGGTTGGAACGGATCTATTCGCATAATTTTCCGACTACACGTGATACTGTCCAAAGAACGATGACAAAGTAAGGCACCAAACTATTCAAACTTGAAGCAGTCAAAGTAATTTGTAACAGCGGAGCAGGAAGAAACATTGCAACTTTCTAGTGCATTCGAATTCCAACAGTCTTGACAGATCTTAAATCTCGGTAGTTGGAAGAAGCTCGACTGGCTCTGACTATATGGAACTATTATGCCACCTATTATGCCAACTAAACTCTTACGACAAGAATAAATTCTCTAGCATGTCTGGTAGCTATTCCAGGTTCAAAATAGTCCATCATGAAACGATCGATCTATATGCAGTCCATTTTAGTAATACATGCAGTGTTTGAATAATTACCACTATCGCACAACGGAATGCAAAATGTTCGACAGGTAAAAAGTTCATTATTGTACAGCGGGCCGGCAATCCTCTTTTCATGGTAAAAATTATTTCAACGTTATTTCGCAGTTTCAAGTTATAATTGGTCGTAGAATTCCTCTCTACGTAAGCTAGAATATTATAATGTCAAAAACATGTATTAATAGTTAGAAATCTTTTTATTTTACAAATTAATAGTTTCTTCGAAATTTTTAATATTGTAGTTTGTAAGAAAGTAGACACTGATAAACTATTGTTCCACACATTTGTTTGCCAGATAATCGTCAATGTCTGAAAAATCGTGTTATCAAGAACCTAACGGTTCCTCTCGACCATGCCATAAACGCCTCTACATAGAACACAGTGTTACCAATCAACTTTAGATGAAATTTACGAAATGGACAGCGTTGAAATATAAAGAGACAGCTTGGAAGGTAAAAGAGATGGTTTAAAAATGAAGGAAAAGCAGCTTTAAAATATTAGAGAAACAGCCGATTAGAAAAGTAGAGGAGAAACACTCGCGTGCGTCGCAATAATCATATACTTATACTACTGCCTATCGATGGAGAGCAGCATCCTCTACCAATGAACGCATACAAAACTATTTGTAAACCATTATTGGTTGCTTAATTTTCTGCCCATGAGGCACTGGCAAGGTCAGAGCATTCCTAAATATCCACAACACGGTATGTTTCAGATACCGTCACGAAGATTGTCACGCGTTTGCTGATACCTGGCAGTCCACACCTGGAGGTTTGTGGTACGTCAATTGCTACTGACTCGAGAACATACACATACAGATGCGAAAATCCGATTTGGACGAAACTTATGGGAGCTTATACTTCTTTGAAAAATATTTGGCATGTGTTTCTTTTTTCGGCAATCATCCACTTTGAAGGGGTGAAAACAGCCCTCAAAGTTGGGGTATTTTTGAGATATCAGAAAACCTCGTAAAAGCAAAGGTCGAAAATATTTGAACTTTTTGTAAATTGTGTGTGTTTTTAATGGGAAATGTAGTCGTACAAGAAAATTTTAAGGAAAGTCTTTTGTTTAAACAATAAAGCTATAAGCTCCCATAAGTTTTATCAAAATCGGATGTTCGTATCTGAATATGTTCCGTTGTGAACGCAAAAGGTCAGAGTTTTGGAGGTGCACGTGTCTACAAAGTACGACCCCTAATAAATCGGCGTTTCAACATCTTGATAAATATTAATTTGGCGGCTGTAAATGTTGTGGAGAGAAAGAAAGAAAAGCAGAAAAAGGAAGGGGGACTGTTTAGTACCCTGCCTTAGACACTGGGTACTAGAGGACGGTTAACACTAAACTTACCGAGCATAAAATTAGTTAATATATATAATCTTATAAAAATGACAAGATTTAATTTATTAAATTTTGTGCAATTTTTATCAGAATAAATGAAGAGTCTGAAAAGGGTCATTTAACCCTCTCTGGTAGGTTTAGTGTTTATGACGGTATATACAGGGTGGTTGGTAACTGGTGGTACAAGCGACAAGGGGGTGATTCTACATGAAAAAATAAATCGAAAATATAGAATAAAAATTTTTCGTTTGGGGCTTTGTTTTCGAGAAAATCGACTTTGAATTTTCGCAAAGTACGCGTGCACTTTGTGTAACATTTAACTTAGTAAATTCTATGCCAAGAAGACTCGAAGCTATCATAAAATCCAAAGGCATTCCTAGAAATGATTAAAATATAAAAAATATATTGTATTTGTATAGTTTATTTTTCATTATTCATAACTGTACAAATACTTTCCGTGCATCTATTTCTTAAGTTTATCTATGCCGGACGTATATTTTTGTTAATCTTGAAGAAAATAAAATTTAGTTTTCACGAAATCTTTTCTACAAATGCCCAAGAATATTTATTAATCATTTTTGTCGCTTAAAATTTATAACTGAAGTTTATGCACACGGTTTTATTTGAAATTGGTCGCTGTACAAATACTTTCCACACCAACTGTAAGTCAGAAATGGTATACATTATAACACTTATGAGGTGTTTTCGGTTTACCATGACAGTTTCAAGAACCGAAACCGATATCATAACTGTTTTGAACCATTGGCCTTAACTTTTCTTGCGTACCTGTCCGTGGCGTAATGAAAAACAAATTGTCCGCGATTCCAGCCGGTAGCCAACGTGTAGTTAGCCAGAAGCACAGTATACGCGGCCCGTTAGTTAATTACCCATCGAGACGTGGCTTATCTCGATACAATGACACGGTCGAACGATACCCTCTCTTATCCATCTATCGCATAACCACGAAGCGGAGTGCAACGACTGTGCGTCATAGGTGGCCCAGGAATTACTCGGTATTACCCTAAATTGCGGGGAAGCATAAACTTGCACTCGCAAACGCTGTATTGAGCCGTACTGTATTACAGAGGGATCATACTGGAACAGTGTATATGGACATCACGTTATTGGAACATTACTTTCTTTTTGCTTTTTAAATTATATGTTCCACGGTGAATATTCATGAATTAAAACTTGCAGTGAATCTAAAAAGTACTCGGACACTAAACCATATGTAATGTCGAATATAATTATTCTTAACACATTGGTGACCGGTGACGAGTTAACTCGTCATTGCACTTGCATTATCTATTTCAATTTATGAAACCCAGGGCGATATAGAATATTGCAAAAGCTTTGCGCAATATTTTAAAAGTTATATAAAAAATATGATTGAATGAAGTAATTCGGTAGAAAGATACCAGATACCAAAAATTTGTGGTCTATCGTTTCAATATTATTATTTAATAACTGAGCAATTTTCATCCATGCGAATGCTACTTTAATGTTACGATTTTTGACTGAACAAACATCACTGTATGGTATTACGTGTTTTTATTGTCATTTGTCGGCTTATTGTATAGTTCAAAATCGCGCCAAGAACTTTTGATTTAGACTTTTGACTTAGACCACTTTCATAATTAACACTAAATGAATTATATATGATGTTGAAATTACAACCACTATTTAATGGTTCATTTTTTTACAATATCGTAAAAATTACATAGAATTAATATTATTTAAAATAATGAAGTATGAAATAACTGATAAACTCATTTTTTTTTATTCTGACTTAGACCACTTTCATAATTATGGGCTCAAATAAACATTTAAATATCAACAAACCATTAAATTGAAAAATACTTACTAATCTAAAATTAATAATTCTGCATGGGGATACACGATACCATTTGAGATATTCATACTTAGCCTGAGATTAAGACCACGAGTCAGACTCGTGATATCCACGTTTCGCATGAAATAAAACAACGAGTCTGACTCGTTACATTTAAGTTTGGTCTAAAATTTTCATCACGAGTCAGACTAGTGAAAATAGTGCAAAGGGTTAAAGTTTACAACCTTTATTTTTTTCCCTTTCTTTCCTCGCACCACCGGGCAAAAATAAGTGCGGTGAGACACGTGTTGGACTCACTAATATTGCTGGGCTGTGTCAAGACGCAATAACACCGATTCGAATGCTCGGTCCTCCACGAACGCTTTGCACAATGTCTGTTAGCCGAATTTCAGAATTGTTCTCGAATCAAGCATCCGGTTTTACAACGGCAGCCTTAATTATTCGCGAGAAGTTTCGAGCGGTTATTTAGGAATAGGTAGTCGGCAGGAAATATTCCGGTTTCCACGTGTAATTCCTAATGATAGTAGAAGTCCTAGAGGGGCCCACGCTCGAATTTCCATTTAGATGATTTTCCTGGTTGTTTCTTCGGAATCGAAGCATCGTAGCGCTCGGTCGAGGAAAGTAGCGCGTTCACGCGAAGAATCATCTTACGGCAAAGAAGATTAAACGCCTTAAACTGCCAGGGAAGTTTTCGCAAAGTAAGAGGCGACCGAGCTGGAACATTCTTAATCATGTAAACGCCAGGTTCCCTTGAAACTTCCATCGAATAATGACGATGGTTCCAGCGAACGAAAGATTCTGCCTCCGCTCTTTTCGTTCAAAGATTTACGAGCGTTCAGGGTAAGTCGAGCGGGTAGGCCACGTTAAAAGTGCTCGATTCGATCGCCGGTATAACGCGTCCCGCCAGAAAATAAAACTTCGAAAATCTTTCGAACTCGGACTCCTTTCTTGCGGAAGAAATATCGAGGTGCCGTGAATTTAGTCCCGGTCCCACTGCAAATAGTTCTTCTGTCACAAAAACCGAACTTGGACAACATGTGGATGCACATGGCGACGAACGAAAATTATTGTCCGCAGAAGTTTGGGACGCAATCAAAATTTTACACGGTGAAACATGATTTTTCGATTCGTCAAAAATAGTAGAGGCAATGCAGTGTACTCGAGACTGTATTGCTTATTTACAATAACGAAGTATTTGAAACAGTACGGACGTTTTAGCGACTTTTCAGATTTTTTCTTTTGCAATTATAGAAGTGATGAAATGACCTTCGTAGGAAACGATTTAATAGATTTATTTGCTCTATTAATCGTTTGCCAATCATCTCACCAATAAACGCTATTAAAATAAATTGATAACCTTCGTCAGAAAGTAAAAGGAAACAGACCTCTTGTGCAACAATTTCGTATTCACGTGCTTCAGAAAAGCCCGTAACTCTACTCGTACGGCACTCAATTTAAACGCCCAGTCCAATAGCAGTATACGTAGTCTATTGTACACCATATTAAAACTTTCCTTCTTGTCTCAGAACACTCATCTCTCTATTGTGCTTGGCCAATATAATACCGCTACTTTATCTATCTTCTTTCAATCTTCCGGTTGAATAGCACGCAACAGATTCCGCGTGGCTTTTTAAAAGAGAGGAAGACGTCAATGGCAAATCTATGTTTCTATTCACCTTCGTATATCATTATTACGGTTTACAAAGAGTGAGGTCGCTGAGACGCTTATTAGATATTCGCAGTATCGTACAATATTTGTATGTCACGTGTACCCGCCCGAGTCCGTAATTTTGAATACCCGCATACCTCTAGTATGCAGCCTGAAATTATTCGAGTACCTAATAAAGGGTGTCCCAAAATTAAGACAAGATTTGAATTTGTCGCCATTCTGTCGACGAATTATAAGTTTCTCGATTGTGTTGCAGCAGGAATTGATTCTTTCTTGTTGTTCACGTCTATCATCCTCATGTAATAAACATCTAACATGTCTGTCATTTCCATTTTGAGATTCTTCATCGTCGGCGAAAACTGTATTCATTTGCCAGCACGTGTTGACTAAACATCGCATATCATCGTTACCGTGTTTATTTTTCCACTTTCATGAAGTCATAGACAACAATTAGAATTGGTAGTGTTATGCTTTATGAAAAAAAAGAAGACGAATTCGCAACAAACAAAAACACAGTTCACAACAACAATTTAGGGATTACCACAACACGGCGCGTAGACTGACTTCTAGGTTTTTTAGTTAAAGGTTTCGTTCTCTATAAAATTTCAATACTTAATGAATCTGATAGCTCCGACGTTCCGTTATTTTTGTGGAACCATTCAGCTGAATGCCAGATGCGTTAGGTAGCATTTTACCAAAATGCGAAACGTACATTTATTATGGTTGTCCTTGGTGGACACGTGCGCGGCCGAGACGTCGATCTTGTACTCAATAACAATTTACGTGCCATAAACCTCCAGATTTGCACCACCGCACATTAGCGACCACGCGACCATCCTCAGGACGATACCTGGGACGTACCGTCTTGGAGAAATTTCGATGCTAGACTCACCCCACCAGTACAGGGTGGGTGGCAAATTAAGAAACTAATCATGGTTTACATAGATCGTTGTACATGCTCATAGCTGGTGGATGTTTCCGCCCCATCAATGAGCACTAGTAATGGGTGTCCCAAAATTAACGCAAGTTTTGAATTTGCCGCTATTTTTGCAGTAAATTGTTGGCAACCCTGAAAAAAGAACAATTTAACAGCTGAGAGTTTAGGGTTAGTAAAAATGGAGCGTTATACGATACAACAACGTGTTTTCATTATTGAACAATATTTCAAAAATAATGAAAGTTTGGCGGCTGCAGTTCGAAAATTGTATACAAAATATGGTCAAAATAGTGTTTTAAACTCGTCAACTGTGAAAAGATTAATTGAAAAATTCAGGCAGACTGGATCAGTTGGAGACGCTAAACACACCGGTCATCCAAAAACATGCCGTTCAAGTGTCAATATCGAAGCAGTGCGTGAGAGTGTTGGTGAAAACCCAGGAACATCAATTCGGCGTCGTGGACAAGAATTGCAAATTTCAAGAAGCTCTCTACAGCGTATACTCACAAAAGGTCTGTGTCTCCATGCTTATAAAATTCTATCAACACAACAACTGAAGCCTAATGACCATGATCAGCGAAGAGAGTTCGTGGAATGGATTATTGAACATCAACAAGTGGATGCTGATTTTTCGAGCAAAATCATCCTAAGCGATGAAGCACATTTTCACCTTGCTGGCTTTGTTAATCGCCAAAATTGCAGTGTTTGGGGTTCGGAGAACCCACATGTGATTGTTGAACAACAAATGCACCCACAACGTGTCACTGTTTGCTGCGGATTTTGGGCTGGAGGCATCATTGGACCATACTTTTTTGAAAATGAGGCTTGTCAAGCAGTAACTGTTACTGGTGCTCGATATTGCGACATGATAACGCAGTTCTTTCTGCCGAAATTGGATGCTATTGATGTGGCCAATATGTGGTTTCAACAAGACGGTGCACATGCCATACAGCCAGTGAAACAATTCAATTACTGCATGAGACATTTCCTGGTCGTGTACTCTCTTGTTTCGGTGATCAGAATTGGCCCCCTAGATCGTGTGATTTAACACCATTAGTTTTCTTCTTATGGGGTTATTTGAAGTCAAAGGTCTATGTAAATAAACCCACAACCACCCGTGCATTACAAGAGGAAATTAAACGCTGCATCAACGAAATTCAGCTACAATTATGCAGAAAAGTCATGAAAAATTTCTACAAAAGAGTGCGTATGTGCCAGCAAAGCCTTGGAGGCCATTTTCCCGATGTATTATTCCATAAATAACCGTATCCTATGTACTTACATTATTTTTCTTAATTATTTTTCAGCTTTGTTTATAGTCACTTTTCGGAAGCCACCGGCCACTACATGTGGGCAAGGACGATGATCCTGCGCAAAAATCTGCTTATCCGCCCCCGGTTATTTTCAACGGCGTACCCGTTTCGCCTAGCAGCAGATTTTTCAGCAGGTAAGTACAGGTGGTGATTTATAAAGTGGGAATGCAGCTCGGCGGGCCGCGCGCCGCTCACGGCGATCCATTACAGTCTCCTGCTGCTTCCAGTCATAATATGTACCCTCCATTCACCCCCGCAGCCTCGACACCCATGCCAGAAGCAACCCAACCCCCTGAATCTCATCGTATACCTCCCCCAGCGCCACACTTTATGCATACCAGGACTTTCTATGCTCCAGCTATCCTGGCAAACATTATAACGCCGTGAGATTATGAATTTTGTATACGCCTCGACGTATCCAGCCAACGTCTTTCTCCAGCAACCCCCGTAGCACCCTCTCTGATACACCTGTCTCCGATCTTCACCCTTCGATCGTCTACGAGCGATTTGTTCTATACGTCTCCATATCAGCGTTCGTCTTCTTCTTTCTCTTTACGTACAGATAAGCGTATCCGGATCATCCGCTCGATGCAGATATCTCGCGAAAATGCACACGGATCGCCAATGCGAGCGCAGACAATAAACGCATGGAACGCCGGGCAGGTATGTCAGCGACTTCCGGTATTCGGAACACGCAACGGCGCGTGTCCGGATCGTGTAGAATTGGCAGAATTTTGGAGCATATACAGGATAAGAAAGGGAACCGGGTGACCTGGTTAGTAGTCTGCGCAGAAAATAATTATAATTTCGCTTCGGGTCTGCATATCGATGATTCAAATTTATTTGTTCCGGTACTACTCTTACGGAAGTTCTTACTAGTCTACGTAAATTCCGTGGTTATGATTAATAGTATTTTCTTGGAAATTATGTACATACATAATATAAATTTAATGGATACACAATACTGAATTTCACGATGCTCGGTGATATCAAAGGAACAAATGAGATAATTCATACATGGTGGGTTTTTACAAAGAATCAAAGAGAAGGGAAATGGAAGATGACTCGGGGTAGGTCATCCCCGGGCACGTCTGCAAAACGTTAATCCCGCCCATTATATTAACAGTAATCATATTTGTAATTTTATTAACATTCTACAGAAATCAATAGAATTATTAATCGTGAAAGTTACTACTGCTAAGTACTGCCGACAACTTTCACCGACCGTGAGATTGTGCGCGATATAATTTGCAATGCAGCGAATCTGCAAACAGGGAGCTTGAATATCCAAAGCATATTATGTGAAAGTTTCACGCAATTGGGTACTTATTGGGGTGCATTCTCTACAGCGGTATTCCCTTGCAGATAACAAAGTTTTATTCATCAGTTTCCTCGGACTCGACTAATTATACGGGTTGTAAGGGTTCCTCGTGAACTTTGAGTTTGGAAGTACAATTCCTTTTCCATCGTGATTTCTACTCTCTCTCGAGGATAGGTCATTGCAAGATAAATACTCTCACAAATGCGTCACTTGTAAAACGGCACGGTAAGTTCTTTTGTCCGAATTACTTTTTCTTCGTAAACATATTCTATAAACATCTGTGATGAATTTACAACCTTATCATTAACGTTTAAGTGGACTTTCAAAATGTACCTAATTCAAAAATATGATTCAATTAAATTACATTTAATATTATATTTATAATTAGCATTCGTGTCTATTGAAATGGTAAATAGAAATTTAGTAAGACAGTCGAATTTCATCAATATTTATACATTAAATAATTATTTAGCATAAATTTTAGTAGTACCACGTCGATTGTACCAGTTTATTAAGAAGTTAAAGTACAAAATTTGGTATTCGTATGTTTTTTAATATGATCAAGGTTCAGAATGCAATAAAACATTTACAGATTCGACGGTTAATTTGTGTTTAGTAAAACTATTTACAGGAAAAGTGGATGCTACGTTATAATAACATTTACGAGTAGAAACCTGACTACATCGTCTTAGAAGAGATCTTAGGTTTTCTTAAAAATATATTTTATTACTCAACCGAAACAATATCTGAAAACAAATTGATTTTAAGATTTTGAGCAATACTCGAATCGTAGATTTCTGCAGTCTGCTTTAAAGCCTCAAAATAACATTTTACTCGTTAGATTTATCACGACTTTCGAGCTTCCCACCGTAATTCGCTCCCTGAAGATGACCAAGTCAAGAGCAGACTCTCATATCTGGGAGAAAAATTACACCAGCGATGAGACAACTGTCCTCCACCATAGTAATCTTCCACCCATGCCCATTTTTCTAAAGTTTAAGAAAACAGATACTCGTATTCCGAATTCAACCGTCATTAACACAACTTCGAATATTCAGTAAACATTCGCTCGTTTGTAATTTTAAGTATCAAGTTCGTAGGCAAAAATATTAAAGATTTACTAAGGATTATAATATTAATATCACTAAGGAATTGTTGTAGGTAAAAATATCGTTTCGATTTTGGAAAGGAATTGCTTCGAATGCAAAGGGTTAACACTAGAATTACCAAAACTAGTCATTTTAACTGGTCCCTAGTTTTTTCTTTCGCAATTATTGAAGTAATAAAAATGTGTGGAGGCTATATCTCCTACCCTCGCCGGCAGAGGGACAGTAGAACGAGACTTTCTCGCTAGTTCCTGATCCGCCTCCAGTTCATATATATACCGTCCTTAACTGCCTTCCAGTACCCAATGTTTAAGGCAACGTCCGCTAGTCAGCCTTACAAACGAGTCCCCTAGTGAACCCAGGACGAAACGCTCCCCCTTCCTTCTTTCCTTTCCTTTCTCTCTCCATCACACTTTCAGCAGCCACCATAATATAATATTAAGAAATTTCATACTGTTTTAACACTTTACTGACTGGAAACTGTATTAACCCTCTATGGGCCGAATTTTTGTTTGTAATCCAAAAAAATTGGTGGAACGAAAAATCAGAAATTATAAACCTATATATGTAAATGAAAAAAATTTGTCCGTTTAAACAATTTTATTGCAATATATTCACTACGTGACTTTCAGGTAACAACGGCCTATAAAGTTTGCACTTCTGTGCATAAAAGCTTAACCGTGAAATTCCATAAAACAATTTGCACTTGACGTTAAACGTTTTATTTTTGAAATCTCTTTGTTGGATCACATTGCAGTGCATACATATTGGTATAGTCAACTATATTGCTTATAATTTCCTTGTCAAATAGTTTTCGAAAATAGGTCACAGGAGAATGGGGTGCTTCGGGCACATTAAGGCAATTTCCTTTCCAAGAGCGATAACAACTATTATTATTCGTCTGGGATAGTGGTTGCCAAACAATTCTTTGTGGTCCTGCATCTTCCTCATCTGACGAGGATTGAGTACTAACTTCTTCTTCACTGTCAATGACATTTATCCGTCGTCGGGGAAATACTATTACATCTTTATCGGACTCGGAATCTAATAAAGAATCATCGGAACTATTACCGCTAATGTGTCTAATTCTAATTCCTCTGTTATTTCTATCTGATTTTGTATTCATATTTTGGGTATATGATGTATAAATCTGAAAACAGGAGAGACCACAAGCATTATCCTAAATATACCAAACTCTATCATAATAGCCTACTGTAACCTGAAAGTCACAAAACTATATTATATACAAGTAGTGACAAAATGATTATTGAAATTGCAAACAAATAAGTTGTTATTGATATGCAAACCCAAAGATATTATGTACGCTTCGTTTTGTTTAATAGATAGAGTATAATAGCATAGGCAAATTTAATAGCAGAATATAATAGACCATTTTGCAAAAAGGCAAAAACGCTGCACACGTACAATATGCCAATATATACCAGAATATACCAGAATATAGTAGAATGTACCAGAATATATCAGAAGATACTGGAATGTACCAGAATGTACTAGAATTCAGTAAAACGTACTAGAATATAATATAATACACTAGAATGTACCAAAATGGACCAGAATATACCAGAATCTACTAGAATGCACCGGAATTCTACTGGAATTCACTAGAATGTACTAGTAATTACTATAATATACCAGAATATACCAGAATATACCAGAATATACTAGAATTCACTAAAATGTACTAGAATATAACATAATATACTAGAATGTACCACAATGTACCAGAATATACGAAAATCTACTAATATATACTAGAATATACTAGAATTCACTAAAACGTACTAGAGTATAATATAATATACTAGAATGTACCACAATGTACCAGAATGTACCAGAATCCACTAGAATGCACCGGAATTCTACTGAAATTCACTAGAATTCTCTATTCTCTATTAACCCTAATGCGTCTAATTCTAATTCCTCTGTTACTTCTATCTGATTTTGTATTCATATTTTGGGTATATGATGTATAAATCTGAAAACAGGAGAGACCACAAGCATTATCCTAAATATACTGTAATCTGCCATAATAGCCCACTGTAATCTCAAAGTTACAAAACTATTTCGTAAAAAAACAGTAGCAAATTGAAAATTGAAATGCAAATAAATAGGTTGTTATTGATATATGAACCCAGAGCTATTATGTGCATTATTTTTAGTTTGGTAATCACTGACAAAAGCACAAATAATATCAATTGTATCAAATGGTTTCGCTTATTTTTACTGCAAACAGTCTGCACAGCATTTATTTTGTTATTTCAGGTTGACGAGCCTAGCAACGGTCGTAAATATTAATATTGGTTGTCTTGGCCACGTTATAGAATTAAGATTTATGCGCCATCTCATGAAAAAAGCTATAATTAGTTGGTAAAATGTCGATAAATTAAAATGTGACCTGAAAGTTACACGGGCCCACAGAGGGTTAATAACATACATGTTACAATAAGAATTATATGAAGTTTTAATAGATGCAGTCTCGTTATTATTACAAAGCAATGTATATCGTTGGATTTATTGTTCGGCAGTTCTTATGTTAAAGGGATATTATAGTTTTCAGGTACAGGAATTCTAGGCACTATTCCGCCTTTTTTTAGTAATAGAGGACAGCAATCACTGTGGTTCGCTCAAGTTGAAAATAGGTTCTATTACAATCTGACCTTTGTTGCTCTCCCATTCCAGTTGTCGGTCTTCAACTTTGATGTGTGAACGTACTTACAGGAGCGCACATCAGATTTAACGGAGGAAGACGTCCCGGACGGTGATCGGTGTAACAGGGAAAAGGATGTTCTGGGCACTTTTTCCTTTTACGCCGTCATTTTAACCGACAAATGGAACGAATTCGAGATTCTGCGCTATTCTCCGGTAAACGCAGAAATTGCAATCGGTGTACCACAGTCTTGTTACCCAAAGTAATTTTGAGCGATGCTACCTACATATTTTCTAAATTTACAACGGGGTTGCAGAAATATTTGAGATCGTTCTCTCGGTGCTTATTATTGGACTAGTTATTTTCATCGAAATAGGAATTTGAAGTTTTATTTTCAACTTTTATATTGGAGAACAATGTAGAAGTTGAAATATTGTTTACTGACAGAAGATAGATTATCAAAATTAATTTTATTATTTGAACTATTGGAAGGAAATGTTTGAAACTATCTATTTAATACCTTCGAATCGGAATTATTTATGAAAAGTAATTATTTCAATTAGCATAATTTGCCCCTTAACCTTACGCTACGAGGTATAACCATAATTATGGACGTTAAGAAATATTCACAGCTATCTTGGAGAAAATATTTCGCTAATCTCTGAAAATAATACGCGAAAACGTTAATATATTGATAATATCAGAATTATGTACGTACTTATGTATCGAATTGTATTTCACAATATTGCCAGTAGATTATCCGTCATATATGTGTAAGTGAAAAATTATATTTGAAAGCAGGACGAATTCTTTCAGTAAACAAAGTAAAAGTACAACCAAAGTGCACTAGCGCGTTGTTTGTCATAAATAACAACAAAAATAATTAAATTAATGTGACCAGTCTTGCGAAACATCAAAGAATTGTACATAGTTACAGTTTCGTAATTTTTTTACACAACTGCAAAAAGGTTGGGTTGAATATGCTTGCAGTAATTATATCATAGAACGGAAGATATTGTCCAAGCAGAAAAGCTAACAAAGTGAAGCAAATGAAAATTGTATTTGTAGCAATGAAATTGCAAATTAGTGCTTTCATTAAAACTTTCTATACTACACATTACGATGAATCAACCGGTATGAATATTTTTGAGATATTCGAAGAACGTGCATGGCAATGCCGAAAAAATAAATTTCTATTTGTCGCAATTGCAAAGCAAAAGACACTATTTTTAAGTTTCTTATCTGTGTCTAAAATTTCCAGCTAATACAATTAATGCAAAATAACAAAAATTGTAGAAAAACTGCGATTTAAATCGCACACTATGAATACAAAAATATTACAATTTTATAATGTTTATGACTTTAACGGTAAACCTACCATAGCAGGTCAATTGACTCTTTCCAGATTTTTTATTTCTCAATTATTGAAATTATAAAATTGCCTTCAAAGGAATCGATTCGATGGATCGCTTTGTTCAATTATATTTTGCAGTGAAAATCACAAATAATCGAAATCAATTAAATTTTGGCATTTTTGTAACACAATATATGCTAGCCAATTTTAATGCTCGGTACATTTAGTTTAACGTCAGCCGATTTCGACGAAACTCTGTACATATGCACAACTTACTTGCATCTACTAAGAGGGCCTTGTAAATGTTTATTTACATTTTTCATTGCAATTGCGCCTAACAGCAGTTTTTTAAACAATCATTTACACATTCTATAGTAATCTAACACACGCTGCAATTTTATAAAAATTGAAAATGGCTCGATGATTGGTTTGCCTCAAAAGAGAGATACAATACACGTGTATTTTTCATATAAAAATTCCGGTTTCATATTTATGTACCATCAATTTATGGTAAAAGCTATCCCAAAATTAACGCAAGGTTTGAATTAAATAAAAAACACAGTTTTTAGTCTTCAGATTGTTATTTTTTCATTGAATCATAAAGTACATAGGATACGGTTATTTATGGAATAATACATCGGGAAAATGGCCTCCAAGGCTTTGCTGGCACATACGCACTCTTTTGTCGAAATTATTCACGACCTTTCTGCATAATTGTGGCTGAATTTCGTTGATGCAGCGTTTAATTTCCCCTTGTAATGCACAGGTGGTTGTGGGCTTATTGACATAGACCTTTGACTTCAAATAACCCTACAAGAAGAAATCTAATGGTGTTAAATCACACGATCTAGGGGACCAATTCTGATTACCGAAACGAGAGAGTACACGACCAGGAAACGTCTCATGCAGTAATTGAATTGTTTCACTGGCTGTATGACATGTGGCACCGTCTTGTTGAAATCACATATTGGCCACATCAATAACATCCAATTTCGGCAGAAAGAACTGCGTTATCATGTCGCAATATCGAGCACCAGTAACAGTTACTGCTTGATCAGCCTCATTTCCAAAAAAGTATGGTCCAATGATGCCTCCAGCCCAAAATCCGCACCAAACAGTGACACGTTGTGGGTGCATTTGTTGTTCGACAATCACATGTGGGTTCTCCGAACCCCAAACACGGCAATTTTAGCGATTAACAAAGCCATCAAGGTGAAAATGTGCTTCATCGCTTAGAATGATTTTGCTCGAAAAATCAGCATCCATTTGTTGATGTTCAATAATCCATTCCACGAACTCTCTTCGCTGTTCGTGGTCATTAGGCTTCAGTTGTTGTGTTGATAGAATTTTATAAGCATGGAGACACAGACCTTTTGTGAGTATACGCTGTAGAGAGCTTCTTGAAATTTGCAATCTTGTCCACGACGCCGAATTGATGTTCCTGGGTTTTCACCAACACTCTCACGCACTGCTTCGATATTGACATTTGAACGGCTTGTTTTTGGATGAACAGTGTTTTTAGCGTCTCCAACTGATCCAGTCTCCCTGAATTTTTCAATTAATCTTTTCATAGTTGACGAGGTTAAAACGCTATTTTGACCATATTTTGTATAAAACTTTCGGACTGCGGCTGCCAAACTTTCATTATTTTTGAAATATTGTTCAATAATGAAAACACGTTGTTTATCGTATAACGCTCCATTTTTACTAACCCTAAACTCTCAGCTGTAAAATTGTTCTTTTTTCAAGGTTGCCAACAATTTAATGCAAAAATGGCGATAAATTCAAAACTTGCGTTAATTTTGGGACACCAATTATAACAGTTTGAAATGGTTATTTTCGAAATCTTTGAAACGCCTGCTTACAGGTAGCCTCTAAGCTGCTTCAATTATTCCCTGCCATGAGAATCGACAGTAAAGCCCTTTGGTCACAAAAGTTTCACATTCCGCGGATGTGCACACGTTATTGTCGTGAGTTGCTCTGGAACCATGCTTACTTCCTCTTTTAGTCCCCTCGTAGCTCGACTCCTTAACTCTTTACAGGAATGTGTGAGCCGACTTTTATCGGAAAGTGATATAGTTTCAGCCGCAGGCAGCGCACTTTGAGGGAAAAAGTCAGCTGAGAAAGGGAACGAGGAGGTGGAGCAACGCGACTATATGTGTCCGTGCGTGCACGAAGAAGAGAGAGAGAGAGAGAGAGAGAGAGAGAGAGAGAGAGAGAAAGAGAGAGGAAGAGAAAAGAGAGAAAGAGAAAAAGAGATTATGAGAAGAGAAGGCTGAGGGCAGACTTAAAGCACATGAGAATACGAAGACGTAGAAGGAAAGGGTATGGAGAGAACCTAGAAAAAGATGAAGGGTGAAAGAAGTGGTTGGAACGAAGTTTGGAAAATACTTGATCGGTTCGGTGCTACGCGAAGAACCTTTTAGAGCGAGGAAACTGATTCCCGTCGCCGACTGGGACAGCTACCTCCTCTTTCAAGGGGGTAACCTCCTTAATCCTTAAAATATTCGTATTCTTACTTGTTCCATTTTCTCACAGTTTCACAAATGTAGAATATTCTATTAGAACGATATTTCATAATTTCAAACCTGTATGTAACTTAACCCTTTGCTCTTCAAGTAATTTTAATTCCTAACTCGAGACATTTTTCTGTCCTAGAATAATTCTATTCCACGCGATTCATTTCCTTTCGTGCATATTAAATTTTTGTTACTGTTAATCGTACGGCAACACTTTAATTTTTACTACCTTCTTAATTACAAACATTTGGAATGCACAAATTACTTCGAATAATAGTCTGACATTTTTATAATATTTTATAATTTTATAACAGTCTATCTCTTACAGTTATCTATGCTGGATGTATATTTTTGTTAATCTTGAAGAAAATAAAATTTAGTTTTCACGATATCTCTTCTACAAATACCCAAGAATATTTATTAATCATTTCTTTCGCTTAAAATTTATAACTGAAATTTACGCACACAGTTTTATTTGAAATTGTACGAATACTTTCCACACCGACTGTATTCAGTTTTGAAGGAATGTCCGAATACGTTTGTGAGCCACTTTATATCTAAATGTTGTAACACGTGCGTAACTAAGACACTTAGAACTTACTAGTAGGATAAAAGCTTTATAGAGGTCGCAATAAAAGTCAATTTTTCGAAAATTGCATTTTGGCCAGTTATTCGGGAGATGGAAGTACTTTGCGACGTCTGTCGACGAGACGCCTATCGCTTCTCTGCATTTTCGAGCGTCTAGGAACGTCAAACGGCCGTAGACGCGGGCACTCGAGTGCACCGCGACTGTACGGGCTGACCACTGAATTCAGCGACACGGAAAAACCATTCTTTCGTGAAAAGAATCGAACTCGTTCACGTGTCCGCTGACAGCTGGCCGTAATCCACCGTGTGCCTGCATGGCGACCTTGCGCGTCTCCTGCGAGGAAATATTTGTACTCTACGATCTGCCCTTTCTCGCTCTGCTGCGACGACGGATCGAAAAGAATAGAATGAATGGGCTTTATGATAACCGGTCGTGTAGTCGTGTTAACCTCGCGAGAATGTGTTATACGAGGTGTCCTAAATTCCCATTTCATTTCAAACAACCACGAACGGGTTGTCTCCTACGTGTTGTATGCGAAGGTGTCACTTCTGTGATGCCTTCTTCTCAGCGTACAAGGATTGTCACTAAGCACCTTGGGTCGCGTAATAATTACACGACGGTAGTGATTGCGTTTTTCTTTATTTTCACGTTCGTCATGTTCGCGATTTCTATGTTTCGAGTTCTGTTCTGTTCGCCGTGTTTGTATTCATCTGTATGCGATTTCTTGATAGTCTTGTTCGCGATTTTCGTGTTAGTCTCTTCACTATTTCTGAACAGTCTCTTTGCGATTTCTAAGTAGTCTCGTTCGTGATTTCTAGATAGTCTGATGAGTCTTGTTGCGTTCTGTCCGTCGTCACCTTGGTTTTGTCGTGATTGGTTGAGGGTAGTTTGAGGTGGAGGAATTTCGCGTTTTTTAATTGGTTGTGGAAATGATGGAAGGCGTGTCTTGATGGCGTAAGCCTGAAGGAGTGTGGCGGGTGCTAGAAGGTATGGTAGAGAGAAAGAAAAGGAAAGAAGGAAGGGGGAGCGTTTCGTCCTAGGTCCGCTAGAGGACTCGTCAGTAAGGCTGACTAGCGGACCCTGCCTTAGACGCTGGGTAGTGGCAGGCGGTTAAGGACGGTATACATATGAACTGGAGGTGGATCAGCAACTAGCGGGAAAGTCTCGTCCTACTGTCCCTCTACTGGCGAGAGTAGGAGGTAGAGCCGCCACAGGAGTATACCTGAAGGAGTGGGAAACGGTCCATGAGGGATTATCATGATTTATTATAGGATTGTCTGGTTTTCGTTCATGTGCGTCGCATATGGTGTCCGTTCGTCAGGGTAGAACTGTCCTCGTGCGACGCGTGTCATATTTTGTCGTATTTATACTTCCTGACTGCCTTTTATTTATGCGTAACAAATTTCCGAAGGCAGGGTTAGGCACGTACAACCTTCGGTGTTGCCGTCGCAACACTCTATAATATGTAAAATACGAAAGTTTTCGATGAAAGCAATGATAATGAATCGAGTAATGGTGACGTGTTTGTGCCAATCAGAAAGCCTCTAATGATTATAGATGGGAGTAGTAAAGAGGAAGGTACGATGCGTCAATCATGGATTTGGCAGAAAGTAGAAACAGACCAATAATTTCGAAATATACCAAAACTCATGGCATAAAAGCGCTTGTATCAAATAATTTAAGCGAGGATCCAAGTATGTTAGGCTTGTTCGCGATTTACGTGTTAATCTCTTTGCGATTTCGTGATTGTGAAACTATGCTATTCACGTTTTTCCAATATTCTTGGGACACCCTGTAGAGTACATCCTTTGTCCAGGCGTCGCACAGTGAGCGGAAAACCCGTTTTTCGTAGATGATTGCAAAAGTTCGTGACCTCAAGACCTTTGAAAAAGAACCATGCAGATTTTGTGAAAAAGGAAAATCTAGACGGAGTCGTTTTTTTCATTTATGTTTCGCCTGTTCCAATTGTACTCTGTCTTTTATTATTTTACTGTTTAGTTGTCTGTTGTTCGAGCGAAGAATTGATTAAAGTACGTATTATAAATGTCGTTGTTTTATGTTGTACACTTCACAACGATTCTTATTTAATCATTTCAAAACATGACTAATACTATAATTTTCTGAACGCAAAAGTCCAATTCGGTTGATTTCACTATTATCTAAGATTGTTCCATGATCCAACACTTCTTTTCGCATTGCTGAGTATAATATACATACAAGCTCCACTGCACTTTAACAATAAAATATTTGTAATCCTCGCGTCTTCCTCAGGATGAAAGTTCGCCTACAATATTTTACGTATTGTAAAACCATTGATTTCTTTCTATCTATGTTGTAAGATGTATTCGTTCAAATCTGTTTACGAAAAAACCTGTCGACCGCTAAGCGTTAATTTGTAAAATAAATTTGAGTAAAGCACTATCGTAGAACCGTATGTACCGCTATGTCTGAGGAGCATACTGTAATCGCAAGCAATCCTTTCGTCGAAAAATTTGGCTTCAAGGAGAATCGAGTTATTGGATAATAATCTTATTACGAATCAGCGATTAATCTCGAACGGACGACACGCGGAGGACGCGCAAAATGATGAAAAAGCGAGAGACATCGATAAGGGCTTCGAGGTAGCCAAGGGAGGACGAAGGTTAGAGTTTATCTCGGCTGGTAATATTTCTATTCCATCGGTGTCCTGTTAAGGCTCGAGATTTCACTCTCCCTTTTATTCCGGTGATTTCATATCTCTCGTTCCCATCCTACGTTTCTGTTTTCAGCCTGAGATAGGACTGACATAATTTTCCGAGATAGTACATCCTGGTCCGAAGCCCCGTTCTTCACACAGTCGGCCATCCCTGTTTTCTTCCTTTGTCTGTCGCCTTCTAGCTTGCCGAGCGTTCCACCTTTCTCGCTTTTTATTTTATCCTCGTTTCTCCTCCTTCTTTTGCTTGCTGAAAGCAAAAGGGTCGCGTAAGTCACTCGATTCGAGGATAATCGATCCTTCTTTCCCTCTTCCTCGCATTGCCTGCTTCTTCCACATTCTCTCCTTTTCCTTCCTTCCTTCCTTCCTTCCGTCTTTCCTTCCTACATACCTTTCACGGGTTTTCCACGGTTACCTTCGGCAAGGAACGAGTCGGATGATGTACGCTTTTCCAAGTCTATTATATCGTTTTTGATAGTCTTTATCATTGTTGGGAGGGCGAGACTCATTATTCTTTCATCATGCTGCGCTCTACCAAAGCGTCGCGGAACGGCTGCTGGAACAGCGTTCATTCTAGACAGCATTTAACTACGCACGGTCCGTTCTTCTGTTTCATTCAGTTCAAAACCAAAGATTGATTTCAACAGTGGTCGAAAATTCAGTATTTTTCAAATGTTTTTGTCAAAGGTCGTTGAATACACATTCATATTTAAATAGTAGTCGAAACGGAGACCGTACCCATGTCCGTAATTAATTCTTCCGGCCAAGCATGATCATTTACAGTGGGTAACCAAAGTATTCGAACGGTCAGATTTCTTATCTTTAGCACATGAAATATGTATGTTAATCCGAAATGTTTACAACAATTTAGTGTCTATAGCAAGAGAGAAGTCCCAAGATTATGTTAGTAAAAGTAGAATATAATTCAATCATATATACAATATTTACAATACGTTTATACGTTAATACAACATAATATCGCACAATATACAATAATCTACTGGAATTCACAAGAATTTACTAGTATACAGCAGTATATACGACAATTCACTATGATCTACTATAATATACTAGAATATACCACAATGTACAAGAATCTACTAAAATTCACTAGAGTTTACTGGAATATACCATTATATACCACAATATTCAAGAATGCATTAGAATTCACTGGAATGTACTAGAATATATCATAATATAAAACAATATACAAGAATATACTAGAATTCACTAGAATGTACTGGAACATACCATAATATACCACAATGTACAAGAATGTACCACAAATATTGTTACACTTTCATATGTTAATATTTTGTAGGACCACCATTGGCATTGATTACTATTCTTAAATGTTGTTCCGTATTATGTACTAGCGTTTTTGTGAAACTGGTTTCAAGAGAATTCCACATTTCAGTTATTTTATCCATTAACATTTATTTCGATGAATTATGATATTTATTTAGTATTTTTCCGATTTCTGCCCACAGGTGCTCGATCGAATCGAGAAATTAAAGATAGCACGGGTGTGTTATCTTTTTGTATGGGAGTGTATATTCGACTAGGAACGTTAGTCGAATTTGTATGTTTCATGATCCTAACGATGTTCAAAGATCCCAGTCGTGGATCCGAGTGGTTGACTCGGTAGTCAAATTGGTTCTGCTCGACTTGACAATCTACAACGATTCTGATCGGTTTTTCCGAAGTCCATTTCCTCTTCCCTTCGTGTTGTCCGTGTGACAAATTAAGGGTGTGACCGATACGATGCACACAGCATCTCATTCGTTAATTTTCACCTGAAGGGGGAGTATCTTCTTCGACGTTCCTTCACGATGAAGGAGGAAGCTTGTCCATCAGGTTACCGATGTTAATTAATTGTTGTAAGAAAGGACGGCAGTTTGGATTAGCGCGACGGTGTTCGAAAATCCGCACACAATGGCGCGGATGGTTTTATGGCCCAATTGTTCTGCTCATCGGTGGAGACAGTCGACGACCGCGTCGAAGGGTCACCTTTCGGTCCGGTACCGATTGCAGGGTAATACGGTCTTTTTGTGTGTCACTCGAATGGGCCTTCTGACGATTTTCTAATTAACTCGTCGCAGATGTTTTGCAAACAAATGCCTTTGAAAAGGTTGTTTCTCGACCCGGACGGAACATCTGTCAAAGAAGGTCTACATGGTTGTCTCTGAGTCGCACTACTTGGAGGTCAGAGTGCAACCAGGTGGTTCTAATGTAATTTACTTGTCTTCCAGGCTGCATTTCTTTCATAATTTATAGTTTTCACCTATTTTCTTATATAGAATCAGCCTCATTCCGGTTGGATCAGCAGTTGTAGAACATTGTGTAATAAACGACTTTCATATACAACAAATCTGTTACCGTTTGTCACATAAGGAAATGGGCTACATCATGCGTACTTGTCTTCGATGCTCGTAAATAGTATAGGAGCCAGAGTTTCGTACGTGCGATTACGAGCGAATGTCAACGCGGGCGCGTATACGCTTCAGCTCTTTTTGTTGTTCCTGCTTCTCTTCGCTCTCGATGCGATTTCCATAAATTCGATCTTTTTGTTGCATCCCGATGGAGCTGGCTACGAGCGAGACCGTTCTCCGAATATTGAAACCGTAACTCTTATTACGAGCTCAGAAAAAGAGCGGCCAAGAATTGGAGAGCTATATCGGTGGCGGTAAATTTCTCTTTCCTGAAGATATTTGTTCATTGTCTGAGATCACGTGCAGGATATACAGAGTGTCGGGAAAGTTAGGTTGCTGAGTTATACGCGGGACTCCTTTTAACATGTCTCTGGGTAACATTCTAGGAAATAATAGTTCAAATAATATTCTACGTAGTCGTTCTACTACAATTATTTTAACATGTTTAACTGCCCGACCAAGAACCTCAAAAATTCCACAAAATCAAAGTAATTTATTTAACGATGGTACGACACATTAACGGACATTGTAACTGTGAATATTGTAGAGAATTACTTCCGTGCTGCATCGAATTTAAACACAAAAATTGTTCCGATGAGCTTCATTAAAGTTTTGTAACATTCGACAGAATGTGAAACAGTTTATTAAATTCTGACAGGAATAAATATAGTACATGGACTGTAATTATAAAATAGTAATACATACTGTGATTTTCAGCTGAAACCAGTAGAATTTTCTTTTAATTTGTCGTATTTTATTTAAATATATTCCAGCACACGTTCATGTATATTTGAATTTTATTGAACGAATTTTATTAAACAATTGTTTGACTTTAACACTAGAACTACCGAACAATGAATCCAACGATATACATTGCTTTGTAATAATAGCGAGACTGTATCTATTAAAACTTCGTACAATTCTCATTGTAACATGTACGTCATTAAAGTCGTACATCCGAAAATTTCCGATGAAAACATTTTTATAACTTCAATAATTGCGAAAGAACAAACTAGGGACCAGTCAAAATGATTAGTTTGGTAGTTCTAGTGTTAATAAAGTATTTTCTGTAACATGTCAAAACATTTCCAAACGAATTGTACCAATTATTACTTCTATGTTCGTAATTCCGAGCAATAGAAATTTTCTATCTATTATTTGATCAAATATTTGCTGTAATATGTCAAAAATCTTCAACTAACTTGACTACATTTTTATTTTGTTAAATAATAGTAAGGGAATTTCTAGTGTCGCCTCAGAGACGCCATTGGAGCGCTAAGGGTTAATATTGACTGGTGTATATCGTCTTATCTATCGGTTTGGTAGTTCTGGCGTTAATCTTACACAGTGGCTCACGAAAGTATTCGGACACTCTTTAAATCTAAATCACTTTTTCAAAATTGAACCAAACGACTTGATTTTCCTGGATCAACTAGAAGCATCGATTTACTAAATGATATGCAAAAATAATTTTGAAATAATTCTAATTGGTAGATATTACGTGGAAAAGTAGAAGCAACATTTTGTCAAACATTTGTGCTTCAACTCGTAACGAAAATTTAAAATATGTGTTTTTCACAACTGTGTTAGTTATACACATGTTCAAAATTTCACCGAAATCGATTGACGCGGGAAAAAATGGCGCGCGTAGAAAGATGTAAAAATTTGTGGAATTTAAGCAGAAACTGACCAAGAATTGTGAAAAATTGCGATTTTCATCATTTTCGATGGCATGTAGCTCGTGTGTATGTCGATCGATTTCAATGAATTTTTCTGCATGTGTATAACTATCATAGATCTACCAGGTGTGTCTTCAATATTTTTAATACGTGGCTCAAATAAAAAATATTTAAAAAGTTTCTTTTTTATTGGTCAAGTAATTCATACCAATTCCAATATTTACAAAATTTATTTTACATATCATTTATTAAATCAATGCAACTAATTGCTCAAGAAAAGTCAAGACGTTTGGTCAAATCTGAAAAAAAATATTTAGATTTAAAGAGTGTCCGAATACTTTTGTGAGACACTGTAGGTCCTATGAATTCCTTTATCATTGATAATATGAGCCGTTTATTTTGAAAGTGGCTTAAGTCCATTTATGCTCGGATCTAAATATTGAAGGGTTTGCGTTTGATTAAATTTAAAAATATGGGTAACAGATAACATAATATTGGGTTGTTTGGAAAGGAATTTCGTTTTTTTTTGTGAAAATAAACGACAATTTTCGTATAATGAACGTACAATTTATTAAATTATATATTGGCCATTCTGGTCCAATACCTTTTGCCATCTTTTTGGTAGTAGCATGATTCCACGCTCATACAATTTTTGGTCTTTGCTGGCAAAAAAACTGATAGAGGTGGTTTTTGACCTCCTCATTTGAAGTGAAGGTTTTACCATCAAAAATATTTTGCAGTGACCGAAATAAATAATAATTCGAAGGTGCCAGATCAGAAGAATATGGTGAGTGTGGCATTGTATCCCATTCAAGCTGTAAAAGCTTTTGACGAGAGACCAAACTTGTACGAGGTCTTGCATTATCTTGTTGGAACACTACATCTTTTCTGTTGATTAATTCTGGCCTTTTCTGTTGAAGTGCATCATTCAGTTTGTCCAGCTGATGACAGTAGACTTCCGAATTAATTGTTGTGTTATCCGGTAAAAGCTCAAAAAAAAAAACGATTCGTTTAAAATCCCACCAAACAGACAGCATCACCTTTTTTTTGATGGATATTGGCTTTGAAAATGCTTTGAGCCGGTTCATCCTTTTTGCTCCATGATCTATTGCGTTTGACGTTGTTATATACAACCAATTTTTCGTCCCCAGTAATGATGCTCTTCAAAAATGGATCATCTTCGTGACGTTTGAGAAGCGAATCGCAGACATCACCGCGACGACACAAATTTCTCTCCGTGAGAACATGGGAAACCTATATATCGAGCTTCGAGGTTAAACCCAAGACTTTCAAGTGGTCATAAACAGTTGAATTTGATAAATTTAACATCTCACCGATTTCACGTGTTGTTATTCGCCGGTTTGCATCAACTAATGCCTTTATCGTGTCTTTATCAGCTTCAACCGGCCTTCAAAACGTGGTGCATCTTCGACATCAAATTGCCGGATCGAAATTTTGCAAACCAGTTCTGGCACTTGCGTACTGTTAACACATCTTCTCTATACACATCGGATAATTTCTTTCTGGCTCGAACAGCATTTTTACCTTTTCTATAGTAAAAAAGTAAAATATGACGAAAATGCTGCTTATTGCTCTCCATATTTAAAAGGGCACCAACCAAAAACTACTGCGTGGAATCAATTGGACATTTTCATACACAAGCCTTGCTATATCAGCTCTCAAAACATATAATGAATATGCGGCTTAAGTGTGAAGTTGGGTGCAAAAAATACAATTAAATCCTCTGTCGGGAAAAAGCGAAATTACTTTCCGAACAACCCAATAGAATAATGTTTTTGGGTTCCTAAAGGTGTCAAATTTATCATCCCAATTAGCATAATTAACATTATTGAAGAAATATTTTGTTTATGGCTATGAATGGACTTACGGCATTTTTAAAATCAATGAATAGACGTTTTCAATTCTTAAGGAAGCACAAGTCCATAGGGAATGTAAATTTCCCTTGAAATTAAAATAAATGCGTACATTTTTATGTCATAAAATCAAAAAAATATTCAACTTTCATACTTTGTTAAATAATTTTTACATTAAAATTAATATAGTTTTATTAATTATTATTCAGTCTTCTCCAGTTTGTGTACGCGGGAGGCATTTAAAATAACTGTGGTGTGCAGGTGGTATATAATGTAATAAATCCATTAAGTCCTTATATTTTAGGTTTGTGAGTGATCTCGGATTTTGTATAGTGATGCCAACTGGATATTATTAAAGTTTTTCGGTCTTCCCCGCTACGGTAATAAATCCAATGTTTTGAATGGTGCATCCTCGTTCATTATCGTTTCATAGAATAACTTATATGAATCGTTTCTCAAAAATCTCATCCAAAATACTTTAAACCAATTTACTCTTTCACCGTCAGTATTTTTTAGCCTTTTAAAAATCGCATTTTCTGTGGACAGGCACTGTTCCGTTGTTTAAAACAAATTCATTGCACATTGATAATTCAACTGTTACTTTAATAATTAAACATAAAGCTGGGATCTCATAAAATTTTATTGCATAATTATTTTCTATATCTATTTGAAACACTCACAATGGGAATTGCGCCACTTTCAAAATAAACTTTTTCATCGCTTCATCATCCAGCAAATTTTCGTGTTACGACATTTTAACGATTTTAAATGTATTAGTAACAAGTTGCCATAAAATGAAAAGATCTTGTAAAAATGTAACTATTATGGTAGCTAACTTGATTTTTTTTTAACGGACTTACGCCACTTTCAAAATAAACGGCTCATATAATGAAAAGAACGAAGAAGAAGCTAACGGAATAACAGATTAACATTGAGAAAAAATATTCCGGTATACCGATATTTAAATCTTGTGGTGGGTAATGGTGGCATGTGATAATTTGAAATGTGATCACAAAAGCGATGCCGGTGTTCAACGTCCCCCCTGCAAGATTAGGAGGAGTTTGCGGAGATTTCGATGAGATCTATTTGGTCAAAGACGATCAGGCTGTTATTGAAGTCGCGCTTGCCTCAGTTTCATTTGCTTAAGCTCACAGAAATTCTATCCCTCTGGTGAACGATCGTCTTAAATCGTCTATGTTTGCACAATTTTTTGCAGAAAAAGGAACAATGCGAGGCTGCCGCGACGAAAATGAAAGGATAAGATTAAATCTTCAATGACCGTGCGTATTCCACCCGCGTTCTCAAATTTTCAACTTACTGCCACGATCAAAATTACTTCATAAAAAAATGCAGCACTCGCGAAACGTTCACACCGTACTATCAATCAGCAGTGTATGCAATCAGCTTTTTTTATAACAAGATTTTTTATCACCTCAAGAATACTCGATTTAAACACAATCGTACGTTCCTTCGATGTTCGCTCGCGAGGAACCGTTTAATGACGTTTTTTGACAAAAATATTACGCAATGCATGAATCGATAAAAAAATATGTACGACTATATATTCCTATATTACTTTTTAATAATAACTTCTAAAGTAGCATGCTGCTTCCGAGAATAATGAAGCACTAAAAAATCAAGATAAGTTGTTCGAGAACTGTCAGGAAACGAATGTCTGTTCCATTGTTGTAATTGGAAAAGTGTAAATGTTTCAATAACAGGCAGAATGAAATTTTCGCATATATACATGAGTTTGCGTACACATCGATGTACAACCTATCAGGAAATTTGTAAACAAACTTCCAATTTTCATTAAACGTACTTTTCAACTAACAAAATATTGCATCAATATTGTGATAAAATAGTTCCGAACTTTCAAAATGTTTGGTTCAACCCATTTGCAAAAAATTTTTTAACATTCGCTCATTTTTTAACGATATTTGGCTGAAATAAAAAGTATTTAGAAATTTCCTTTCTCATTTGTCACGTAATTTATAACAATTGCAGCATTTTCAAAATCTTTTCCGTATAATATTTTGTAAATCAATGTTTCTACTTGCTCCAGGAAAGTCAAGTCGTTTGGTTAAATTTTTAAAAAGTTATTTAGATTTAAAGAGTGTACAAATACTTTCGTGAGCCACTGTATGTACATTAATCCGTACATATTTGATATGTTTCACTGAATGTATAATTTAAAAATGTGTAGGCTACAAAACAAAGGCATGCCCTGTGGATAGAATAGAGAAAAGAGAACGTATTTACGTGAAATAACTGCTGAATGCAAAAAGTATTATTAAAATTTAATTATTTAATATGAAAACAACCGCAGCTTGAGTTAGTAAAAATAATTCGATATTGTCGTATGAGAGAGTTCGAAGCAGCAAATGCAGTCACGACTGAATATAAGGGTTTTATTTTTATAAATTTCTACCGTTTCTTTTGCTCAGAATTCGAGCACGGCACGAAAACAACGCTACTGTTCAGTGGAATCGATCGCCGCGCCTTGCCGAGCCGGAATCTGTCTGCTGTAGCTGCGCTCTGGTTGGCTCGTATTTTTTATTAATAACTCAAAGACAAAACCGCGCACGACATTTCCACTAAATAAAACCTTTTTATATAGTAACCCCAAAAATCACCACTTTCAAGAAGCTCAAACATTTTCGGGTTACTTTGTACAAACAATATGATTCTACAGTAAAACTTAAAAAATGGGGAAGAAAAATCTCATCCCGACATTGAACTCGAAATCGGACCCCTTAGCAATCAGCTGATATACCACCACGATAACTGCAAAGATTTCTTAAGTATAATGATAAGATCTGACAAGGGAACATATTCTGATGCGAAAATCCGATTTTGATGAAACTTATGGGAGCTTATAGATTTATTGTTTAAACAAAAAAGTTTTGTTGAAATTTTCTTGCAAGACTACATTTTCCATTGAAAAACGCACAATTTAAAAGAAAATTAAAATTTTTTCGACCTCTGGTTTTCGAGATATCTCAAAAATACCCCAACTTTCAGGGCTGTTTTCATCCCTTCAACGTGGATGGTTGCCGATAAAAAAAACACGTGTCAAATATTTTTCAAAAAACTGTATAAGCTTCCATAAGTTTCATTAAAATCGGATTTTCGCATCTGAATCTGTTCCCGTGTGCGTAACTACACGCGTAAATAGATGTAAATTAAAATATAAATATATTATTGCAGTGAACGCAACAGGGGTGCCTTCTATTTGTAAAATGGAAAAACTTGAAAAAATTGAAATGCACTTTAAGTTTACATACGATAGAAATTTAATGGATTATATTACGCAACAGTAAAACTCCATATGCACAAGAGGAAATAAATCATGAAGAATGAAAATATCCGCAAGAAAAAGCGCCTTGGTTTAATCCTTTGAATACGAATGTCGTCACATTAGCGACGTCATGTCTGTGTATTAAATCTTTAAAGTTGCAAGAAACATAATATAATTATTGCCTTAACATAAGATCAGTATATATTTTTATTTTCACTCAGAATTTAAATCTTTTATAGAAGATTTAGCAATGTGAAGAAAATATTTCCAATGTTTTCAAAAATCCTCGCCCGCAAAGGGTTGAAAGAGCTTTACGTGCAAAGGGTTAATGTAATATAATCGAAATCTCGGAGAAAGAAGAACTGCAAAATGTCGGGCGACCTTTAATATCGCCGTGTCAGGCACTCTGCGACCGTTCAACGTTGGCTGTCTATACTCACCTTCAGCAAGAAAAGGGTTAATAGAACAATTACTCGATCGGTGCGCAGGGGTCAAAGGGTAAGTATCGCCGGTGTTTCTTCAAAGGCGAAGGAAAAAAAATGAGAAAACTTGCCGGTCGACTGTTCCCGAAGGTTTTTCATGGTGGTAGAGGTCGATAGGGAACAAGGGGTCGAGAAAGTGGTAAGGTTACCGAATGAGGTTCGCGTGGGAGCCGCGCGCGCGGCGCGTTCTCGGGGTCGTGGCTTTATTAACACGTCTTACAGCGTAACGGGATTTCGTGCGCGTTAAGAGCTAGGTATATGGCAGCAACCGGCAGCTGTTGCTAACGCAATTTTCCCCCAGTATAAATCCTCGGGGCCCCGCGATATTGAATCAAACGATATAGCGGGGGACGGCTTTATCCGAGCTTGGCTCGCGGTCACGGTTGAATGAGAGAACGTGGCACGAGAGCACATCTTTACACGATCACACAAACATCTCCGTAGGATCATATGTACAATATGTAATAAATTTGTTTTTTACTGATATGAGTCAAATTGACTGATTAAATATTTTTAACCGTTTGCTCTACGATTTGTTTTACGATTGCAGTGATTAGAGAACTTCTTTTGACGTTTACGATTCCGTTGAGGAAGATGGTACTTGACACTTTGCTAACCGGCAATTTTATACAGAAACTATGCGATGTCACCGGCTATTATTGTTGCGTGCACGTTTTCTATCACTTGTTATAGTTTAACCCGCACTTCAAAGATTAAGAGAGCACTGTATTTCTGATGATAGCTGACCGGATGTTGAGGTGTTATACTATACTTTATTTAATTCGAGTGTAGAAATCCTATCTGATACAGTGAGTAACTTTAATATTCGGACATTATAAAATTTTTATTTTGTCGCATTGTAATTTTGTTCACGATGAAGGAAAAAAGAAATTAATTCTAAATTATATTCCTCCATAATGTCTAGTTAATAAAAATATAACTTTTATTTATATTATTACTAGCGTTTATTAAATATTCTATTTTAATCAAAATAATGTCTGATTTTAATTGCATTTTAATTGCATTTTAACTGCATTTTTATTGCACTTTTACGTAAATTATTTTTTTAGATGTTAATAATCAATAAAAATTAATTCACCCGTTCCAAATGTTGAGATACATCCCCATACAAATACTTTTCCGCCTCCGTGCTTTATAGTCTGCTTCATATTTTTAATTTTTAATTCTTAATTTTTCTTTCGCCACATCATTATTCGCCCATCCGATCCAAAAATGTTGTATTTACTCTCATCGCTAAAAATAACGCCATTCCACCACGTCTCTTGTTTTAAAACAAATTCTCTCGCAAAGTTTAATCTTTTCTATCTATTAGTTTCATTCGCATACGGTTTTTTCCGAGCAACTCGTCCATTATAACTACATTCTTTTAATGCTCTGCGTATTGTTTGGGGGTGCACTTTCTTTCCAGTCTCTTCTAATAATTCGGCAGCTAATTTTGGTGCACTTAATGTAGGATATTTCTTTATTTTTCTTATAATTTTTCTTTTATCTCGCGTGTCCAAAATTTTTGATTGGCCTCATTCCGGAATAGATTGTATTCGGTCTTTATACTTAAATCTTTTAATAATATTTCACACTGTACTTTTACTAATTTCAAGCATTGCTACAATTTTCCTTTACGATTCACCTTTTGCACTGTAAAAAATGACAAGTTGACGAATATTGTATGAAGTGTTTCTCTGACGTCCGATTATTACCAGTGAACTTAGTGAATATCTAAACACAATTGATTTTCTAAGGTTCGAGACAGTTTACGGAGACTGTAATGTTTGTAAACATACCTCACAATCGCATTAAATATCACACTGGCTCACGCAAATTGTTATATACGGGTGACAGAGTTCATTGTTCATGCTTAAAAATAAATTTGTACATTAATATATTCGTTGCACTAAATTTAATCGAGGTCTGGAGAATAGAAGAATGTTGAAACATATCTTTGTATCATACATTTTATGTTTTCAATTGTTGCTTTGTTAAATAAGTTACTTCGATTTTGTGGGATTTTTGAGGTTGTCGATTGGGCAGTTAAAATAGAATACTTAGTAAACATTAGTAATTATATAAATAAAAATTATGCTTTTATTAACTATACCCTATACAGTAATGTAATTTCGAATTAATTTTTTTTTTCTTCATCGTGAACAAAATTACAATGGGGCAAAGTGAAAATTGTACAGTGTTCGAATATTAAAGTGATTCACTGTATATGCAAAAATTGTTTCGAGTAAAATTTCTTTAAAATAGAATTTTATATTTTTTAAAATACTTCAATATTGATGTTCGAGTGAAATTGACTGATTTCAGGCAAAATAGACATGTACCCAACGTCCGACAATCTAGTGTTAATAAATTAAAAAGAGAAACGTTAAAAATGTCCGAATTTTCTTATTTTTCTTACATATTGTACACTCTCGCAGCATCACATAAACGTCCTCCACACGATCACACGTACCTACAAGCCTCGATCCGCTCGTCCGGCTAACTAGATCCTTGATGGACGGTCGAGCAGATGGAACGGTGCGGTTATATAGAACGGATCGAGCGGAATAAGGTGGCTACCTTCACGACTTTGTCCGATGGTAAAAGAATCAAGGGAGGAACGAGACAACGAGAGGGAACTGAAAGATCTTTTTTCTTTCCTTCCTCTACTTCCTCTTCTTCCTCCCCTTCTACTTCGTCCTTCCTTCCGTTCCCGCCCTGCCACGGAAAAGATGAGCCCTCCATTAAGTGGAAGTCACAGGAAAGTCGAGAGATTTTAGGGCGGTACTAGACCGTGAAAGGAATAGTCGAACGCATGAGGTAATTGCGATCGAACCGACTCGCATGGCCGACCAGCTTCCAATGAAGGATCGAACACGATGGATCGTACATGCAAGGAAAGTCGGTATACTAGGTATGTAAGTGAGAAACCGGAATTTTTGTATAGAAATTCCACGATTATTATATGAAAACGATATAAAATATTTTATTCGAAGTATTACCCATCGGTAGCTTTGCACGATCTCTTACAATTTGTGTATGCCTAAAAAGCTATTCCTGTTTCGAGGCAAATCAGTTATTGAGTCATTTTTGTACATTTTTGTACGACGTCAAATGCTGCTCAGCAAGTGTGTGTCCCATAGTTGCAAATGAGTAATAATCGGATGGAGCCAAGTCTGGTGAGTATGTCGCATGCGATAATATTTTCCAACTGACTGTCCCAATTGTTTCCTTGACCGCCTTTTCTGTATGTGTGATGGTGGCATTATCGTAAAGCAAAATCATTTTGTGTTGCCTTCTTTGATATTCTGATCGTCTTCTGGATCTTGACTTTCGTACGTATGGAGACAGCTTCTCGTGTCGCATTTAATTGATCTGCGAGTTGTTGCGTTTGAACATCAATACCGAAATCAATGCCGTCCGCAAAGTTTCCAGGTACAAAATTCGACATGTTCAATGGTATTAATACTAAACCTACCATGCGCGGTCAAATGACCGTTTTTGAAATTTCGTTTAGAATTTCTCGTATACAACGTTACTGTATCACCATGTAGCTTATTGACTTTTCCTGTAATATACATACAACCCATTTTTCAATATTCACAACTTTCTTTATTGTTTAATTTCCGAAAAAAATTAATAGCATGTCTAGTCTACCACGAACGGTCATTTGACCATTTGAGAAATTCATGTTATTTACGACTATATTCTTCGGAAAGCGCACTACTGAAATTGTTTTACGAGTCTACAATGTAATTGTGGATCTACAGTGTAGACAAACGTGCGATTGTAACAAATGCATAGCGTTCTTTGTACGACAGTACGGATCTTGCGATCCGAACAGAGAGCATCATAATTTCACAGTGTACAATAGAAATTATTACGTGGTATAAGTGATAGCTTCCACAAAGTCAACAGAGCCAACAATATTTTGTGGTATGATTTACAATTGTTTTTTTTTATTTCTGGTCTCAATGTTTTTGCCCCGTTTGATCTATATTTTTATATTTTAGTTTTTACTTTATCATTTGTATATTCATCCCCAGAAATGTCAAGACATTTGAGGAATATCAATTTATTAGACAAAATAAATAATATCGACGAGGATTGTTCGGAAGATGACCAAGAAGTTTCCGATATTGATAAGGATACAGCAGAATAATAATTGTAACTTTGAAATTCGCAGAACCATATACGGGCCATGGGAGAAATATAATAGCTGACAATTTTTTACAAGCGCGTCATTAGCGAGTAAACTTTTAGCAAAAAAAACTACGAGCTACCAAAATTAGCGAGACAGGCAAAGGATAGTATGACACGCTTCTAAACAATATTATACAAATCGAATGATTTAATTCTTTCAATTTATAAAGCTAAACCTAATAAAAAAGTATTGATACTTAAAATTGAAATTGAAAAAAGTGACAACCGTTTACCAGAGACAATTAGATTTTACAATAGCACAAAATTGGGTGTAGATGTAATCGATCAAATGGCCAGAAAATATAGTGTAAAATCGAAATGTCAAAGATGGCCTGTACAGGTATTTTTCAATATCTTAGATTTAGCCGGGATGAATGCTTGAATTTTATATAAAGAAACGACGGGTGAAGAAATATCGAGACAAGAATTTTCATTTCAATTGGCAGAAGAGCTTGGGATCGAATATCAGAAGGAGAGACAGCTAAGCAAAGAATGTTCATAAAAAACAATAATAAACACAGCTACAGATTATAACAAATAAGATATTCTAAAGTCAATAAGACTAACAAAATTTGTATAAATTGTAAAAAATACGTATGTGGAAAATGTGCAATACAAAATGCTGTAATTTGTAAAACATGTGTTGAAAATGCATAAAGGTAAATAAAACTTTCTAAATAGAAAAGCGAGGAGCGGGTTTTTATTGTAGCACCACAAAAATATTTTGTTTACTATCCAATTGGCTAAAATCTCTTTCTATATTAAGATACAGTCCGCGACAATAAAATAGCACACCTTTTAAATTTCGTAGTATTTTTAAAATAGAACAGAAATGAGAGCGTTCAATCCATATGCTTCTTGAGTTACTTCTTATATATCCATCTTAGTGACTTTGACACGTAAGCACTGCTCCTAAATTCTTAGAATCGTTGTTTTGGTAGATTTCATGGAAACGTAATCCGACAAAATAATAGCACACATGCTACACTCTCACTTCTCAGTTGAACACGAGCAAAGGAAGGTGGCTAAGTATTTGATATATAGTGTGATGAATTATTGCGGAAAACTTCTAAAAAAATGGGTCGTGGAAAGAAGTTAACAGATAGTGAAATGAAAACAATTATGACACTATCTAAAGAAAATGTTTCTATTTCAAAGATTGCAAAAGTAATTCATAGAAGCCGGAAGGTTGTCATGAATTATTTGACAAACCCCAAGAGATACGGTAATACAAAACGTCCTGGACGACCTGCGGCACTATCAGCACGAGAGAAACGTGCTATTCTAAGGGCAGCATCGAATGCACCAATGACTACCAGGCAGATTGCTGAAGCAGCAGGCGTACAAACAAACATCAGAAATGTGCAACGTGTCCTGCAAAGATCTAAGCATCTGCAGCAAAGGAAGCTTAAAAAACAACCACCTCTAACCGAAGCGCATAAGAAGGCAAGGCTGCAGTTCGCAGATCAACATGCTCACTGGAAGAAGAAGTGGAGAAAAGTCATGTTCACCGACGAAAAGAAGTTTAATCTCGATGGACCTGACGGGTGGAGTTATTATTACCACGATTTACGTAAAGAAAAAATGTTTTTGATCCGTCGCCAGATGGGTGGCGGAGGAGTCATGGTGTGGGCCGGTATCGGCTACCATGGAAAGACGGATATTAATTTTATCAGTGGAAAAATGAACAGCGTGAAATATGTAATGTTAATCCGTGAACAAATAACCACACACGCAACCAGAATTTCCGGGGAAAAACACATATTCCAGCAGAATAATGCATTGGTAAACGAAGTAAACGAATTAAAAGAGTGCATTGCACTGGAATGGGAACGAATGAAGCAGAAAAGGATTAAAAAATTATTCAAGTCGATTCCAAAGCGAATAATTTCGATTATAGAAAACTCTGGAGGATCTACAAAATATTAAATATTGAGTTCCCTTCGTATGTATGCATAAATGTTAATTAATTGCAATAATGTGCTATTATTTTGTCGCACCGGTTTATCAGGATATATACATTTTTGCAGATGAAACAAAAAGGACCATCCTTGTATATAGAAACTTAGCGCTATTTGGTGTTCAACACTTATGTGTACCTGTCTACATATTCAAAATTATATTTTTATACTTTAATAAATAAGAATTAACAAATTTTACGGGGTGTGCTATTCTATTGTCACGGACTGTACATATGTTTTTTCGAAGCTGTCATTTGACTGCTCATGGTAGGATTAGGTATACATGAAATGTCGGTAGGTTTAGTGATAAACACTCGCGTTATCCTTTTAATCAATTATGCGTTCCTTCACTTTCGTGCGATGAATGATCTTGATAAGTTTATGACTGACGTAGATTAAAATTCTTGCATGTCTACCCAATTAACGCAGACATCCGTAAGTATAAACTGTATAGAGCGAACGATCTACAGATTCTATTTTCAGATTCGACGTGGATAATAGTCGATGGAGTGCTTAGCGACTCCTGGTATACTTTAATATGGTTTTACTCGAGGTGCAGTCGTAAACGTAGATTTTATATTCATGTAACCTTATGACTCAAATATATTGTGCTTCGTAGAATTCGATGAATTTTAACGAATAGTGGAATATTATTCAGCAGAGGCATGTTAACAATCAGTAATGTCACCATCTTCAACAGAATAATAAAACAATCAAATCAAAAAGCATTTAACTAAAATATGATAGAATTTGTGTTTTCGGATTCCTCTTAATGACAAATACATACTGTTGTAACAAATTCCCTGCCTAATTTAATTCTTTACTTTACTTTGACTTTTACCGCAGAATTTGAATCGGTTTAAAAGCTTCCTTCGAAATGTTAAAGTTATTCAAAGTCAAACTGAAAACTTGGAAATGAAAAAGGAAACGTTTGTTGATACTGAAAAGTATACTAGAGATGCAAAAAATTCCTTTGCGAGGAACTGTACACACTGTTCCATATTTTACAGTAAACTCCACAGGGGGAAATTCAACAGCACTAAACTTTTAAGGAAATCGAACTTGAAAATTCAGCTGGCAACCTGGCTTAAGATTCCAAGACCATTTTCTTGTTTACCGCCTTACAATTCTTTAGGGATCGAAAACATTAAAAGTACTAGTTTTCGCAATAATTTCATATAAACTATTATTTATAGTCACTATCAAAGCGATCACCACGGCTCATTATGTAGAAGTAGAACACCTTGATATTTCCACTATATCTGTTCAGTCAGTCTAAAAAGTATTCTGACACGTTATAAGAACGATTGATTTTTTAATAATTTGAGAAAATGTTAGTAAATCGATGCTTCTAGCTGGTTCAGAAAAATCAAGTCGTCCGTTTCAATGTTTAACAAATAATTCAGATTTGAAGAGTGTCCGAATACTTTCGTGAGCCTCTGCATGCACGCACAAAATTTCATCGAAATCGATGAAGGTTATTATAAAATAGAATTGACTGAAAATGTCAAAAAATTGTGAATAGCTGTTATTCACCTTTTCCCATCACTTTGAAATTAACAAGGTTTATTTGGAAACGGTTAAAAATCTCTTTGTGATATTTTTGCAGTGATAAGAGTTAATATCTGATGGACATTTTCCGTCACTTTGTATTTAATACTCGCATGGTTTGTAGAAAGACTATTATCAAAGATCTTAAGATAAACATTTCTCCTGTTTCGGTGCGAGCGAAGCATGAAATGCTTTGGGGAAACTTAATTGGAAAATACTTTCTAGTTTGCTCGACTTCACGTCGAGAAATTCAACCCGAGTGAGTAATTAAGTGAATTAATCAAGCTTGTTGAATATAATAACTTTTATAGAAATAATTGCACTGAGGTGTAACTGATACGAAGATTGACAGCGGTATGCTTCGTTATGGTGGTTGATGGACGGTAGTCGACTTCCCTTATACTATATGTTTCGCTTCATATTGTAAATTGATGGCCAAAGGCCGCATTAATCTGCTGTTAACCATATTTCCGCATGACTTTTCCTACCTGATTTGTCGATTTTCCACGGCTTTCCCGCGAGCGTAGGCAGACCGTGTAGATGACCAGATGTGATCCTTTTACCCGATGATCACTGCGGTTACAAGTTTTCCTAAGCTATTGTTTTACAAATTTCTAGAATTTCACTGAAAGAACTATCGATACTATTGAAATAAACTGCCTTTTTTCTTGATCATTTCGCTCTGTCTACTTTGAATGTTATTACTCCGTAACATCACCGATTCTCGCTATACATTAACTGATTTAAAATGTAAAAGGGAAATATTTTTCCTAGAATCTGTCGTATACAGGGTGGGGCATTTTAAACAGGTCACCTGAATAACTCGCTTATTTTTGACGACAGGAGAAACTGCATTAGACCAATCTTACTTGGTATCGGGGGGCTCATAATCTGGTATTACCAATTTTTCTGTAGGTGGAGGCATCAAGGAGATATGAAGGTCAACTCTGTTTTTTAAATGGAACAGTATATTTTTTTACTTACATTCCGATAGAGTGTTTCAAGGCGAATACAATGACCTATTACACTGTCCAACACCAAAAAAATTTTGCAATACCTGTTGAGTGATTCTTATACACTTTGTCATCCTAAAACCAAATCCGCCAATAGAATTGCTCCATCACCCAACGTTTTCGAAAAATTTTGATTTTTATAAAAATGCATGATTTTGATAAAAAATGACGTGGTACGCAAAAACTAAACACGCGAGAAAGTTCAACTTTGAGTCAGGAGATAGAGGGGACTCTCCTCTACACATCCATACAGCCAATTATATTTTTATGTACTCCCTAATAGTTGTAAATGATTGTTAAAGTTTGAAAATATGCCGACGCGGGTACTTTATACTCTCTATTTTTGTATTTATGTCAAAAATCCTTTATCTAGCAGGAATTTACTACACAGGAATGCATTCTACAGACATTTCTCGTAAAGAAACTATTCACGAAAAGAATTTGCTTCCCTTAATATACGAGAAGGATCAGAAAATATTCATTGACAGCTTGTGCGCGACGCGTTCGCGCCAGACGACCATTGCAGCCTTTTCTCGACTCGCCAGGGCCGTCGCTATGCGTAGTCAACGTTGGTACTACTCAAGTATGTCTTTGCTTACTATGCTTAATTACATACATTTTTTTTTGTCCTTTTTGGGTGCCAATCATTATAAAAAATTATAAAAATACGAGTTCTGTTCACATTTCATTGTGGAAATGCTTAATAAAGAAAATTGAATACTAAAACTTACCTATTTCTGATGTAAACAAATTTAGAAATGTTTCCGCTTTGCTTGACGCTTGTTCCTGGTATCCCGATTTTCAGTAATAAGTGTTGAACAGTATTCAACAAGCTTCGCACAGAAGTCTTTTCCATTGTAAGGCTTTTCGATTGTTGAAATATCTTGATGAAAGATTAATGCTGGAATTGTATTCCTTGTTTTCATTTTAAAATAATTTCGTCATAAATATAATAAAACAGTCCGGTTGATTTATACACTTCCGCGACATTTTATCGATTTAATATGGAGCAAAAACATTTATTTTAAATTTTTTGTATTTTTTGTTTGGATATTATTTTGGATTTGTGGCCCGTGTCACGTAATACACACACGTGATACACAAATATTCGAAAAGTACTCTCAGACAATTTATTTTTCATTGCAGTTGACTTTGGGTGACCTTGAATGACCTTCATAATAAGTCATTATATTCGCCTTGAAACACTCTATCAGAATGTAAGTAAAAAAATATACTATTCCATTTAGAAAAACAGAGTTAACCTTCATATCTCCTTGACGCCTCCACCTACAGAAAAATTGATAATACCAGATTGTGAGCCCCCCGATACCAAGTAAGTTTAGTCGAATGCATTTTCTCCTATCTTCAAAAACAAGCGAGTTATTCAGGTGACCTGTTTAAAATGACACACCCTGTATAAATTACAATATAACATTTATACTTATACAAATATATTTGTTTTCGCGTAACAGAACACACATACAACAATTCAAATTAAAGTGAAAAGCTTGGAGTATAAAATTAACCTGTTTAAGCTAGCTACGCATACAGGACATATTTAAAACAGGACCGTACGAATAATTGAAGATAGACGAAAGTGCATCAGATTAAGATTATAAATCATTGCAGGTCATAATCTGGTGTTGCTAATTTAATGTAGGTGGAGGCATCAAGGAGACACGAAGGTCAATGAAACGTACGGGTATGATCAGCCCTAGCATCGCACATTAACGAATTCATTAAAGCAGAGGGTAGAACTGCATCGAGAAATCCATCCAGGCATCACACCAAAAGATCTGACGTCATTCCCAACAAAGGTACCTCGGCGGGTACATTTATACGAGGTCCGGTAGAATAAAACAGATTGGATCGACCGGAATAAGTCGTTCCGTCCGAAAACTTGGATCAATTGAAAAAAATAGAAAAAGAAAAAAAAGACGAAGGAAAGACGGGTAGTAGGAAACGATCGAACCAGCAGAACTTCCTTCCCTTTCGTTTCTCTCTTTCGGCATTGCTCTCTCGCAGAAGCGAAGGTACGCCCATTACTTCGTGGGCGAACGAGCTCTCCTGTGATCGGAGATGAAGCAAGCAAAGGAGAAGAGGGAGACGGCATGCGGAGAGCAACGGTGAAGGGAGGAGAGGAAAAAAAGTCAGGGAAAAGCGAAGCAATGGAAGGAAAATCGAAAAATCAAACCGTCCTTCGAGAGATTGGGCAACGGGTGGTGAACCTCGATCGACGATGGCCTCGGAACACGATTTTCTGGCGCATCGAGTTACTGATTGCGAAGATACTACGTCAGAACACCGGGCAACCTACGTATGTGCGCCGGCAGCTCGGTATTTCACCGCTCGGTATAAGGGAAAAAGCCGGACTCCACTGGTCTGATTCGACTCTACGACGAGAAATTGTCGTCGATTTTGTCGAGTCGGGCCACGAAACACTTGCTACGTGTTTTCGTTCTTTTCCCATTTAGCAGGGCGCTTCAGGTAAATAACAATTTGCCTCGAACCGGTTCGATTCTTCCTCGCCACCGGCACTTTGCACACGATGCAATTTTATCAGCGGGAGAATGGTGGGGGAGGGGGTGGGCTGTTCCGATGAATTTACGGGATCAAATTCAATCTTCCGTACCGCCATTTAAATACGAACGTCACGGAAACAGAAAATGGACATCGATCCTTTCGCTAGCCGAAGATCATTGCAGTCGTTCCAGCCTTCCAAAATCGCTGTAGTTTGCAGACGCAGCCGCTCTAGCAGCAACTATTGTTGGCATTGCGAAGTTCGGCCACATACACGGTTTGCAAATATGAAACCGGAATTTGCCCATACGTCGCGCTAACTGTTAACGTAGTTACTGTCGAACTACCTCATTGACGAGATTTTCTTGTTTCGACATCTTACCGAATTGAATGTATAAAACTAAAATTATTTCACAAAACGCGCGCGCAACGTATCAAGACTTCCTCATCGAAGATTGTTTCTTTTTGAAAATGTTAGATAACATTCGGTTCAAATATACAAGGTGTCACGGAACTGCTGGTACCACCAGATAGGGGCTGATTCTATGTTAAAAGTTAAGTCGAGAATATACAATAAAATTTTATTATTTGGAAATTTATTGTCGAAAAGAATCAACTTTAAATATCTACTCGGTGCACGTACACTCGACCAAGTCCCCACTCAATGGACGTCACTGTAGATTGTCTTAATACTTGAAAATCACTGCCGCATTTGTAATTATCGTCGATGTTATCATTTTTTGAATAATTAAAACTGCAAACCAACGCTTTAGAAAATGTACGTAAGAATTTGTAAATATGAAACCGGAATTTGCCCATACGTCGCGCTAACTGTCAACGTAGACACTGTGGAACCACTTCATTGTCAAGATTATACTGTTTCGACATCTGAAAAAGACGTTTAACTTACAACCATACAATTTTCATAAAACAACGTTGCTTTTAATAGCGTTAAACATGTCAAATTTTGTGCCTGGAATTGCATAGCATTAATTTTCTGATATTATTTTAAGAAAATTGCTCCGGAATCGCATTATGCTTGTCGAAGCTTACGATGCGCATGCCGTTGGTAAATCACAGTGCTTTGAGTGGTTTGAAAATTGAAAACTGGCGATTTTGACGTGAGAAATGGAGAACATGGAAGACTACTGGGAAAGTTTGAAGACAGCGAATTGCAGGCTGCTTGTAGATGCTGGGATATCGATTGGTAGCTAATATGGGAATCGATGATGGAACAGATAGAGGGAAAGATCATTCAACTGTCCATCTGTCCGTGTGAACGTAGCCACAATCCAGTTTCGCAACTGGACCAACGATCACCGCCACTCTATGCAAAAAGTAGAATAGGTTGGTCATGATCAGACGTGAATGCCGTCATCATCAATTGTATCGTGTTTCTCCACTATGGCAAAGAGCAAAAAAATCAGTGACGATTTATTATTTGTAAAATTGTTCACATTGTAATAGTTCAGTAGGCATTGGTAATATTTGAAACGGACTGAAACTGTCATGAATATAAGAATTCAAGGCTCCTCTTTACAGGAGCCTGTGAAAACGAGTTGCACTATATTTCGTTGCAATTTTATTGAGCGTTTAATTACTTGATTGTTGCTGTACCACTAAAAGATTGAAAGAAACTAATGAAAATAATTGTTAAAAATATACGGGCTCATTGATGTTAAGCGTTTTCTTTTTAATCTGCTATTATTCATATGTTGGTCATAAAAACTTTTATAGACTTGGAAAAATCTCTCGTAATGAGAACATTTTGCTGTGCTGTTGTATGCGATTTTTATTGACCCATTAATTCATAAAGTAGCGTAAGGAAGAATATAAATACAACAAAAAAATATTTAGATCGGTAGTTTCTATGAAACAGAACAAATAGATCAGCCTATATTATATTAATTTGTTGAATTATAAATGTAGCAATATAATTTTCGGTACTAGAAAAAATTCTATTACACAAGAAAGATGTGTATGATTTAAGATAAAATAAGTTTATTATACCGAAATATTATTTATAAATACATTAATTTACCTAAATTTTGACATACTACATGATCGAAATAAGAACAGAAATATTGATGAAAAGTATAACAAGAAAGTTTTAGAAATTCCTTTTTACAACTACAACGTAAACAACTGAATGTAATTCTACCATACAAATTTTTTGTATTTAATAGATTAAAATTGGCATGCTGTAGTTACAAATAAGGATCCTAGACAATGGTATTATTCAAACATGGCTTCAATGTCACTGAAAGACGATCCTGCACAGTATCGTATGGCACAAATAACCGCCAGGAATTATAAGCGAATACAAGTTCGTAACAGTAGATACGACGCAATTCATTATGAAAGAATTTCTTTCATCGACGAAAGAATGAGCCAAGCCTGATGAACTTTACTAATTTCGTACGCGTACGATTGTAAACAGTTGATTTTACCTGATTATAGCAGTGGCATGTGTTGACACCCTGTATTACAAATCCAATGCACCGCCAAGGAATAAGCAACAGTCCTGACGGAACGTTTCCTATTCAAGGCTATACAGTGGCAATAGGTATTACAATCTTATTTATGTGCGTGTACATAAGGTGTTTCACCCAAGCGTAACAAGCCATCATTGTAGCGATCACAAATTCGTGAATTTATATACCGAATCCCGCGGCATTGTAAATTCTGTTCCGCTAGCTCGTGATGAACTTAACACTAAACCTACCCGATTGGATCTATCCTTTTGCAAATTGTAATTTGGCTACCATACGATGCTTTTTCAAGATACATGAGTGGCAGCTATACCTCCTGCACTCATCAACAGAGGGTCAATAGGACGAGTTTCTCGCTAGTACATCATCCGCCTGCGATTCATACACTCCGTGACAAAAAAATGGCACACATTATATTTTCACATATTTTGTGTTAAAAGCTGATTATGATACATATTTTCTTTTACCAATAACTCAGAGCATATCTGTGTATACAATTTACGAAATATCGTCCACAATATACAGGGTGATTCTTCTAAAACAGGACACCTAAATATCTTCACTACCTCTGAAAATATTAGGTAAATCGGAAAGTTCCGTCCGTTTTTTTACAAAAAGTATAGCTTTATTCATGAAAGAAAATGAAAAAGTACGTTAATCAAAATATTGTCCATCGTTAGCGATGACTTTTTCCCATCTTTCGGGCAGCAAGCGAATTCCGCGTCGAAAGAATGATTCATCTTTGGAGGTTATCCAGGCGGAGATCCATTTTTCGAGATCTTCGTACGAATTAAATCGTTCTTCAGCAAGTGCGTGTGCCATCGACCGAAACAAGTGGTAGTCAGATGGGGCACAGTCTGGTGAATAAGCCGCATGTGGTAGCACTTCCCAGCGAAGTGCTTCTATCGTTTCCTTGACAATTTTTGAGACGCGAGGCCGAGCATTGTCATGCAGCAAAATCACCTTACGCTGTCTCGTTTCATATTGTGGTCGTTTTTCGTGCAATGCTCGACTCAAACGGATAATTTGTTGTCGGTAGAGATCTCCTGTGACTGTTTGACCAGTTTTTAGCAGTTCATAGTATACCACACCTTCCTGATCCCACCAAATGCAGAGTAAAGCCTTTTTTCCGTGGATATTCCGCTTTGGCGTCGATGTTGAGGGTTGGCCAGGATCACAAATGGTTTTTCGACGTTTAGGATTGTCAAAATAAATCCATTTTTCATCCCCAGTGATGAGACGATGGAGAAACCCCTTTCTTTGTTGCCTAGCAAGCAAAATTTCGCAGATGGTTTTCCGCCTTTCAATGTCTCTTGGCTTGAGTTCATATGGGACCCACTTTCCTTCCTTGTAGACCTTCCCTAAGGCTTTTAAACGGTCGGAAATGACAGATTGAGCACAATTTAACGCTTCTGCAATTTGTTTTTGCGTTTGACATGGATCTTCATCCACCAACGTCTGCAATTCTTCGTCTTCGAATACTCGTGGCCGTCCAGAACGCTCTTTGTCCTCCAAAGAAAAATCACCATTTTTAAAACGTCGAAACCACTCTCTACATGTTTTATCGGAAACAGCATTATCGCCATAAACGTCTACAATCATTCGATGAGCTTCAGCTGCCGTTTTCTTCCAATTGAAACAAAAGACTAACACTTCGCGCAAATGACGCTTATTCGGCTCAAATTCCGACATCTTCAATGTAGAAAAAAACGAAGTTATTGATGCAAGCGTAAATTGTTGTGTACTGAGTTTTATTAACAGATGTTCAAACTAAAAAGTTAGCCTTACTTTAGAGGTTATAGTTACTCACAGTTCGAGCTACGGCACTCGACGCTAGATGGACAGAACTTTCCGATTGACCTAATACAAAAAATGTTGCTAACGTAATCTAAATGGTTTCAAGAGACGAATCGGATGGAAGAATCGTTTTTTGTAAATTGTAATTTTTTAATTGTTTCTGCAAGGTTACTCGTGTTTCTTTACACATATACATACAGTTTTTGTTGTTGTATGATTATTGTGCATACATCTATGTTTAATAGCGCGACATAGAAATGACCGTGAACTCTAAAACTTGCTAATTAATGCAGAACATACTTTCAGCGACATTTCAGATTTCAACGGTAACAGGAATTCGACTATGAACTTGCACTTGTAAATAAACACATTGTAGCATTCGTTTGCGTACATGGAGAGTGAGAGAGTTATGTATTTAAGAGTTTGCTCACTGCTAGATTTCTCAGTGTATCGACAAGCGATCCATAATGTGTTATTCAGAACAGGAGAAAATTCAAATGGTTTTAATTTACGGTGAAGCTCAAGAATGTCTAAGAGAAGCAATACGAATTTATAAAGACAAATTTCCAAAACGTTCTTGTGCATCGCATTCTGCATACTCAAGTATTGTTAAAACATTTTATGAGACTGGTAGTGTGAACAGAAACATTCGTATGAGACGTAAGACTGTTACTCACGAAGCAAATGTGAACAATATCATCGCGAAAGTAAATCAAAACTCGCATGTTAGTATAAGGCAACTTGGATGTGAAACTGGTATTAGTGTTACAAGCATATTCCGGACTCTTCATTCATAAAAATTTTGTCCTTTCCATTTATCTCTTCACCAAGAGCTCCATGGAAGAGACTTTGAAAACCGCATACACTTTTCTCAATGGGGTATACGGAAATATGAAAGTGATGAAATGTTTTTCCAAACAGTATTGTTTACGGATGGACCATCTTTTACAAATCATGGTCAGGTGAACCTCAAGAAAATGAAAATCTACGATGGTTTAGACAACTCGATAAGCAGAGACCATGGACCATAAATGTCTGGTGTGGTATTCTAAATAATAGGATAATTGGGCCGTATTTTATCAACGGTACGCAAACTGGGCAGAAGTATGCTGAAATTTTAGAACATATTCTACCAAGTTTATTAGAAGATGTACCATTTAGGGACCGACTAGTATTATGGTATCAACACGATGGGTGTCCAGCACACTTTTCCCATATTGCAAAACGTGTCCTCAACAAAAATTCCCAAATCGTTGGTTGGGACGCAATGGACCTGTATCATGGCCGGCTCGTTCACTCGATCTCATCCCACTTGATTTTTTTTTATGGGGGACATTAAAGGGTACGGTTTATCAAGAGCAGCCCACGACGCCAGAAAATATGAAGAAACGATAATTGCAGCATACACTGGTATGAAACCTGAAATCATCGAAAGAACTGTACAATCTGTTGTTTTTCGCCTAACGAAATGTATCACAACAGAAGGACATCATTTCGAACATTTATTGCAGTAATAAATGTGATTATTCACAAATTCAAGTTCATGGTCGAATTCCTGTTACCGTTGAAATCTGAAATGTCGCTGAAAGAAATTTCTGCATTAATTAGCAAATTTTAGAGTTCACGGTCATTTCAAGGTCGTGCTATTAAACATGGATGTATGCACAATAACGTTTGCTATAGCATACAACAAGAAAAACTGTGTATATATATGTAAAAAAACACGAGTGACCTTGGAGAAACGATTAAAAAATTACAATTTACGAAAAACGATTCTTCCATCGGATTCGTCTTTTGAAACCATTTAGATTACGTTAGCAACATTTTCCGTATTTTCAGAGGTAGTGGAGATATTTAGGTGTCCTGTTTTAGACGAAACACCCTGTATATACCGTTCTTAACCGCCTTCCACTACCCAACGTCTAAGGCAGGGTCCGCTAGTCGACCTTACTGACGAGTCCTTTAGCGGACCCAGGACGAAACGCTCCCCCTTCCTTCTTTCCTTTTCCTTCTCTCTCCACCACACTTCTAGCAGCCGCCTCAGTCCCTTTCTGAGAGGGATAAATATTGGTCGAAAAACTTAGTTTCCTAGATTCTTTTCTAATTCTGACTACAAGTAACTGGGCGCGTAGGAAGCGTGTATTTAAATTGCCGCGTCCGTCGCGGTTGACAAATGGGGTTGATAAAAGGCAGCTTCTTGGATTTCCCTGAAATGCTAGCCTCCATATTGAGTAACATATTTAAAGAGGAAGGTTTGGGGAAGATTTTAACTTGTGAAACATGTCGATAGAGATGATAGTTTGGTCGGGTCACGCGTTTAAATATTGGCTAATGTTGAAGGGACCGTTCTCAGCGTAATTCGAAAATGTTGATCACACTACTGCGTATATCTTGTTACCCGCTTCAATGTCACAGTGACAAAAGAAAATTGGGCTCGAATTTTCTCGTGCTTCAGTTTTCACCGAAAGCGTACTATTTTCCCGGAGAATACATACAATATTGCGACAACTTTTATACGTAGTCTATATTTTCTTCGTTGTTTATTCACCTTCAAATTTGTTCATGTAATTTCTACCAATTACAATGTATTTCAAAATTATTTTCACATATCATTTAGTAAATGGTTCTAATCACTCCAGCAAAAGTCAAGCCGTGTGGTTCATTGAGATTTAAAGAATGTTCGAATACTTTCACGAGCCACTGTAGTATATTCTGACAAGAGTGCAGGGGTTAAGGTCACCGTGGAATTTCCATGGAAAATGAGATTCGTAACGTAATAAGAAAATCCGTAACAAACATTGCCGATGGCCAACAGATTAACGCGAGATGTTAAGTAATACCAGGCTCGACGCACTGTCACTAATTTCCCCGGTCGAACCGTGGAATCTATTGTTCGGTTTTAAAACAAAAGGCTTGGCTCGCCATTTACGAAATTTCGTTCCACTTCGAGCGAACTTCATCTTTGTACAACAATCCGGCGATCGTTGCAACCTGCACACACGGCAAATCTCCCCGCTATTACGGGGCTACGCTTCAGAAACTTGGCTCTCCGCTCCTTTGCTGCTTCCACGAGCCGTAGCCTCGCACCAGTTAGGCTACTATGTATGTTTGCTGTTCCAGCGAACGATCCAAGGATATTGGCAACATCTGCTGGTACTCTATCGCCAGACGGAAACACCCAGCCGAACCGAATCGAGAACGAACCTGATCTTGGGATCGGACGTTCAAGGGTATTAAAGGGATAACATACCGAATCCCGCCTAACAAGCGTCGAATCTGTATCGTGCCGTATCATTCTCGCCGTCAGCTAATAACTGACGGGTGATCATGTTGCTGAATTACTGTCATTTGAGCTTACGCGAACCCTTGTATTAAGACGGCAATCACATGGTAAAACAAGACGCTAATTGATAGCACCGAGTAAACTACGGATCTTTATGGAAACTTGCGTTTCTCGGATCCGGTTGGGTAGTAGGCGAAGACACCTAGAAATTACTGGCATGAAGACACGATACATGTGTCGGTAACTATGGCAGTTGTCTAACAAGTTACAAATATTCTATTATTCGCGTATTTAGCGTTGCACCGACTGATTTTATTAAATTATGAAATTTATGTTATAACTCTTTGAGGCACAGAGATATTAACCCTTTGCACTCGAAGCTGTTCCAACTCCAACCCCAAGACATTTTTTCTGACCTTGAATATTTATGCATACGAAGTTTATTTACTATTACTCGTCCTTGCAACGATTAAATTTTTACGGATTTCTTTGACTTTTTTTCTTTCTTTGACTTCATGTAAAGATTGTTTTGAACAGTGCTGCAGCTATTTTCAGTGGTCCCACCTTTTTAACACTTTACCGACCGGAAACCTATTAATAGGTCTTTTAATAATTGCCCCGTAACAAAATGGGGTTTAGAAAACTGCTTTTATATTGTAATTTGTAACGAAATTATTAGATAGCAAAACTTGCTATGGGCGTTGAGGGATCCATTAATAAAGTTTTCAGTGATGGATTATAAACTTAATAGATACTGAAATAATCGCCGGTCGGTAAAGTGTTAATGCGTGAATATGCACGGTAGGATATTTTGTGTACCACCTCGAAATTTTAAAATTGCTACGTGCAATTTTATTTTTCGAAATTCCGTGTCTCAAAAAGTTAAATCATTTGCTTTCTCTTGGAAGAAGTATTTCTGAAGAAGTACATTATTATTTTTCTATGTCACCAGGCATAGATCAAGTAAGCAAATTTTATGTAACAATTCATAATTTATATGTCATTATCCTTGGGCTAAGTATAAAGTAACAACTATTAGAATTACCTTTGTAATAATTAATTAGAATTTTAGAAATTAAATTAGAATCGTGTTTCAGATCATTATTGTTCCAAATAAGTATAACAGAATGCATTTGTATAGGGATTGGTTTGAATGAAATGCATTTCATTAGGATTTTCCGAATGCAAACTAGTTAAAATAACAATCACTATGATGAATTTGAATGTTCCAGTTTCGGTTTCGCTAATTAGATTATTTCGATTCTGTGAGATTTTTTAGGACTCGTGTTTGGCAGTCAGTATATATTAATGTTCGTGGGTAAATTAATTTACTTCAATTTAAAGGAACTGGACTCGTTTACACATATCGGAATTCGAAAAGGATACACATGTGAAGCTCGTTAGTAAATTATATTTTTAAGTCACGATCAGATTCGTTTCCGGTGCACATGTTTCGATGGAAGTAGTTGCTGAAAGACGTCAAAAAACACGCGCGCCTTCAAAGCTGTCACAGTAATTAACGGCACGTCCGTTTTTTTCTTTTTTATACTATGACTAACGTGAGACTCTATATTATACGATCGAAGTCGCGAAATGTGTAGAAATATTTTAAATTGGAATGATTGACTTTTATTCCCGTGGCGGCCTCGATGCTTCCGTTATCGATGAAATGATATACATAGAAAAACAGACATGAATTAAGTAATTCATCAACATTTCGCTTCTAATAAATTGAATGTATAAAACTAAAATTACTTCACAAAACGCGCGAGCAACATATCATGACTTCCTCATCGAAGATTGTTTCTTTTTGAAAATGTTAGATAACATTCTGTTCGAATATACAAGGTGTCGCGGAACTGTTGGTACAACCAGATAGGGGCTGATTTTATGTTAAAAAATAAGTCGAAAATATAGAATAAAATGTTATTATTTGGAAATTTATTTTCGAAAACAATCAACTTTAAATATCTACTCGGTGCATGTACACTCGACCAAGTCCCAACTCAATGGACGTCATTGTAAATTGTCTTTATACTTTAAAATCACTGCTGCATTTGTAATTATCGTCGTTGTTATCATTTTTGAAAAATTAAAACTGCAAAACAACGATTTAGAAAATGTACTTATATACTTACAACATACCTATATTATATCGTTATATATTATATAGTTATATATTTCTAAATTTACTTTCGAAAAGAATCAACTTTAAATATATACTCGGTGCACGTACACCAAGTCCTAACTCAATGGACGTCACTGTAAATTGTGTTTATATTTGAAAATCACTGCCGTATTTGTAATTATCGTCGTAAAAATTTAATCGAAAGAGCACAATTATGCTTCAGAAAACATGGACATCGTTTTCTGCAGTTTCTAAATTAATAAAATTCCTGAATAGGAAGCAATTTCTTTTAACTCATTATTTTATAAGATGTAATATTTAGTATAGTGGGTATATTGCTATAAAATTTCATTTTTAAACAGTTTCGTTTACAGAATCAGAAGTACTCATTAAACGATATACCAGTGCGGTATACTTGCAGTAACAGAAATATTTCAAAGCAGAACAAACTTTTGCGAATATAAGAGTAAAACATCGTTATTCCAAATTTCTGAAGGATATTTCGCAAGCATTAAAACGAATAAAGGGCAGATTAAGAAGATCATTTCGGCTGCATGCTTGAAACAGCGTTTCAAAAAGTCTGAGGTGTGCTGCATATTATCTCGGCAAAGTTCATTTATCCCGTAGATCGACCAATTATTTTAAACAGTATATTTCCCGCGAAATCTGCGAGCCTCTTGACCTAATTAGCGTGACTGCTAGGAAATGCGAGTAATTTCGCATATTCGTTAAAACGAGCTCGCCGGTGAAATTTAACGCGAGACCGTCAGCCAAAAGTAAAGGTTCAGAGCTGGACAAACGTCACGTTACGGCCGCGCCGCCGTTAAAAATACCATGGTCATGCATCGGTGGAAGAGCAGAAAAGCTCTCTCGTTTTTCACGTCAAAACCATTCGTCCTCCACTCGACGTGAATAACCAACAAATAATTCCATTCTAGGTGTACTAGGTGCACACGTGCACACAAATAGATGCGACGGAAGATACTTTTTTCCTTCTAGCCGGTTGTTGACGGTGAGCTGTGATATACACGTTCGGCGAACTGTAATCGCTAGACTGCTATTTATGCAAATTCCGAGGAAGTCGAATTCACGTTCCATACTCTGCAATAGCATTTTTTGAAAAAGATAACCAGAACGTTTGTTGAACTTTCCAGTTCACATTGCTTCTTTTAACAAGATATCATCGTATAAAGCAATCGGCTGTTCTACCACTTTCAGAATTTACGATCAGTATAAAAATTATTCTTACAAACTTTAACCCATTTTTCTACAACATTATGTCAGGCTCGTGTTGTATAGATTCTGAGCAGAGTCGAATAAATATGTACATTATTGGATTCCTTTAAATAGAATATTATTATAATATTCTACTTGGTTTTTGTTAAGGTATGCAATATTCTTATCGATATGCAATATTTATAAAGTTTCATTTTCTTTTAGGAAATTATGAACTATAAAAGAATCACTCAAACTATAAAACAAATCACCTTCTATTAAAATTTTCTTGCATTACTGAATTTCCCTTCCAACAAACGCAAAATTAATAAAAATTTAATTTTATCGACAACTGGTTTTCAAGATATCTCAAAAAATATCATTTCGTCCCCTAACTTTGAGGGCTGGTTTCACCCCTTCGATGTAGATAATTTCTGATGTATAATGAAACCCCGTGTCATTTATTTCTTAAAGAAACTTTCATAAATTTCATAAAAATTGACTTATCCAACTTGAATATATTTCCCTGTAAGGTGTACACAGTGAGCACTTAAAACGAACCATTTGAATAACTTGCTTAATTTTGAAAACAGAAGAAAATGCATCAGACCAAACTTACTTGATGTCGAGGGCTCATAATCCGATGTTACTCGTTTTTCTATAGGTGAAGCCGTCAAGGACATTTGAAGAACAATTCTGTTTTTTTTTTAAAGAACGATATGGTTTTTCATTTAAATTGTGGTAAAATGTTTCTGGACGAATACAATAATCTATGAATACATGTAATACATGATATAATATATGATACCATGAAAATCATTCAAGGTTACTCAAGGTCAATTACATTGGAAAATAAATTAACCCAAAGTGCCCTGTGAAAATTATGACGGTTTACATGTAGCACCCTATTTATGCACTCACCGCTAGCATAAGTGTCCAATGTGACCACGTTGAACGTGAATAAGTAGTCTAACACACTGCCAATGAATGACACTACTTGACAAATTTCATTTATATCTATTACAGAGAAAGCTCGTTTTATACGTTCTTTCATGTCAACTTTGGTTGTTGTTTTTCCGCGATACAGTTGTTCCTTTAATTTTCCCCACAAATAGAAATATAGAGGTGTCAAGTCTGGGGAACGTGCCGGCCATTTGTTACTTCCTGATCGACCAATCCATCCATCTCCAAATTTCCTGTTCAGAAATTCTGTAACATTTCATGCTGAATGAACGGGACATCCATCTTGGTGAAACCACGTGGATTGTCGCATGTCCATGGCAATTCCAATGAACCAATGAAACGGCCTCCAACAATTCCGGTAAAATCTCAATAAAATATGGATCCATTATTTTATTATGAAAATGGTCACGCCAGACGTTTACAAAGCAAGCCTTCTGTTTGTCCAGTTTTTTAATGTCATCGTAGATCAACTACCGACCGGTAGTGGATGTTAACTCTTCCGTGATTTCTAAATATAGTCTTCCTGTTTCCCAGTTGCAACAACGTAAACGTTTTTGAAAATCGCTTTCATTTAATTTTCAATGAAGTCACTTTCGCGTTTAAGTTACATCAAGTTAAGGTAGTTGCAACTAACATGTGGATTTCGCATCGCAGCTGGTGAAATATTTATCGTGTTTCCATCGGGAATTGCTCTTTTGGCTTAATTGTGTGTTTTGTTATCTACTTTCATGATATTTTGACACTTTTATTATAATTTTTACGAAAACAAGACACGAAGGACTATCACGATCGCGAAATCTGTCGCTATGTACACGCACCGCTTCCTTGATAATACTTTGGCATTCACCGGAAATGATAACCGTTTCCACCTTCTCTACTATTGTGTAACGCATTTACGAGTTAAGTACGATTGTCGGTGGTGAAACTGTTAATAACATTTGTGGATACAGATAAGCGTGCAATGTGATCGGATGTCTGTTTATGTTCTGTGATTTGTATCAATAATTACAAAAGCGGTGTGCCAACAATCACAGAAAATACAATCTTCTTCTACGATATATTGAATTTGATAGTAAATCAAATTTAAAGATATTCTGTGTGTTTTGGAAACAGCATATAATCTCGTCAGGATTTATCTAAGTTAAATATAATATATAACATATAATTTATCTATCTTTTATAGCAAAGCGAAACATACAGTTTATTCAATATTTCTATTTATTCTGCTTAAGAAAATATTACAAACAATTCAAAGATAAACTACCAAGTGATGCACACAACTATGATATTTTTAAAAATTGTCGACTGTACAATCGAGGTTCGAAAAGTCAGGAAATAAAAGCTGCAGCTGATTGTTAGCCTTTGTTGAGCTTTATATTTTACTGCTCCGTTTTTCAGTTGATTCGGGTTTCATTAAAATTCACATTTTAATGTCGTGTTTCGATATAAGTACCTTTTACTATACCGAACGCATATGAGTCCACAGCATCGTAATTATACACTCGTAGATACATAAACTTTCATAAATTATGAGAAATATTTTATACAAAATAATTCAAATTAATATCGAAATCCGAAATATACGGTCTATTAATATTTTAGCAAACGATATTTCTTCTTTCCACTGAAAGGAAATGAAATTAAATCTACTAAAGTAATCCAATACTTCAAACAATCCTAATTAATCTCGTGTCTACATTAGGTTTACTGAAATAAGCTCTGCAGTTATATTATCTTTCAATATTCATAAGAAAACCGATTATAATATTATTAATAATTCAAGTTCATTATACAAAACCAATAGCGTACTCTGCATACAATCCACATCCAAATCGACTATGCTTCGATTATTAAAATATAACATCTCTGCTGAATAATCTTCCAATACCGCATTAATCAGGATCGACGTTTCTCAACAGTTACATACGTTGGCCGACAGACTATGGTAACGTCTGTCACGCAACAAACAATAAAAAGAAAGGTTAACAGATAAAATCATTCCCAACTCTGTCATTATCACCATTGCCCTCACGTACCAGACACTCGCAGCGTCACCGACGAATCAATTCTTGCCAACAGTCCTCCCACGCACTCGGCATTTCCACTTCTAGATCGTTTAATTCTTGAACACCCAGTGTACGAACATTATATGAACCATATATACCTGTGTTTATACGTCCAATGAGTAATGGCAGGCGTCCATCATAGCAAGCATGTATCTGACACTCGCCCTGCGAGGCGTGCCCTTTCTATCGGCGCGGTGCAGAAACAATTTTCTTCGAGTAGTGAGCGCGCAAATCGGACCAAGTCGAACAAGGACAGCGCGAGATTAGGAAACGGAAATAAAGAGAACACGGGAGAGAGAGAGAGAGAGAGAGAGAGAGAGAGAGAGAGAGAGAGAAGGTGAATGAGAATAAGAGTAACAGCGAGAGAGCGAGGAAGGAAACAGAAGGCAGGGGTTCAGGGCCAGTGAAATGCGGCGAAAGTTGAAACAAATATCGAATTTATCGGGTTGCTGTGGGTTCGCGGGGGCCGAAGGGATGCGCGGGAGAACCGGACGGCAAAAGGGAGTAAGTCAGCGTGAGTTACGAGCAAAAGGGGAAGGGAATGTAGGAGAGGAAGTCGAAGTCGACGACGTCGACGACGCCGACGACGGTGTTCGTTCCTGGGTCGTGTTTGAATTACGAGCTCTAGTAGTCCAGACTGGAAATGGAAGCCGCCGAATGGCGGGAATGACATAAAACCAGTGACGACGCTGAAATTTCTACACTTCTTCCCACCTTCGATTTTCTACACGCTACCACCGGCTCTTACTGTTCTTTGTTCTACTCTTCATTTTACAGAGGGTGGCCAAGAATTAATGGACGTGATTTCTAAAAATGCATCTAGATTATTTATTCAAAGTATTGCCAATCGGTAGCCATGCATTTTTCCCATCTTTCTGACAATTCGTAGATGCCACGCCAAGAAAACTGATCCTCTTTTTAGGCAAACTATTGGGTTGGCAACTAAACGATTGCGGATTTTAAATAAGAAGGAAAATTCAAAAATTTTCAAGAATCTTTTTGTTACTATTTGTATATGATACAGTTTTGTGACTTTCCTCAATAAAAAAAAAAAAAAAAAAAAATAGAATAGACTTGCACCACTTTTAAAATAAATGGTCCATATATATCTTAGCCTTCATACATACTTCGCTTGTATATGTTCAAACACAGTAATTCTAATAATACTTTAACCAATACGTTACCTGTAATAGAACTTAGTAAGTTAGAAGCGTTGATTTATTTTCGGAACGTTCACCAAGTGTAGATTGCAGAATGAATGTTTTTATCGTTGAGAATACCTAGACTTTCAACGAGTATATCGTAAACGCATCAACAAAATTATTCTCTTCATTCATTTACGATAGCGTTTCTTTTCAGGTCAAGCACTGTGATTATTTATTTCCATTATCCACTGTATACAGACGAAGTGAAAACATTAGTTTTTAGTAACTAACAATTTTGTTCAATAACGCTGATCATTTCTATAAATGAAACATATGAAACTTGTTCGAAGCATGCAAAATTCGAGTGGCATTCAACGTGTTAATAAAAGAAGTCGAAAATGTATGTAAAATTTTCTTATGCAGGAAATATGCGTGTTATAAACAACTAAACCTTCCTCATGCGGTCAAATAACCGTTTTCAGATGATTCATTTTAGAATTATAGATGTTATAAAATTGCATATATAGGCGTAACGTCTGGCGCGTCTGACCATGACCAACCAATTCTACTTACGGTGAACATCGTATTCGAATAACTCGCTTGATTTTGAAAACAGAAGAAAATGCATCAGACCAAACTTACTTGATGTCGAGGGCTCATAATCCGATGTTACTCACTTTTTATAGGTGGAGCCGTCAAGGACATTTGAAGGACAATTCTGTTTTTTTTTTTAAAGAACGATATAGTTTTCATTGAAATTGTGGTAAAATGTTTCTAGACGAATACAATAATCTATGAATATATGTAATACATGATATTGGGTTGTTCGGAAAGTAATTTCGTTTTTTTTTTTGTGAAAATGGAAGACAATTTTCGTATAATGAGCAAATATTTTATTAAATTATATATTGGCCATTCTGGTCCAATACCTTATGCCATCTTTCTGGTAGGAGCATGACTCCACGCTCATAAAATTTTTGGTCTTTGCTGGCAAAAATCTGATCGAGGTAGTCTTTGATCTCCTCGTTTGAAGTGAAGGTTTTACCATCTAAAAAATTTTGCAGTGACCGGAACAAATAATAATCCAAAGGTGTCACGTCTGGAGAATATGGTGGGTGTGGCATTGTATCCCATTCAAGATGTAAAAGGTTTTGGCGAGTGACCAAACTTGTATGAGGTCTCGCATTATCTAGGTGGAACACTATACCTTTTCTGTTGATTAATTCTGGTCTTTTCTGTTGAAGTGCATCAGTTTGTCCAGCTGATGACAACAACATCACCTTTTTTTGATGGATATTGGCTTTGGAAATGTTTTGAGCCGGTTCATCTTTTTTGCTCCATGATCTCTTGCGTTTGACATTGTTATATACAACCTATTTTTCGTCCCCAGTAATGATGTCCTTCAAAAATGGATCATTTTCGTGACGTTTGAGAAGCGATTCACAGACGTCAACGAGACGACACAAATTTCTCTCCGTGAGAATATGGGGAACCCATATATCGATCTTCGAGGTTAAACCCAGGCCTTTCAAGTGGTCATAAACAGTTGAATTTGATAAATTTAACCTCTCACCGATCTCACGTGTTGTTATTCGCCTGTTTGCATCAACTAATGCCTTTATCGTGTCTTTATCAGCTTCAACCGGCCTTCCAAAACGTGATGCATCTTCGACATTAAAATTGCTGGATCGAAATTTTGCAAACCAGTTCTGGCACTGGCGTACTGTCAATACATCTTCTCCATACACATCGGTTAATTTCTTTCTGGCTTGTACAGCATTTTTACCTTTTCTATAGTAAAAAAATAAAATGTGACGAAAATGCTGTTTATTGCTCTCCATATTTAAAAGGGCACCAACCAAAAACTACTGCGTAGAATCAATTGGACTTTTTCACACACAAGCCTTGCTATATCAGCTCTCAAAACATATGATGATTATGCGGCTTAAGTGTGAAGTTGGGTGCAAACAAATACAATTAAATCCTCTGTCGGGAAAAAACGAAATTACTTTCTGAACAACCCAATATAATATATGATACCATGAAAATCATTCAAGGTCACTTAAGGTCAATTACAGTGGAAAATAAATTATCCCAAAATGTCCTGTGAAAATTATGACGGTTTACATGTAGTACGCTATTTATGCACTCACCGCTAGCATAAGTATCCAACTTGACGACATTGAACGTGAATACGTAGTGTAACACACTGCCAATGAATAACACTACTTGACAAATTTCTTCTTAGCGAGCATTTTGCTTATGCTCAGTTGCATTATTTCCGTGTAAAGGTAAATAAAATGTGACGCGAAAGCTAAGCAAAATGGCTCCGCATTCAACGTGTTCACCGAAGAAGCGTGTAACAGCGAAATAATTCTTCTACAAGATACTAAAGTAACTGGTATACGCTTATGGTGACGATCTAATAATTTAATGCAATAATTTCACGTGGTTTCACGATTACTGCTAAAGCCGGACACAGAAGCGACCGTGTTGTTGCTCCGAAAAATTTCATTTAGTCGGTGCTATTTCCGGACACGAAGACAGCTTTCCACTGCGAGAATTTTTGAGTTTTTGCAGATTCCGCTGTCGCGGGGCCCACCGAGAGCGAGTAGCGCGAACTCTCGGCGAATTAATTGGGTCACTTGGGGTAAAAAACTCGTTCGACGCGCACCCTCGTTTCCCATTCTCTTTCTTTCTCTTTGTCCACGCATGCTCGGCAAACACAGTTACCCATTAACGGAGTTAGCATCACCGGTACACCTCTGCCTTCGTAATAAATTAATTCCGGAAGGCATGGGGCTGCTCGGAAAGGAGAGAGAGAGAGAGAAAAAGAACTAGACGCCTAAGAACTGTCGAGAATCTGCTGCACCGGATACATTCGCGACGAGCCAAGCAGAAGATCGCATTCGATTTTCTTTTTCGTACACTAGATAGTCCATTCGAAATGTCGGTGGATCGCGTTTTGGTACAAATCTAGTCGTTCGCATGTCACTTTCTCACACTACCGAATAAAAAGATACACTGGCTCACGAAAGTATTCGGATGCTCTTTAAATCTAAATAGCTTTTTCAAAATTGAACCAAACGACTTGACTTTTCTGGAGCAACCGGAAGCATTGATTTACTAAATGGTGTGCAAAAATAATTTCGAAAAACTAAAACAGACATTTTGTCAAACATTCTTATTTCAACTCGTAATGAAAATTTGAAATTTGCGTTTTGCAGACCTGTGTTGGTTATACGCATGCTGAAAATTACTTTGAAATCGATTAACGCAGAAAAAAACGACACGCGTACAAAGATGTAAGAATTTGTGGTCTTCAAGCAGAAATTGACCAAGAATCGTGAGAAATTTGCGATTTTCACAATTTTGCGACTTTCGCATCTACAGAATGAGCTTTAAACTTTTTAAGTTTGTAGCTTAAATAAAAAATATTTAAAACGTTATTTTTTTATTTGTCATATAATTCGTACCAGTTGCAACTTTTTCAAAATCGTTTCCGGATATTATTTAGTAAGTCTAATTGCTCAAGAAAAGTCCAGACGTTTGCTCCAATCTTAAAAAAGTTGTTTAAACTTTAAAAGCGTCCGCATACTTTCGTGAGCCATTGTAGCTCTGAAGATCGACTAATTTAATAAAAAGTATTTTCAATAGTCAAGTGTGATCTATACTAAGGTATCCGTGTAAAAATATATGAAACTAATATATATATAATAATAATAAATGTATAAAAATATGTTTTTCCTTGACTGCTCGTGAAATGACGCAGATATATAAAAATGTTTTTCCATAATGTAATGCAATGTAATGTGATTTAGAGGATAGTGAATATTTACTAAATAGATACGCATGTCTAAACGTGTAGTTTCTTTAGCATAAAAAATAAAACTGTAAAATTTATTTGCGTAAATGATACAACAGAGTGGAAAACCTTAAAATATGCCGGCTACACGCGAAAGCTTTTGTACAAACAGCCCCTATTGTTTTAAACAACAGCATTACCTCCTGGATGATAGAATCGGAAGCACTTATTGTAATACTACAAAACCCTACATAATGATTTCACTAAAAATAAATTACAAATGTAATATTTACGTATTCATCTCATTAAATCAAACAATGTCTCGTACGAAACCATTCAATTTTTATGTGAAACGTTTTCTATTAAAATCATTATTTATGCAAGGATGGATGTCATACAAACTTGCAGAAGGTACGAGAAATGTTCAAACATAATGATTGCAATATGCAAATTTGGTGGAAAATTCAAACATCTACTTGGACAGCTGTATTCGTATTTCAAAACTCTGGTTAAATTGAGAACGATTATCGTACTTCTAATATGAATGATTGTTGATAAAAAATATGTACCAATTATTAAGATTAAGATAATCAGTGATTTTAGAATGTAGATGTCCTAATGCAAGTGTGAGGTACTACATTTTGGTACGAGTCATAACATTGAACTAATTTATAATCTACACACCGAGAAACAAAGGATCCTCCATTACATCGAGTCTAGTGATTTGCCAAATAAATTTTCTACTTATATTATCGATGCCTAATTGAGTTCGGTTAGGATAATTAATTTGCAGGGTTTCAATAGTATTTCACTAGTCTAATCTTCCATTATTGGTTTAGATTAATTTTAGCAAATTCGGTTTTTTTATAAAATTATTTTTGCTGGTAGACTAAGATTTTCAGTTCACTAATTTCGTTTATAGTATACTGAATGATACACGCGCAGAATTGAATAAAAATATAATAAATTGTACATATTTATATACTTCGTATTTTGGAAGCGAAGAAATCCATGGAGATACAAAGAAAAAATTGTAGACATTCTACATGTTGTTTAAAATTTTTCGAAGAAATGTGAAATAACATAAATAGGTAAAAGATACAACAGAGAGATAAACAAAAATATAACTATTGTTCGGGGCGGGTTTCAGAAATGAAACGCGGACGCGTCACTCCCGATACCGCCGACGATTACTGTCCGCCAAATTAATTTTGGACAGCCGTTTCAATTCAAATTTTAATCGGAAGCGCGTTTCGTCCCAGACCTGCTAGAGGACTCGTCAGTAAGGCTGATCTAGCAGGCCCTGCCTTAGACGCGCTGGTTCGTCTCGTGTCTGATTGTTGATTTGATTGCGAGAGCGTTTCGCGTCGGATACATGCACGATGCACGATGCTATCGCCACGCGATCCCGAACAGAAGAGAGCTCAGCTCCAGCGGTCCTCACGGTAATTGTTTTGAACAAAAGCTATCGCATGCCAGGTTTGTAGAGTATGAGGACGGAACCCCTTCTTAACAAAACTGAATATTTGTGATTGAAAATGTGGAACTGAATGCTCGACAAAGATATTCGAACTGAATGTTCGACAAAGACTTGGAACTGAATGTTTCACGTCTGAGAGAAACCCGTGAGTGCCTTTGGTTTTTTTTCTTGGGTCTCGTGAGGCTCCTCTATGTATTGAGAGGGCGATCCTCATGGAAGAGGAAGTGCACTGATTGGTTCCGCTGAATGTTGCGTTACCCAATCAGCCCATCATTGATTGATTGTCACCCTGTTTGGGCAAGCTGAATGGGCCTTGCCCTGGAGAGCGTGAGCTGATGCTGGTCTCTCGACAAGGCTGACCCTCGACACTTTTGAACAGTGCCTTTTTGATTTGGGTGGTCCTTCGTAGGACTTAATTTATGACGTCCCGTAACCATAGGAAGTGAAACCCAACGAAAGGCAGGCTGTGATGCGAGCCTGGCTGGTCGTCACTGTTGCGCCGTGCCTAATCGCTGGGTCACTTAGTTACGTGCGTATCATAAACAATTGTCCGAAGGCAAGCACCACTTGAATCGTTCCTTGCGACGGAACAACTATGAAGCGACTTTGTTTGAAGAAAAAATTTAAACCAAGAGATAGTATTGTGTAATTTGATAGGGTCAAATATAGTACTAATCCAACAGTCGTGTTCGTATCGTCTCGTGCAATAATTTCATTTCTATATTATTTTAGTTGAATAACGTTAGTGAACTGTCACTCACCCGCATAAACGGCTGGTGATAAGGAACCCGAAACATTTTCGATAATGTTTTACGTGGACTGTACTAGGCTATTCTAAAACTTTCACATTGTTAGTCTCGAAATATTATTATACAACTTTTCCAGTATGTACAGATGCATTATCTTACTTGAATGTAGTCACCGCGTACAGCATGTTTTAGGTTATCGCTATTCATACGACCCTACATACGGTGTACCGATATCTTTTATTACCATTTTTAAAGCATTTTCTATAGTGCAATTAAAAAATGTTTTAAATGACATATTATCAGTACTTGGTGGGCTGCATATTTGCATATTTCTAAATCTCTAAAATTCATTCTATATAAAATAGTAATCTGTTTTCAAATCGTTGACTAACAGGTAAATCGCGAACAAGACTAACATTCTTGGATCCTCGCTTAAATTATTTGAAACAGGCGTTTTTATGCCATGAGTTTTGGAATACTTCGAAATTATTGGTGAATTTTTACTTTCTGCCAAATCCATGATTGACGAATCGTACCCTCCTCTTCACTACTTTCATCTATAATCATTCGACGCTTTCTGATTGGCACAAACACGTCATCATCACTCGATTCATTATCATTGCTTTCATTTAAAACTTTCGTATTTTACATATTGTAGAGTGTTGCGACGGCAACACCGAAGGTTGTACGTGTCTAACCCTGCCTTCGGAAATTTGTTACGCATAAATAAAAGACAGGCAAGGAAATACAAAATACGACACGCGGACAGTTCTACCCCGACGAACGGACACCATGTGCGACGCACTTGAAACGAAAACCAGACAACCCTGCAATAAATCATGATAATCCCTCATTGACCATTCCCCACTTCTTCAGATATACTCCTTCAGGCTCACGCCTTCAAGCACACGCCCTCCATTATTTCCACAACCAATTAAAAAACGCTACATTCCTCCACCTCAAATTACCCTCAACCAATCACGACAAAACCGAGGTGACGACGGACAGAACGTAACAAGAACGTGACAATCTAGAAATCGGGAACGAGACTGTTTAGAAATCGCAAAGAGACTGTTGAGAAATCGCGTAGAGACTAACACGGATATCGCGAACAAGACTAACAAGAAATCGCAAACAGACGAATACAGACACCGCGAACAGAACAGAACTCGAAACATAAAGATCGCGAACATGATGAACGTGAAAATAAAGAAAAACGCAATCACTATGATCGTGTAATTATTACGCGACCCAAAGTGTTCAGTGACAATCCTTGTATGCTGAGAAGAAGGTATCACAGAAGTGACACCTTCGCATACAATCTAGAGGTTTATTAAATTTCAATAACTAAACTGCTTTGTAACGTAGATTAATAAGAATCGTAATCAACTCTCGTGGCTTACTGGTAAGAACTAAATCACGATTGTAACTGACAAAAAAATCATTTTACGAGTCTGGCTCGTGATGTTTACGTTTGGCCCGACTTTCATTTCACGAGTCTGACTCGTGCTATTCATGTTCGGGCTAAAATCTTCATCACGAGTCATACTCGTTAAAAAACAGTGTTCAGCTTTAAAACCTATAGAAAATCTCGACTGTCGACAAAGCCCATTATCTTTCTGCTGACACTATTTAGCTTACCGATTTCATTAGTCCGGTAAGCACATCATATAATACACCCCGTCGTAGCAAGCAATTCTCCGAAAAGCCATTTCTTCCCTTAGAATCTTAAGTACTTTATTTTTTTGCTGCCCACAGCTGGCCACCAGACATCGAGTCACCATCAATAACTAATTGTTTTCGCCCGCTTTGTAAGACGAGATGCTTTTCCGGGTTTATTACCTGTTACGGTCGACTCTCGAGACTCGCGGATTCCCCGCGCGTCACTCGTAGGTACAATTTGCACCTTCGAGTCGACATCGGTCAGGGCGGTTACCTTACCCTTTCTCTGCAATGTTAAAACCAATCAATTAAGGTGATCGTTTCCCTCACCAACCCCGGAAAATGTAAAATCCGCGAATCCGTGTGGATCATGTCACTCGACTTCAAAACCGTCTCTCGAAGAGAATTACTAAAACACATATCGACAAGACGCCTCACCAGTAATTGTTGCAAAGTTGTTATGTTTGTATTTTAAATATGGAATTACGTCTGTTGTGAAAACTGTCTGGTCATTTTTACAAAGTATCATCCGTATCATCTGAAAGGATAGTAGGGAATCGTCTCCAATTCTCGTTGTTAAGGCTTCGTTCACTGTAGCGAACGAAATCCTCTGAATATTGCACTTGATGCCTACTGACTTCGAAGGACCACCCACTGGTGTAGGACTGAATGACTTTAACTCGTGAGAGGTCGATCAACTTGTAGGTTTTGGTTGAAGTTTATTCTGCGTTTCTGTACTGTATAAGTTTCAGCATGAGCAGTTTCATCGAATCTAATTTGTATGGATACATTGGCTGCTTATATACTATTTTTGGTGACCAAGTATTGGCCAATGATGGTACTGAATTTTCGTCCTTTGTTTGGAGCGTTAAGGGTAGTGGGAGCGCGGGTTTTCCCGGCCGGTGGTGACGTAGGCTCGGCGACGGTAAAACGTGAACGGTCTAATGTTTTTAGACTTTCTTGTCTTAACACGCGTTTTCAAGAAATTTGAGTCAAAGATTTACGACCTTCGGCAACGCCGAACCACTATCCGCGTCATAACGCGATACGAACGAACAAACAGAAAGGGGTTAAAGAAGTACATCCGAAAATTTTTGATGATTTTTATAATTTCAATAATTGCGAAAGAAACGAACTAGGGACCAGTTAAAATGACTGGTTTGCTGGTTCTAGTGTTAAACGCACAGTGTTGAAATGCACAAGAACAAAACCTCTGGTTTGAACACAGACATCGAACTGATCGATATTTGAGAGTGAGCGCACATATTGTAGTTGGTCCCGTCATTAGCATCTAGTCGCCCCCGACGCGAGGCAGCTTCTCGTTAAAGTTTGCGCGCGTAACGGTGCTCGCTCGCGCGCGCTTGCGCTGGCGACGAAAATAGGCGAATCGCAATACGCGTTCACGCCGTAGACAAATGGAAAGGCATTTCTCCGTGACGTTTCGTCTGATTCTCGTCGACTGCCTTGGCTGGTTCCTGTTATTAAGAGCGGCTGGAGGATTAGCGATGGGCGAGACAGCGCCGCGCTGCACCGTGCAGAATCGGCGTCGCTGATGGAGGCGGAAATGGAACGATCACGGCCAAGACACTCGTACCACGGATGTAGAGCGGCTGCCTGGAAACCGGAGCTTTCGAAAGGGTAATCCACTGTCGAAAATACGATCTCTCGTGCGGCCAGCACGTTATTCCACGTCCACGGAAATCGTGTTCCTGGACGGCTCACTCGAAACCAGTCGCTCCTCAAGGCTAACGGCCGATTTGCTTAATGGAGAACAGTAGACCGTACACGAGCTGCTGTGAAAAATTAATTAGATCCCGGCGAACGGTACGCTTTCCACCGACTGTTTACCCTGTACCACTTCATTTTACTGCCATAATACTTTTCTCTCTTTCTCTCTCTCACTCTCTCTCTCTCTCTCTCTCTCTCTCTCTCTCTCTCTCTTTCTCCCTCTACAAATCCAGTTATTAAAACCGATCCGTTTGCATTCTGCCGTAGCGATTTCACGAATACGATTACGAGTCGTTTCGTTACTGGCGCACAATCGTGACCATACAATTAAGAGGTAACGAGCCAATTTTGTTTATCTGATTGTTCTCGACCGCCAACTCCTTCCCAAACCCCACCTACGCGAATTCGCCCACAACAAAACAGTTGCCGGTCGTGGAACGCGCGTCACGCAGCTGGATAGAATTTTCCGAACAAAGCGTCGGGCATGAATTTTTCAATTCGTTTTAAAAGTGTCGATGCAGGTTGTGGAAACGGTAATGCAAGAGTTTATTAATTTATGCCTCGATCGCGAATGCTACTGTGAAAAATAAAGAGAAATTCGTTCGCCTCGTTGACTCATTGTGGATAACGATTTTGTTTGAACGACCGATTAAATATTATAAAGCGATACGTATGTATTTTTATTGTCAATCGATTAGGTTTATTATTGGATGTTGTAGCTGTGGCAAATGAATCCATAGTTAACAACGTTTCTTTTTGCGGAGAATAAATCGGTATGTATTATTACTAAATTTTGTGTAAAATGTAAATGTAGCTTAAAATGTGTAGTCTAAGTGATTTTTATTATATCGTCTTTTATTTTGACAATAATCTCTTATTGTTACATTTATACTTGTATGAGAAACTAATATTACACTTTTATTAGACGTATCTTATTTAAAATCAACATAGATTAAAAACTTATTACATTTTTTCAATCAGCAATAAAATTCTGATTTAAATTGTATTGACTTTATTGCATTGAAAAAATGCTAAAAATGTATTGCATTCTTTCAATTAGCAATGATATTCTTATTTCAATTGTATCTACTATTAACTTCTGTTAACCAAGCTATGTAAAAATAAATGAAAAGCGAGTACTCGAACTGTCTAAAATTGAATAGTAATCGATGATATGTATTATTTACATTTAACTTTTTGGTATGATTGAATTGAATTGAAATAAAATGTATTACTTCAATTAACTTTATTTCAATTCAATTAGGATTGCTGTCCTAAATATGAAGTGTCCGATATACAACTGTAGTGTTAAATAAATGTAACTTTTTTCTGAATGAACGTATTGATCGTATTAATTAATTCATTGAGTCCCTGTAAAAATAAAAATTGCTTATCATTCGCGATCTTCATTTCCAAGGTGGCTTTCTACATTTTGTAAGCAATTTTACCAGCAACGAATACTACAATAAATGTTATTTGTTGTCAGGAGATTTATTATAATATAAAAACACGTGAACAGTTCAATGTGATGGCAACGAACGTGTGTCAAGACTGTCAGACAAAACGAAAACCAAAAAAAAAATAACAAGAAGCGCTGTCGATATTGCATTTCCCAACATTTTTCCATACATATAAAAGGAATATACAATAGTTGCATTAATTCACGTTAAAATAAAAGTTATCCGAAAGTAAATTTATATATCTAACTTAAAACTGAAGATAGGATATTAACACGTTGAATGCCACGGGGGTCACCGATGACCGCCACCGTTACATCGTTTAAGAACGGTTATCAATAAATTAACAGCATTGAACATTAACGCAGTACTGCCAAAATTAACCAGATTAAAGTACGAGGTGAAAACTTTAGTTTTTAGTAACTAACAATTTTGTTCAATAACGCTGATCATTTCTATAAATGAAACAATTGGACCGTTTATTTTGAAAGTGGTGCAAGTTCATTTTCTTCTGTTTCGAGGAAATTAAATGTTAACAGATCTGACAATTAAAAAATATAGGTTAATTATGTGAAGTCTGGGAATGTTTGCACTAATTTATCAATATGTAATTTGATTTATATAAATTTCTTTTAGGGGAATTTAACTAAAATAATATATATTTCCAGGCTGCAAATGGACTTACACCACTTTCATAATTAGTCAATTGTAAATATCATTTAATTCCAATTTTGAAATAACAAATATCACTTAAAATATATTTCATATTAATCCAATTTTGTTTATAAATAATAACAAGAAATAAAATAGAATTAGTATTTTTTATTTTGAACGTTAATTATATTTATATATTGTTAAACTTAACACAAGATATTGGTACTATTAATTATTTATGCTCTTCATGTGGTAGTGTTTTGAAATATTCATGATTCACAGGAGGTATATAAGGTAATAGCTGCTGCATATCCTTATATTTTTCGTGTGCAATAGACCTGGCATCGTGATACAAAGGTGCCAGGGCGATTTTTCAAATTTTGGCGGTCTTCCCCGACATGTGGATGATAAATTTAAAGTCTTAAATTCTGTGTCCTCCATTGATGTTTTATATAAAATAGTATACGGTGAACTTTTGCAAAATCTTATCCAACGTATTTGCAACCAATTTACTTTTTCTCCATTAGTGTTTCTTCTTATCTATTTTTTAATTGCGTTTTGTAGATTTTTTATTGGAACGAAATTCTCTCGTTTCATTTCGTGTAAAATAAATTTATTATGTCGTCTACATTGGTTTATAACGTCATAATAATCCTGTGGTGTGTACAGG